>CM060935.1:556210663-557460663 GCA_030765085.1 Allium cepa
TAATCAACTGCACAAATCAAAGCAGAATTGCTTTGCACTTGCTTCCAGCATATATTAGGCTTGGGCATAGGTGTAGTACAAGGCTCAAGCAAGGTTTTTGGGTCAGGTTTGGGTTGGGTATGGTCTGCCTACACTTGGTTGTTGATGGTGCAAAGGTGGGTGGTGGTGAAAACAACACAACAAGGCATCACATGGTTTTCAAACCAAAGTTAGGCTCCGCCAAGGCCACTATGGGCACGACCCTCATGTGGCGTGCAAGGTGATGATGTGGCAGAGAGTCCAGGTGGTGCTGGAGGTGGTGGAGGTGGTGTTGGTGGCGGCCATGGGGTGTGGAAGGTGGTGGATACATGTTGAGCTCGGCTTTGCAATAATAATGGAGTTTTGGTGAACTTTGTAGCGGATCAATCACTGAAGAAGGCTCGGATTGGGGTTCGGCCAGGGGGAAGTGATGATGGTGGTGTTCTCAGGTGGTGGTGGAGGCAGCATGGCATAGAGAGGAGCATGACCGAACCTATGATAAAGGAGATCAAGTGCAAAGCTCAAATCAAAGAATAATAGAAGTAAAAACAAAAGAAAAGAAAAGGATTTTAACCCCAACTTTTCTTAAAGCTATGGCCGAAATATTTTTCAGAAGATGAGAAAAATGAATTTACATGAATGGGAAATAGAGTATGCGGCTGAAAGACGTGGATAGTAAAGGGTAATTGAATGAAAAGTTAGGTTAAATGTGAAAAGGTGGAAGATAAAGAGCCATAGGAAAATCACAAGTCATAGCCTTTTCAAATTTCTTTTAATTTCTTTATATAAGTATAAATTACTGAAAATAATAATAAATTCTGTCAAAATTCAAAAATTCAACAAAAATATAAAATATAAATAAATAAATAATAATTATATATGATAAAAATAAGAAAATCGCTCAAAAAAATGCAAACTGGTCTTGAAAATTTGAAAATAAACAGAATAAATTTTGGAAAAATAATATGGACTTGGAAAATATTTATAAATAAAGATAATAACATAAAATAAAATTCATTCACAAAAATAAATAAATAAATAAATAAATTTAATTAAATATAATTTAAATGAAGAAAATAGCAGAAAATTAGAAACTAGCCTTTAAAAATAGGAAATAAGTGCAATAAATTTTGAAAAAATTCTATTATCATTTTAAAAATATTTAGAGATGATATCACATAAATAAAAAAAATTAAAATAATTTCAAAATGAAATAAAGTCAAATTTATATTTAAATTCAAAAATCTTGGGTTGTTACAGTTCTTACAATCCAATTGTTTTTACCCTGCTAAAAATATTTATGAAAAAATTTCATAATAGTTCCATCTTAGGTATAAATTTTTTTAAATGATACAACTTGTTTATGAAACCTTTTCATAAAATCAGTTTAGTTTATTAATATGTGTAATACTCTCCTACATTCTAAGAGTATATAAAAGGCATTTGATTTTAATTCCATTCACCTTTAACTATTCAGATATAGATCCAAGATAAATTGGATTTTAAAACAGAGTTGATTAATCCAACCACTTTTCCCAATTGGTCCAGTAAGTAGCTAAGAAGAGTAGGATAATGATATCCAAAATCCGTCTTATAATATACTTTTCTTTAGACACTCTAAGGTAAAGATGTTTACTAGCCGGTCCAATAACATCAAATAATTTTTCACTTCCTAGATGTTAAAATATACAGATATGGTTTACTAAAACCAAGTTTATTAAACCTTTTTAGTAATTCAATTTTAAGACTTCATTTATTAACCCTTTCTTTAATCAAAATACCTTATTATTTTAAAAAATTAGGAATCAAATACCCGAATTTATTTCAAAAACTTTTTAAAACGATACTTTATATTTAACCCTTAGAAAATATGCATATAGCCCAAGGAACTCCAAAATGATATCAAGGAATTGGATATTACCAAGTAGTATTATATATCCCCTTACTAAGAAGGGTTATACTCAAGGGAAGTGTTTACCATCCCCTCACATCCCCTACCCATTTTTAGTCACTTTTGAGGCACTCCAACTAGTTAATTATAAAATTCTTATTCTTTTCAAATCCCCTTTCAAACTATGCTCTATATATATTTCCATCCAAATAAATTTAACAAAATATTTATCATCCACTTGCTTTGGATTCATTCGTATTTGAAATTGTTTCGATCGTACAATGATAAAGAGAATAATCTACTAAGTGCTCTATCACATTCGCCTAAGCAAACATCTGGTTGTCACTTAGAAGATTATTCAGATCATCAAAAAACAGATCGAGATTCATTCCTCGAGTTGTCCAAAGAAAAATCTTACACTTAAATTCTTTTTCAAAATATTTATACTTTAAATTACTTTTAAGTAAAATTATTATTATTATTCCCAATCTTTGAAAACCATTTTTCAAAAGCACCGGGATTTTAAATTCTTTGAAAATCCATCTTAATTTCAAAATATATTTTAAAGTTTCTTATTTATAAATCACCGTATATAAAAACCTTAAATATTCATTTTTAAAATATGTTTCCTTTATTTTTAATAAGCACCCTTTTATTAAAATCTAATACCTATGACCCAGCATTAGCATCGAATGTTTTATAGTCAAACTATGAAACTTAATTCACAAGGTATCCGTTTTAATGTTCCCACAAATTCTATCTACCCAATTTATGATGGAAAAATAAAAATACCAATAAATCAAACAATAGTCAATGCTCAAAATTGGAAGAGCATTACTAAAAAAAATACTAAATGATAACAATAAAATATTTTCAACTCCTAACAATAATCACATCAACTATAACTATACTTTATTTTTGAAAATTGTTTCTATATGTATAAAATATATTTGTAGGTAGAATTATTTCATTTACCAAATTTTAAAACGATACTATGTTGATTTGCCTGGTTTAAGTATTTGGAAACCCCTATCGACACCGTGGTGCCCAACGTCTTGACCAAAATTCATATACCACGCAACACATAAATTAACACAATATAAAACATTTGTATAGCCCCAACAAATAAACACTCAATATATAATGTCAAACTCATTCTAGGGTCTCTCTTACCCTATCTCAAATGAGTCAACCCCAACAAAGCCTAGGTGTTCTCTCAACCTAAGCTCTGATACCAAGTTGTAACGATCTGCCTTTCTTACACCTAAAGGCGACACTTAATACATCCTCTACATTCGTGTGTCGATCATTTAAGTGTCTGAAAGACATGTCATTTGGGGTGAAATAAAGAAAAAGGATGAACATAATTACATAAAACATGACGAGTAATATATAATATGAACAAATCTTTACAAAAAGAATTCTTCTTTATTATACACAACATCAGAATACATTAACCTTTCATCGGTATGGACAGTTATAACAGCTTGTCCTTACAATTTAATAACTATGACTAGAATAAAAAGTTGAAGAGTATAAGATACACCGATACGCCTTGGAGAATCCACTTGTCTCCTGAAAGCTTCAAAGGATCCAGCTAAATCTGGATAATATGCTTGGGCTGACCCGAGCATTAGAAGAAAAATAACACCTGGATCAGTCTGGTAATACCAACGTGATAAAAAAAATCACAAGGAATTTAGTTATTTAACTTGTAAAACCTTTTTAAATTAAAGGTATCTCTTAAGACTATGCAACACATAAATACAAATGGGTTTTTACCTTACGATGGTCAAAACATTTTCTACAGAAAATCGGTGATATTATAATAATATCTAAGATATAAATACATATTAATCATAGCCAAAATTGTTACATTAATTATATTCCAAAATAGGTATACAACTAAGTCCGCAATGTCACGTACTAGAAAATGGATTCTATCAACAAAAAGGCACTAGGGTACAACCTCTCATAGTGCATCTCTAAATAAAACACACTGAGAGCCTCACATGGAATCCCTGTGAGTCAAGACCGGCCCAAACCCTTATTGGATAGCATCAAATATGTCATCACTTTGGTTAAGACCAATAACCTAAATGGGCCTTGAGCATACATGATGACCATACCCCAATGGTAGCGAATAACATAGCCTTGAAGCATATCCTTTGATTTTAGTCATTCCTAGTGTGAGGCTTGAGGTTACGATTGCCTTATTATAGAAAACCTTCTTGGAATGCTAACACCACCCTCCAAGCAGAAATGCAATGCCAACATTCATCAATACAAGTTCTTCTGCATTTGAACGAAACTGAAGGCGCTATGTCTACTATATCAATTTTGGAGTCGCCCTCAAGACTAATAGTAAGTAGCTCTTGCACTTCAATAGCTCTTCCTTCAATCAACTTTAAGATATATTCAGTTCGAAACATTTGAGTTGGGTTGAAGTGGTTTTTGGATAATTTATACTTATCTGATCCCAACCACTTGGAAACAACATTTGATAGTTCCGATAAATTCAATCCCGGGTCTTTTGGTAATAATTAGACAATACATTAGAGCAAGAATCACCCTCTAGCGTTTAATTGGAAGGATCTCCATATCATTTGACCTTGGAGAACAAAATGAGATTTATACGCACAGTACATCATCATCGAAGATGACTATGCCATATAACTCACGTGTTTCTCCTAAATATTTCCAAAGTTATATTTTGGTCTAGATTTGATAATCGGTTATCTAATTGTCAAATAAACAAACAAGCAACAATTCAGAGATTTAATTACCCACGGCGACCACTAAGCCACAAAATAAATTTTTTATTTATTAAAACTCTTTTTTTAAAGTGTCTATCTGAAACATTCATATACTTATCTTACTGACATAAGCGTATTCGCAAAAAATTTGTGAAAGATTTCTCATTTTCAAACCATATCAAAGGACGAAAAAAATGTTATTTAAATTATAGACAAAGGTAGCCTCAAACAATATTCCTTTGGTGTTAAGTATGGAATGAATGTCCATACCACTAGAATTAAGAAGGTCAGTTAATGAAAATTCAGTCTCAAATTCTTTTATAAATTTTCTTCTATAAATCTGTTAAATAATTCTCTTTTGTTTATGAATCTCCTTTACTTAAGTTTCAAACTCATTTAGAAAATTCTTTATAAATCACCAAGTTAAATTTGCAACACTCTTCTTTAAATATTAAAACCATTTATATATCTCTTTATAACTGTCCAAAATAATTTATAAAATTTGCTCTATAAATAAGAGAAATTATTTATAAAACCTTCTTCCAAATATTCCTTATAGACAAAAATATTTCAATAAACTCATTTAAGAAAGTCCTTTTAATAAATGAAACGATTACTTTAAACACCTTTACTAAAATCATTACTTAACTTGAAACCATTATTAAAAGTATGATTGACCTTAAAAAACAGAAAGAAGCTTAGTGACCACAGTGGTTCTCTTTTAGTTAAGTTTACTTTTCAAGCTATAACATTGGTATTCACATAATAAGCAGATATGTGTATAAGGAAATCGGCCAATAACAATCAATCATGTGAGAAAATGTCCAAGTTACCCAAAATATCGAACCGAGATTTATCTATTAAACACATATCTAAGTGTATATAATGGTAGAATGATTTTTTATTCTACCTAATAGATGCCAACCTAATCTGCTCAGTGAACTACGGTAGAATGGTGATTTATTCTATCAAACATATGTCAAATACAAGTTAGTTAGCAGAACGGTGATATCTTTTTCTAAACAAATGTCAATTATAATTTAATTTGCAGACTGATATTTTTTTCTTCTAAACATATGTCCTTGGGTTATGTGTTCAATTTGGTTACTTAAGGATAATCAACAAAGAAATACCATGGATTAAAATCTTCCTTTAAAAGAAAGTTGCTTTTTGAAAACAAAATCGATCTTTAAAAATAAGGTGGTCTAAACTTCTAAAACTTTATTTAATGATTAAATAACGTATAAAATTTTATTCTAATAATAATTAAACCTTTAATTAATAGCTAAACAATAGCTAACTTTAAATAAATAAATAATTATCCTTAAATAAATAATTAAAAAAGTAGTTAACCTTTAAATATTTAATTAAACCATAATTAATCTAAAACAAATTATTAAATAATAATTTTAAACTTTTAAATAATAATTTTAAACTTTTAAATAATAATAAAATATTATTTAATCTCAGTTAATTAATTAACTAATCTTTATTTAAAACTTGAATAATAAATTAAACCTTTATTGAAAATAATTAAATCATAATTAAGTTTTAACTAAATCTTAACTTAAATTTAACTTGATTAATAATTAATTAATATTTAAACCCTTCTCAAATTAAAAAATTAATTAATCTTATTTAAATAATAATTAATCTCTAATTAATTAATTAATTAATAAGTATCTCTTTATTGATTAACAAATTTTAATTACCTTACTTAAAAATAATTTAGTACCAATTACCCTAACTTAATTTATTAATTAGATAATCGTTAGATAAATAAATGATTAATTAATTAAATAATAATTGCTTGTAAATATTTAAAATATGTTTGAAAACACTTTTCAAAAAGTTACTTAAGTTAAAACATTTTAAATTCAAAAGGAGTCTGTCTTTCATAAACTGCATTTATAGCGACTATCGCTATGCGACCTGTAATTTCTAAAACTAGTTTAATATAACAATTGACTTTGCACTTCTAAGCTTTCACATACTAAATACTGATATTTATAAGATTTTAAACAGTAAAGATAAGATTTAAAATTTGATAAAACATTTCTAAAAAGCAAGTTGCTAAAGGATTTTGAAGTCGCGAGTAACAACTTTAAACACTAACTTCTTTAGCTTAGCATATCCTAAGCAAGATCACAAACTTATATACATGTTATCACAACGTCCAATAAGTCAAGATTCTAGCCTTTGCCTTACTAACATTTTACTCATAACTTTAAGTTAAAATTACATCACATCCATAACATAGCTTCATACTTAAACCAAGTCATAAAAGACATACATCCAAGCATATATAAACATATACAATCCAACATCATTATCAACCAACAAAGCTATTATTTAGAAACCAAAAGTACACCATAAATTAAAGTTAGAAAATTAAATAAAGGAAGTTAGTTTCTCACCAAAAGTTTTCTAAAATCTTTCAAATTTGAAAATAAGACCTAGATCTTGCATAGCTTTGGAAAGATTTGAATTTTGCTTTTAAAACTAGGAAATGGAGTCGGCCATGAAATATGGAGCTTGGCTTAAAAAGGTAGAGGGACTTCGTATTATCATCAAATTCACAAAAATCAACCCGAAAATGGGTCATCTTCCAACTGATTTTTGGATAAGTTACCCATGGAAATTGAAATGGTTGTAAAAGTGAAAGTTCTTGAAGATTCTCTTCACTACAATTTTAAAAGAAGAATCACTCAATTTGGATCTGATTTGAGGGAGATAGTCAAGAGAAGAAGAGGTATTTTCGAACGTGGAAATCTGGGTTCAAAAATACTCCACAAAGAAATGAGATTTGGACATGGCTACGAAAGTTATAGCCACTGGAATTTTATATAGTTTGAAGAAAATAAAACCTCCATTTGGATAAAATATGAGAAAGATATGCTAGAAGGAAGAGGAGTAAAAATTGATGAAATTAAAGAGGTATTTATAAGCAAGAAACAAAATAAATTACCTTAATGCCCTTGGTCCTTTACCCTCCGCTTCCTCTTGCCACATCACCATGCCACCCCACCTTCATGTACCTCGGTCCACAAGCTTGTTTCCCTTTCCTTTGGTTAGCCAACATTTTCTTAGTGCCAAATGTACTTTGTGCTTACATATGTCATGTAAGGAATTTTATATTTTAAGTTAAAAAAACAATTATGGTTATATTTCACATCTTGCATATATACTAACTTAAGTATATACACATACATATACATAATACATAATTACCTACTTATTATAAATGTATGTGTTACATTATACAATAGATTTAACAATGTTTCCGCCAATTTTAGCTGATGAAAAATTGAAAATTCGAAAAATGAATTTCGGTCACTTTTTTGATTTTTCTTCGAACTATATATTTTTGTAAATAAATTTGAAAAACTATTTCACCATCGTTATTTATTATTTAAAAGTGTTTTATTTTAATTATAAAATTTATTATTTGAATATTTAAAACTATTTAAATATTCCTAAATTAAAGTAGTGAAATTCCAGGTCATTACATACACAGTTAGAATTGTATATCCTCTAGGTAGTACACACAAATTTACATTATCTCATATTATTGTCTAGCTTGTTTTATATGATACATATGGATGCATATTATTGTTTATCATGCATAAGGATTTTTTGTATGGATGGAATTGTTGTGCATACATGTAGAATTGCAAGTATATTTATTTAGGATGTTGCATATATTTAGATGCATGGCATGAGCATTTGCATGATGGAAGGTTGACTGGATCAATAGACCACCTAATCTTTACATTATTATAGGTTGTGCATTTCATGTTGTATATATATATGTACATATTGCATTAGGAAGTTAATAAGGACATTGGTTGCTCCTGGATTATGGATGAGTAGATGATTGTAGCTATAATTTGCAGTATTTATGAATTACATTTTTTTGTCCTTTAAAATTTCAGGCACGAAATCCTTTTAAAGGGAATAAATATAACACCCTGGAAATTTATGAAAATTTAACAATAATTTTATAGAAATTTAATAAGGAAAGTAAATTTAATGAAAATAAGGACTAAAATGAAAATTTCTATAGACATCCGAATTTGGCTATGAAATTTGCACCATTACATTCGTAGCGATTTTCTGGACAATGTTCATATACAAATAACACTTTGAAAATGGATTGATAAAAAAGTATAACATAGCACAACTAGGTCAACCTTAGGTCATTTAGGGTCAACCATGGATGATTAAAACGCAGGAAAACAGAAGCATAACTAGAAGCGTTGTTGGATGCTTCTGATCATTCCTTCGTATTGAAGTTTTGATGATGTGTGTGATGTTTGAAAAATATTCTCTAGCCCAGATCAATGCCCTAAATTCACTCCTAATATCTATAAATGGAAACCTAAGCTAACCATAGAATGAACAGAAAAGTTTACTGTAACAAAAATCTGTCAAAATCAAACCTTTGCTTTAACCCTAAATCTTCTTCAAAAATCAAAATAAAATCAACTTAGAAGAACACAATCAATTGAATCTAGAAGAAGAAAGCAGAGATAGAATACGAAAGGGGCAATTCTTAGACAAAGCAAAGAGGAAGAGCTTAGGCTTCAGGTGGGTGAGCACAAATTTGATATGTTGATTACTCTCGTTAATTGAAACTATTGTAATTGATTAGGACGTTAGCAAACACTAAATTGAATATGCAAATATGTTAAAGTCTAAGTTTTAACCTAAGCCATAGTTTTAAATTTCTAGTTAATTGTTAATTGAAATTATGCATAAACCCCTTTTATCTTGAAATTGGTAACCCAAAAATATACAAACCCTAGATCCAATTGCAAATCGTTGATTAGACTATAATTAAGGTTTACAAATCGCTATTAATGACCTGATTTAATGCATAAACAATCAACAACAAAAATTGGAAGAGTCTCGAAAATCATTTGTCAACGGTCGAGCCGCGAACCTAATAGTCGACCGAAGGGTATAAACGGTCGACCATTTGTATCAAAAACTAGCAACCTGAACCTCGGCCTAAGGCCCAAAAATTTATAAATAAAAATTATGTAAAACACGAATTATTATGGGCCTATTTAAGGGAAACTAGATGCATGTTAGGATTTATAAGAAATTTAGTTCCTTACGAATGGATGCTAGGTTGTGGCGGTGTTGGTAAATGTTGTTTACCCGATTTAGGATAGTAATCAATTCGAGGCGATGTACTTTTGCGATTGGCACTTATAAGAGGTTCCAACAGTAGGCGTGCAACTAGAGTGCATGCTTGATTGAGTGGGTCTGACATTTCTTGTAATGCTACGACTGAGAAGAAGACCCGAAGTGTGCAATATATGGCCAAGCGCTATGATTGAGAGGTGGAAGCGGATGCAGACAATGAGGCTGTGATAAGTCGGCATTTTTGGATCTTTCTCTCTATGCGTAGTAAGAGGGAATGTTTCCAATAGCCTGTTGGGGGTGATAATGGTGGAATTTTATGTCTGCAATAGCCTAGTGGCAGTGTCTTTAATTTTGAGTAGCCAAAGGGCCGTGTCTTATACATTGAGTAGCTCTAGGAGCGGTGGTCGATCATTAGACACGAAATTCGATCCTAGTTCGACCCACTAAATTGGCCTACACAATTTTTGGTATAGGAATGTACTAGGCAAGAATCCTTGGGTAATAGACCTTAGGAATTAACAAACACTTGTATCACACCCTATATCCTTTAGAGTAGCATTAAACTAACTGCATATGATCATAATGCTAAACTTGTACTCATTCACTAGACTCTATGTCTAACCCATTCTCTTTTCTTCTTTTTCCCCACCATAAGTGGACAGGGTGGTAGGTGACTGACCCATTCTAGATACTTAAAGAGTCGAGCTTATATTCGGAGTCTGCTTTTATTCTATTTTACTCTCAATATGTTATTCTAGTTTATCAGTACATTTTGCTTCTTGCATTAGACTTTGAGGGATATTTTATTATGTACTATGTATTGGATCACGTACTCATTTTTTTTAGAATGTGGCTTGATATTTTTTTGGATTTTTTCTTTTCTGTGACATAGACACATTTATTTCCTTCTGCCATGAGATCTGAAAGTGCAGTATATCTTAGATTATATCTGCTTGTTTTAGTCTCTAAGGAGAGAAATTTTTAAACCCCTATTATCCACATTTCTCGGCATGGTGAGAGTTCGAAAGTCACACTAGGCTTTGGATTGGCATGTTAGGAGGTGTGTGTTGTTACATCCCATCATTGTTAGGTACAAAAATTCTCCCACTTTTATGGGGAAAACCATCTCGGTCAAGCCAGTACTACCTTATCTCTTCAAATTCTACTCCGTCTTTGACCTTAGCAACAATCTCAATTAATCTGGCATCACATCGTTGACTAGTACCGATCTTCTCAATCAAATTAGGTCTGATAGTCAAGTTTTCTAATATCTCTGGCTTTATCTCGCATCTCAGTTGGAAATCATAACCAGCAATATACTCTAACTACGTCCACTCTAGAAACATAGCTCCCAAACTGCCATGTCTCCTACTTAATGCATCATTGACTACATTTCCTTTTCCCAATGTATATGTAATATCAAAGTCATAGGAGGCTAGGAATTCTAAACATTGGCCCTGGAATTACACAAAACACATATGGGAATGTCATAAACATAATGCATACCTTGAATAACGATGCAATTTCCCTTTGCTTTTGCGTATGGAGCACTCGATGAAGTTGGGATGGTGTTGATAGCATATGCTTTCACCAACTATTTCTGCTTCAATAGCTCTAGACAGTCCTTATTTATACACCCAAACTTATCACAATTATAGCACTTTCTCCCTCATTTTTTTGGTCTCTACTATAGTGGCCCTTCTTTCCACAGCTACATCAAGTTGGCCCACGTTTGAACTTCTTCTTTTGAACATCTTTTTTCTAAAACTTCTCCCTCTTATTGTTATTGTTCCACTTCCTCTTGCCTTCCCTACCCGATTGCGGCTTCGGTACATCTTCAGGAATAATAGTTTTTGGCTTCGGATATAGGCACTCATGCCTTAAGGCCTTCTCAACTATCATTCCAAAATTCTCATCAGTGTGGCTCATAATTATCTCCCCCATGTAATCATCCAAGCCAATGATAAATTTCTCATTCTTCTTTAATGGATTATCAATGAAAGACATCCCATATTTCAATAGGGCATCGAATTCAACAACATATTCATAGATGGTCATATCTCCTTACTTTATAATTATCAACTTGGGCAACAAAATCGACTTTTGAGCTACTGGAATAAATTTCTTTTCAAATCTAGCTTTGAACTGGACCCAAATAAAGTGTTCTATCGGAGTGGCAAACTTAACCACATTCCACAAATTCATGGCTCGTCCCTAAAGCTATCGAGATGCCAATCTTCTCTTCATAACATTATTCAGTTCTAGATCATTGAACATTCTTTCACAGGTGTCAAGCCAATCTTGTACCTCCAGTATCGATTCCATTCCTTGGAATGACTTACCACCTAGACCAACAAAGTCTTTGTTCAATTTAGCATAATCGGCTTTGGGTGCTTGCACTGGAGCACCACTACCAATAGTAATATTTGGAGCAGCTACTTGAAATTTTTGAAGCATGTTCCACATCATGGTATTGAACATCATCTACAAGTCGAGATTAGCATCTCCCGAGCCAGCTCCTTCTTCCACTCCAAAGGTGGAGTTTATAGCGGCATTCCTTGTGTGAAAACTCATCCTTGGGTCTATAATAAGGATGATTAGTATCTCTATAAGAAATTCTGCTTATGTAGTACTTATGTCAATGCGGCTTTATACTATATGTGGAAACATACTACTATATATTTTTGAAAACCAAAATATAAAAAAAAATATCCTCTCCTATACATATATACTCTTAATTCAGTCTAGAGTGATAAATCCTACCCTATCTCTACTAAATCATGGTATCAACTCAAGTTGACTACACAACCTAAGCTTTGACACCAAATATGACGACGGCTCTACATCTGCTATACCCAAACATCACTGTATTGTGCATTGAAGCAGTTTCCATCCGATGTAAGATGATAGTCATGGTTGTAAAATAATTAAAATTATCACTCAATCACAGAACCTGCCATATATCTCATAGCACATTGAATAGAACATAATAATCATCGCAGATATAAAAAGGCAAGATAATAATAACTGAATGAACCATATACACTAGATGCGTAGATCCATATAGTTATGCAACATAAGTGATAAAGTTTATACAACTAATAATAAATTCAATAGATAACAATCTCTATGTAGATAAAGGCAACTAGTAAGCTGTATAGTGCTTCACAGTGGAATGATAAGCAATAATAGCTGAATATATTAATAAGTGTAAAGTAGCCTTCTGCTCGTTGCCTGCCCAGCTCCACGTGATCACCAGATTCGATATTCCTAATCCACTCATTTAATCGTACCCAGAATAATAGGAAGAAAGCATAAAATATCGAGCCAGACTATAGTCTGGTGTGAGTGGTAGAAAATATCAAATACTATAAAATCAACATAATAGGGAATAGGGTGTGGAGAATCATACTGACCTATCCCTACATCTAAAGAGTTAGCACATAACACATGATATATGCTACTCTATATCATAGTCATTATGGGTATACTAAACATCAAGGTGCTAATGGGTGTCCAGATATTTACATCAGTAATACCTACATCTTATGGCATCCTTAGAGTGGTAAGCAACAAAAGCAAACATAGAATACATTATTCACCCTCACATCACTCGATCGGTGCGTTTGGTATATAATATTTGTATGAACTCCCAGTATAGTCTGGGATTACTCATCGTCCTAGTGTCTTGGTACTCAAATCCATGCCACTAAGTACACAAAGAACTAGACTGCATACTCCATAACAGTCTAGAGTAAAATGATCAAAACATCATGTGATCTTGGGCACATTCCATAACCCAGATGAGCGTCCTCATACATCACCGCTTTACGAGTACACCTCAATACCTTCGAGAATCAATGACCCTTTTGCATATGTTATCCATTGCAAGATGCATCTTAGAATCGATCATTAAGTCATCATACATCTCTCGTTTGAAGTCGTCAAGATCCGGACGATTCTCAAAAATCATCATCAGTCGTAGAATATCAGCATTTGTCCCATAATCATCCTTTAATAGTTCTTTACATTCAGCCTATAGCCCTATGCTCTGCATCTCTAAGCATAGCTATCCCATCATTGAAGCAAACACTTCCCATCACCAAGCTACATGTGGTTAAAGTCCACACTTCACCATCAAGTTGCATGACTCGGTGTTGAACTTGACCTTTACCAAACTTGACCGGCACTTAAGTTAGCTTGTTCGAAGTAAACACGACAAGACTAGAAAAAACCACGTGAACATCCCAGAGTAAACGCATGAATCACTCGGAGTGACTTTGTTTTCTTCTACCACCGATCCATAAGTAACCCGATCCAAGCCTCCACCGACTCAAACCCATCAGCCTTCCATGGTTGCTGATCCTGAAATAGGCTTTGGGCATTGCCAATAATACCCATAATTATCCATTAAGCTGTTCAAAATCAAGTGGAACTTCAAATAGTCATATCTCTGAAACAATATGTCCAGTTTCTTATTATAATCACTGTACAAAAAGGAAAACCATTATCCGGATCTAATGGAAGTGCATTTAGACCCTAATTCAGGTCTTGTCAAAGGTTATAGGCCTTATAATAATTTCTTGAACCAAGCCATCTGGTAAAAATTTTAATGATGGAAAATGTCTCTTGTATTCGTTTCCTAAAGTTATAGAATCGTACAACCCTCTATAAAATAATAATATTTTAGGATCCTCCAAGATGTAAAATATAGGTCGTTACTACTTGACCACAAAATTCCCTATGGATCTTGGGTAGGGGGAGTCGAGAGATATCAGGATGCTGCTTGGGAATCTTACGTAGCAGAGCTCCATGAAAATAAACTTCTATATGAAGAAAAAGCAGAAAAAGCATAGATATCACCCTTTGTGCCAAAAAATCAATCGCATAGTAATTATAGAAGAAGCCCTGCTCAGGGTTACAAGTGATCCTTTCGATGAAAGTGACCCAAGGACGAAAAAGAAGGGGCGACATCAGATTGTCAAGAGGCTATGGAGTTTGTGAAAGTTGACAGTATTGACCTGACTAAATTAATGAAGATCGGATCTCAATTAGAGCGGGATTTCATAACATAATTGAAAGGATTTTTACAAGATGTATTTGCTTGGTCCCATGTAGACATGTGTGTAATCGCCCCACCATCACATGCCATGCCCTGAATGTTGATCCAGAAAAACCCTCGATGAAACAAAAGAAAAGAAATATGATCCCCAAACGATTAGGGACTCTTAAAGAGGAGGTAGAAACTTTACAGGTAAATAAATTCTTTAGGGAGCCTCGCAACCAAGAGTGGATAGCCAATCTGGTAGTGGTAAGGAAACTAAATGGAAAAAGGAGAATGTGCATTGACTTTTTCAACCTGAACGGTGCTTGACCCAAGGGCAATTTCCCACCATCGAGGATCGATCACTTGGCAGGTGGGACTGGAGGACATGAACTTTTATCTTTTATGGATGCTACATTGGTACAATTAAATTGCTAAGTATGTCTCGGATTAAAAGCATATTAGTACATAGGGCTTAATTGCTTCAAAGTAATGCCATTCAAAACATAGGAGCGAAATGCCAGCACTTGGTCAATAAGATATTTTCCATCCAAATTGGAAGGACTGTGGATGTATATGTTGATGACATGCTAGTGAAGTCCAAAAATGTTGATAACTATGTTATTCATCTAGAAGAGATGTTTCAAGTGTTATGAGAATTTGAAATGGCACCGAACCTATTGAAATGTTGTTTTGGAGTTTCCTTAGGAAAGTTTTTGGGCTTCATCGTACATGTTGGAGGGATTAAGGTTAACCAAGTTTCCTAACACAAGTCTATCCGTCGTATCCAACAAACAAAAATGTGACTTAAACAGTATAATATACAATGCCTCAAATGGTGCCATCCTGATACTCAACTGGTACTTATTATTATAGGCTAGCTATAGCCGGTACTAACGATCTTTCGAAGATCCTCCAAAATCTAAGACACATGCACTCAGCAAATCCTTGAGTACATGGTTCAACCTCTTGGTTTAACCAAAAGTCTATGAATGATGAGTTGTGCTCAAGTTCAACTCCGTACCCAATGCATTCTGTAAACTTCTCCAGAACTCGTGAGTGAATAATGGGTCTATATCACTAACGATACTATTTGGTATCTCATGTAGTCACACCGCATTCTTCATATATAGCTTCTATATGCGAGCTGCCATTCTTGTCAATGTCACCAAGGAAAATGGGCACTTTTAGTCAGTCTATCGACCATCACCCAAATGCTATCATTTCACATCCTTGACCTAGGAAATCCATCAATGAAATCCATAGACACCGAATCACACTTATAAGTCAGTAGTTCGAAAGGTTGAAGTAAACCGATTGGCTTCTGATGCTCAGTCTTCACTTATTGGAAGGTGAAGCACTTCTTCACACATTCTCCTATACCTCTCTTCATCCTTTCCCAAATGAAAATTTTGTTTATATCGTGATGTATCTTCATGGCTCCGGGATGAATAGTAAAATTGGACAGATGACTTCCTTCCAAAACTTTCTTTCCAAGATCCCTTACATCTGAAACACACAGCCTCTATTCTTTCTAAGCCATCCCTTCTAGCCCATCTCAAATCCTTTTAGATCCTGAATAACTTCCCCCATCTCTATCGCCTAACTCTTTTGGCAATTACTTGGTCTTCTCCTTGCATTGCAACAATTTTATCCACAAGTGCTAGATGTACCTAAAAACTTGCTAACATGTCCAAATCTCTAGTCGATCCAATATTCTACCTATAATGAACTCCGCAAGAGGCTATTGTCTCTAATGTCTTCCATTCTTCAATAACAACACTCCATTCTAATGCTTCCTACACAAAGCATCGACAAGCTTGTTCCCTTTTCCTGGCATATATTCTTTCCCAAAAGCATATACCGCTAAAAATTCCAACCATCTCTGCTGCCTCATTGAACCTTTTGCAAGAATAGGTACCAAGGGATTGGTGATCCGTATACAAATCAAACCATTCTAATAATAAGTAATATATCCAAGTCTTCAGTGCCAATACCAACGCTACCAACTCTTAGTCATGAGTTGGATATCTAATCTTATGTGGCCTCAATTGCCTTAATGCATAAGCTCACTTGTCCTCTTTGATCAATACTACTCCCAAACCTATTCCACAAACATCAGTATAAACTACTTGATCATGGTTCTCTTTAGGCACAAATAACATAAGAGCATTCGTCAATGTCATTTTCAACTACTGAAATGACCCTTCACACTTATGAGTCTACATGAACTTCTCGTTCTTTCTGGTTAGCTTTGTCAAGGGTGCTACTATGAGAAAGAAACTTTATTGAATATGCAGTAACAGCTAGCCAATCCAAAGAAAGTTCTTATCTCCATGACTGTCTCTTGTCTTTTCCAACCATCAATGGTCTCTATCTTCGATGGATCCATAGCCAATCCATTCTTTGAAATAGTATGCTTGAGAAACTTACAACTTATTTCTATAATTGTCACTTTGAAAACTTTGCCTTCAACTTGTGTTGTCAAAATGTATCTAATACCAATCTAAGATAGAATTCATGGTCTCTCTCACCTTTAGAATATTCCTAGATATCATCAATGATGACCATCATGGATCTATCCAACTAATCTTGAAATATTCCATTCATAAGATCTATGAAGAGCACAAGGCCATTGGCCAGTCCAAAACGACATCACTAACCACTCATATGAACCATATTTTGTTTGAAATGCAGTCAATCAAGTACTATCTTTTGCTACTCTTAGTTGATGGAATCTTGTTGCTAAGCCTAGCTATGAGAACACTCGAGCTCCACTCAACGGATCAAACAAGTCGTATATCCTAGGCAAAGGAAAATAATTCTTCACCATTAACTCATTTAACTTCCGATAATCAATGCACATTTGTAAAGATCCATTTGGCTTCTTTATAAATATCACAAATGCTCCCCATAGCAAACTACTCGGCCTAATGGAACTTTTATCATCAAGCTCCATTAGTTGCTTCTTTAATTCCCTTATCTCCCTAGGTGGCGTATTGCCATGTGATCTACAACCTGAGCATCAAGTCTATTCGAAATTCGATTGCTTTTCTCGGTAGCAATCCATTATAGGTTTGAAAATATATGCAAATTCTCAGGCAACACGTACTCCATCGATCTCATCTTCTTGTTCTTCCATTGCACATAATTCAAATTCTGACTTCTTCATTATGTCAAATGCTATCATAATTCTCTACACCCTTTGGATTTCATACAGTGATAGTATTATCCGCATAATCAATCCTAGCATCATTACGCGTTAACTAGTCCATACCCAAAATCACACTGTTCCCAATGAAGTCAAACACACATGAGTCGCAAACAAACAAATGTCTTGTAACACCCCTAATATTGATTAACATTACTTGGGAGATTTAAATTAGATGAATAAAATTTAATAATATGTTAAGATAAGGAGAACGAGATTTGATAACTAAAATTGGTCGAGCCTTAAGTAATAAACTAATAGATTGTTTAGAACTTAAATAAGGAGGATTTATGAGAAGGGTAAAATAATAATATGCCTCATTCTCAAACATAAACTCTTCATCTCTCATTATCCTCAGTTTTGCATACAAACAAAAGTAAGATTAAGGTCGGCCATTATTAAGAAAACTAAGGGGAGAAAAGCTTAGGAAACCAAAGGAAAGCTTAAGAGAATCAAATCAATACATTTAATCTAAATCTCTTTATCCAATCAAGATGAATAATATCTATCCATCTCACATATGCTTGTTTGTTTCAGTTCAATGCCTATATTTGAGTCATATGATGTTATTATGCCATACTATGTTTGTTTGATGTATTATATGTTGCTTAGTGATTTATTGGATTAATTATGGAATTATTAAATAGGTTTTAAGTGTAGAAAAACCTAGTTGTGATATCCAAATAACTTCAAATTTGGATATAATGTTTAAAACATTATTTTGGAAGTGGCTTTTTAACTTCATAATTTTCCAAGCATGTATGAATATTTATGAATTTCTTAGTATAGAAAATGATTTATTTATGTTTTAATTATAAAAATAATAAAATAATTATTTTGGTCTTGAGATTTTTATATGCTAAATAATATGTGAATTTCGATTTTATGTGATTTTTGAGGATTTTCCTTATGTGATTATGATTTTATATCAATTTATTAAGTTTGAAAAGCTTATAAGTAAATGTTATAATATTTGTTGGGTGTGAAATGATTTTTGGGGAAAGAACACAACTTGTAGAAATTTTTCCAAAAAGAAATTGATAAATTTTGTTTTAACTAATAGAAAAATTACAACGGTTAAGAGTTACTTAAAAGTAATTGTTTATAATAGAAATAAAACGGTTTTTATATTAATTATGATATTGCCATGATGCTAATATAAATGCCGAACCCCAGGTAATGGTCGACATTTGCTCGCTACTATAGAATCTGACATCAACACGAATGGATGCATACTATATCAACTATGTCGGTATGGAATGAATCTGTTTAGGTTGAAGTCATATAGTATAAGGTCTTCGACAGTAAACCAGTGTCATCATGGTGATCTCGTAACACCAAAACTCTTCTGACCTCTCTTATTTCATTGTTTTCAAATCTATAACAGATGACATTGATGCTGCAAGTCGCAAATCTTTACCCAGGTTTTAAATGATGGCGCATACCATTATTTTCGATATCAATTATTTATGATATCAACAATTTATGATATCAATTATACTGGGGCAGTAATGTCGTATGCTTCCTATTTTGATGTCACAGTTGAAGGTAGTGAAGCTGCAATTATCATTTTTGACATTAAATATTTTGTAGGAATGACGCCGTTATATTATGGTTTTAAAATCCCTTATACACAGTATAGTAGCCCTTGTTTTATAGCAATGATATCTATAGTTTTGCAATATGGATATCGTATGTCTTCAATGTCCGCATCCACATATTTTACGTATAAATGGCTATATTTAATACGTTTGGAAACATGTATAATTCGATGTTATGATAACGATGATTTTGGTATCATAGCCTATTCAGTTTATAAATAAATTTTTGTTAAAGGTTTTATAAGAAGGGGTGGGACATTACATATCGGCCATAGTGATGTCATAAGTTATTGACTCAATGGTTTTAATTAAAGAGGCTTGACTGCGTAAAGTTTTAGGTGCGAAAACAAATAATCGATTTCAAAAGTTAATGAAAGATATTCCATTAAAGCATATATTTTGGCATAATATTTGATAA
The DNA here is from genome assembly GCA_030765085.1 of Allium cepa. NCBI lineage: Eukaryota > Viridiplantae > Streptophyta > Magnoliopsida > Asparagales > Amaryllidaceae > Allium > Allium cepa. The sequence goes on from CM060935.1 coordinate 556,230,757, forward strand.
AGCAAAGGACTGTATGTTCCTTATTTTAAATATGATTTTAAGGGTTAAATAATTCGTAAAGAATTATTTTTGCAAGGAAATAAAGAGGATATTTAGCCTGCGAAATTATAGAAAATTTATCACCATTGGACAAACCGTGATAGGTGGAATAGAGATTAGAAAACCAGATAATGGGACTGGCGTATGGTAGCACCCCATGCTTCAACTATTAGCCCCTATTTGATATTAGTCTACAATTCAAGTGTGTAGGGCTTTGTTAAAGGTAAAACTAAAAGTAGGATTACACATAGAAAGGATTATATAAATTAGATAGCTTATTGGTTAGCCTGCAAAACTATAACGTTCGTAGAGAGACTAGCAAAATTATGAGATAGATAGACAGTCATGTTAACACTAATATGATTGTGTTTAGACGAACAGTCCAGTTTCCTCTTAACGGTAAGTTGGAAAATTTAGTATATCTGGTAGGCCCAAGTCAACATATAGGTTTGTAGTAACCCTGAGAAAACAATGAAATATAGACGGAAAGTCAATTGATTGAGATGAATTGGTCAGGTTTACCCATGTAGCATGATGCATGCATATGATTATTTTATATCGGTTTAACTATTGTGATTACAGGAGCATGATTTGATTGACATATTTACAGAAGAAACTAGTGAGGGGAAAACCGATGCCGCTCAATGGCGTGGTCTCACTAGATATCTATTTATCGAGATGACATATTATTATTTACACCAGATTTTTTGTCCGACCCTAAGTTATTGTTTTTTCCCTTTAACTCTCGGGTGTTCATTTGAATAGTTCAAATGTAAGGCTTTCAAGTTTTAGGTTTGGAAAATATAGCTTCTGAAGATGTACACGTGGTAGAGCTACCTATATGGGGGTTTATTTATGTTCGCTGTAGGGTTATGTTATTTTGTCTAAATGTATGTAATGGAAGAATGTGTATCTTTCTTGTAGTAAACTCCAACCAACCAAGAGGACAACTTCATATGTTGCTCTTGGAGTATTTTGTAATAACTATATATTACCTGAACTTGGGCAACGTTTGGAATTATGTAATGAATAAGGAAATTTATTAATGAAATGTGTTTTGAAGATTTTCATAATCATGTGCTTATGATGTTAATGATACTATTAGTTGATCTTATTTTATCACTAGAGAATAATACTGTTGATGGCTGCAGCATCAGTAGCGCTTTTTTGGGCCTTGGAATAAGGGATGTTACAACTTGGTATCAGAGCATAAATTTATGTAAAACTTAAAAAAATTTGAACTTTAAAAGAGTTTGGAAAACATAATCCAAATGAATCGAAGAATGAGATTTGGGTATGGGATAATGCTGTAGTAATATACTTGTATTTGCTATGTGTAAGTATATATCTTATCTCCATTCTTCCACCTCTCTTAAATCGTTCTTCATATCTTACTAAGGTTAGAATATAGTCTTAAGGAAAGTAAGATATAGAGGCAGGAAATAGAAGTGTGAATCTTGGTGGAGGAAGCACCAAAACCAACGAATATGTTAGGCCCATACTAAAAGGAATCCAGGTCGACATACTGTTGCTAATGTGGGAGTTGGAACAACACCGATGAATATGGTAATTATGCATCAGTTCTTTGTCAACATGATGAAAGCTGGAGTTGCAGCTCGATTAGTTGGTGGAAATGCTTCAAATATAGGAGGAGCAAATCTTGAACTTCCTATTGTCGATAACTATGATGTGCAAAGTCGAGATCATGCAAGACTCGGAGGAAAGACATTTATTAGAACGAAGGATGCTATCGAAGGTGAGAATTAGATATTGCACCATGAAAGGATTTTTTTGCTAATTTAGGATTGAACAACAAGAAAAAGAGGATATTGGCATCCAGGCAATTACAAGAAGCTGCATCGTACTGGTAGAATAGTGTAACTGTAGGGGTACCAAAGGGGAACTTGGCTTGGGCATAGTTTAGGAGAAGGTTTGAAGAGATATTCATGTCTGAATTAACCCACTTAACCTTTGTTTGACAGTTTGCTAAATTGGAACATGGTGATATGTCAGCGCTTGAGTATGCGACTAATTTTGAGGAGTTATCCAAATATGGATATGCTACTGTGAATACGGTAATCAAGAGGAACGAAAATTTCATTAGAGGGTTGAAACCAGAGCTTGCCATAGCAACATTACCACATCTTAGAGACCCTTGTGATGTCGTAATAGAGATGGCATTAAAGGATGAAGAGATGCTTGCATTATTCAGTAATAATAGGCGGTAGAGACTTATGGAGGACCAACCTAGAAAAGGAAGTCTTTCAGAAGAAGGGATCTCAAAAGCGCATAGCTGCCAAGAAGGGAAAGAATTTTGTTTGCTATAAGCATGATAAGAAAGGGCACTTTTCCCATGGTTGTTGTTTCGAGGATGGTAAGAAGATCATTGGAAAGAAGAGCATCAGATGGTTCAATTGTAATCAAATAGGGCACTACAAGAATCAGTGTAGAGAACCAACTAAGGTTGGGAAAGGAAAAGTGTTTGCTTTGGAACCATCTACCTCGAGACCAATAGGAGAAGAGAAAGGAAAGGTTGTGATGGAATATACGCTTTTGATTCATGGAATACCTATTGGAGTATTGTTTGATACTAGTGCATTACATTCTTTTATCTCTCAATGTTTGGTAGATAAGCTTAATTTAGAACCATTACACCTTGTTACTTCCTTAAGGATTGCGAATCCAATAGGAGGGTATGCAACTCTTGGGATGAGATATGTAAAACCAAAATTTTGTCGTTTGATGTTGAATATCTAATTAATTTCAAATATTGAAATAATTGGCTTTTAAAGTTTAAAACTTGAAATCAAATATAGGGATTATTTAGATATTTGAATTGGGAATCAAACATCTGGATTTTGAGTTGAATATTGATAGTATCTTAGACATGGATTTTCATGACAAAAACCATACGACATTATATAAAATATAGATAACATTATATAAAATATAGACACTAATGTTTTTATCAAGTTATAAATAGCATATAATGTAGGATATTAAACAGGTGTTAGTTAAGAAGATTGTACAGTATCAAGTGAAAATTCAGGAGGCTGATATAGAAATTCAAAAGCTAGAGATTGAAGACTCATGACTATTAAAGAACTCAAGATTTCCCAGATAAGTTATAGAGTCATATATTTTTGTTAAAACCTTGATAGCACTTCTTTGATCTCTCTCTCTCTCTATTTTTCCTTTTCAAATGATTTTCAATTTCAAATATCCTATAATTCAAATATAGTTTTTAAAGAGAATTCTTGTTTTCAAATAATCTTTCAAAATAGCCTTTAAATTATTTCTACATAGTTTTTAAAGAGAATTCTCGTTTTCAAAATAATCTTTCAAAATAGCCTTTAAATTATTTCTACCTTTTGATTTAATTATACCATGAGAAATAAGTTTTTTAAGTTTAAAACATACTTTATTATTTTAGTTTTAAAGCTTTCTAAATATTTATAAATATATTATAACATTTGTTATAATTTTGATTTTAAATATATTCTTTTATACTTTATTATTTATATTTAAAATATTCTAAAAATAATTTTATAAAGTTTTCTTAATTTTAGATATGATTAAAATATGTATAAAATATGTTTAAATGATTTTACGAAGTATCAAAATATTTCACAAACCTTTATATTTTTAAAATATTTTTTATAAAGTGTTTTTCAAATTACAAAGGATATGTCGACATATCCCTATAGAGTATGTCGACATATAGGTTAAAATTTTCAAAATTCAAGTCTTTAATGGAAGTGTCTTTTCGTTGTATGTCTTCGCAAATGGACATGACCGTTGTCTCTCTATAAGTAGGAGGTAAACCAACGAAATTAAGTTAACTACTTTCTCATATTTTCTCTCCTCTTTCACTCTCTAATTTCTAAAAGAAATTTTACTCAAAAAATTTCCCAAATTCAATCAGAGTTAAATTCAACTCCACTGATTTGATTCTCAATTAACTACTCTCTCATCTCTACAACTTGAATAAGATCAAAGTGCTATTCAAGTGGTTATAGGATCATTTGTATTCAAGATCAATGATCTATGTCTGTAAAACTATATCAAAGCATACTCATATATTGGTGGTTGTTATTGTAGCCCGTGTAAATCAATTAGGTGTGCTTGGTAACTTGGAAATTCAAGTGGGTGTGCTTGTGGCCTATGTAAATGTAGTGAGTCTACCTAGAGCTCGAAAAGTATGGAGGGTGTGTCTCGTTGACTTGAAATCAAGATTGCATTGACTTTGCTATTTTAATAGAAATCTATTCATGGAATTATGCATAACTTAATGTAGGGTAACTCTGAACTAGTATAAAATCCTAGTATGTTCTTACCTTTTTACGTTTACTGCATTTATATTTATCGATGTTTGAATATGTGATTGTTAATTGCAATGTTTAAACTATAATCTTAAAAGCACATAAAATGATTCACATAAATTAGAAAATACTATTCATCCCCCTCCAATGTTAAATTAGTCTTAAGATCCATCTTCTGCTAAATAACATTTGGTATCAAAGCATTCGTTTTCAAAGAATCATAATTTTGATTTTTTTTAAAGTTTTAATGGTTAACAATAATGTTAGTAATACTATTAGCAGCACTGTTAATTCACTTTTTAGTAATTCCTTTATGGAAGGATAATCTATTGTTGGATCCCTACTTTTTAATGCCAATAATTACATATATTGATCATGTATGAGGGAAATTTATTTACATTCTATTGGTCTATATATTTAGAACATCACACAAAATAGGTACACAGAGCTTGAGACTAATTTTTCAACTTAGACCGCTGATTAAAAGGTAGTTGCACAAAGTAACTCTAAATCCATAAATGTTTTGTTTTGTTTACTGGATACAATTAATTTAGTATAGTGTCTATCTTTAAGTCTGCATTTAAAATATGGAGAACATTACAAGTTACATATGATGGCGTTAGAAAAGTCAAACAAACTAAAATTTCTGTGTTAACTAATAAGTTTCAATTATTTAAAATGAGTCCAAAAGATTACATTTCTGATATGTATAGTAGATTTCAAGATATATTTCATTCACTAATTGTAGGTGGTAAAAGTTTTCCTGAAGAGGATCCAATTAAAAAAAATCCTCAATCCACCTACTCCCGAATGAGACAAAAAGGCACTTGCGATTGAAGAGGCTATTGACATTTGCACTCTAAAAATTGAAGAGTCATTTGACAATTTAATGTCATTTGAAGTACAAATGCAAGGAGAGAAAGCAAGTGGAGAAGAAATTCATTGCTTTCAGCGCCATAACAGATGACCATGATTCAAATAGTAACAACGATGAGAAAATTGACTTCATGACAAGAAATTTTAAAAAAATTCTGGAGTACAAAAAGATGAATAATCTTAGGAGATATAGTACTAAAAATCCAGGAAGCACAAATAGTGTTAGATATTTTAACTACGATGAACCTGGCCATATAAAAAGAGATTGTCCACATCCTACGAAACCAAAAAACACACCGAATATTGATTCGTCTAGAAAATAGAGAAGGGTTTATGCTGCAACACTAGACGATTCAAACGCTTCTTAAGTGATAATGAACCAGATAAAGAGAATGCTAATATGTGGTTCACGGCGATGATTAATTGGAAATCTGAAGAAGCAGAACAAAAATAGGTACAAATTTAAATAAAATTTTGGATTTTTGTTGTTTTTGATTGTTGTTGATTGCTAGGAATAACCTGTAGATTAATAATAATATTGGATGAATATTGTGTGTATATATTTTAAATATTATATACATACACACACTTTTTTAGTAAAATATTATTTAAAAATAATATAAAATATTTTTTAATTATTTAAGGTATATATTAAATAATTATCATAAGTAATTATAAGTATAATAAATAGGAAATATTTATTGGATATCTCTTTTTGAAATTTTGACATATATGTTGACATACCCCATACGTATATGTCAACATGTGCAGGCAGATTTTGAATTTCAAATTCAAATTTTGAATTTTGCTCCACCTTTTCACCAACCCTTATGTAGAAAAAAGATGTCTCTTGACTAGAGATTATGTCCTTTGATTCTTCATTCATTTACTCTATTTCTATCCATTCATTTCACTTTCAATTTCAAATTCAAAAATCGTTAATCTCTTATCTCTTCAAACTATTCTTCAACGACATCCTCAAGAAATACTACATCAACCATGAGGCTTTCTAAGAAGATAAAAGGCTTTCTTTTCAATGACAAAAAAGCCATGCAAGCTTATATAGAGTAAATATATTTCGGAAAAGTCTCTCCCGGAAGATTTGCTATTTTTGAAGATTTTCCTACTTATGATCTTTTCAACCTTTGTTTGCAAAATGAAATTTTTAGTTAATGAATGCTTCTCAAAATGATTCCATTTGTTATCCAATTTTAGTAAAAATGTTTTATGCAAATTTGAAAGGAAAATTTTTATGATGGAAACGAAGGAGAAGTTTAGAGTACTATCAAGGGAATACAAATTGTTTTAAATTGTGAGATTTTGGATCACATTCTCGGATGCAAATCTAGTGGAATGGACCTTTCAACTTTGGATTCAAAAACAAAACCTTACATCCACATGAATTTTAAGCCTTCTTTAACAAAAAAGTATCACTCGTAGAATGGGTAATTATAATAACCCGATTAAAAAAGTTTTCAAACCTATTTTCGCCATTTATGGTCAATATAACATAAATTGGTCTCAAGTCATTAAGGATCAATTTTTTCCTAAAAATCTTTCTAAACATTAAAATACACTATTTCATGGTGTGTATCTCATTAGAGTTTTCACTTACTTCGGTGTTGACCTTAAAGAAAAGGAAATCATTCCTCATAAATATTTGACAAGGCCAAGATCTCGCTTATGCATATTTTACCCTTTTTCAAGCCTTATGAAATGCTTACAGAAAAGGAACGAAGATTGCTTTGGGACGAAGAGCAAGATATAAGGAAATGGAGGAGGTGGAAGAAGATTAAATGGAAGTCTAGAAGGAAGAACAAGAAGAGGAGGAGGATACTTCCTTCGAAAGTATCAATATGCCACCGAATTCATCCAACAAAGATCTCAAAAATCAAGAGAGATCATTCACAATCAAAGGAAGCTTAAGAAATCTTTTTCAAAGAAGTTTACTTCACTTTCCACCAAAATGGATAAATTCTTTGGAAAGGTCATCCAGAAGCTTGGTGGTTCTTCTTCATCTCCATCCCTATCTTTTTATTTATTTTTTTAAGTTATCTATCTTTGTATTTGGACATTCTAGTATGAGTTTGTGTTAGTCTTATGTATCTTTCTTCTGTTTCTAATGTATTTCATATACTCATTCTTTATTAGAAATGAAATCCTATTTCCTACTGTTATGCATTGTTAATCATCTATGTAAAGTGATACAAGTATAATAGTATAAGCCAAATACAATAGAATAATAAAATAAAGTATTTTTGGAAATTATAGTGCATATGTCGACATACGCCAAGCATGTATGTCGACATATAACAAATAATTTTCAAAAAAATTTAAAATTTAAAATACAATAACTACTGAATACCTATTCATTTCAAATGACTTATTGCCCCTATATATAGATATTTACTCCCAAAAAATCATCATTTTCGATCTCTTTCTTTTCTCTCTTTCATATATAAACTTATACCTTTAATAATGGCTTCTCCACATCAAAAACTATGTGAAAATCTTGAACAAACATCTAAATCTTTCAAGAATATTCTTACCATCATTCTTAGAAACCAGTGACACTTAGAACTAAGTCAAATGCAGATGATTAAAGAGCAAGAAAAGCACTTTGATGTCATTCGATGGATGATTTCTTCTCTTATCAAAGATGAACCAACCAACAATCCTGAAACTACCCTCAACAAAGATGATGAAAATTGGAATGCTATCAAAGCGGATATAATTTTCAGATCCGATGGCTGGGTAGAAGTTCTTAGGAATTTTAAACATTGATTGATTTAGATTTAAATAATATGTATATTAATATATTACAATAATGATTTGTGTGGATTGGATTGACTTTGTGTGTATTAATTGGTTTGACTTGTTGAATTGTATGATTGATTGATTTGATTTACTTGTTTTATCTAACTTATCAAATGTATTGATTAATGTGATTAATACAAGTTATTTATATTATCACTCTTATATTACTATTATTTCTTTTTCGAATTGCTTTTATACCTCAGTATTATATATATTATATAGTACCTTAGTTAGGAGAGTTTTTTAGTTAGATTTTTGTTGATGACAAAAGGAGAGAAATATATAAAATCTAGGCATGGATTAAGGGTGGGTTTTGTAATTCAGTAGGAGTTATAACATATTTTGTATACATGGCTGTCATCGTCAAAAGAGGGGAGATTTTTAGTACCTTAGGCATTGATTTTGATGAGAACAACCATATGACATTATATAAAATATAGATACTAATGTTTTTATCAAATATATATAGAAAATAGTGCAAGATATTAGACTAGTATTAATTAAGAAGACTATACAGTATCAGGTGAAGATTCAAGAGGCTGATATAGAGATTCAATGTTAGAGATTGAAGATTCATGAGTATTGAAGGACTCAAGATTTCCCAAATAAATTATAGATTCATAAATTTTGTTTAAAACCCCAATAGCATTCTTTGATCTCTCTCTCCCTCTATTTTTCCTTTTCAAATGATTTTCAATTTCAAATACATTAAATTCAAAATTAGTTTTTGAAGAGAATTCTTATTTTTTAAAAATCTTTCAAAATAGCCTTTAAATTATTTCTGCTTTCTAATTTTATTATTCCTTGAGAAATTATGTTTTTAAAATTTTAAATTGTACTTTAAATATTATACTTTGTTATAATTTTAGTTCTAAAGCTTTCTAAATATTTGTAAGTATATTATAACTTTTGTTAAAACTTTAATTTTAAATATATTCATTTGTACTTTATTATTTATATTTAAAATCCTTTATATATTCAAAATAATTTAGAAATAATTTTATAAAGTTTTCTTAAGTTTTTATATGATTAAAATATGTATAAACTATGTTTAAATGATTTAAAAAGTATCAAAGTACTTCACAAACCTTAATAATTTTGAAATAATTTTATAAATTGTTTTCCAAAGTTACAAAGGATATTTTGACATTTCCCCTTAGAGTATATCGACATATGGCCAAAATTTTCAAAATTCATATTTTGAAAAGAAGAGTCTTTTCGTCGTATCTCTTCGTAAATGGACATGACCGTTTTTCTCTATAAATAGGAGGTAGACCAATAAAATTTGGCTAACCACTTTCTCAAATTTTCTCTCCTCATTCACTCTCTTATTTTCAAAAAGAAATTCTTCCCAAATTCGGTCAGAATCAAATTCAACTCCACTGGTTTGATTTTCTTTTAACTACTCTCTGATCTCTCTCACTCAAACAAGATAAAAGTGCTATTTAAGAGGTTGTAGGATCATTTGTATTCAAGGTCAATGATATGTGTCTGTAAAATTCTATCAAATCATACTCATATATTGGTGGGTGTGATTGTAGCCCGTGTAAATCAATTGGGTATGCTTGGTGACCTGAAAATTCAAGTGGGTGTGCTTGTGGCCCTTGTAAATCAAGCGAGTCTACCTAGAGCTCGGAAAGTTTAGAGATTGTGTCTCGTTGCCTTAAAATCAAGACTGTGTTGACTTTTTCATTTGAAAAGAAATTTGTACATGGAATTGTATAGGATTTGATGTAGGGCAACTCCTAACCAGTATAAAGTCCTTGTGTGTTCTTTCCTTTTTACTTTTAATACATTTATATTTATCTGTGTTTGAATTTGTTATTATTTATTGCATTGCTTAAACTATAATCTTAAAAGAATTCAAAACAATTCACAAAAATTAGAAAACATTATTCACCTCATCTAGTGTTAAACTAGCCTTAAGATCCATCTCCCCTTAAATAAAAAATATTAATTGAATGGATTCAAAGGTCTTATTTAACTCCTTTTTAATTAATAAATAATATCGATGAATTCATTTTTTAAATTTATTTGCAGTGATAAATAGTAAGAAATTTTATTTTTATTATAACAACTAGATTTTAACTGACGTATCTTTAATTTAATCTATTTCATTTTTCTGTAATGTTTTATTAGGAAAATATTTAAATTTTCATTTAACAATTTTTCGAAAAACGATGGTATTTTTATGATTATACAAAATTAGACAGCCGGCATATACTACTATTATTATAGTATCGATCGCATTTATGTGCGCGATCATATTTTTGTTGTTGTTTGCGGTTCGTACGCGACAAAAATCTAAAAGCAAGATGCCTGAACTTGCGACTTAATATATCTCTAACACTAAGAAAATAAGTCAGTAGACTTTTCTATTATCCTCTTACTGTTCCATTGCATTTCCTAAAACAAGAAAATTAAAGTAGATCCACTTTCTTTTGAAAAATTCAAACAAATTAAACAATCTACAAAAAAATGTAAAGTTTAAAACTTTGAGATTTTTAATGTGAGATCCACATTATGTGGAAGTATGGTTGAGTTCGAGGAGGTCGGGAGATGTTTGATAGTGGAGACTTAAAAATAGGAAACTAGGGTTTGGGATTGTCGAGGTTGTAGTCGACGGGAGGCTAGTCGGAGGATGGTTTTGAGTACTTCGAGGCGAGGAACACCTAGAGCTGAAATTTGGTGGTGCATGGCAATTTGTGTCATCATCGGGTTCACGTATAGGATGGTCAGGTCATGAATCATGGTAGTGGCTCGAGTGTCAAGTTGTAGTGATGGATGGGTGTAGCTCACGACGAGGATGAGATTGGCGGTGGTTTCATTGCATTTCGTGGAAGAATGGAAGAGCTAGGGTGAGGGAATTTCAGGCATGTCGGTTTGGGGTGTTCAGGTTTTGGAAGGAGTTGTATTTTTGAGTTGAGAAAGATGAATTAAGATAGGAAATTAGTTTAAATGTGTGATTAGTAATTCGATTTATTTTCAAAATTTTATAATTCGAATATCGTGCTCAAATAAGGTCCAATTGAGACGAGACTTTTTACGCTGCGCTCGTAGTGGCAATAGCTACACGATAGAATTAGCTTGGTTAAATTTGGTGCCAGTGAAAATTTAGGCTATCACAATGGAATGCCTCGGCATCAAAATTTTGATGAATTGAACTCACCTTTTCGGATAATCGATATGATATATAGTAGAAAAAATTTACTGTTTGTGTTTGGATGAATTTTTGCTTGGTTTGGTTAAATATCTGCCTAAATAGCGAATGACGTTTAAAACGAAATACATAGGAAAATTAATAGAGAAATCTGGATTTCTCGACATTGCGATTTTTAATTTCTAATTATATTCCTATTGATTTTATTTTATTTATATACCTGTGATATAGATTGTTAAATGTTGAAATCGGATAGTGTGGCCATATTTGACGTGACATTGACATATGTTAAAAGTTGAATCATATTAGAGAAAAGCTAGTAATAGCATTGGTTTAGTGCTATATGAACTATTGGTCTCGTTATAGTATATTGAAAATACTATATATTGTTGTTAGATTTGGAAATGGCTTTTGATTTGAAAAGTGACTTTTAACCCACCATTTTGAATTTTCTATGATATTTTATTTAAAATTAATTTTCGTACTTATCGACTTTACTTTCAATTTATTTTATTTTTCTTTTCTAATATACATGTATTTGTAAATGTTTTAACATTATTTGGAAAGTATTTATTTTCATAGGAAAGTTATTTTAAAAAATGATTGCTTAGTTTAAAGGAAATAAAAAGTGGTTGTTGTTTATTTTTAAAGAGATTTTGTGTTTAAAAGAAGATAGAAATATTTTGTAATAAATAATTGTGAAACATTTTATAGAAAATGTTGAAATAAAATTATAGGTTTATAAATGATATTTATAAATTAAATAGAGATTTATATGTAATATTTTATAAACAAAAGAATAGGTTCATAAAGGGTATTTTAGAAAAGGGGAATGTTATCATTTGATAAATTTGAGAAATAAATCTTAGTAGTGAATTTATTAAAATATATGGTATGATCATGTTATGGGAAAATTATTTGAGTTTTATAATTATATTTGGGGTATACATAATATTTCAAGGTTTTTTATAAAAGGAGTTTTGCAATTATATTTAGAAAAAAAGAGTTTATAAACGAATCGAGAGTTTTTATGAAATGAGCGCAAATAAATTTGGGAATTTATAAAATGATTTTTTAAATAATATCTTATAAAGAAGATTTTATAAAGATTTTTTAAACAGTAAAAAGGATGTTTATAAAAGAGTTTATTAAATAAATTTGGAATTTTATAAAAAGGGGGATATAATTATGTTATAGATATTTATAAAGGAATTTTTAACTAATATTTTATGAAAAGATTTGTATATATAAGGAGTTTTATAAAGGAATTTTACAAAAGGGATTTGTATTAAAAATGAGACCTAATTCCATAAAAGATCATTTCAACTTATGGTGGTATGGAAAATGTTCTTTTCATACTTAACACAAATTCTGAGGTATGGAAGCTCATCTCTATCTTGACAATTAAGAACGTGTATCGAGGCAATGGTAGTTTCCTAACAAGTATGATTTCATTGTTAATCGAAAGATAGTACTATTTGAAATCGGGAAGTGCTGGTGAGTATATTTGGTCCAGTTTCCTTACGGCATATTTACTTACGTTAAAGGTGTTTTGGGTTTATTTTTATAAAAGTTTAAATACATTTGTTTAACCAAAATAAGTATGTTTTGGGAGGTGAACTCTTTCTAAAGATGAGTGAATATACTTACACCCTTGAAATAAGTATATAGGTATTTTTCCTTAAGTATGGGAAATGTGACGTTTGTGAATGTATTTATACTATTGATATAAGTATATTGAAAAGTTTTCCTATGTTTTGAAAGTGAAATGTTTTGTGAATGTACTTATACAGATGAGATAAGTATATCAAATATTTCAAGTATTGAAAAGAGTAGAGGTGACTTGTGAATTTATCTTTGCAAAACGTATTTGATACAAGTATTTATAAAGTGGTTTTAATTAATGAAAAGATTAATCAAAGAGGCTTAGTGGTTGCTTTGTGCTTAACCATGCTTAGTTAAATACTGGTTGAACTGTTTGTTTATTTGGTAGTTAAATAATAGACTATCAAATGCTGGCCTATTTTTAAAACTATCCTTATCGGTTCAGAGAGACCAGGATCATATATAATATCCAAAAACCACTTTTAAGTGGCATAAGCGCTCGAATTGGAGATATCTTGAAGATGATCGAAGATGGAGTTCTTTAAGTGCAAGGGCTACTGGCTACAAATTCTAAGGGTGATTCCAAAATGGATGTAGTTGAATTATGTTGGCAATGCATTGTTGCTTAGAGGGCAGTGTTAGCATTTCCAAGTGGGATTGCTATCTAAAAGGTAAACGTAGCCTCTAGCCTCATCAGTCGAGAATGATTGAAACAAAGGATATGCTTTAGGGCTATGTAGGTCGCACCCATCTGGGTATTGTCAGCACCCTTCTAGATATTTATATTTATGGATTTGGTTGTGCGTGAGAGTTCCTGGGAAAGGTTGCAAAGCAAGCAGGGTGATGAAATATTTGGTACTACGCAGTAAGGGGTAGGCCAGTCCTGATTTGCAGGGGGTCCATGTGAGGCCCTCAGTACATTTTTCTTGAGGAATACTATGATAGACGGTACCCCAGTGCCTTGTCATTGATGGAATCCACCCTTCAATACTTGCCTTTACGGACTTAATTGTAAACCTATTATGCTGGAATTTAATTAATGTAATAATTTCCATATGATTCAGTTTTTATTTTTATACCATGGACATTATTATAGTAACATTGGATTTTCTATAGAATGTTTTGGTTATCGTAAGTTAAAAACCCGTTCGTGTTTATATGCGGTGTGGTCTTACGAATGCCTTTATTTTGTAAGGTTTTATGACATTAAAATTTATTTAAGGAGTGTTTCTCACGCTGGCGTACTAGACTAATCTGGGTTTAATTTCTTATATTGCTTGGGTCAGACCAAGCATATTTACAGATTTAGTTATGGAAGCTTTAGAGCTTCAGGTGATGAGCTGGATGCCTCCAAAACTGTTCCCGTATATTTTATTTTACACTGCATTTGTTGATTATATTTCTCAACGGTTGCGAGGACAGTTTGTAATAACAGTCCAACCTAAGAAATGGTTGGCTACCTCTGATTTATCTATAGATATTACAGTTTTTATTTATAAAGGTCTATTGTGTATTATATATTACTCATCATGAATGAGATTTTGTTCTATAATTTCCTTCTTTTTCCCCCCAGCAATCTATCTTCCTAGCACTTGGATGCTCGGCACATGAATATCATGGATGTATTAGTGTCGACTTTTGAGGATCGAAATGCAGATCGTTACAGGATGTGACCAATTAGTGGTTGAGTTATTAGTCATATATTTTCCTGTAGTTTGCATGTGTTTGATTTTGTTGACTTTGGAATTATACTGTATATGGATTGATTATGAAAATACGATGATAGAATATTTTTCCAAGACAGGAAAACATCACTTAGACACGCTAAGAGCAGCAATCGAATTATATACTCAATAGGAACTCAAATTTTGACATTTTTTCTTTATTGGGTGCAATGGAGGAGGAAGACGAGTTGAATCGAGCTTTAAAGAGTTTGCGGATGCCTTTGAACCAGTTAGAGGACTACCACTGAGATGAGCTATTGAGTTTCGTATAGATCTTGTGTCTAGAGCTGAACCTGTTAGTAGACTATTTAGGAGAATGACATCTACAAAGATGAAGGAGTTAAAGGTGCAGTTGGTGGACTTAGAAGAAAAAAGTTTTATTAGGCCAAGCAATTCGCCTTGGGAAGCGGCCACTGATGTTTGTGAAGAAACCGATGAGTCGTTAAGGAGGTGTGTTGATAATCATAAGTTGAATGAAAAGATGATAAAGAATCGATATCCTTTATCGAGAATAAATGATTTATTTGATCAGTTGAACGAAGCCAACGTATTTTCTCAGTTATACTTAGTGAGAAGGTTCCATCAACCGAGGGTAGCGAAGGATAATGTTCTTATGATGACATTCCGAACAAGATATGGCTCATACGAGTGGTTAGTAATACGAATTGGATTGACCAATATGCCTGCTTTCTTCATAGTATTGATGAACTGGATCTTCCAAGAGCATTTGGATAGATTCATGTTAGTATTTATCGACGGCATCTTGCTATATTCTAGGAATGAATAAGATCATGAGACTCGTATTAGAAAAGTGCTTGAGATATTGAGACAGCAACAACTAAAAGCGAAGTTCTTGAAATGTCATTTTTAGAAGAAAGAAGTGAAGTTCCTTGGTCATGTAGTCTCAGAAAAAGGTTGTCAGTTGATCCAGCTAAGATAAAGCTGATAATAATTGGAGGATTTGTTAAGAGCTTGTATACTAGACTTTGAAGAATCATCGGAAGATCGGTTGCACTTAGTCGAATTTTCCTATGATACTAGTTATCAGACTATTATAGGAATGGCTCCTTTTGAAGCTTTGTATGGAAGGTCATGCAAATCACCAGAATATAGGTTAGGGATCGGAGATAGATTTATTCTAGGTCCAAATGTGGTGAAAGAAGCTATAGAAAACGTTGAGTTAATCCAAATAAGAATGAAAGAAGCTTGGTCTAAGCAAAAAAGTTATGCAGATAAGAGATGTAAGGACTTAGAATTCTCAGTTGGGGATCTTGTTTTTGTCAAAGTATCACTGATGAAGGGTGTAATCCAATTTGAAAAGTCAGGGAAACTGGCATATAGATTAGTTGGACTATTCCTTATTATAGAAAGGATTGGGAAACTCACATATAGGATAGAATTACCCAGCAGTTTGGTAGGAATCCACAATGTTTTTTATATTTCTCATCTTAAGAAGTATGTTCATGATCAAGGACTACTACCACTCTGATTATAGCGAAAGATTAAGTGATGGAACCGGACATGACTATTGTTAGGAATGATTGTAATTTAAGGACCAAGACAGTAAGAACGGTGAAGATCTAGTAGAACGAGGATGAGAGAGATTGTACTTGGGAAATGCAGGATAGGATTAGAGACACTTATCCATGTTTTGACGGTATATTTCATATCTGTGTTATATGATTGTTGTGTACCTTATCGTAATTTCAAGGACGAAATTCTTAAGGGATGGAGTCTGTAAAACCCTTAATTTTAATTAACATTATTTAGGAGATTTAATTAGATGAACTAAATTAAATAATATGTTGACATAAGAAGAATGTGATTTGATAATTAAAGTCGGTCGAGCCTTAAGAATGAACTAATAAGATTGTTTAGAACTTAAATACGAAAGGGGATTTAAGAGAAGGTAAAATAGGAACAGGCCTCATTTCTTAAACATAAACTCTTCCACTTTTATTACCCTCATTTATATTTCATTACAAACAAACAAAAATAAGAACATGGCCGACCATTGCTAAGAAAATTAAGGGGAGAAAAGCTTAGGAAACCCAAAGGAAAGCTTAAGAGAATCAAATCAACACATTTAATCTGAATCTCTTTATCCAATCAATGTGAATAATAATATCCATCTTACATATGCTTGTTTTTTTCAGTTCTATATCTAAATCTAAATCGTATGATGTTATTATGCCATGTTATGTTCGTTTGATGTAATATATTTGCTTTGTGATTTATTGGATTAATTATGGAATTATTTAATAGGTTTTAAGTGTAGAAAAACATAGCATGTGATGTCCAAATGACTTGAAATTTGGATATGATGTTCAAAACATTATTTTGGAAGTAGGTTTTCAATTTTATAATTTTCCAAGCATGTATGAATATTTTATGAATTTCTTAAGTAATGAAAATAATTTACTTTATGTTTTAATTATTAGAATAATTAAATAATTATTTTGGTTTTGAGATTTTTAAATGTTAAATAATATGTGAATTCTAATTTTAAGAGATTTTTGAGATTTTTCTTATGTTATTATGATTTTATATGAATTTATTAAGCTATAAAATCTTATAAATTAATTTGAATGGTTAATAATATTAGTTGGGTAAGAAATGGTTTTTGGGGAAGGAAAATAATTTGCGACCGTTTTTCTAAAAATAAATTGGTAGTGTTTGTTTTAACCAATAGAAAATTTACAAGGGTAAAGAGTAGGTGAAAAATAATTGCTTTTAATAGAAATAAAACAGTTTTTATATTAATTACAATATTGCCATGATGCCAATACAAATGCCAAACCCCATGTAATGGCCGACATTCACGTCACTACTATAGACACTGACATTGTGATAACTCAGATTTTTGGCATCTAATAATTGGATAATAAACTGGTTTCATTCAGTGAAAAGATAAAATTTTAGTAATAAAAGATATCAGGATGCATTTGAAACTATGATAAATGTTGAAGTATAAATATTTGGAAATAATATATCTTATAGTAAATTTATAAATAAATTAGTAGATATGCGTAAACTTTATAATATTGAAATTTTAAGTATATACATATACAAGTATATAAGTGTGTATGTATATGTAAAATAATTTGAAAACATCGATTTGGTAATAAATAAATAAATAAAATAAGAATAAATGCAAAGTTTTAGTTTATATTTATACACATATCTTTTGTAAGATTTATAAAAGATTTAATGTTCTTTCTTTTAAAAATACATATAAATTAAGTTATAAATGTAATTGAATTTAAAAACATAAGAACATAATAATCCAGATCTTAATAGAATTTGATAAAAAAAATTAATATACATTTGTAACCATAATACATTTTCTTATTATATATATAAAAACATCTAAGAAAGCATGATCCACAAATTAATTAAATGAAAGGGGTTAAGTTAAAAAAAATTAATAAAATTTAAGTAAGTATTTAAAAAAAAGTTATAAAATTTATTTAAATAGGGACTTATACACATTTATTTAACAAACGACATTTGTAAAACCATGAATATAGGAAATAAACACTTGTAAACTTATGATAACAAGTGGCAAAGTTTTTCTATTTGAATTTGTAAAATAAAAAAATAAAAAAATAATAGCCAGGCCATTTTCTCATTTTTCAAACTGATCTGAAGAAAATCAAAATCTGTCAAAAATATTCAAACTAGATAAGCATCAAACAAACACTCTTTACAATTTTAAACTTGAACATTAGCAATTCCAAATCCAAACTGCAGCTTAAAGAAAAAATTCCAAATAAACTCAAGAACAAATTCAGGACAAAGTTCATCTCAAATATCAAGCAGGATCAAACACCAAGTTATAGATCAAATTAAACACCTGTTTCAATAATCAAAGTGAATTCCAGTTTCCAAGCTACTCCTCTATCCCTGTAAACACTAAAGGTGAGTAACTTTTATCTTTAAGCTTGATCTGCCTATTTGTGTGAATGCATGAAAAAAACCTTGAAAATATGATAAGTAGTTTGTTTGCTTGTTTTTTTAGGGATGAATATATATATGTATATGTATATGTATATGTATATGTATATGTATATGTATATGTATATGTATATGTATATGTATATGTATATGTATATGTATATGTATATGTATATGTATATGTATATGTATATGTATATGTATGTATGATAATATTGTACACATGCTTGCTAACAAAATGTATCAGCTCTGTTTATCAATATAATGTGAGTAGACAGTTTTATTTAAAGGTTAAACCTATTTGAATCTAGATGCATGCAGTACTTAATTGAAGTGAAATAGATTTGTGTTCATATGATTGTTTAAAAGAAAATTTCATAAGTATATGTATGTGAATGTGGTTGTGTAGGTCTGAAACAAAATGTTGCTCTATTCATTTGTTCTCAGGTTCAAATAAAAAAATCTCTAAAAATCAATTTTCCTTTTTCTTTGATCTTCTATATGATATGATGTAAGAACAAGTATTGTTAGAAAACTACAGAATTTAAGTTGTAAGATATTTTAAGTAGAAATTAATGGCAGTTTTAACTAGGACGTTAGAAATTACAGTTAAAACTTAAATATATTAAAATTTTGACTTAAATGATTTGCGAATTCATGTATATAGTATGATGTATCATCACAAACGAGGATTTTTAGTAAAAGAATAATGATTTTTAGGATGATATTTCAAGAGAAATTTTGAGATAAACGTGATTTGGGTTTTTGCCTTTTTCTGGCAATCGTGATGCCTTGGGTTGTCGGGGTTAATTCTGGGGGATGTTCGTTGACAAGTGGTCTTGGAAAAATTGTTTAGAAGAATTTTAGATCACCAGAGTGATCAGACTCAAGCGAATTACGGTTTAGGTATGGTTTTGGGAAGGGTTGATTAAGTGGCCATGGCGGAATCGACACTGCATCGAGTTGGGTGGGATATGGGGGAAATGGAGCGTGGGGCTCTAGCAAGGATGTGGGTGCAATGGCGAGTCCTCTGGCGATCAGAGATCGGTGACACAAGGTAGGTTAGGCGACATAGTTGTTCTAGGTAGTGCTCGTCAATCCTAATTTTTGATTTTGGTGTTCGACATGATTTTTGGGTGGTCGATTGAGACGAGGCAATCGGCAAGACTTGTGGGTGGCAACGGGTTGGTCGAAGATGGCCAGAGATGGTGTGCATGTGCACGTCGAAGTCAGGTGTGTCAGTGTGTGAAGAGGCCAGTGACTCGGTTGCGCCTCGGGGAGTTAGTGTTGTGGCACGAGTTGGACTTCGAGGCTTCGTTTGTGAGTGTGTTGTGTTTCCCGAGTAAATGTTTTAAAACTAAAACTAAAGAAGAAGATGAGGAGGATTGGTTTATTTCCTTTTCGTTGTTTGGTCTACGTTTCGGCCCAGTTGGGTTTGCATTATTAATGGCATCGGGGTTGTTTTTTGATGGATTTCAAATTTTAGCCCAACAACAAATTTTGTAAATAAAATAATTTGGTTTTAAAATTAAAGGAATCCTTAGTCCAATATCTTTCCAAAGATATAGCAAACATGATGTTTAATATAAATTTTTCAACCAATCTTCTTTCAATTTTAAATGATTATTATAGTTATATAAGTTAAGGGAGGTAATTAAGGATTTATTTATTCAATAAATTATGGGTTATAAATTAATTAGAGATTAAATTACTTAAATGATAGTTACTTAATAAAAGTAAATAAAAGGATTAATTTTCGTTGAAGGTTAATTAATTTAATTAAGAATTAAAGGTTAAATTAACTAATGAGCAAGGTTAATTAATTGAGGGTAATTAACCAATGAGATAATTACTTGATGAAAGTAATTAAAGGTAAATTACTTAACAGAAGTAATTAAGGATTAATTACTTTGTGTAATTAATAAAAGGATTGATTAGGGAAGGAAATTAATTACGGGTTAGTTAATTTATGGCCATGATTGGTTAAAGGATAATTAATTAATGTAAGAAATTAGAGGATAATTTAATTGAGTAATTAATTAAGGATTAATGCGAATGGGTGAAGGTTAATTAATTTTTGTAATTAATTGAGAGTTAATTATTTATCGTAATTAAAGAATAAATAATCAAGGGTGATTAATTTAGATGGAAGTTAATTAAGGATTAGTTAATTAATTTGTGTTATTAATTAAAGGGAATTACTTAATGTAATTAAAGAATGATTAATCAAGGATGATTAATTGAGATGAATAATTAAAGGATTAATTAATTAAGGGGTTAATTAATTAATGTTAGCAATTGAGAATAATTACTGAATGTGGTTAATCAAGGTTGATTATTGAATGTCTCAAATTAATTAAAGCCTAATCACTGAATTTTATTAGAAAGGATAATTAGAAAATGATTAATTAATGGATTGTAATTAATTATTTTTAAGTACGGAAGATTAAAAGTAATTAATTTAATTTAATTAGGAATGGGTGACTAATTAATCTTCCTTATGAATGATTGGTTGATATTTCTGATATGAAATGTTTGTGATATGATATGTTTGTCTTGAACAGAGATAATGTGGATTGTCTATCGATAATGAATTGTTGTGTAAAAGTGACATCTTGTATTTAAAGGATGAATTGTGTTTCACTTGAATAACATGGGTTCAGATGGTTTTGAATTCGAAGAGACCGTAGTCGGGTATTGGTAAATACCCGAAACCACTTCGATTCTTTTTAAATTAATATGTGGAATCAATGGGCTGAATGGGATGATTTGGACCCTTTAATCTAAGTTTTGGAACTTAGAAATTGATGTGTGATATAAGTGATGTCTATATCAAATTGTGAATTCGAAATAAGATACGAGTTACCTGAGTTTTATGTAAGTCTTGTGCACTGGTATTTCTTGTTGGTGGGTTTACTCACGCTGGTTTCCAGCCTAACCCGGGTGTTACTTTGATGTAATGCTTGGGTCGGACCGAGTATTACAGGTTTTCAGGTAAGGACGTTCTGGAGCTCAGGAGGTGAGCTGGATGGCAAGAACGTATGGAGTGTATACAGCTGTGATATATTGTTATTTATCTAGGACAAGTTATTTTAACCGTCCAAGTAATTATGTAAATGTTGTACTCTGATGTATTGAAATGTAATTAACTATAAAGTTTTCCTTTGTAAACTATTATTTTATGTGATATTATATGTTGATCCGCTGCGAATGTGAGGTTTCTATGACTTGTTTCTGTTTCTTCTTCTATCTCTTTTCTTCTTTTCCTATCTATCTGGAATTTTCTGGATCAAAAATTTCTGGTCGTTACATTTGGTATCAGAGCAGAAGGTTAAGCGAGAACCTTTCGCTCTGGTAGGATTACTCATTAAGGATAGGGTCAATAGTACCCTATAATAAGTTGAGTGTGTGTGTGTGTGTGTGTGTATATGAGAGCGTACTTGTTATTTTCTTATATAAAGATTTTAAATGATTTTATATAAGAATATATTTTGATATATAAAGCAATATATCTTTCTAATAAATATTAAGGTAATTGGTTGTTAAATTATTGGAATTAAATTAAGTGGTAACAGAAATACAACCAAATTGAAATTAGATAAAGATAAGTTTGAAACGGATTCAAATTGAAATTAAAATCTTGAATTTGGAAAAGAGTTTTAGAAAAGATAATAATGGATTGGTTTCCTTGGTTATTATCATTGTTGTATTTAATAATAAAGTGTGTATTAATGAGCAAGCAAAATGAAATGTTTTAGGGAAGTAAAACATTTAGGAAAGTATGACTTATAAATTGGAATTGAAGATGACCTAAATTGTGAAGTTTTAAATCTAGTTCCAGAAATTTGAAAATTTGTTTCAAAGTAATAAAGAAATAATAAATTTATTTGGATGAAAGGGTCCTATTTCAAATAAGAGTTGTTTGAAATTTAAAGGAATTTGATTTGAATTAAAAACCAAAGGTGGTTTAAAATTTAAGGATAACTTGGTGTGTAAAGGAAATAAATATGTATAGATGAGGGATATACATAATATCAAAAGTGATTTAAAATAAACTCTAAGGTTGAGTTTTAAATTTTACTTGGAACTGTGTTGTGAAAACCCAAAGTGATAAGTTTTTAAACTTATAAGTGGGAAAGAATTTTGAAATTTAAGTAGGAATTCAAATTTGAGTATGGTTAACGGGATTTAAATTGAATTTAACTTAGAAGAAGTTAAATATGTTTGAATAAACAACCTGATTTGGAAATTTCAAGATGAATTTGGGATTTAACTTGGAAAGTTAAATGGTTAATTTGAATGGGAAGTTTGTGTGATCTCAAATGGGTTTGAGATCTGGAAATTGGAAATGGATGGATGTTTTAAAGTAATTAGATAATATTACACTATTGTTATTAATAATCTTCAAATTGTGAATTGGATTTGTTTAAAGAAATGGGGTGTGGTAATATATCCATTATTAAGATAAAATGGAATTTGGATTCAGAATTAAATGGTTTAAAGATATAAGTTGATTTCATTTAAAGGATTAAATCAACATTTAAAAAATTTAACTCAAATTTATATAATTCGGGATGGTTTAAATTTGAAATTTGAATTGAATTAGTTCAAATTGAATTTGATTTGAATTAATTGAAATTGTGATTGAAGATGGATAAGTTTAAAAATTCAGAAGGAAATTTGAATTGGATTAATTTGAAATGAAATTGAAGTTGAATGAGTTCAAATTCAAATGGGAATTGGGATTAATTCAAACTGGAATTGATTCGAAATTGAAATGGGTTCAATTTGAAATTAGTCCAAATTGATTTGAATAATTTGGAATTGTGATTAAAATTTGAATAGGTTTAAAATTCAACTGGAATTTGATTTGAAATTGGAAAGAAATTGAGAATTAATTCAACTTGAATTGGGATAAATCAATTTCAATGGAAATTGAAGTTATTTAAACTGGAATTGAGTCAATTTAAATGAAATTGGAAATTTAAATTGAATTGATGGGATTAGGAATTGAACGGTTTGGCTCTGGACTATTTTCAAAATAAGTGGTTTTAATATAAATCTATTTTTCCAAGCTACTTACTATACAATCTTTCTTTTTAAAAGCCAAACTATCTTATACTTATTTTACAATTATTTTTGGAACTATTTAGCAATTTTTCAACTGTTTTGTAAACTGATCACTATTTTTCAACTACTTTATAACTAATTTCTATTTTACAACTATTTTGCAATTATTTAAAATTTCTATAACTATTTGACTATTTTCCAACTATTTTACAATTACTTAACTATTTTACGGCTATTTTACAAACTAATAATTATTTTTCTACTTATCTATTTTTAACCTTTCAAATTATTTTCTAAATTTAAGCTGGATAGAGTTCAAACTATTTATGATTGAATATCCAATCGAGATAAGGATTAAAGTGATAATCCAAATGAAATTGAGGCAAATGTGAATAGATAAGGAGATTGATTTAGCTAATAACCAATAAACATAAATACGTAGGGTGTACATATGTTATTCTATTCGCATAGCGATTTGATCCAGATTCAAGCATAGAATTTCAAGATAGTTATATCGATCTGAGTTGGGATTTTTCACTCGATTTTCGACGGCGAACCTAGATATGGATTGTTGATTGGTTTTGGATATTATCTATCATAGTTAGGCTATGCAAGAAGAATGACGGTTTCTGATCAAGAAACTAGATCTGAGTCCACACTAGGAAGTCGGGTGGACGATAATAGTTCGGAAT
This sequence comes from Allium cepa, assembly GCA_030765085.1. Taxonomy (NCBI): domain Eukaryota; kingdom Viridiplantae; phylum Streptophyta; class Magnoliopsida; order Asparagales; family Amaryllidaceae; genus Allium; species Allium cepa. The sequence continues at coordinate 556,255,019 of CM060935.1, forward strand.
TGAAATTGTGTGATCAAGTGAACGATCGGATGATATAGCGTATGAATGATATGTGTATACCGTACGGATTTGAATTGATACTGTGAATTTGTATATAAGAAACGCGAAATGGTTTTTGAAATGAAAGGTATATTTTGTGAAACATACAATGAAGTAAAATGGAAATCAGATATTTCTATGATTAAAGGTTCACTTTATAGAAAAGAAATGAGAAATCAAATTTGAATTTTTGATTTGGAATAAACAAAGTTATATATCTTTGTTATATAAGGTAAATCTCCCCTTGTTGAATCTATTGCCAGAATGAAAGGGTTTTGAAATATTTGAAGTACAAAAGGAGCTTTATACAAGTTTGAAATGATCCAAAGTTTTTGAAAAAATTATATATATATATATCTATATATATAAAGGATCCTATGAGGATTCTGGAGAAAGGTTTTTGGAACCTTTGGATTTGGAAAGGCTTTTGATTTTTGGATAAATCAATATTGGATTTGGAAAGCCTAATTTGAGAATTATCGATTTTGGGATAATCGATTTTGAGAAAGGAGATTTATATGAGATTCATACTAGGTGTATGATTTGGAAGATGCTATATGTGTATAGTATAAAGTGTTTTGAAAATGGCTCTGGAGAAAAAGACGCTCCCTTGAATGAACTTCTTAGGAGTACCATAGGTTGGTAATGCCTTGAGCCTTTAAGGGGGAGGTTCTAAAGTTGATCCTGTGAGGAGTCCGGACAAAACTAGTTCCTGAGGATTATTGGGTAGCGAAAGTCAAGGACGCTGATGCCTACAGAGGCATTTCGGTTGTGCTGTGACGACAGTGTAAGTCGATGTCGCTGCGATCTACTGTGTGGACCATAGTAGAAATCGTGTGGGGGTGAGTGTCAATGGTCTACGCTTGATTTTTCCGGGAAGGCAACGTAACATTGATAGACTGCGATATATGGTCGAGTGGAGAAGTTTCATTCTTTTGGCAGCGAAATTCGAGGGCGCTGAGGCCTACAGTTATATGAGTTTTTGTTGTGATAGCAACGTAACCCCAGTTGTAGCTGTGATCTGTAGCGGGTTCCATGGTGTAATCGAGGGGCGCAGAGGCCTACAGTTATCTATGGATTTTGTTGGGATGGCAACGTAACCATCGGGTTAACTGCGACTATGGATGGGGATGATGATTTCCAGAGCATTCTCACCAAAGATATTTCCTCTATTTTCAAAATGTTTTCTACATTTTCACAAGGTTTTCAATAAAATTATTTTTTTTCCAAATATTTTCACTAAATGTTGAAAATGGATCTACCAAGCACTTATAGATTTTTCAGTCTTACGCCTGATCAACGTATGACCGAATTTCTATGAGAATGAAGATGGACTTGTGGAAACATCGAGTTATAAAAGAATTTTTGTAAAAAGTATTTTATAGTATAATATTTATTTTTAAAGAGTTTTAAGAAAATGATCAAAGAATAAATTATCTAGCTTTAAGTTATTAATTAAATTATGGCTTCATTCCTTTTCGAGGACGAAAAGATTCAAAGGGGGAGGAATGTGATAACCCGGATTTTTGGCATCTAATAATCGGATAATAAACTGGTTTTATTCAGTGAAAAGATAAAATTCTAATAATAAAAGATATCAGGATGTATTTGAAACTATGATAAATGTTGAAGTATAAATATCTGGAAATAATATATCTTATAGTAAATTTATAAATATATTAATAGATATGTGTAAACTATATAATATTGAAATTTTAAGTATATACATATACAAGTATATAAGTATGTGTATGTATATGTAAAATAATTTGAAAACATTGATTTGGTAATAAATAAATAAATAAAATAAGAATAGATACAAAGTTTTAGTTTATATTTATACACATATCTTTTGTAAGATTAATAAAAGATTTAATGTTCTTTCTTTTAAAAATACATATGAATTAAGTTATAAATATAATTGAGTTTAAAAACATAAGAACATAATAATCCAGATTTGAATAGAATTTGATAAAAAAATTTAATATACATTTGTGACCATAATACATTTTCTTATCATATATATAAAAATATCTAAGAAAGCATGATCCACAAATGAACTAAATGAAAGGGGTTAAGTTAAAAAAAATTAATAAAATTTAAGTAAGTATTTAAAACAAGGTTATAAAATTTATTTAAATAAGGACTTAAACACATTTATTTAACAAATGACATTTGTAAAACCATGAATATAGGAAATAAACACTTGTAAACTTATGATAACAAGTGGCAAAGTTTTTCTATTTGAATATGTAAAATAAAAAAAATAAAAAAATAATAGCCAGGCCATTTTCTCATTTTTCAAACTGATCTGAGAAAATCAAAATCTATCAAAAATATTCAAATTAGATAAGCATCAAACAGACACTCTTTACAATTTTAAACTTGCACATAAGCAATTCCAAATCCAAACTGCAGCTTAAAGCAAAAATTCCAAATAAACTCAAGAACAAATTCAAGACAAAGTTCATCTCAAATATCAAGCAGGATCAAACACCAAGTTACAGATCAAATTAAACACCTGTTTCAATAATTAAAGTGAATTCCAGTTTCCAAGCTACTCCTCTGTCCCTGTAAAACCAATGGTGAGTAACTTTTATCTTTAAGCTTGATCTGCCTATTTGTGTGGATGCATGAAAAAAACCTTGAAAATATGATAAGTAGTTTGTTTTCTTGTTTTTTTAGGGATGAAAACACACACACACACACACACACACACACACACACACACATATATATATATGATAATATTGTATGCATGTCTGCTAACAAAATGTATCAGCTATATTTATCAATATACTGTGAGTAGACAGTTTTATTTAAAGGTTTAAACCTATTTGAATCTAGATGCATGTAGTATTTAATTTAAGTGAAATATGATATGTGTTCATATGATTGTTTAAAACAAAATTTCATAAGTATATGTATGTGAATGTGGTTGTGTAGGTCTGAAACAAAATGTTGCTCTGTTCATTTGTTCTCAGGTTCAAATAAAAAAAAATCTCTAAAAATCAATTTCCTTTTTTCTTTGATCTGCTATATGATATGATGTGAGAACAAGTATTGCTAGAAAACTATAGAATTTAAGTTGTAAGATATTTTAAGTAGAAATTTATGGCAGTTTTAACTAGGACATAAGAAATTATAGTTAAAACTTAAATATATAAAAAAATTTACTTAAATAATTTGCGAATTCAGTATATAGTCTGATGTATCATCACAAGCTAGGATTTTTAGTAAAGAATAATGATTTTTAGGATGATATTTCAAGAGAAATTTTGAGATAAACGTGATTTGGGTTTTTGCCTTTTTCTGGCAATCGTGAAGCCTTGGGTTGTCGGGGTTAATTTTGGGGGATGTTCGTTAATAAGTGGTCTTGGGAAAATTGTTTAGAAGAATTTTAGATCACCAGAGTGATCTGGCTCAAGCGAATTAGGGTTTAGGTAGGGTTTTGGGCGGGGTTGATGTAGTGGCTATGGAGGAATCTACACTGCATCGAGTTGGATAGGATATGGGGGAAATAGAGCATGGGGATTTGGCGAGGATGCGGGTGCAACGGCGAGTTCTTTGGCGATCGGAGATCTGTGATACAAGGTAGGTTTGGCGACATAGTTGTTCCAGGTAGTGGTCGTCAATCCTCATTTTTGATTTTGGTGTTCGACTTGATTTTTGGGTGGTCGATTGAGACGAGGTGATCGGTGAAGACTTGTGGGTGGCCATGGGTTTGGTCGGAGATGGCCATAGATGGTGTGCATGTGCACGTCGAAGTCAGGTGTGTCAGTGTGTGAAGAAGCCAGTGGCTCGGGTGTGCCTCGGGGAGTTAGTGTTGTGGCACGAGTTGGACTTTGAGGCTTCGTCTGTGAGTGTGTTGTGTTTCTAGAGTTAATGTTTTAAAACTAAAACTAAAGTAGAAGATGGGGAGGATTGGTTTATTTCCTTTTCGTTGTTTGGTCTGGTTTTCGGCCCAGTTTGGGTTTGCATTGTTAATGGCATCGGGGTTGATTTTTGATGGATTTCGAATTTCAGCCCAACAACAAATTTTGTAAATAAAATAATTCGGTTTTAAAATTAAAGGAACCCTTAATCCAATATCTTTCCAAAGATATAGCAAACATGTTGTTTAATATAAATCTTTCAACCAATCTTCTTTCAATTTTAAATGATTATTATAGTTATATAAGTTAAGGGAAGTAATTAAGGATTTATTTATTCAATAAATTATGGGTTATAAATTAATTAGAGATTAAATTACTTAAATTATAGTTACTTAATAAAAGTAAATAAATTGATTAATTTCCGTTGAAGGTTAATTAATTTAATTAAGAATTAAAGGTTAAATTAACTAATGAGCAAGGTTAATTAATTGAGGGTAACTAACCAATGTGATAATTACTTGATGAATGTAATTAATGGTAAATTACTTAAGGGAGGTAATTAAAGATTAATTACTTAGTTAATAAAAGGATTGATTAGGGAAGGAAATGAATTACAGGTTAGTTAATTTATGGGTATGATTAATTAAAGGATAATTAATCAATGTAAGGAATTAGAGGATAATTTAATTGAGTAATTAACTAAGGATTAATGCGAATGGGTGAAGGTTAATTAATTTTTGTAACTAATTGGGAGTTAATTATTTATCGTAATTAAAGAATAAATAATCAAGGGTGATTAATTTAGATGGAAGTTAATTAAGGATTAGTTAATTAATTTGTGTTATTAATTAAAGGAAACTACTTAATGTAATTAAAGAATGATTAATCAAGGATGATTAATAGAGATGAATAATTAAAGGATTCATTAATTAATTAAGGGGTTAATTAATTAATTTTAGCAATTGAGAATAATTACTGAATGTGATTAATCAGGGTTGATTAATGAATGTCTCAAATTAATTAAAGCCTAATTACTGAATGTTATTAGAAAGGATAATTAGGAAATGATTAATTAATGGATTGTAATTAATTATTGTTAAGTAAGAAAGATTAAAATTAATTAATTTGATTTGATTAGGAATGGGTGACTAATTAATCTTTCTTATGAATGATTGGTTGATATTTCTGATATCAAATGTTTGTGATATGATATGTTTGTCTTGAACAGAGATAATGTGGATTGCCTATCGATAATGAACTACTGTGTAAAAGTGACATCTTGTATTTAAAGATTGAATTGTGTTTCACTTGAATAACGTGGGTTCAGATAGGTTTGAATTCGAAGAGACCGGAGTCGGGTATTGGTAAATACCCGAAACCACTTCGATTCTTTTTAAATTAATATGTGGAATCAGTATGTTGAATGGGATGATTTGGACCCTTTAATCTAAGTTTTGGAACTTAGAAATTGATGTGTGATATTAGTGATGTCTATGTGAAATTTTGAATTCGAAATAAGATACGAGTTACCTGAGTTTTAAGTAAGTCTTGTGCACTAGTATTTCTTGTTAGTGAATTTACTCATGCTCGTTTCCAGCCTGACCCGGGTGTTACTTTGATGTAATGCTCATGTCAGATCGAGTATTATAGGTTTTCAGGTAAGGACGTTCTGGAGCTCAGGAGGTGAGCTGGATGGTAGGAACGTGTGGAGTGTATACAGCTGTGATATTTTGTTATTTATCTAGGACAAGTTATTTTAACTGTCCAAGTAATTGTGTAAATGTTGTACTATGATGTATTGAAATGTAATTGACTATACAGTTTTCCTTTGTAAACTATTATTTTATGTGATATTATATGTTGATCCGCTGCGAATGTGAGGTTTCTATCACTTGTTTCTGTTTCTTCTTCTATCTCTTTTCTTCTTTTCCTAACTATTTGGAATTTTCTGGGTCGAAAATTTTAGGTCGTTACAGGCATCAACATGAATGGATGCATGGGATATCAACTATATCGGTATGGAATGAATCTACTTAGGTTGAAGTCATATAGTATAAGGTCTTCGGTATTAAATCAATGTCATTATGGTGATCTCGTAACACAATAGAACTATTCTAACCTCTCTTGTTTCATTATTTTGAAATCCATAACACACAGAATTGATGTCGCAAGTTTTCATCCAAGTTTTAAATGATGCCGCATAACATTATTTCCGATATCATTTATTTACGATATCAACTTAACCGAGGCTATGATGCCCGTGCTTCCTATTCTGATGCCATAGTTTATGGCAGTGATGTTGCATGTATCATTTTCGACATTAGCTATTTTATGGCAATCGCACGGCTATATAATTGTTTTAATATCCCTTATATATGACATAGTAGCCACTATTTTATAGCACCTGATATCAGCAGTTTTGCAGTATTGATGTCATCTATCATCAATGTCGGCATCCATATATTTTATGTATAAACCCTATATTTAATAGGTTAGGCAACCTATATAATTCTATGTTATGATAACAATGATTCTGGCACTATAGCTTATTGATTTTGTAAATCAGAATTCTTCGTTAAAGATCTTAGAAGAGACTGATTGCCTAAAGTTTTATGGTGTGACAACCACCAATCAATTTCAAAAATTGGGGTAAGCTATTTCATAGAAACATGTATTTTGACACAGAAAAGGACTATATTTTCCTTGTTTTAAATATGATTTTAAGGATTAAATCATTTATGAAGAATTATGCTTGTAGGGAAATAAAGAGGTATTTAGCCCAAGAAGTTATATAAAAATTTATCACCATTAGACAAATTATGATATGATATTTTGACTTAAGGAATAGTGATTCGAAAACAAGATAATGGGACTGCTGTTGGGGTAGTGCCATATGCTTCAACTGTTTTCTCCAAGTTAATATTAGTCTATAGTTCTAGTGCGTAGGGCTTTGTTAAGGGTAAAACTACAGTAAGTTTACTCACAAAAAGAAATGTGTCCTGCAAAACCATTAGTTTCGTTGTGAGCCTAGCAAAACTATGGTACAGACAGATAGTCAGCTGACACTAAGCTGACTTGTTTGGATAGACAGTCCATTTCCTCCTAACGGTAAGTTGGAGAATTTGGTATATTTGGTTGGCCTGCATCATATACCCTGGGAAAAACTATGAAATAGAGACAGGCAATCAATTGATTGTGACAGACTTGTCAGGTTTAGCCATGTAGCATGCATGCATATGATTATTTTATGTGGGTTTAACAATTGTGATTGCAAGAGCATGATTTGATTGACATATTTGGTGAAGATGCTGGTGAGGGGAAAACTTGTTCTGCTTAATGGCGCGGTCTCACTAGATACCTATTTATTGAGATTGCATGTTATTATTCACACCAGACTTTATTCTGACCCGGAGTTTTTTTTTTCTTTTTAACCCATGGGTGCTCTTTTGAGTAGTTCAAGAGTAAGGTTTCCAGGTTTTAGATTTGATGAATAAAGCTTTCGAAGACGTGCAAAAGGTAGGGCTTGCTATATAGGAGCATATTTATGTATTGTGTGTTGTTAAGTAATTTTGTCTAAATGTATGTGAAGACAGAATATGTATCTTTCTAGTACTAAACTCTGATCAACCAGGGGCATCTTCATATGTTGCTCTTGCAGTATTTTGTAATAATTATATTTTATCTGAAACTGGGCAGAATTTGTGACATATGTAATGAATATGAAAATTTATTAATGAAATATATCTTGAAAATTTTCATATTCATATGCTTCTAAAATTAATGATACCATTAACTTAACTCATTTGTCATCAAAGAATAATACTATTGATGACTGCAACATCGTTAGCGCATATTTTTGGGTATCGGAATGTGGAATGTTATATGTCCACACAAGTCAAACTCCAGGTCAATGCACCTTAATCCGAGAGTGGCATACCCACCGAGCGGATTAACCACACACAAGGACGTAATTAATTTGCAATGTCTAGTTCTAACCTATCAATCAAATCCCTAGAAATGAAAGAGTGAGTACAACAAATTTCAAATAGAACTCTAATAGATATACTAGAAATCCAAATCATACCTCCAAATACACCTTTTCATTTTCTTTCTTAGTATTCAGCCCAAACGAAGTTCCTTTCAAAGCACAGATCTTTGCCTTCTTTGCTTTTAAGTAGCCCCTCTTCTTAAAGCCGAGCCTGTTATAGATAAAGCACTTGGCTTTTTTCTTATTCACCGGCTAGGTACAGTTAGTGGAGCAGTAACCCTTTTGATCGTATTTAAAACAAGTGACATTAGCTATATTAGTCTTCTAAGTCCCTCCACCGGAAGTCTTTCCTCCCTTTGATTTTTTTCGCTTCTAATACGGAATTAATCTTTTCTTTTGCCTATCCTTGAGTCTAACATAAACTTTCTTCTCCTTTTGAAACAAATAATCACACCTCCTTTCAATTTCCACCACAATATCAAATATAGCAAGCAGATGAGCTATCACTTTGTAGTATTGATATGCTCTCTTCCATGCTTCAAAAAAACATTAATGCAATGAATGTACTTTGCTAGTCTTATGTCCCTGCTTCAAGTCAAGGAACTCCCTACACAAGGCACTCTTTTGAGATTAGTGGATAAACCAAACCTCAAACCGCTCCTTAAACTGCTCCCAAGTTATCTCCTCCTCTAGGACCTCAGCATTTACAACCTCCCACTAGTCCAATGTATTCTCTTGGAGCCGACGAGAAGCCAACCTCTTCCTTTGAGCATTATCATATTCATAGTCTCCAAAAATACATTCACATACTTTCAACCAATTCAACACCTCCAAGTCAAACTCCTTCTCTGACCTCTATAACTCTTGATATCTTTGTTCATCTTAGAAAAGTATACATCTCTTGCTGCCTTCTCTCTCGATCGAAAAACTCCAGCTTGCCATTGCCTCATCATATCCATTATAAACTGGCAGAACAAGACATTTATATCCATTCCTCCTTTAGCCAGGGTAGGAACTTGAGCACCAGTTCTGGTACGAACTTTCGGTTTCACCTCCCCTCGTTGGTCATTGGTTTGCATCTTATCATCTCCTCTACTAGGATTTAGTCTTGCACTTCATACGATCAAACGCCGATTACATAGATACATTCTTGCCTCCTACATAAGCAACGGTTCATAAGAAATGGAAGTAAAAAGAGTGAGATCAATCACAGAGGGGTAGATATATTTTCATATACATACATACATAGATACATATATACACATGCACACAAAAACACACAAGTACATTTTATATTGGGTATACCCCCACTAAGTGTTCACTGTCTGCTAATAAGTTTCTACTTAGCTTCGTCTCAATTACATGTTCCCCTAACCTAAGATCTAATACCACTTTGTAACATCTCCCACTCCGAAATTCGAAAATAGGCACTGAGATGCTGCGGTCATCCCTAAAACCCTTTTCCAATAACAAAGTGAGTTCAATATTAAATTGCACAACACAAGTAGATAGAGCATCTAAATAGATTTTTCACTACTTATATTTGAATTCAATAATGATTTACATCACTTTACCCAACTACTTCCCACGTAGGGGTAAATAAAATAGAGAATAAGAGTGTTCGACTTATGATTATCCCTATGTGACACATAACTGGTTTTAATTCCTGATTTTACACAATGGAAATTTTAAAACATGTTTGTTCTCTAAATAAACCTCTTGCTTCGTCTTTGAAATATTTATTCATGCTTCCAATAGACACCTCCTGTCTAATCTATAAACTCAGCCTACTCAAATGAGCATCCACGAGTTTGTGGAAAATAATAAAACATGGGTTATACATAAAGCCTGGTATGAGTAGAATATTTACCTTAAATCATTCATAGTGAGATCATGTTGCTAATACGAAGCTGGTTTTCCCCTCACCTTATCATCATCTAGATACATCATATATGCAAACTACATTACATAAAAATAACCATATGCATATATTCAATCAAGAAGCTTACCCTATACTTATCATCTAGTTATGTACCATTTCATATATCAATTAAAATTAAATATAAACTATATTTATTATCTCGATATGAACCATGTCATACAAACATTCATTATCCATTTAAACATCACATAATCTCTTGTTTTAGGCTTTCATCATTAGGTTATCATTAGCTTATTTAGCGATTACCTCCCTAGGCCTATCTACCACTAATTCACCTTTTCTTAAAAAACATCACTTGATGAAATAGTTACTCATTCCACCAGCGGGAGCCACCCTAAATCTCTTAAGAGGTTGAATGTAAGCACATTGAATGCATTTTAGTAAGCGTACTAACTAAGCATTAATTGCCCCCACTTAGTCCCCGAACCGCTATCTTTCACTTTGTCGAATCATTATTTTTATTATAAAACCATGCCGATGTTTTGGCACATTATCCTGGCACCCTGCCTTAATCCCATTTTAGAGTTTATAAGTCTTTTACGAGAGAACATTATTATGGCACTCTGCCATATACTGTTAAACTTTATACTAATAATCAAGGCACCCTGTCATCCAATAACCCCATGAACCGGTATATCTTTACGGTCATTATTCCACTATTTTTCTTCAATTCATTTATGGTGCACCCTATACATTCCTTAAATATAATTTATTTATCTTTCAATTTAAATGATACCCTATCATTTAGTAGCTTCTCTAAGCTTTCCTTCATTTCAAAAATAAGTTAACAAAATTTTAACTTATCCAAATTCCTCCTTTTTTTCATCCCTATGAAATAGTTCATTAGGACTTAGAAACTATCTTCCAAAGCACCTTAGGGTTTCTTATTTTATTTAGAAAATATAGCTTCTCAAGCTATCGCAAATTGACTTTCGTTATCGTATGCTAGCTATCCCAAAGCTTTTGAATGTTGAACTAGGTCATCATGTGTTACTTATCTCATAGACTTCGTGGTTTGATTCTTCTCGAGCCATCGCTTGTTTGTTACCTTCCCATAACTATCGTGTTTTAGCTTTTCAATCGCCGTCGAGGATTGATAGCTTCCCAAGCTATCATGTATCGAACTTCAAATAATTGTAGTGGGTTTTCTCCATTATAGTCATCGCGTATGGACTTCTCTATAGTCATTATGTGTTATCTCCACTTTAGTTGTCACGTGTTATCCCCTCTTTAGCCATTACATGGTATCTCCCCTATGGCTATCATGTGTAAGCTCTTCAATAGACATTTCATATTACGTCCTCTATAGTGGTCACAAGTAGATAATTTCTTTAAGATACCATAATGGTCATAAGTAGATAATTTCCTTAAGATACCGCATGTTACTTCGTTAAGTTCCATCGTGAGTAGATAGCTTCCTTAAGCTATCACGTACTGATGGCTTTTGAGGGTTAAGCTTAAAGTGCCATGACATCATGATTTCCCTAAAGCCATCGTGAGTAGACAATATGCAGACTTTCGTGAGTTCAAAATGGAAAATTTGTAATTTTTTTAAAAATTGCTCATTTCCTTACTAAGTATTTACTTTCCATCAACCGCTATTTGGTGTCGACTTTTCATTAGTTAATTTTCTTCTTTACAACTTACGTTTTGTAATTAGCTAATTACATACCCATTTAATTAGTCATTTCTTTTCCTTACCAATAAATTCATATAAAATTTAAAATTGATGGGCGAAATCCCAATAATCAAATTCATCATATTTTATCTTGGCTTAAAATTTAAAGTCTAAAATAATAAATTTTATTATTTTAACATTTAGTTTACCCGAAATTAACCATTTTCTCAACTTAAAAAATTTGTATAAATTCCAAATTAATTTTTAAAATTATGAAATTAACATCCCATATCTGTTTCATCTTTATTAACATCATATCTTAGTTTCAAATCATTTAACTATGGTTAATTCAATTTTTTACACTGAAACACAAACTAATCTACTTCATTTGAAATTTCAAACATAATCAAACATGGTTTTAATCATTTAAGCATGTTTACCATCATCAAGCATTCATACAAGATCAAATTCGAACCCAAATGGAAAGGGATAGGTTTAGGGAAACTTTTTGCTCACCTTGATTATGAAAACCTTCTTTAAATCTTTTTAAAGTTGTAAACTTTACCTTCTAGCTTTTAATATCCCCTTCTCATTTGCTTTGTTTACTTTCTTTTGCTTTGTGGAATAATGAGAAAATAAATGGTTAGTTGGAATGTAGGGTGTTAATAATTTGGGTATTGGGCTAAAATCCCATTCTTGCCTAATCTTAATACATCCCTAACTCTTCTTCCTTTGTTCATTCACCCTTCTTTAATTTGCTTATCTTTGTTTAACTCATACTTTAATTTAATTAATCATTTATTTATTTGATTCCACATATTATGGCACTGTAAAATATATAGTGTTACAGTTCCTTTTCCCAATTGGCTTTTTTCATAGATTCGGACTTCTTAGGTTTACTAACGAGGCTCTTGGTTACTTTAGACTATTTGCATTTATCTTTATCCCTACCATGATCATATGAACTAACTGACACATCAATCCCAGAGTCATTTTGGCTCTTGGGTATTTGATTTGCCCCCATATGAATTTAACACAATCATTACCGTGTTTCTTATTATTCCAAAAATACAATAAGTATGTGAATAAATCAAAGAATCAGAGAAGTTCGACCCACGATTCGGTTGCACACTGTCTGGTGATGAGTTTGGCATTTCAAATTTTGAGCAAGAGCTACTAGTGACTTATACTACTTTTGTACTGATTCTATGGATCCTTTATCCCTGATGAGGTTTGGGTATGTAGTAAAATGAGGTAATGTAGAAGTCCTCTTTTTCCCCCATTCGAACGTCATTTTGAGGAAATGTTTTCTTTCTCCACCATCTCTTGTTTTTCAACACTTTGTCTTTATTTTTCATCCAAATCTCACCTTTTCCATCGATAGTTTTTAAAATGTGCTTTCTATCTCCTTAATGGTGTTCTCTGGTTGTGTAATACATCCTTTCTCTAAACTTATATTTACCTTCTTATCCATTACTTTGGACTCTTTCTTTTTCTCATCTCATTCCATTTTGTTCTGACCTGAATTACCTTTCTCTCTACTGGACTTTACGCAATGCCTTCCACCTCTACCTTTGGCTCCTTAGTCCTTTTAATCTCATATAAAGTGTCTTCAATACTACGGGTCTTTTCTACTACATCTTCCAACTCTCCCTTCTAATCTTCTTCCCTTGCCCTTCACTTATTTGTTCCCTTTAATCAACGATTCTTGCATCTGTTCCTTATTTTCCTCATTGATCCCTTCCACATCTGCCGTAGTCTTTCCCCTTTGGCATACATGTTTTATACATAGGACATTGTTTTTTTAAATGGCCAAAATTGTAAAAGTTATCACATCTAAGTGGAGGATTCTCACAAACAACCTCTTGGTTGAATATCTCTCTATTCTCTCCTATAAATCTGACAAATTCTGAAAATTCTACGTTTTCCTCCAACAGCACCCTAGCAAACGAATTGTTTTATTCTTCATAGCCTCATCCATCTTGATTTTTACTCCTAATAGGGCTAATTAAACTACTAATAGATTTAGTCCCCATAGACGAAAACTAAGTTCTGGTGGTCGAAACTAAGTTCTGGTGGTCGAATCCATATACGCAGTGTAGCAAGAAGGTCATGATCTGCTCTCGTGGAAGGGGTTGGTTTCTTCTTAATGATAAGGTTATTATCAAAGACTAATGGACCCTCATCTTTGACTTCAATATAATCCCTCTCACTTTCAAATCCCAGTACAACAAAACCATTTTATCTTGACTGAACTTCAAAGCTTCTATCTTTCTTCCACATTCTTTTTGCATATGCATCAAATGTTTTAAAGAAAGGTGTATGCCCCCCCCCCACCCCACAAACATACATGATCAAGCAATTTACCCATCTTGCCTTTGCTTCCTTAATTGCTTCCTTTGAAAGAACTCTCCTCTTCTTCTCCCATTATCAATTTGAGGCTCCACAAAATCAAGGTCAAGTGTTTTTTTTTGCTTCTTGTCCTCCATGTTTTACTGCCTCACAACAAGTGGTTTTCTTAGCATCCATTAGTATAGTGAATTTAACATTCCCTGCCCTACCTCATAAACCTGTATTACAATGTCAATTCCACGTCATTCTCATTCCATAAATAGTTTTGATTTGACTTTTATCCTTTCACATCAGTCAAAATCTATCGGCATCCAAAGGGTTCTTCCTTCTTTTCCTTATCACCTCCTGCCATCCTTCCTTCGAGAACCTTCTACGAGCAAATCCATTATGTCAAGATCCTTCCGCATTCAAGGGACCCTTCCTTTTTCTTCTCAGAGCCTCCTCCCAACCTTCCTTTGTGTTCCAGCTGTCTACTCCACCCGAATTAGATATAAGTTAGATATAAATTGTTGAAAGTAAAAGAGAATTTATGAATGAAATTATAGTAAAAGAAAATGAGGAAAAAGCATCAGCTAAGGTTTGAACAAAGCAGGCGCCATGGAAAAGAGGCCAAGTTTTAAGTAATAATATGAACTCGAGATTAATTTAAAATCAACTCAAAGTGAAATATTAGATTTGAAAACTAAGTACAGAAACTTACGTTGAATATTTCAAAATTTAACAGAGGTAATGAAATCTTATCTATTTCTAAACTTTAAAACAACAAAAATGGTCTGCATTTTGAAAAGATTTAAGTTAGTAAACCTAATTTTGAAAAAAAATGTGTCTCTATACACTAACTTTAGAAAACCCAAAAATGTTAAAGAAAATTTCAAAAGTAATAAAACTATTAAAATTTGGGTATCTAAAACTAATAACAAATTGATTTGAAAATGATATGTAGAAAGGTTTACTATTGAAGTTCATAATAATAGATTTTTCTTAAAGGTTCTTCCAAACCCTTCTGGGTATGTTACCTATGACGTAACTCCAAGGTCCTAACATAGGAAGGGGATATTAATGAAATTTATTTATTTTTGCACGTATCCCAAAATAAAAAGGAGAAATGGATACTTCACATAGGATGCGCCAGGCATATGATGGGCAATGTAGATATGCTCACCAATATTTCATACATGTATAGAGGAAACATTACTTTAGATATAATTCCATGAGATTCGTAATAGGAAGAGGCAACATCACACATGTTGATATATCTACCTCTCTTGCTATTACTAGTTTTGTTAACTGAGAACCAAAAACGTAATCTTTTAAGTATAAGCCAACTTTGTGGTAAAGGTTTTAAAATATCTTTTGAAAAAGATAAATGTAATATTTTTAACAAAAATGGAATATAATTTATATAGTCAAAAGGAAAACGAATATTTACATTTTAAATATGAATGTAAATAATAAAAATGATGTGTCTAGTCGTGAATCAAAATGATCTGTAGCTATGGTATATGCTTTTTTGACATGTAAATTTTAAAAATATTCATAAATTTGCTAAAAGTGAAATTGTGAGGGATTTACCTAAAATGAATTTAAAATAAATAATTTGTCTGATGTATGTCAATTTGGCGAGCTTAAAAAAAATCTTCTTTTAAAGAAAAATAATAACGAACAACGTTTAGAACTATTGCAAGATTTCTTTGATCCTGTGCAAGTAAGATCATTAAACAATAGCAAATACATTTTTGTTATTACCGATGACATTATTTGATATATATGGATAATTTTTCTTGAACATAAAACTATCACTTTTGAGTCATATGAAATCTTGGCAACAAGAATTCAAAACTTTAAATATTTAAAAACAAAAAATATAAGAAACGATCATGGAGGAGAATTTGAAAATGAGTCATTTTAGGATTTCTAATAGAAAAGGCATAAGCCTTAACTTTTCATTTATTAGGAAACCACAACTAAATGGTGTTGTAGAAAGAAATAGTAGGACTTTACCAGAATTAAGAACGTGCTAGAACATTACTAAGCAGTAGCAACTGACCTAAAAATTTCTGGGTGGAGGTTGTAATTTTGGCTTGTTATTTCATAACAAAGTGTCCTCGAGGACATTAACAAAAAATACTCCTTATGAAATCCTTCATGGTCAAAAAACTAAGGTACCTTATTTATAATAATTAGCTCAAGATGTTCTATTTTTAACACAAAGCATCTTTTAGGAAATTTGATCCAAAAGCCGATGAATGTATATTTGTTGAGTATTTTGAACAATATAAAGGCTTGTAGAATTTTTATAAAGAACAAATATGATCGACTTGATTACACATGCTTCCTTTAGTGAAATTACAAAAAAATGTTAACTCAAAAATTGACACAACACCCCAATATTAATTGAGTCTAAATCTTGTAAGTAGAAAAATGATAGCAAAGATAACAAACACATAATTTTTATAGTAGTTCGACATTTCTCCAGCCTATATCCAATTAATCATTTTTTATTGATGTTTTCTCTCGGAAATACAACAATTACAATCAAAGTCCGATCACCAACAAGTAGATCTTGGATTTTCCTAGAGTTTCTAAGTGAAGAAGAGAGGAAGTCCAAAAATACTCTTTCTATTTGCTCTAGACTCTCTATTTTTAGCTGGAATCGTCCCTCATAATTGATGGATCATGAAAGACCAAGTAAGATATTTGATCCACAAAGATAGAGAGAAAGATTGAGTCGATCTAGAGCAACAAAATGATGTCTATATCGACCATATTGGTCCTCACATATATAGGTACTCCCCCATACATCCAATAGTATTAATCTCCAGAGTTCTTAGGTGGGCCTAATTTAGAAAATTAACTTGGTACGAACGACAATTGTGGTCGGCAACGACCATGTTGACCAAGCTCCATTTGGTCCTAAACTTTTTGACTTGCTTCACATGATCAC
Source organism: Allium cepa (assembly GCA_030765085.1). Classification (NCBI taxonomy): domain Eukaryota; kingdom Viridiplantae; phylum Streptophyta; class Magnoliopsida; order Asparagales; family Amaryllidaceae; genus Allium; species Allium cepa. Next base: position 556,271,777 of record CM060935.1, read on the forward strand.
TACAAGCATCCTTCTATGTTCTTGATCCATTTTGTCTTTGCCACGATACTCAGATTCATTTAGAAGCTGATCGATTCAAAGGCTTGATAACACCGGGAACTAAAAAAATAATATCGGTACCAACCATATTTTTCTCAGTAGAACTTAGGAAAATTTGGTTCACTCCTTTTTATCATTCTTGATGGTTTCAAAATCATGTTGCTGCCAACCAAATCTTGTTGATACTAAAATCATGTCGTACCAACTAAATCATGCATTTTTTAAACTTAGCTAAATCTTTAGTTTCTTCAGTATCGACATCTTCCAAGCTTGTTGACTTATTCCTTCATTATTTTGTAGTCCAATTTATCCATTAGATTCTATCAGATATTGTGGAAATTTTGCCAGAAACATTTGCCACCCAGAGTATGCCTTGTGAATATAAGATGTGGTTTGCTTAAGAACAAATTTAAGACTAGCGAATTATCAATAGTTGAGCTATTTGGCTATCTACTGGACAAATTATGGTGGATCATTCGGTTCCTTTAGATTCAACAGTAAATCAAAGATTGTTGTAGACCTATTATAGTAAGAATGCAACTCCTTGCCAAATGTTACCGATTAATCATAATCATTCTGTGTTCCCATGGAATTGAACATATCATATATGATTGTCAATATCATCATGTGTTCTCCTATGATTTACATATCATAGATAAATCATAAATCAGTTAATCATGAATCATTAATCATCGGAGTGTATTGCTACCAATTGAAGAATTAATTATAAATTGTTTAGAATCATCTAGGATCCCTTCATAAGTAGCTCCAACCAAATCAAGATGATGATACAATCTAGTAATCATTATCAAATCATTTAAAAATAAAGAGGCGTTAAAATCCCAAAGTTTAGTTTCTATTATCTCTGGATCATATAATCAAAAAAATATTGAGTCCAATCCGCTTGCTCTCCGGTGAAGGGACCAAATATCCAAGCGTGTCCATCCGCTCACATTCTGGTGAAGGGACTTGTTATCCTAAACAAGTCCATCCACTTGCTCCCGGACGAGGGAACTTACATCTCAATTACCACATCTCCTCGACCGAGGGATCCATGTCCTATTAGTTTATATATCATGGTTTTAAGGAATAACTAAATTATATTAGTGTTCCATAATGATATCAATATGTGAATATAAATAATCATATTCGAATGATTTTCAAATCCATATATCTATCAGTCATTTACTTATAGAGTTTAATTAAACGCCTTAGGCAAAAATCAAAAAAAGTCTAATCTAATCAAGGATTATCCTCAGAGCTTAACCCAAAGCATGCTTATGGAACCATTCAGAATCCTGTGCATGCGTAAATGGTCCAGCAATAATTCTCTATCATTTATGCAAACAAAAGTGATGTACATAAAATAATCCTTATTTCGTTCCATCTTGATCATAGGATTACGATACCCGTCCTAGATCCTCAACCATGATCTATGTACATCTGCCATAGATGGTGGTCGCATTTATTGCACTACTTTGATTTGATTCCTTACATACTGCAGTAGCCAATTACTCTAAGCATGCTTCTCTATTATGTGACCGTACGCACTCATTGGTCTCGTGAACATCTAGCTAAAGTAATATGATGTAATTTCCATACTTTCTTTCCTAATCTGCAGATTCTCTATTTATGAGTTTTCGATAGGGAATCTGCACCTTATTTCCTTGTAGATCCTTTTTGGGGTCTCTATTAATTCAGTGTAAGAGGAAAACTTCGATTCCCTCTTCATTCCCTTTGATCCTCCAAAGCCAACATTGGTTTTTTGTTTTCTCTTGTCCATCCCATATCTTGCCTTGGATGGTCCTCCATCCACCATGACATTGACTTCAACACTCTCATCTTCAGTATCCTCCTTGTACATGTATCTTTTAGCTTGTAGTATAAATCCACAAGATCCACCGGTGGATCTCTTTCCAAAGTGATCTTGAAATTAGTCTTATTGGCAACTCTAGAAGCTTTCACCATAAGGACTGTTGATGATTTTGGTTTTCACACTAAATAGCTGATACATTGAATCTAGTTAGGTAACTCTGTATGGTCTCACTAACCTTCTGCTTCACACTCGAAATTGTCATCACATTCCTTGGTCACTGTATATGAACTCTGAAATAGTCCGTAAACTTCTCCACTAATCTGATCCATATGCTAATGGACCCATCTCGAGCTGATGAAACCATATCTCTGCTAAATATGTCAATTACAATAGGAAAACAGTCCTACCACCTCATTTGGAGCACCCAACACTCCCATGTGTTGGATATACCTCATCATGTGGACTGTTCGATCCATTCTTTTGTTCTACGTTTTCAACGTTGCAACCTGAAATCAGGTGAAAACCTTGCATATTAGACATTCAATGTAAATGGGTTTCTGTTTACATCCTCCAAATTCGAATAGGTTCTCACCCTATAAGCACATGTCTTACCACCTCAGTAATTCTATCATTGTCGTTTTGTAGAAATCTCTAGGGAACTACGTGCCTCAATCTAATTCTTCACCCTCGCCTCCATTCTGGAGGAGAACTTTTGGCCCTGACCATTTTGGTTGTACATTGATATTCTAGTCCACATCTCTAACTCCATCATTTCTCATTCTTAGAATTCTGACTTGCCCAACACCTAGATTAGCCATGCCACCTGACCATTATGGTCGGTATCGACCTGACTGTGATCGGTATTGACCTGTTCATGTGCTGGTGGGTTGGCCCCGTTTTGTGCTACTCCATTCTCATTTGTGCATTCGCTTCACCTTTCGACCTCTAATTTTTGACTCCAGCTTCTTCGGCTGCCTTTTGTAGTTCCATCCTACATAAGTATCCATTAAGCATCTCTAGCAATCTAGTTTGCATCTCCATCATCATCCTCTCTATCTCCTCTTTGGTAACAAATATAGATGGTGGATTTGCACTTGAAGACATCTCCTGGACGCCCTTATGTCCTTCTTGACTTCCACCAACTCCTATGGTATGCCTATTCATCTTCTCCACATCACATATCTAAGTCATTCTTAATGAAAACACCAAAAATGTTGCATCAAAATTGACACAACACCCTAATATCAATTAAATCCAAATCATCAAGTAGAAAAATGATAAAAAAGAGAGCAAACACCTAATTTTTATTGTCGTTCGATAAAATCACCATTCGACATCCACTTAATCATTTTTTATTGATCTTTTCCCATTGTAATACGAGAAATATAGTCAAAATCCAAGCATCATCTAGTAAATTGCAGATTTTCCTAGAGGTTCTAAGAGAAAAGGAGAGGAAGATCCATAAATCCTCTTTCTAGTTGCTCTAGTCTCTCTATTATAGTTGCAGTCATCAGTCATAGTCATCAAATCATGAATGATTGGGTAAGATATTAGATTTGCAAAGATAGGGAAGAAGAATGAGTCGATCTCCAAAGTTCTTCGATAGCCTCTTAATTAGAAATTCAACTTGGTATAGATCACAATTGCAGTTGGTACTGACCATGTTGACTAAGCTCCATTTGGTCCCAAACTTTCTAAGTTTATCTATATAATCACTACAAGCATCCCCCAAGTTCTTGATCCATTTCATCTTCGTCTTGACATTCATTTTCACCTAGAAGCTGCTCGATTCATAGCTTTCATAACTCTTAGTATCGACTAAATAATGTTGGTATCAACTATATTTTCCTCAATAGAACTTAATCAAATTTGGTGCACTCCTTTTTATCATTCTTGGCATTTTCCAAATCATTTCGGTACCAAACAAATCATGTTAGTACTAGTCAAATCGTGTTAGTAACAACCAAATTATGGTCGACACCAACCAATTTATGGTCGGCATCATCAAATTATGGTCGACACCAAGCAAACCATGAATTTTCGAAACTTAGCCAAATTGTTAGGCTGGGGTGGTTTACTCTTTTTAGTTTTTAGTTTTTATCCACACAAAAATAAGCTTAGTGCACATATATTGTAGAAGACGACCAATTTAGAAAACTAAGTTAACAAACAAAACAGCAAACAACTTTTTTATTTTCCTTCTTTTGGAAAATGATTGAAGCATAAGAAACAATCAATTCTTCCATCGTTCCTCCGTCCCTCCATCATCCCCTTTATCTTCCTTACATCCCCCCATTGTTCCTTCACTCTTCTCATATTTTGTAATTAATGTTGAAAACTCAAAACATAAAATTCGGAATGAAACCAAACACCACCTTAGTTTCTTCAATGTTAACATTTTCCAAGCTTCTTGACTTAGTACATCCATTTTCTATAGTTCATTTTATCAATTTGAGTCTGATTGAGACCGTGGAAAGTTTGCCAAAAACAATGAGAATGTCGGCAATAACGTTTAAGATATAAGAAAAATCTTTTGATGAAAATAGTAATAATAATAATAATAATAATCAAACCCCACATGAATAATTAAATGTAACTAATACGCAAGTAAATAATGCTTTAAAATCGCCTCATAGAACCATAAAAGATCATCCTATAGATAACATAATTGTTGATGTAAACACTAAAGATGCTGCTGGAAGACAATTAAAAAAATGGTACACGTTGCATTCGTAACTAACATAAAACCAAAGAATTATAAACAAGCGGCTAAGATGATTATTGGACCATGCAAGAGGAACTTAATCAATTTGAAAGAAAAAAATTCAGGAATGAATACCAAGACCTAAGAATCAATATACAATCGGTACATAGTGCATTTATAAAAATAATATAGATGAAAATTTTGATATTTATATGAAATAAGACTAGATTTGTAGCTCATGTTCATAATCAAGAGGAAGGGATGTATTATGAAGAAACCATTACACCTGTTGCATGCCTATAAGTGATTAGAATCTTATTAGCATTTACATATCACCATAATATTACGTTATATCAAATGCTTATTAAGAGCCTTTTTTAAATGATTTTATCACAAAAAATGTCTATATTGAAAAATCCTAATGTTTACTCTTGAAAAATTTCAGGACTATGTATATAAACTTTAAAAAGCACTTTATGATTTCAAACAAGCACTACGTGCTTCATATGTGTAGCTTAAAAGTTACCATTTAAGTTCAGGCTTTGAAATAGGTAAAGTGGATACTACTTTATTAATTAAGAAAGAAGAAAATGGGGTCTTAGCCGTCCAGATTTATGTAAATGACATTATTTTTGGTTCAACAAATATAAATTTATGCAACAACTTTCAAACTAAATGAAAATTTAATTTGAAATGTCCCATATGGATGGACTTAATTATTTTACAGGTTTAAAATAAAATGAGTAAAATATGAAGTCCTTATTTATCAAGAAAAATATTGTAAAAATTTAGTAGAATGTTTTGGAATGGAAAACACATTTAGCAAACCCACACCTATAAGCACAAGTGCTCGCTTGGATAAAGATGAAAAAGGTAAAAATGTAGATCAAAATTTATGTAGAAACATGATATGATATCTTCTTCATCTAATTGCTAGTAGACTGAACATTATGGTGAGTGTATGTCTATATGTCTGTTTACAAGCCAATCCTAAAGAATAACATCTTAGAGCTATAAAATGAATTCTACATTATATGTCTAACATAAGAGATTATGCCTTGTTTTATTTACAAGAATGTCCTCGTGAATTAACATTGTACGGCGATGTTGATTTTGGAGGATATAAAATGGATGAAAAGAGCACGAGTGATACAGTCACTTCATTAGCCGCTCACTCGTATCTTGGTTTAGTAAGAAACAGAATTATGTATGCTTATCGATATATGAAGTGGAATACTTTTCGATAGCTCTTGCATGCGCTCAAGTGATATGTACGCAACAAAACCTTCAGATTTTGCTATGTGTATAAATATCCAAAGTGCCCCTATACTATGGTAGCACTAGATTTACAAACCTTTTTAAAATTCTAGTAAATCATTCTAGAACTAAGCACATTGACATGTGACATCAATTCCTAAGGGAAAATGTTGAAAAATATATAATTTTATAGACTTCGTTAATACCTAAAATCAAGTTGCAGATTTATTTATTAAGCTTATATTTGAAAATACATTTTTAAAATGTAGGATAGGTAATTGTCTACTAAGTGAATTAAAGTAGTAATATAAATGAATTCTAACAGGATTATTTTAAAAAATTCCTTTTTAATAGCAAAATAAGCAACGAAAAAATAGATTCAAATGACTAAATTGAAATCAAACGTTTGAAATAAATTTTAAGATGTATGATTATCGATACCCGTTTTATAACAATTTTAAATGATTGAAAAAAAATAGTCAAACTACTGAATATCATGTTCAATTGCCTGAATAAAATTTTATGATATTTGAATCAGGTCTAATTTAAACTTATTCTTCTCCACTTAGAATAAATCATTTTCAAATGTTCTGTTTTATATATCAACATCAGATTGCTTGTGTATTTTTTCTTTTAGTTTTATACAAATTCAGATGGTTGAAAACATTATCCAAACATACAAAAATTATTTTTAGATGAATGGATATACTTTCAGACATCTAAAAGAAGCCACTTTTGAGTTTGTTTTATTCTATTTTAGTTCTATACATTTTCAAACATCTATAAAAATTCCAAACGCCTGAACAAAATTGATATGATTTTCAAAAAAAAGAGTAAAACTCAGTTTACAAAGCACTTTTGCATATCACCTTTGATTCTTGCCATCGTTTTACCTTATATTTTCATTTCGAGATCTATAATTTCAAAACCCTACTTCCAAATTTCAAATTTTCATAAACCAAAATCAAACTTATCTTAACCCAATCAAAAAGAAAATGTCTCCTAAAACTTCAAGAAAGATATCCTCTATCAAATGAGCCTCCATTTCCAATGATAGATTCAACAAAGAACAATTGAGGAGATGGCTTCATGATGATACCACAAGTATTGCTAATTTAAAGCTCTCTCTAAAATGAAGATGTTCAATGGTACTTTCTATAAATTATAATTTTCTTAGCTATCATTTGAAAAAGTTGATGGATAGGGAAAAATAACCACTTTGATTAATTGTAATCAAATAAGTTATGAACTGATATTTTATGTGTCCAATTATTTTTGCTACTATGTGTGGGAGACTTTATTAAGCTTCGTGATGATGAAGGGTGGCTATAGACTAGTATCTTAGGTAGAAATACAAAACTACATTTTAATGAGTTAGGAATGGTTTTAGGATGTGGTTATAATGATATTGAACTTAAAGATGTTAATGCTGACAAGAAAAAATGAGATGAAGTTTCTCATCATATGCGGGGAGACAATATTACAAAATCGAACATTGTTTCTTCAAGGCCTCGAGCTAGACATTTGAAAAAAATGTTTATTAATACGTTTTTTTACTAAGAATGAGAAATTATGAGCTTGTCTATGATAATGACTAAGCGTTATATGCAATATTTGGTAAAATTTAACTGGGTTGGCTATGTATATTCATAATGAATTAAATTTTTCTTCAATCAAAAAAGAAAATATATCTTGCATGCTTCATATGTAAAGAGAATTTTGGAATATAATGGGATAAATGGTACAAATGAGAATATAATGATGTGAAATGTGCCGATAAAAATAATTTTTATTTGAATGTGCTTACCTTTAAGAGTTCCCACCAATGATACATATGAAGTATATTTTCCAAAGTTTAATGGATCAATCAATTTGGATTTGGTAAATACTCAAAAAATAGTCTTAGGAAAAGAACTAGTAGAGGAGGAAGAAGATGAAAGTGGTGAGCAAGAAATGATGATGTGGAAAGTGATAACTTGGTTAAGGTACTTGGTACAACTATCACTAGTCAACAACAAGCTTGGCAATTGCTTTATAAACCTTAAGTTCAAATGACCATGACCCAAAAGAAATTGAAAAATGAATGGATCAAGGTATGAGTAAATTAGAAACTTAGATAAAGAAGCTTGAATCAAAAGTTGATGTAATCAAGTTAATACTTGGAAGAAATTGGAGGAAGTTGAGCGGAAGGTCTAGATTATCATTGCCACCAATACCCCGACCAACAATAATATAATCACCTCCATCCTTTACACCTCGTGTTGAGCTCGATGATGCATATTATGAAGCAAAAAATGAAGGTATGCAATGGGATTAAGGTTATGGTAGACATACTTCAGGAGACCGTGGATGGGAAGTTTGAAAGTAGCAAGTTTATCTATTTACTTTTTTAGTTTTGTGTTCCATTTTGCTTATCAATAAGACTTATTTTATTAAGTGACTATGTACATTAGATTGTAATGTATGTTTTGGACCATTATTTGTAACCAGTGGTGAATGATGTGATTATGAAATGATTTTATTTATGATTTATCTGTGTGCATCATTGTGTATGATATGTGATTGTCATGTATATTATGCATCTGATTTCAACTTACTATATGCACTTTCTAGTGCTATGATGTTTTGACATTTTTATTAATAATAACAAGGGAGAAAACTAAGTGCATTGATAGGATAGTATATATAGTCAAGGTGAGCAAATTTGCGATATCTTATATACATATATGTATGTATGTATGTGTGTGTGTGTGTGTATATGTATGTATGTATATATATGATAATTATCATCATCAAAAGGAGGGGAATTGTTAGAACCTCACTTTTTTGTGTTTTGTTTATGATAATAATTGTTTTTTGACAAATTTTCCATAATCTTAGCACAGACTCAAATGGATGAACTGGTATGCAAAACGATGAAGGAATTAGTCAAGAGACTTGGAATATTTCAAGACTAAAGAAATCAAAGATTTGGCTAACTTTTAGAGATGCATGATTTGGTTGGCATAGACCATATTTTACGGACATTATTATATTGACATTGTTCTACAAACACTATTCTACCAACATCATTCCACTGATGATTTTATTGTCTAAAATTCTTGGAATTCGTGCATGTCAACATGCTCTACATGCTAGAACCTCAAACCTGGACAAAAAGATGCGTTCAAGCCTAAGATCATGAGATTTGTTCTAGGTTCATTTATAAATATGAAGAGGACTTTAAGTAGAATAAGGATATGGATCCATTTCTCTTCTTCACTTAAACCTTAAGGAAAATCCAAGATCTACTAATCGGTCGTAGGATTTAGAGTGTAAATGTTGTATTCCAAAGATAAAACATTAAAAAAGGATTAAGTAGACATTGGTCAGACATTTTGTTGAATCTAATCTTGTGTTTTGCGTTCTTTCTTTTGATTCCATCAATTTGATATTTGTTTAATTCGTATACAATTGATATTTAGGTGTCGTGTGAATTTTTAATGCAACATTTTTTGTTCTTTCACCGAGAAAGACTTGAGACCTGATTTAGAAAAAATAAAGAGGCCTAAAACAAGAGCTAAACTGGAGGAAGTCAACAAGGACATGGAATGGATGATGACGAAGATGCAAACTAGATTGCTAGCACTCTAAGAAGAGATGCATAATTGATTTTTTGAAGGATGGAACAACGGACGGCTATCAGAGTAACTGAAAATTAGAATTAGAGCCAAAAAGTGGAGAAAATGTGTAGAAAAATAGAGCAGAACTAAATGGAGCCAACAGTCCAATACCAAAACAGTTTGGTACAGACAACATGGATCAGGGGTATGAATAATTCAGGCGTTGGACAAGCTGAGATATCAGGAATGGGAGATGCTAGAATATAAGATGCTGATCAGAATGTGAATGTACAACCACAAGGATTAGTACAAAGTTCTCCATAGGATTGGGAGCATACCAAAGATATGGATCAAGGGCGTGCAGAACCCCAAAGATTTAAATTTAATAATAACGATAAGATTGCTGATATGAAAAGGCAAGTGCGAAGATGTGGACCCTGAGATTGGAGTTTATAGGAGTAAACAAAAACTTCTTTACCCTAAACATCCGAAATGCTAAGATCCACCTCATTTCAAGCTATCAACATTGGAAACGTACAATAAGAGGACAGATTCGGTTATACATTTATGAGATATTTCCAGCACATAGGAGTGCTGGGAGCTTCGAAGGAAGTGATGAGATGATGCTTCCTATTGTACTTAATGGATTTAACAGTAATGTGGCTTCACCAACTATAGACTGGGTCATTTAGCATATGGACCAGATTAGTGGAGAAGTTAATTAAAATAGTTCGGAGTTCATATAGTATGACCAGATAATGTAATGATGCTTGCAAGTATAAAGCAGGGGACAGGTAGACCTTGTAGCGTAATTTGACCACACTTAATGCAGCAGCCGCTGTAGTGCATAAGACAGACCCGTCTATAGTTCCGATGGTAGTGTTTTTCGAAATTGCAAATGAGGCATATTTCAAGATAGGATATGGATGATGGAGGATCATCAAAGATAGGATATGGAAAGGATAAGGGAATGCGAAAAGTTGACGTCGGTTTTGGAGGACCAAAGTGAGTAAAGAGGGAACCAAAATTCTTCTCCTACACTGAGTTAGCAGAGACATTAGAGAGGATCCATTTGGATACCAAAGGGCAAATTCCCTACAGAAAGTCTGCTAAGAGTGAATCCACAGATTGGGAGTGGAGTTCTGGAAAGTTTTGCCTATTCCATGAGCTGGATGGGCATGAGACAATTGAATGTAGACACTTGCGAGATTTGATTAAGGAATAAATTCGAAGTAACTGCTTACAACAATATGTCAGAAATCATATTACCGTAGCACAAACTGCAGGTGCCATTTGAGCAACCAACAATTGCAGCGGATGTATCTAGAAGCTACCACATACCTGGATTACGAATGGTTATCCCATTATCAGGATGGATTTAGTTAAGTTTAGTTTTGCCCTTTGTTTTCTTCGAAGAAGATATGAGAGATTTCTATAGGGCCACTTACACATGCACGGGATCTTGAATGGTCCTAAATCCATGCTCTCTGTTAAGATCCGAGGGTAATCCTTGACTCGATTAGACATTTTTTTCTTGATGCATATGATTTATACTCTATAAATAAATCATTTTTGGATATTTGGATTTGAAAAACATTCGAATATGATAATTTATACTGATAATATTATGGAATACCAACGAAAGTTGGTTATTCCTTAAAAAACCTGATCTATAAAATGTTAGGATATAGTCCTTGACCGCAAAGATGGAGCGATGAACTATGAAGTGTAAGTGCTCTCACCAGAGAGCGTGCATATGGACTTGTATAGGATAACAAGTTCCTTCATCAGAGAGTGAGTGGAATGGACATACTTAGATATTGGGTCCCCTCGTCGGAAGGCGAGGGGATTGGAATCAATCTAGATTTATATCATATGATCTCGAAAGATTAGAAACTAAACTTTAGGATTTGGATATTTCTTGCGTTTTAAATGATTTGATAATGGCTACGAGATTATGTCATCGCATCGATTTGGTTGGACCTACTTATGATGGGATGTTAAGCGATACTAGACAACCTAAAAGTAATGCTCCAATCAGTGGCAATGCATTGCCATGATTAATGATTCATGATCACCTGATATATGATTTATACATGTTAGTCAGATCCTATGAGAACACATGATGATATTGATATCGACACGTGATACGCTGAATTCTGATGGAACATGAAAGATTATGGTTAATGGCTAACAGTTGGGCAAGGAGTTGAACCCTTAGCCATGATATTTATAGAATGATCTTTGATTTGCAAGTGAATCTGAAGAACTAGATGATTCACCATAATTTGTCCAGTAGATAGCCAAAGAGCTAACTGCTAACACAGTCTCAATATTTTTTCCTTGAGCAAAGCACACCGTATATTCACAAGGCATATTTTAGGGGGCAAATGTTTCTAGCAGATTTTCTACAATCCCAAAACAGATTCAAATGGATGAATTGGACTACCAAATAAGGAAGAAATTAGTCGAAAATCTTGGAAAATGTCAAAGATTTGGCTAAATTTGGGAATTTCATGATTTGGATGGTGCCGACTATATTTTAACAACATGATTCTACAAATAAGATTTTGCCGACATTATTTTATTATTTGAAATTCTTGGAATTCGTGTGCGATGACCTATTCTATATGTTGTAACTTCATATTTGGAGAAAAAGATGCATTCATGCTGGAGATCACAAGATTATAATAGGATTCGTCTATAAATATGAAGGATACTTCAACTATAACAGGGATTTGGATCTTTCTCCCCTATTCTCTTAGACCTCTTGGGAAATCCTAGATATACTAGTTGTTGATCGGATTTTGGCCGTAATTATTGTATTCAAGAGAGAAAACATCAACTAAAAAGGATTAAGTAGATGTAGGTAGAGATTTTATGGAATGACTATAGGAATCTTGTGCTTTGCATTCCTTTTGATTTCTATAGTTTTATATTTGTTTGATTAAGATCCAACTGATATTTGGGTGTTGCATCAATTTTTGATGCAACGACAATACAATCATACTTTTATATTATACAAGATATATCAGGTACAACAAGCTATAAAGATTTGAACATTAAAACAACAAAGATAAAGTTGACTCAATGACGAAGACTAGAAAAATATAATGCTTACCAGGAGTCCTTTTGAATGTAAGTCTTGGAAGTATTATTATTTGTATAACCCTAAGTGCTAGTCGCATATGTAAAAACAAAATAATTAACTTTAGAAGAACATAACATATTTTATAAAATTTGATACCATCGAACTCAAAGTTCTAATATGTGTGTGTGTGTGTGTATGCAAGGATATTAAGATGCCTAAATACTTATTCAGACGTCTGAATAAAAGATATTTGAATAGCTATTTTAGACATTTGAATGAAGGATAAAAATAATGTATTACTTCCTAGTTTGAAACTATTAAAATGGCACACTAGAAAATAAATTTATATGTCTAAATTACAAAAAATGACTAGATTCAGAAATATTGGATTTTTGAGTTTTCGAGATGGTTCTTCTCTAAAAATGGTTGCTTCCTTTCCTACCAAAGGCTAATGACCATAGTGGTTCATGAAAACATTTTCAACACTATATATGAGTAAGTTTCTTAGAAGAGAAAATTAATTTTTCTATCTCTATGTTTTACTGATCTGAAATAATCTTGATATTCTCTACGATTAAAGCTTTCAATATCCTTATTTTTCTACATCCTAAATTTACGCTTTCAACTATTTCCACTGTAAGGAGATTATAGGAAGGGTGAAGTCAAGTTGAAAAATATGTGTTGAATTAGAACACAATGTCATTAAAGTATTTTTATAAGGCTAGAAGTTATGTTCAAGAAGATCAGACAGAGTTAGTAGCAAACGAGTTAAGAGTGGGAATTATTTAGTTAAATACCGAAGAGGAGCTTGGGGACTAGACGTATGAGAGTAGTGTAAACTATTATTAAATTTTGATGCCATTGTTTTATTTACTTGCATTTCTTCAAATTCATTACATAAGTCTATCTACTTTAGTAGTATTAGCCATACACTCGATCCACACATACGTTCAATACAAATACTCACTTTTATTTTCTTCGTGGATTTTATAGAAAGTTGTTTTATGTATTTTAATTAAATAAGTCAAAATCAAACACGTTGAATATGTATTTAAAATACAAATTATGAAACAAAAAACCTATAGTATTTATGTACTTCAAAATTCGTCTAAAAGGAAAAAATTTGTTCTACCTTTAAAACGGAATGTGTGTGTATAATGAATGTAAAAATTATATTGAATTAACTAGCGGAAAAAAGCTGATGTGTATATGATTTTGCCCCTTATTACATGAATGATCCGTTCCATGCTAAATATCAACCCTTCATAACTTACCGTAAATATAATAACCATATACCGCAACGGTAATTTATTAGGATGTGATATTTATTCATTTATATTCACCCCAATAATTTTCCATACTTGTAACACTTACAGTATTTGTGTTAGGGATGTAAACACATCATTAATTAAAGAATAAATTAAACATAAGTAAAAGAACATAACACTGGATTTAACATTTAATAAACAAAATTAACATTAAATACAAATGTTTTAACGTAAATTAACAAAAATAAAATTAAAACACCAAAATCCTTCTATTATAAATCAAAAAATATGAAGTACTAAAAAAAACATTGTTCACGTAAGCAAAAAATAAGATCTTGTGCAAATTTATGGAAGGATATAAAAGCCCCTCTTTGGGTTTACATAAACAATTGACCAACTTGTGAGGTTCCATTTGGAAATTCCAACTAGATGGGCTAAGGAAAAGTGTTTAACTAAGGAGACCAATGCTCTAATTAAGGAATGTTCTTATAAACGTATAACTTCTCAGCTTCTGGCCTTTACCTTATCATCAAAGTGGTCCCTTTTCAAGGGTATGCCCTATTAAAAGGCTCAAAAGTGCTTTACGTCTTAGATCGATTCAAATATGCATACTTGAATAATATAAAATTTTCTAGATTTTAATCTATATTTAAGTTCAAATTCAAAGTTATAAAGTGTAACTTCCCAAAAATTTATCAATTCAAATTTGGTAATTATTTGAACTTTTGGAATTTAATTTGAAATTAACTTGAAAAGTTTCAAAACAAATTAAATGAGTGATAATTTATACGAATAAAATTACAATTTCTTTTGAGTTTAAAATATGAAATAATAAAAGTTTTTAAAATTCAACCACCTCATAGTCTGGAACCAAATACAATCATGCCTTTAATACTCAACAATTCTTCTCAAGGAATTACCACCCATGAAAAAACCAGAGACTCACCTGATATATCCATGTTTGATGAAGCAATGTACAGGCATGCACTGGAAACTGACATTCTGTCTTTATGCATGCAAGAACCACTTGATAAAAACAACAGTCAATACACATTCTCTGGTGAACTACCAGGATGGAAATCTATCCCAACATCCCCCACCAAAACACAATCCCCCAAATTATCCAGTCTGGACAGAGACAAAACAACAAAATTTAAAAAACAAGTCAAGGTAAAAAGATCCACTGAACACAGAGACTCTCCTGCAACCAGGAGCATGAAAAACATCATCCACCAAGCCTTAAGTTATTCCAAATGATGCACAATTTTGCCATTTGGAACATAAGAGGGGCTCATTCCCCTAATAAGTTGGATCAAGTAAAGTACCTCATATCTCAGCACAAACTCTCTTTATTTGCCATTCTGGAAACCAAATTGAATGAAACTCTTACAGTGAAAGCTGCTAAGCACATTGAACCATCTTGGACTCTTCACCACAACCTGGCTCATGCTTCTTATGGTCGCATCATGGTGATTCATAATCCCACTGTCATAACCCTTACCTCAATTCTTAACACAGACCAAGTCATGCACTTTCAAGCAAAAATAAATAATACCCAACTCTCTTTCTACCTAACCATTGTGTATGCTCATAACTCTCTCAACTCAAGGCAAAATTTCTTTAATCTTCTTCCTGCATTCAGGCAATCCTCCCACCCTTGGCTTGTCTTCGGGGATTTCAACTGTTGTTACAATTTATATGACAAGCATGGTGGATCCCCTCTATTACCCAAAGACATATTCCCCCTCAACAAAGCCATTGATGCTTCCAATCTACTGCCTATTGCCTCCTTTGGAGCAGAGTTCTCTTGGAATAATAGAAGTAGGTCTGGTACTAGGATATTCTCTAACATTGACCACTCATTTGCCAATCTCAATGCCTTAACCACATGGCCTACCATGTCAACCCTAATCCCAAACCCTGTCCTTTCAGACCACTCCCCTCTAATCTTTTCCACCGGTCAGAGGATATTAAAAGGAAAAAAAAGTTTCAAATTTTATAATGCTTGGGTCAATGATCCTGAGTATGCTAATATTATTAATAAATCTTGGTCTGCAAATTTTTATGGTAACCCTATGTTCATTTTTTGCAGAAAAACCAAAGCTACCAAAGAAGCACTAAGACTATGGGCAAAAGAAAAATTTGGCAATGGGTCTCTTGCTTCTACTCTACTAAGGCAGAAACTTATTGATGCTCAAGACTATATGCTCAAAAACCCAGATGATGCAACAGCTGCAGAGAATGAGAGAAACCTCTTTGATCAGCTAAATGTAGCTTTATCAACTGAAGGCAAAATGAAGAGACAACAATTAAGGCAAAAATGGGCTCAGGAAGGGGATTACAACACAGCTTACTTTCACGCTGCAATCAAAATCAAGCATGCCAGTGAGCAAATCAATCACATTCATGATGAGTTTGGTGTCCTGCATTCTAGTCCCTCAGATATTGACCATGCCATTCTACAATATTTCAAATCCATGCTGGGTAACAAAGATGACTTCATTCCTTTTTTTGATGAACTAGACCTTGTGCAGCTGCCCAAACTGAATCATGATGAAGCAAATTCCCTAACAACAAAGGTCACTGATAAAGAAATAAAGGCCACCCTTTTTTCTATGAACAAACATTCTTGTGGGGGACCAGATGGTTTCAACTTACACTTTTACATACATAGTTGGGAAATCATCAAGGATGACTTTCTTAAGGCAGTCCACAATTTTTTCAATAAATCCAAAATGTTATTGGAAGTCAATGCAACAGATTTAGTGCTCATTCCTAAAATGAAACCTCCTACGGCAGTTGATTCCTTTAGACCCATATCATGTTGTAATGTGATTTATAAATGCATATCCAAGATTCTGGCCTCGAGAATTGTTCCTGTTCTTTCCAGAATCATCTCCAAGAATCAAACTGCCTTCCTTCCCAAGAGAAATATAATTGATAATATTTTACTTACACATGAGCTTCTGAAAGGGTATGGTCGTGCTCAAGCTTCCAATAATGCGATGTTGCAGCTGGACCTAAAGAAAGCTTTTGATAGTTTACAATGGAGTTCTATAGTGAGAATTATGGCGCTGATGGGTTTTCCAAAAGTTTATGTTGCATGGATCTATATCTGCATTTCTTCCCCAACTTTCTCCATCAAACATAATGGCTCTAATTCTGGTTACTTCAAGAGTAAGCAGGGGATCAGGCAAGGGGATCCCATCTCCTCGTATTTGTTCATTCTGGTTATGGAAGTTCTGACTGTCTTGTTAAATAGAAACTATGATAACAAGGATATTTTGTTTCACTCTAAGTGTAAATCTCTGAGAATCTCTTCACTGCTTTTTGCTGATGATATCTTGATTTTCACTAAACCTGACAAACGATCTTTGGAGAATATCAAAGCCACTCTACACAGTTTCTACCGAATGACTGGCCTTCAGCTCAATTTCAATAAATCCCACATTCTTATTTCTGGCTTATCTCCTGAACATGTAACTTCTCTCTCTGCATCCTCTGGCATCCAAGCTATGAACAATAACATGATTTATTTAGGTATCCCTCTATGCTCCTCCAGAATCACAACTACCAACTGCTTGCCTTTGTATGATAAAATCTGCAGCAAGATGAAATGTTGGGCCAATCGATTTCTCTCTCAAGCTGGAAGACTAGTCCTCATCAAATCTGTTATATCATCCATGATGGTGTATTGGAGCAGAGTTTTCATGCTACCAAATAAACTTGTGAATATGGTGAGAAATGCCATGCTAAGATTCTTCTGGACTGGTTCTCTACAATCTAAGAAAATCATTCCCTGCTCCTTTTCCATCATGGAGCAGCAGAAACACAATGGTGGCCTTGGAGTACTCAATTTGCACTCTTGGAATAGAGCAGCCATTAGCTCCACACTCAATAATTTGATTGCTGATAAAGATTCTTTATGGGTTAAGTGGACTAAAATTCATAATTTGGGGAACAAGCATTTCTGGACCATGTCTGTCCCACCAAATTGCAGTTGGACATGGAAGAGCTTGCTGAATTTAAGGCCCCTTTTTTCCCCGTATATTAGAGTGTTGATATCTCCTACTAGCACTGCTAACTTCTGGTCAGTTCCTTGGATGGCAAATGGCCTTATACTTGCCAACATGTTTACCCCACAGCAAATAGTTCAATCTGGTATTAGTGCTAATGCTAAAGCCTCTGATTACATTCATGATGGTAAACTTCAGCTGCCCTATACAAGCAATCAGGTAATCAGAGCTGTTTGGAACAGTTTCCAGAATAATTTTTACCAATCAAGTGACTTGGATGAAATACAGTGGAATGGCAAACAACATTCAATATCTTCTGTTTACAAGATGCTTGATACAGGTCCAGTTGCCTCTTCTATTAAATGGCATAAAGTGATTTGGACTGATTTATCAAATGCCAGAGACAACTTAATGTTGTGGAAAGTCATAAACAATGCTCTCCTAACTAAAGATAAGTTAGTGACATATGGGATGGCAGTTGATCACATCTGTGTCATATGCAACATGCATGCTGAAACTGTGGAGCATCTGTTCTTTGATTGCAGTGAATTAAGGGGATTGTGGACTAGGCTTCTCAGTTTTACCAACCAAAACTACAATCAGGGGCCTACTAGTCTTGACTGGGATTTGATTGGTAAAGCAACCAAATGGAGAAAGAAGGATAGATTTGTGCACTTTTTCATGATCAAAAAATACTTGTCTCTAGTATGGGAAGAAAGAAATCAGAGAATATTTGAGAACAAACATAGAAATAGCCACCAGCTATGGAATGCATTGAAGGCCAGCATCATGATTGGTATGCGGGAGAGTAAATTTGATTTCAGTGGTTTCTACCCTTCTGACTGGTTATAGCTCCTTCTTTTTTTCTCTGTTTCATTGTGTTCTTCCTTTTTTTCCTGTCCTGTCTGTTGTATGTTCTTTCTTCTTGTGTTGTTTTACTCTGTGGCTTGTGTGTTTTTTTTTTTGTGACATGAGCTAGTTCATGTCTCCCCTTTGTTTGTACCATCTCTCTTTTTTCTATTTATCAATAATCTGGTAGGGGACCAGTTAACCCCGCTTGCCCTGCAAAAAAAAAAAAAATTATATATATGTGAATATATATGTATGTGTGCATATATGAGTACATTTGAATTTATATATTGATTTTGAATTTTAATTTTAATTTAATTTTTAAATAAATGCTTTAGTAAAATATTTTGGATTTTAAAATAATGTATATATAGCTAATTTATTTAATGCATAATTGGGTTAAAAATATTTTCTTTTAAATTTTATATATTCGAGTAAAAGAGAAATGCATTTTTAAAAGTAAGAAGAAAACAATTAAAAAATTTATATGTGTACTATTTTTCTCATGCAAGGGACACATGGAGAGTAAGTAACATATGTATTAACAAGTGTTTAAATTCAACAAATGAATTAACAAGTGTAATTCATGTAGAAAGAATTAAACAAGTGTCATTACCTTATTTTCATTTTTCTTAGAAATTCAGAGAAAAGAAAATAAAATTAGATAAGCTAATTCATCTTCCTCCTCTTATCTCTTTTACTCATTTCAAAACCTGTACAATCTTTACATCAGAAAAAGAAAATCATCAAGAACAAGCAATCAAAGAATAACTTCCTCAACTTTGAAATCAAGAAAAAATTCCAGAAAAAAATCTGTGACGATTTTCCTCCAAATCTTAAGAAAAAAAGGAATTTCAAGGATAACTTCAAGTCTTCAACAAGTGATTCAAAAAATCAAGTAGGAGCCAACTTCAATAAGTAAACAAGAATCAGGATCAACTCAAAAAGGAGAAAAAAATTGCAATCTCAAGTTTTAAAGTTGCAGACCAGAGATCTTCTTTTTCTCTGTTTCATAAAAAAACAAAACTGTAAGTAAATTTGGATTTTAGTTGTTGTTGAGAAATTAAGTATGTAAAATCCATCGGAGATTAAACAAGTTTACATAAATTAGTTGCAGATAACAAGATTCAAAATCAAGTTAAGAAAAGAAAACGTTCCAGGCTTTGAATTTTTGAACCCAAACATAAGGCTTTCTGTTCAACTCCACAGGTGAGTAAACTCTTTGACTTGAACTGGAATTTGTTGCTGTGAACAATATTGAAGTTTTAATGATAAAATGTGTGTTTGCATGTATATATTTATACATGAGAATGAGATGCATGTCTGTGCACATCAATAGGAATCCTGTTCTATCCCTACAGGTTCAAAACCCTGTCTCAAAATCCAAAAGCTCCATATTAGATTGTTTTTAGGCTTTGAAATCAAAAAGGAAAATGTTTGTATGACTATAATCTAAGTTTTAAAAACAAATTTAAGTAAATTAAACAAAAAAATCTTGCCTTGAAATATAAGAATACAAGCAAACTCAATATAAACCGAAATTTCACCAAACATGATTTCAGATTTTGAATAGATAAATTGAGTTGTCTTCGAAGTTGATGATCTTTAAAATTAAAATTTAATTTTTTTATGAAGCATTCACTGAGAAAGAGGGGGATGAACGGAGTTGTCATTTGGCAAGGCGAGAAGATTTTCCGACGATGAATGCTTGTTCCAATTTGGGTTCATTGTCAAAGTTGCGATTTCGTCGATGATTTGCAATTCTGGGTGTTTGTGTGGCTTAGGGACGTCAACGTGTCGATGACCAGAGATTCAATTGGAGGCGGCCGGAGGGGTTGTGCATGCGCACACAGTTGGTGTTGTGTCAAGATGCAACAGTTTGGGGAAGAAAGGGGAAACTCGAAGCAACCTTCGAAAAGAAGGGGTTCGAACTAGGGTATTGGCCCGAAGTGATTTTGGGGTTTTACGGGTTTTGTACTTAGACAAAAATTGAGAAAATAAAAATAAGCACACGGGTAGGTTTTGTTGATAACTCGAAGCAGGTTGTAAAATGTTTTAGGGGAGACTCGAAGTAGTCTTAGGGGTGACGCACAAAAACAGTTTTTCTTTAAAATAAAAATTCAAATTTTTAAATAGATTTTTAAACTCGTGTTTTAAATAATAATTTTAATTTGAGTTTAAAATAAATTAAATTTTTTAAGTAAGGCATTTTTTTAAAGTAACTAAATTTAATATAATTTTGTCACATTATTTTAGAAAATTATTTATATTAGTTGAATAAACGTAAATGAGAATGATAGTTAAGAAAAAAATGTTATGTACACTAATTTCAAACTATTAGGTAAATTTATGTAATAAGGACGATTTAATTGACATGATTTACAAGATAATCAGATTGATTAATAAAGGGTAAGAAGATTTATCTTTTAAATTTATTAAGTAATTAATGATTTACTCAAGTGATAAATGATTTACTTAAAGAATAAACTATTTAAATTAATTACTTAACATTTAAAGATTAATTAAGTAAATAATTAAGGCTAGTTAAAACGTAATTAATTAAGATAATTAATTAAGGAATAATTAATTAATAAAAGCAATTAGGATTTAATTAATTAATAATTAAGGATAAATTAATTAAGATAATTAATTAAGGAATAATTAATTAATAAAAGTAATTAGGATTTAATTAATTAACAATTGAGGATTAATTAATTAAGGAATAATTAATTAATGAAGGAGATTAAGATTTAATTAGTTTTATTTAAGGATAACTAATCATTGATTAAGGATAATTAACGAAATTAATTATGCGATTAATTAATTTAAATCACACGATTGATTCATCTTAGTTGTAGGTGATTGATAACTATTGTATGCTGTGTGTTGATCGATATCTCTGGTATGTAATTGTGATGCTGTGTGATATGAATTGCTTTGTGCTGAGCTGTGTTTTCTGTGATGAATATATTTTTGTGTGAATATGAAAAACCCTTTGGCCCGTAAAACGACTTTTGAATTTCGATGCGACACGGAGTCGGATTCCAGCTGGTTATCTGAAACCCACATCGAACCTGTGAATCTTTATGACAGACATATCCACATGTTTTTAAATTGACGCTCAATATTCTGTTTAGCCGGGAGAGGACCTTTATGTCATATAACCCATTCCGAATAGTCATACAACGAAATGGATAGCATTTGAAGACGGTGGTGAAGAACGGGTGTCTTCGAGAATGATAGGATAACCTGTCGAATGACTCTGCACTGACTTGCTCTGGTAT
Organism: Allium cepa; assembly: GCA_030765085.1. Taxonomy (NCBI): domain Eukaryota; kingdom Viridiplantae; phylum Streptophyta; class Magnoliopsida; order Asparagales; family Amaryllidaceae; genus Allium; species Allium cepa. The sequence continues at coordinate 556,293,703 of CM060935.1, forward strand.
AGAGTTCTCTATATGTGATGGGTAGTCTGTTTGGGATTGTAGATGCCCGGATTGCAAGGGCTTCTTCGGAAGAGCCTTCGGTTCTGTTCGAACCCAGAACAGAATTGTACGGATTGTGTATCTGACATTACATTTTGATATATAGAGCAGATTTCTTTCAAATACATTTCTGTTGGTAGCGGAGAATTTATTCTCTTAGCTTAACACCCTTCTCTGAGACATATGAGCTCAGAGGTTATGTAGTTGAAGGTTATCCGTAATATACTCCCAACCTGGTAATGTGGCATGCTGAGTGTTGCTGATCATTTGTTGATCAAAGCATGGCTTTTGTGAAAAGCGTAGCTTTGTGGACAAAACTTCGTCGAACCTCACAACCCGGTAATGGTTAAAACAGGAAAGATGCAGCAAGGTTATTGGAGGTAGCGCCCCTTAGGGTATGTGCATTTCCTTCTGGATAGAAGTGGTATCATGGTATGGAGCCCAGATACTTAACTTATGTTGATATCGCAAACATATTACTTTTTGATTGTTGTTGTTAGGGCCCCGGATAATGGTTGGTTACGACCGGGGAATGGCATACTCGTGTAGTAGTTACCTAGTTACAGAGGTAACCCGACCTTGTGTCGGCAGAGATCCGGTTATGTTCTTGGGGCGTCCCTCCAAAGGCGTACCCATGTGGCCCAGGAAGTTCCTTAGCCTGACCATTTGTTGGAAATCCAATTACCAATACGAACCCAGTACAGTTTTATGTTCTTGGGACTATCATCAGGAGAAATCTCCACCAAGTGTGCGATTGCATTATGTGTCTGCTGGGAGGCCTCATGGTAGTTTCATTTTCCAAAAGCACGAACGGTTCTTTTTAAAAAAATATGTTTTTCTCATTCAAAACAACTGTTTTCGTTTACTCATGCCAGTCCCATGACTGACCTAGAATTTATTGTTTTCATCTAAACTCTGGGTGTCTATAATTTCCACACGGGCAGCCTAGTAGCAGGTTTTCTGTGTTTTGGTGATGTCTTGGAATCTTTGAAGTGTTTTGGTTTGGAGGCTATCTGTTTTTAAAGGCTTTTGACATGGAGATCTTTTGAAAGCTTTTGGATCTTAAGGTGCCTAGTTTTCAAAGTTCGCTATCGCTTCTTTTCCTTGAAGACTTTCTTGAAGTGTGATATCTTGTTGTTCTGCTGTGAAGTTCTATTTTGAAGTTGTGTTATACGTATAAAAATACTCTAATGTTGGTGATGATGTTGTAATGGATATTGTGATGATGTTGTATCTGTGACGTTGATTTATGGCAGTTCATTTTGTTTTCCACTGTTTATATTCATCTAATGTTGTATAAGCTCCATCCGAACTGGAATTCGACGTTCGAATCTCCGGTAGTCGAATTAAAGTGAGGTATTTGATGTCGATTTTTGAACGCTGAATTTCAGGTCGTGACAAGTTGTATCAGAGCTAAAGGTTGAGTAAGAACTTTAGCCATGGAGTATAACACATTAGGTGGCTCATTAGAGATAGGGTGAAGTATACCCTAGAAGGAGTATAACCCGAGACCAAAACCCTAATTTTCTCGGTCTATTTCTTTTAACTGCTGATATTCCTTAATATATCTCGTCCTTATATCTAAATCAAGTTTCTCACTAATTACAGATAGTAAGAATGAGCGGGCGAAGAGGAAGAGCTAGGGGTCAAGGAAATGCCACAACAGCTGGTCAAGTTCCCCCAACAGCAGAAGCAGTAATACCCACTCAACATCAGCCGAATCTGGCTGATCTATATAAAAGCTTCTTGAGACTTGGTGGTAAGCTGTTCACCGGCAAGGAGTCGATTGTTCAGGCTCAAGCTTAGATTAGATCGAGTGAAAGAATTTTTAAAGGGCTAAAGTTAGAGGATGACCAAATGCGACTAATTGCTTCTTGGCAACTCCAAGAAGAAGCCTTAGCCTGGTGGAAAATAGTCACTGTAGATGAACCAGAAGAAGAGTTTATTGGAGTCGATTTAAGGAAGTGTTTGAAAAGCGCTATATGCTGTCGGCAGGAATTTCCCGAATGTATCAAGAATTTATGGACTTAAAGCAGGGGAGTTTGTCATTTGAGGAGTACTTAAACAAGTTCAACGAGCTATCCCGTTTCGGTCAAGAATTGGTGAACACACCTCTAAAGAAAAATGAGAGGTTCATTCGTGGGATGAACAAGAAGTACAACAAAAGGATGACAACACACGTCAAAGAATCTTTTTCTGATCTTATCGATATGTGGTATAGGTATGCCACCCTGGATATGTAGGAAATTCTAAGGGAAGGAGGAAATTCAAGTAATCAGAATTGGGAAAAAAAAGTTTGGGAGCAAGAAACCATATCAAGGCAAGGATAAGAGGAACAATCAAGGAAATCCGGCTAGAGATATAAATTTTTACAATTGCTAAGAAAGGGGCCATTATTCAAACATCTGCAAAAACCCAAAGAAGCAAGTTAAGAAAGAACAACCTGTAAAGACTGTTCAGGGAGTTAGAGAGTGTTATTATTGTCACAAGCCTGGACATGTAGTTAAGAATTGCCCGATGATGAAGCAAGCACAAGTGGAAAATGTTTATGCAATAAAGGAAGACCCTTCAACTTCGAGAGCAGATAATGGAAAAGGTGTTCTGGAAGGTAATCTTACTATTTATGATAAAGTTGTTAGAGTTTTGTTTGACATGGGCGCTACACATAGTTTTATCTCACAATAAGCAGTAAATGAATTAAAACTTAAACCTAATTTTGTCAACGAGCCAATTTTTGTGAAAAACCCAGTTGGTGGTCCTGCAAACCTTTGTCTATGATGTAGAGACATTCCTGTCTCGTTTTATTGTTACCAATTCCCTATCAGACTCTTTGTTCTTGATTTTATTGAATTTGAAATCTTACTCGGAATGGATGGGCTAACAAAATACTGTAAGCCAAATTGGATTGTAACAATTGAATGATCTCGATCAAAACAAACTTTGGAAATTTTATTGAAATCTCTTGTGAGGATCCGAGTCCAAAGGGAGATAAATTGATGTATACTTTGGGATATCCCGAACCCAGTCTGGAGTTTATACCTGTTGTTCGGGAATTTTCCGACGTATTTGAAGAAGTAAAATCCTTACCTCCACATAGAGAAAAAAAATTCATAATTGACTTTGTCCTAATGCCGTCCTGTCGTTCACGCAAGTCACAGGATGGCACCTTAGGAAAGAATTGAATTAGTCAATCAAACTCGGGATTTGCTAGAGAAAGGATTGATTCGTCCAGGTGTTTCTGAATGGGGTTCAGCTGTCGTGTTTGTGGCTAAATCGGATGGATCTTTGAGATTGTGTGTAGATTACCGAGATCTCAATAATCAAACTCTCAAGAATAAATTCCCTTTACCTAGAATCGACGATCTATTCGATTAACTTCATGGCACTCGATTCTTTTCTAAGATGGATCTAGCTCAGTGATTCCATCAGCTGCGCATAGCCGAGGATTGTGTTCATTTGACTGCCTTCAGGGGTCCTAACATGTTCTAGGAATGGTTAGTTATGCCTTTCGGACTAACCAACGCTCGCGCATACTTCGTAGATTTAATGACCCGTGTGTTTCAAGAAGTAATAAACAAAATTTTCCTTGTGTTTATTGATGATACCTTGATCTACTCCAAAACTGAAGAGGAGCATGCCGAACATCTCAGAATTGTTTTGGAGATATTGAGAAGGAATATCGTATTAGCTAAATTTTCTAAATGTCACTTTTGGGTCAAAGAAGTTAGATTTCTTGGTCATATTGTTAATGAAGAAGGGATTTCTGTTGATCCAAGTATGATTTCTACTATTCTGGACTGGAAGCGACCCACTACTTCTAAAGAAGTTCAAAGTTTTCTGGGTTTAGCGGGATATTATAGGAAGTTTGTCCAGGATTTGTCCAAGTTGGCAAGTCTATTGACTAAGCTAACAATGAAGAATGCTAAATTCGATTGGACTCCAAAATGCGATGAAGCTTTTCAGGAATTGAAAAGGAGATTAACTACCGCTCCCGTTCTCGCTATCATTAATGGGAACCAAGGGTTATCTATCTATACTGATGCTTGTGGAGATGGTTTGGGTGCGGTACTAATGCAAAATAGGGAAGTAATTGCCTACACGAGTAGACAGTTACGTCCATATGAGAGAAATTACCCAACACACGATTTGGAGCTTCTAGTTGTTACTTTCGCTTCGAAAATCTGGCGACACTATCTTCTAGGTAAGAACCTTTTTCATCTTTCTTAATAATTTAAAAAATTTAATTTAACTAAATAAATATAATTAATGAACTCTGTTTGTTTTAGGTGAAAATTTGAATTATTCACCGACCATAAATCTTTGAAATATCTCTTCACGCAGAAGGATTTAAATTTACGGCAACAACGATAGTTAGAATTTCTAGCGTCGTATGACCTAGATATTCTGAATACACCTGGAAAAGCCAATGTAGTTGTTGATGCTTTAAGTAGGAAGCATGCTATTATTGCTCATCTTGTTGTCACTCCTACTTTCCTTGAGAAAATTGCCAGCAGACAAAATGAAGACAAATTTCTTCGAGATATTTATGGGAGAATCCTTCGAGGAGAAGATACCACTTTTGAAACCAATAATGGTGGAGTTATTAGACTGAAAGGCAGGTTGTGTGTGCCAGATATCCCAAACTTAAAGCGTGAAATTTTAGACGAATGTCACAAATCTAAACTCAGTATCCATCCAGGAGTTAATAAGACGTATAGAGATATCAAAAGAACTTTCTGGTGGAAGATGATGAAAAGAGATATATCTATATAAGTGATTCGTTGTGCTACTTGTCAACAAATTAAAAGCGATCAGGAGAAGATGGCGGGTTTACTCCAGCCTTTGGAGGTACCCAAGTGGAAATGGGATCAAGTATCGATGGATTTCATTGACGTGTTGCCCCGCACTCGAAAGTGGAATGAAGCAATCTGGGTTATTGTGGACCGTTTGACTAAGACAACCCACTTTATACCAGTGAAATCTACCCGCACAACATAAATTTTAGCCGAGTTATATGTGAAGGAAATTGTCCGTCTCCACGGTATACCGAGTAGTATAGTGAGTGATCGTGACCCGATCTTCACTAGTAGATTTTGGGAGGTGTTTCAAGCCGCATTGGGAATAAAAATGAATTTCAGCACTGCTTATCACGCACAGTCTGGTGGGCAGACTGAAAGGATAAATCGAATATTAGAATATCTTTTGCGAGCTTGTTTTCTCGACTGTGGTGGTTCTTGGGAGGACTATTTACGTTTGGTCTAATTTTTATATAATAATAGCTATCAAGCCAGTATCGAAATGGCTCCTTTTGAAGCTTTATATGGTCCTCAGTGTCGATCACTGGCGTGCTGAATTGAATCTGGTGATAGACTCGTTCTTGGACCAGATATGATTAAGGAAGCAACTAAAAAAGTTGATTTTATTCGAAAGAAGTTAATAACTTCTCAAATCTGCCAGAAGAGTTATTACGACCGTAGAAGAAGAGCTTTAGAATTACAAGTTGAAGATTTCGTTTTTTAAAGTATCTCCAATGCGAGGTGTGTTAAGATTGGGGAAGACTGAAAAGCTGGCACCACGATACATTTGTCCTTTTCCTATACTGGAAAGGATCAATCCTCTGGCATAACGGGTGCAGCTACCGAGCTGGTTATCTGGCGTACACGGTGTGTTTCATGTTTCACATCTACGGAGATACGTGCACGATCCTGACAGTATTATCGAAGAGGCAGCTCAGCAGGATCTCGAGATTACACCAAATTTAACAGTTAAAAGAGAATCAATAAAGATTGTGGATCGTGATGAAAAGCAATTAAGGAACAAAATTGTGAAACTGGTTAAAGTGCAGTGGAGGGGTGATCCAAAGGACTGCACTTGGGAGACAGAGGACAATATACAAAAGTCTTATCCCAATTGCAGAGTGGATATCTCAGCTTAAACCGGTAAGCCATTTCTCTATCCTTTTCTGAATTCGTATATTCTTTGTTTGCTTTTCTCCCTCAAATTTCGAGGGCGAAATTTTATTAAGGGGGGAAATTTGTAACATCCCAAAAATTTATCAATTTAAATTTGGTAATTATTTGAATTTTTGGAATTTTATTTGAAAATAATTTGAAAAGTTTCAAAACAAATTAAATGAGTGATAATTTATATGAATAAAATTTCAATTTCTTTTGAGTTAAAAATTTGAAATAATAAGTTTATAAAATCATTTGAAATTAAATTTTATATATATGTGAATTTATATGTATGTGTGCATATATGAGTAGATTTGAATTTATATATTGAATTTGATTTTTAATCTGAATTTAAATTTTTAAATAAATGCTTTAGTAAAATATTTTGGATTTTAAAATAATGTATATATAGGTAATTTATTTAATGCATAATTAGGTAAAAAAATTTGTTTAAATTTTATATATTCAAGTAAAAGAGAAATGCATTTTTAAAATAAAGGAGAAAAACAATTAGAAATTTTATATATGTATTACTTTTCTCATGCAAGGGACACATAGAGAGTAAGTATATGTATTATTTTTCTCATGCAAGGGACACATGGAGAGTAAGTAACATATGCGTTAACAAGTGTTTAAATTTAACAGATGAATTAACAAGTGTAATTCATGTAGAAAGAATTAAACAAGTGTCATTACCTCATTTTCATTTTTCTTAGAAATTCATAGAAAATAAAATAAAATTACATAAGCTAATTCATCTTCCTCCTCTTATCTCTTTTACTCATTTCAAAACCTGTACAATCTTTACACCAGAAAAGAAAATCATCAAGAACAAGCAATCAAAGCATAACTTCCTCAACTTTGAAACGAAGAAAAAATTCCAGAAAAAAAAACTGTAAAGAATTTTCATCCAAATCTTAAGCCAAAAAAAGGAATTTCAAGGATAATTTCAAGCCTTCAGCAAGTGATTCAAAAAATCAAGCAGGAATCAAATTCAACAAGTAAATAAGAATAAGGATCAATTCAAAAAGGAGAAAAAAATTGCAATCTCAAGTTCTAAAGTTGCAGACCAGAGATCTTCTTTTTCTCTGTTTCATAAAAAACAAAACTGTAAGTAAATTTGAATTTTAGTTGTTGTTGAGAAATCAAGTATGTAAAATCCATCAGAGATTATACAAGTTTACATAAATTAGTTGCAGATAACAAGATTCAAGATCAAGTTAAGAAAAGAAAAAAAAGTTCCAGGCTTTCAATTTTTAAACCCAGACCTAAGGCTTTCTGTTCAACTCCACAGGTGAGTAAACTCTTTGACTTGAACTGGAATTTGTTGCTGTGAACAATGTTGAAGTTTGAATTATAAAATGTGTGTTTTCATGTATATATTTATACATGAGAATGAGATGCATGTATGTGCACATCAACAGGAACCCTGTTCTATCTCTATAGGTTCAAAACCCTGCCTCAAAATCCAAAAGCTCCATATTGGATTGTTTTTAGGCTTTGAAATCAAAACGAAAAATGTTTGTATGACTATACCCTAAGTTTTAAAAACAAATTTAAGTAAATAAAACAAAAAATCTTGCCTGGAAATAAAAAAATACAGGCAAACTCAATGTAAACCAAAATTTCTTCAAACATGATTTCAGATTTTGAATATATAAATTGAATTGTCTTTGAAGTTGACGATTTTTAAAAGTAAAATTAAATTTTTTTTATGAAGCATTCGCCGAGAAAGAGGGGGATGAACAGAGTTGTCATTTTCTCGAAGTTCTGGCGGTCGATGGAGTTTGGGTGCTCGAGATCGTGGTCGTGGCTTGCTTGAAAGTTGGAGTTCGTCAGAAAAATGCTTAAAAAATTTCTATCCGCTATGGCGATCGCACGACAACGAATTAGTGTTTAAACCCATACTTGGACGAGGTCGAGATACTGATTGTTGTAGCTTCATCGTTGCACCGGAGCAGATCGCACCGGTGGTGATCGAAACCTTGAAGATAGGCGAAGCTTGCACCGTAGACGCGTGGCCTCTGGTGGCTTGAGTTGGCGAGACGAGAAGATTGTCCAGCGACGAATGCTTGTTCCATTTTGGGTTCATTGTAAAATTTGCGATTTCGTCGATGATTTGCAATTCTGGGTGTTTGTGGGGTTTAGGGACGTCACCGTCGACGTGTCGATGACCAGAGATTCAACTGGAGACGGCCAGAGGGGTTGTGCATGTGCACACAGTTGGAGTTGTGTCAGGAGGAAACAGTATAGGGAAGAAAGGGGAAACTCGAAGCAACCTTCGGGAAGCAGGGGTTCGAACTTGGGTATTGGCCCGAAGTGATTTTTGGGTTATACGGGTTTTGTACTTAGACAAAAATTGAGAAAAAAAATAAGCATAAGGGTAGGTTTTGTTGATAACTCGAAGCAGGTGATAAAATGTTTTGGGGGAGACTCGAAGTAGTCTCAGGGGTGATGCACAAAAACAGTTTTTCTTTAAAATAAAAATTCAAACTTTTAAATAGATTTTTAAACTCATGTTTTAAATGATAATTTAGATTTGAGTTTAGAATAAATTAAATTTTTTAAGTATGGCATTTTTTAATGTAATTAAATTTAATATAATTTTGTCATATTATTTTAGAAAATTATTTATAGTAGTTAAATAAATGTAAATGAGGATGATAGTTAAGAAAAAAATGCTATGTACACTAATTTCAATCTCTTAGGTAAGTTTATGTAATAAGGATGATTTAATTAACATGGTTTACAAGATAATCAGAATGACTAACAAAAGGTAAGAAGATTTATCTTTTAAATTTATTAAGTAATTAATGATTTACTTAAGTGATAAATGATTTACTTAAAGAATAAGCTATTTAAATTAATTATTTAATATTTAAAAATTAATTAAGTAAATAATTAAGGCTAGTTAAAACGTAATTAATTAAGATATTTAATTAAGGAATAATTAATTATCCTAATTAAGATTTAATTAATTAACAATTAAGGATTAATTAATTAAGATAATTAATCAAGGAATAATTTATTAATAAAAGTAATTAAGATTTAATTAATTAACAATTGAGAACTAATTAATTAAGATAATTAATTAAGGAATAATTAATTAATGAAGGTGATTAAGATTTAATTTATTTTAATTAAGGATAACTAATCATTGATTAAAGATAATTAATGAAATTAATTATGTGATTAATTAATTTAAATCACACAATTGATTCATCTTAGTTGAAGATGATTGATAAATATTATATGTTGTGTACTGATTGATATCTCTGATATGTAATTGTGATGTTATGTGATATGAATTGCTTTGTGCTGAGCTGTGTTTTCTGTGATGAATATATTTCTATGTGAATACGAAAAACCCTTTGGCCCGTAAAAATTTTGAATTTCGATGCGAGAGGGAGTCGGATTCCAGTTGGTTATCCAAAACTACATCGAACCTGTGAATCTTTGTGAATGACATATCCATATGTTTCCAAATTGACACACACTATTCGGTTTAGCCGGAAGAGAACTTTTATGTCATATAACCTATTCCGAATAGTGATACAAAGAAATTGATAGCATTTGAAGACGGTGGCGAAGACCGGGTGTCTTCGAGAACGATAGGATAACCTGTCTAATGACTTTGCACTTAGTTGCTCTGGTATAGAGTTCTCCATATATGATGGTGAGACTGATCGGGATTGTAGATGCCCGGATTGCAAGGGCTTCTTCGGAAGTGCCTTTGGTTCTGTTCGAACCCGGAACTGACTTATAAGGATTGTATGTCTGACATTACATTTTGAGATATAAAGTAGATTTCTTTCAAATACATTTCTGTTGGTGGTGGAGAATTTATGCTTTTAGCTTAACACCTTTCTCTAAGACGTACGAGCTCAGAGGTTATGTAGTTGAAGGTTATCAGTAATATACTTCCAACCTGGTAATGTGGCATGCTGAGGGCTGCTGATCATTTGTTGATCAAAGCATGGCTTTTGTGAAAAGCATAGATTTGTGGACGAGACTTCGTCGAACCTCACAACCCGGCAATGGTCGAAGCAGGAAAGATGCAGCAAGGTTATTGGGGGTAGCGCCCCTTAGGGTATGTGCATTTCCTTCTGGATGGAAGTGGTATCATGGTATGGAGCCCAAATACTTAACTTATGTTGATATCGCAAATATATTACTTTGTGATTATTGTTGTTGGGGTCCCGATAAAGGTTGGTTACGACCGTAGAATGACGTACTCGTGCAGTAGTTACCTAGTTACAGAGGTAACCCGGCCTTGTGTTGGCAGAGATCTGGTTAGGTTCTCGGGGCGTCCCTCCAAAGGCGTGCCCATGTGGCCCAAGAAGTTACTTAGCTCGACAATTTGTTGGAAATACAATTACCAATACAAACCCAGTACGGTTTTAGTTGTAGAACCTGCCATCTAATATGGTAGCTATAATAGGCATACCATGATGGTATGTATGCTGGCTAAGATTAATATTATACTTTCGAAAATGTTTTCTACACTATGCACTAATAGTAATATCAAAGAGATTTCTTGTATAAAGCATATTTGACTATCATAAGGAGAAATCTCCCTCAAGTATGCGATTGCATTGTGTGTGTGTCGGGAGGCTTTATGGTAGTTTCTTTTTCCAAAAGCATGAACGGTTTTCTTTTTAAAAAATTTGTTTTTCTCATTCAAAACAACTGCTTTTGTTTACTCATACCAGTCCCACGACTGACTCAGAGTTTATTGTTTTCTTTCTAAACTCGGGTGCCCATAATTTCCATACGGGCAGCCTAATAGCAAGTTTTTCGTGTTTTGGTGCTGTCTTGGAATCTCTGAAGTCTTTTGGTTTGCAGGCTATCGATTTTTGAAGGCTTTTGACTTGGATATCTATTGAAAGCATTTGGATCTCAAGGTGCTTAGTTTTGGAAGTTCGCTATCGCTTCATTTCTTTGAAGACTTTCTTGAAGTGTGATATCTTGTTGTTCCGCTGTGAAGTTCTGTTTTGAAGTTGTGCTATATGTATAAAAATACTTTGATGTTGGTGATGATGTTGTAATGGATATTGTGATGATGTTGTATCTTTGATGTTGATTTATGGCAGTTCATTTTGTTTTCCGCTGTTTGTATTCATCTAATGTTGTTATAAGCTCCATCCAAACTGTAATTCGACGTTCGAATCTCCAATAGTCGAATACAAGTGAGGTATTTGATGTCGATTTTTGAACTCTGAATTTCAGGTCGTGACATTAAGGTAATAAATAAATTAATTTAAAAAAAAAATTAACTAAAAATTGAATCTATAAGGGTTGTCAGTATAACATAAATTGTTTTGAATTTGTATTGATAAAAGTTATAAATAAATGAATTTAAAGTTGTTTAAATTTACAATATAAAGGTTATATTTCATATTAATTAAAGTTTTTAATTAATAAAAGGATGCATAAGAATATATACATATACTACACATACACATGTTAACGAATTATAAATGCTATAAACACACACACACACACACACACACACATATTTTATGTATAAAGAAAATTGGAGTTCTAAAAGAACAAAAACCCATATAGACTTAACGAAGTATACTTTAGACGGAGGCACATATGATGTCATGAGTATACTCATCTTCGTTATAATGTCAATGGTGCTTATTTAATATTTTAGTAAATATGAATTTAAAACAAAGTTTCACTCCGTTATTTACAATGTAAATAGGGTATTGCACATATGTGTAGTTGTTTAGCACCCTCAAGCCGTGTAGTATCAATAGTGATGTTTATGTTGTCCTTAGATATGTAAGATTATTATGTGGCTTTGTTGAGCACCCTCAAGGGTTACATAATCCCCTTAGGCTATTGTAAAATGATGGGTCTTGAAAACCTAATATATCTTATGATTTTTAAGCACCGTCAGTGTCATATAGATGACTAGGAATCTGCGTTGTTAAAGTGCTTAGTAGTTCTATAGGAGTAAAGATGTAAAAAGTTATAACGGGGATAAAGAAGAGATAAAGAGGATAATAACGAAGGTGCAAAAATCTTCATTAGATACAAAACCAAATATTTAAATTAATTTTTTTCACATTATCACATCATTTGTATTGGAAAAAGAAATATTGTTCAATCTTATATAAAAACCTGAGAATATTATGATTTATGCAGATTAGATTTGGCGACCACACAGATCTCTAACTTTTATTGAGCGTTTATATCTTAAAATTAGGTCTTTTTCCTAAATTGTTTGATTTGATTGAAAGGAGAATTAGTTAAATCAATCTTTATATATTATTCTTACTAAGAGCCTAAAAAAGCATTGATTTAGTGGGTGTAGAGTAAAATAGCGGGGCTTAAAAGAAATCTACTATTTAATACGGCTAAATTGAAATAACGAAATAGTCGAAGAGCGCTATGCGCTGTAGTAAGGATTTCCGAGGCATTAGTAGGGCTTTAACTGTAGATCTAGAAGTAATTAAAAGGATAGTTAGGAATTTTATACAGGATATAATTAGTAAAGTGTTGCTTACCATTGGTGGGACTATATTTTGTTAAGCACCCTCAAGGTTGTAATTACATGACAGATGAGTCCTAATCCCCACTGAAGTAATTATGAAATTCATGCTTCACTTTTAGGGTTTTTGAGAGATGCAAAATTCATGGGAGGCTTATTAGATAAATATAATAAACCAATCTAATAAGCATAAGAACATATGTGACATTACAAAATCTATTTTTATTATTTTAAGAAAATAATATAATTTATAAAATTATTTGTCGATTAAAATACATTGAACAAAATAAATTAAAAGATGACTAAGAAATGTAAGAATTTACCTACCAATAAATCTTTTGGTATTTTGTCGCTTTAACACCCATGCAAGAGCCAAATAAAATAACCATGAAAACATTCGTGCCTTGATAACTTAAGTTTTAATTTACAAGACACCGCGTATTGTCGTTCATGAGTTATGCACTCCAAAGCAATGCAAGCTTATGGATATTAGATCCATATTCGACCACATATAAAAGTTTTATGGTGGACAGTCATGTCTGTAATATATAAAATCTCGATGAGTATGTTTCATTTGAAATGTGCAAGTAAACCGTAGTGTGAGATCATATGTTCAATATAATTAAATACAATGAGGATCTTGTTATGTTAGAAACAGCATTAGACCAAGGACTACAGACAGACTTGGGAATTTTGTAATGACCCGTATTTTACGTATTAGAGGGTCATAAAATATTACTTCTAAATTCATATTTGGTCATATGACTATAATTTTAGGAAACGTTGAGAAGTGACATTTTTTAGCCGAGCAATTTAATTGGACGATTTTACCCCTAAAAACTTATAGCTTCTATAACTTATGATATAAGCTGAATTAGGGGCTGAGACCACTTCTATTGGAAAGATATGATGGTTTCCCTTTCCGTAGAATGGTCATAACTGCAAGTTGAACTTTCTAGCTAGGAGATATGACTATTTGAAGTGTGGCAATCTTTGAAGTAGCTTAATTGGTAATTAGTGAAATTGGGGATAGACTAGCTAGTCCATTTTGGCTATTAATCTATTATCAGCTAAAATAACCTTCCATGAATCATTTTACTCTTGTTTCAAATAGATCTAAGCTTCCACTAATCCCTTTTTTCTGAAACCTTCATCTTTCTCTTGCAAATCAAGCTTAAATAATAAATTATGGGTATATTACCAAGCGAACTAGCTAGAGACAATTAAATCTACATTTTTAGGGAAGAGAAATTAGGGCTTTTCTATTCATTTTTGGATTTACATCGTTTTGCATGGAAAACTTTGGTTTTTAGGGTATTTGAGAGATTTATCATTTTACACCTTATTACATATGTATATATAGGGTTTTACATGTTTTGGATCTATTTTTAAAGTCCAAACTATGTTTTAATGCTATTTTATTAACCTAAAGTAAAATAGGAATAAAACTATTTTTGATGTTCTAATCATGTCATTTGGATGTGCAGTTGCCTCTATAGATGTTAGGTCATGTCATGGATACATTATATTATTGTTGCCATGGTTTGTTGTATGTTTTGAATGCCTAAATGTTGATTGATTTGTGTGTATACTTGAATGTTTGAAAATGCTCATCAAAGAGAATTAGAAGTTGGAAGTAGAATCAAACTCTGATGAATAGGCTCTAAGATGTTAGGAGTCATACTAATGTATAACGAATACACATGGGTCGAAAACGGAGTGTCTTGATGAAATCGGCAATAAATTGAAGTTTGGATATACTATAGCATTTTTGTTCGTGGGTAATTGGCTTGGATTCGAATTCGGATTTGGTGGTTTTTTACTTGGGGAGGTAAGTAATTTTCATAAATGGTCAATAATAAACGCATTAAAAAGGGTAATAAAATTTGTTTGTTTAGGTGATTACGTATTGATAAGCTATAACTAAATCTGCAGTTTGGTAGTAAATGGGATATGAGAAGACAAAGGCATTTAGAAAGTAATAGATGGGATTCATAATAACAAGTAGTAAATTTATGCATATATTTGGGCGTTTGCCATAATTACCAAATTTTACCATTCATATAATTTATTTTATTAAAGTCTATAGCAACATTGTTGTTAATAATGTTGTTAGTGAATTTGGATATAAAAGAATGACAAGTGTAGGTTAACCATTTATTTTATTTTGTTAAGAATGGAAATAGTTTGAAATAGATCTGAATAGTTTTTTTTTTGGGTTGTTTATGTGCCTAGTTAATAAGGGAGAGTTTATAAAAAATAAAAAGGAATGCACAAGTGAAATGTATATAAGCAAAGGTTATTTATACCCACAAATTTGTTTAATTACTGTATAGGAAGAGCCTAAATCCATAGATAAATTTATTTAGATTACATTTGTAATTCATAACATTTATGTAGATTTAATCTCAATTAATTCATTTAAATAGTGCAGTTAGCGTAGTTTCGTTGTGTAACCACAATAGTTAATTTTATAAGATGAAGCTAATGCAAAATCTATTTATAGGGTTAGACCACTTATTGATATAGATTATAGAAAGCAAGATTTATGGATTAATTTGAGTATTAAATTCAACAAATGGTATTTATTACAAATAAATTGGAATTAAACGTAAAATATTACGTTATTAAATTTAAAATGGAATTTGTGAACATTAGAGTGAAATCTTGAACTAATGTTAGTAGCATCTTTATTTTAGGTGAAAGTGAGAATATAAAGGTTAAAAATCTAAAGTATGGGTTTTTTTTTTTGAGGATATAATTTATAAAATTCTTAAATATAAGAAAGTGTAGAAATTAACGTTGCAATTAATATACTTGCCAACTTTTAATTCACAGCTAAACCTGTTAAATCTTTTTCAATTGATTACGAATTATATAAGAAAAAATTTGGCCAATTTTAGAATTTAATATAAAATTTGGATTTTTAAAATTTATTTTAATTTAATTAATGAATATTAAAAATAGCCGTTTTGGTCACGGACTCGGATTTCGATGAAACCAGTTTCATCGGATCCGTATCGGTGAATTATTATAGGGTTTCAAGTTTCGTATCGATCGGACCTGTCGTTTGACCGTACCGACGCGAAACGCCTTGAAATCAATTTTATTAAAATCAATTTGAAATCAATTTGGAAATTTTGTTTTCAGCATAACTTCTTCATACGATCAAATTTGGACGTGAAACTTTTTCCATCGCGTTCAGAATACTTTAAATTACCTATTTGGATATATAGATTTAACAAATTCGGTTCCGGAGGCATAGCGGGCTTTTTGGGCCTTAGTTTTTTCCGTACGTTCATCTATCTAGCCTATCTACTCTAACCCAACCCTACCTATAAATATATAGTTATAAACCCTAGCTCCTACCTATTGTCATTTGCTGTACGTTCATTCCTTCATCTCCTTCTCCTCCTCAAATGAATGCAAACCTAGATCTACCCCAATCCAAATTTCAGTGAAAATCCAAACTCTCCAGAAAAATTCCACAAAAATATATGTTGATGTTTTCGATACGCGTAATCTACTGGTGTGATTCGTTTTTCAAATGGAGTTATCGTTTAACCAGAATAAATTCAAAACAGTCCCAACCGTTCATCATCGCCGTAACAAACTTCGTCTGATCGTCCAATGGTTTCTGGGTAGTGAAGAGAGGACGATGGGGAGTTCATCTATGTGGTTTGTGTCGCGAATTCACGGCTGGATCGAGCTATTTAATTCGATTAGGGTTTCTTTAAGGCGGTGGCCGTGAGCTTTTCACAAGCAACGATGGAGCAGGGGGGCCTCGTGGTGGGCTGCGCATGAAGAGGGAGGGTGTTGGTTCTGGCGGCGAGGCCGGAGGTGCTTAGAATAGATGGATAAAGTCAGGTCAAAGACGAGGTGATGGGTTCGGTTGCGAATTGTATCTCTGGAGCCTGAAGCGCATAAGGGTTTGAAGGTAGAACTGTTACGCTGATGTGGCAATGAATTTTGTGAGTTTGTTTATTTTTAAATTTTGTTTTCGAATCGTTTTATCGCATAACTTTTTCATACGACATCCGTTTCACACGAATTTTTTTCCGTTAGGATCGTAATTCAATTCCGGATCTGATGACACTGGTTTGGACGTATTCTGAGACCGTCAAATTTTTGGGTTTAAATCGAATTTAAATTCGATTTAAATTCAAAAGGTGAGTGTTTTAACCCACTCACAACTACTAAAAGTTTTTATGTTTGTTAAATTAATTTTAGAAATGAATAGAAATTTATTTATGAGTATGTGGCATGTTTATTCCATCATAGCTGTTAAATTGCGTTTATTTAACTTAACTGTTAATTTAATTCATTTATTTCGTATTAATTGACAGTTAGAATTTATTTGTTTGCATATAAACTGCTAGTTAACAGTTATATAATTTATTACTGAATATAAACTGTTAGATTAATAGTTGTTGAATTTAATTTGAATAAAATTGCCAGTATTGCCTGTTATATATTATCAAATATATATTGTTATTCATTTGTATTGATTGATGTTTGTGATTGGATGATGGATGATGTTGATGAATGGATGTTTTATTTGTGTATCATTAAATGCAAGTTATCATGCATTTTACATTTCATTCGGGATTGTGGTTTGAAATGATATAAAACCGCATTTTTATTTTAAATTGCGGATTGAAATGATAAATATCCGTATTACTTGACCATAGGATAGAAAATTATATACAGGCACCGTGGTCTATATATAAATTATTTTAAAGGTGATTTCTATGGTTTGGATGTGATACGATTTATAAAAATTTTAATTTGATACTTTGTAAATATTATTCTTCCATGTTTATATATACATATGAAGTTAAATTTGGAATTTAAGCTTTGTAGAAATCCGTAAATAAAAATGGAATAAAAATTTAGAATGAGATTGATAAATTATAATATATGTTAAGTTTAGAAATTTTAAAGATATGGTATTTATAACTGAAATTTCCTAAGTAACTTAAAAATGGATATTCTAGTATAAAGAAAAATTGAGAAATTTTTTAATTACTAGAAATGGTGAGTTTTATTTATGAAGTTTATATGAATTTTTCAAAACTAAATAATAGGACATTAAATTTGTTGAAAGAATAAATTCCCACTCTAGTTTTGAAAATATTAGTACTCAAAATGGATATATATATATATATATGTATATAAATTGAAATGGTTTTGAGTGATGATTATGGTTTAGACTTTAAATAAAGAACTATATTTGTAAAGTCGTAGAAATTATTTTTCCTTACAAAGTAACTTTAAAGTTAAACCATTTATTCTATATACCGTGGAATATCCAAACCATTAGAGTTTTAAAAGTTATGGTTTTAAATTATGAATTTCAAAATATTATGCTTTGAAAAATATTTGATTTTCAGACGTTATGAAGTTTAAAGCATTATGATTTTGGAAAAGAATTATATTTGGGATAAATGATATAATATGGTTTTGGGTTTTAAAATGATATCGTATTCATAATTTTAAAATGGAAATGTTTATTCTGGTTTTAAAGTATAAACTATTTTTAAATGACCGCGGTGTTATAATAACGATGGGTTGGCAAAGAGACCGGGATCGGATATGGACATACTCTCTGTCGATACCGAAAACCACTTTGACTAACCGTGTACGCGGTGGAGATTCCAGAATGAAGTAGGTGGTGGCGACGTTTCCTGTAAGGTAAATACGTGGACCCGACTCCCGTGAGTTGGCATAAGGTGGCTAAAACAGGAGCGATTCTCAGGCCAATGAGGTCATTCCTCTGATCGGACCCTCCTCTTCGATATTATACTTTGATTTTCGATTGATTCAGTGGCCACTTCTATATTTTGATTTTGGGGAGTTAGTCCGAGGTGGGCGGTAACTGCGGCTACGCGTTTCCCCCAGCCTGGATAGCAATTGGTATATCTACCCTGGCATTGCCTAGTTGTGTCGTGTCACCTACCATACCAAGCCTTTACTACGAGTTTCTATTTGTGTCGTACCTATGGAGTATCCTCTGGTAGCTTCCCGATCAGGAGGTATTACGGTACTGTATAGACTATTGGCATTATTTGTGTTAAGGGCTATATGGGTAACCCCTTAACGTTATTAAAAAGTAAGTTTATTTTATAAATAGACACTATTATAATAGCGCAATATACTACATAGTAAATAGTTTAACGGATCCTTAGGAGATGTAAATCCCGAACATCTCTTGAGTTACTGTACTCATATTTATTTCTGTTAATTTAACTCACATAAGATCTTTTAGTCTGACTCGAGTGTTTTTGTCTTTTCAAATTCGCTCGGGTCAGTCCGAGCGTTTCAGGATCGAAGATTTTAGCTTTGGAGGACGAAGACGAAGAATCCGTATTATATTATTTATAGTATTGCACCACACTCTAAATTTCCGCTGCATTGATTGTATTGGTATGTGTAACTCTGATATTCATTGTATAAGTAAAATAAATATTTTGTAAACAGTTATCATGAAATGTATATTGATTATTATATCTTATCCTTCCGCTGTGAGATTCTATTTTGCTTTATTTCTTCTCTGTTTTTCTTATTTACCCCATAACAATCCGCCCTTGCGTATGCTTTGAATTGGCACGTGTGTCAGTTTAAAGTGTGCGAAAAGGCGGGATGTTACAGTTGGTATCAGAGCTTTGGTTTAGCGATAAACTTTGGCTCTGTGGGGTTTGACTCTTTGTTAATAGGGCAAAAATACCCTATGGGAGTCACTGAGTGTATATATATGAGAGAGCGTACTTGTTAGTATTAATAAAAGATTTTGATATTGTGTTAATCTGTTCCGTTTTGTATTTATAAATTCTGGTTGATGCATGGGACGCTATGTCATCAATAGGGATTTCTAAACACTTAATAGGACAGACCGACATAATATTTGTTTTAATATAGGTGATTGAAATAATTTTGCCTATATTATTTTCTATATATAAAAATATTTTTATAAAGATATATATATATATTTGGTTGCTATAGATTGGGTGTTAGGTAATAAAATATTTACAATAATTGAAGCTAAGCTGAAATTATAATAAATCAAATTGGAGATTTTTGAACTTAAGTCCGGGATTTTGAAATCTGCTTTCAAAAGATTTATGAAATATAATGATTTAGTTTATAAGTAAATTCTTATATAAATATTTAGTATAATTCGGAAGAATTGTTTCAAAGAAGATTTTGGAGAAAATAAATTCTGTACTTTCCTCTCTGTCGCTGGAAAATAATTTCGGTGATGGCGGCCGCATCATCGACCTTCATCTTCGAGTTTCGAAGGGGAAAGGCCACTGTGGTACACTCTACTGCAGATTTATTTTTGAAATTGATTGAATTTTTAATTGTTTTAAATATAACTTGAGATATAAGTTGTAAGAACTCATTTATCTATTATTTTTAAAATAAAATTGAAATTTGGCCCAGTATTTAATTCCTAAATTTCCATTAATTAAATTGTTTAAACTATTTTAGTGGAATAAAAGGTAAGTAAGTAATAAATTGAAACCTCCAAAGGTAGGTAAAAGAATGAATGCTAAGTATAAAGGAAGTTAAAATTTAGCTTATAAATAATGGTAAAAATCTATTGAACAATAAATGAATTAAGAGAATTGAGATTAAACTTGTATAAGTTCAATTGCACTTTCTTTGACATAAATAACTTACCAAATATAAAAGTTGAAATGTTAATTAAGAAATTGGATTAGAATATTATACAAGTAGAAATTTTGGAAATAGTGAAGTATTCAATAAATCGTTGTTATAAATGAGAAATTATTGGTATAAACTTAAGTTATAATTGAAATCTCAAGTTAAAGATAAGTAATATAAATAGGAGATATGAACTTAAGTAGATAAAATGAAATTCTTTATTAAATAAGGATTGATGTGTAGGGTTATAATATTTAGTATGAGTCAAATGCTACTAGTTGAATAAAATAAAAAGTAGGTAATATAAATAAATGACTGTGAACCCTAGGTAATGAATTAATAAAATTCTTTATTTTAAGAATGCAGGTTATAAGGTTAATAAATTAAGTGTAAGTAGAGAGTTACTGTAATTAAATAGAAACGTAAACATTAAATAAAAGGAATGAAATTAAGGGTAAGTTGAAATTGTAATTTATAAATCAAAAATATATTTATTGAACCCTTAATTAATAAAAGGGAATTGAGAAAAACTTGTAAACTTTCACTTACATTCTTAAACATACATAACTTACCATATAATAAAAGTTGCAATGTTAGTAAGAAAATGTAAGGGAAATCTTACCAGTGAAGCTTGAGGTAATTAAAGTATTCATTAAATTTGCTGTATTAATGAGAATTAATTGTATAAACTTAAGCTAAATTGGAAATTTTACTATATAAGAAAAGTTAAGTAGTATAAATAGATGATATAAACTTTAGTCAGTAAATTGGAATACAAATATAATGAATTTTGTAATAAATGGGAAATGAAATTTGTAAGAAGTAAAGAAATTCCTCCATAAATGGAAAAAGGGGAAATCAAACCACTGAAGCATGAAATAAATGTATAATAAGTTAATTTAGTTGTTGGTTTGAATTGTTATTGTTTGATTTATGTTGTTGGGTAAAGAATTTGAAATTGTTGGATGAATAAATAATCTATCTTTGTTCCATCTAAGACTGTTGAGTAAAGGACGCACTTGATAGTTAATTTCATTTCATACAAATTTCAAATTTGAACCCAGACAACAAATTGTTTGATGGTTTAAATGGTTGCTTCACTTTGTGTATGTATGTTGTTTGTAAGATTGATGATTGTTGTATTGATTGGTTGATTAATGGTTGAAACCACCTAAACATTTCACTTTAATATAAATATTTAACCTTTTAGATTATATAAGTGAATGCAGGTGATGGAAGCAACTGCTACTGCTTTTGGTTCCATAATAATAAGCGTATTGCCCGACAAATAGGTACGTTTCCGGATTACGTTTTGTAGCGCTATTTTATATAATTTTCCCGTGATTGGGATATAATTTTTGGATAATATATGTATATATTTGTATATTTTGATATTATATTTTTCTTCCAAACCTCTCCGTACAAAGGAGACTCTGCCAAAATTTTCCATAAATTTTGGACTTAGAATTTTGTGAAAATGTTTTCCAACTTTAATAATTTAAGTATAAAAGGTTATAATGACTATAAAACGGGCATATCTCATTTAAGGAAATTAATTTAGTAAATTATTGTTATAAGTTAATATTTGAAATAAGAGGTACTGCTTTATTCTTCTTTCTCCCTTCTTTTTCCTTTTCGGGGACGAAAAGTTTTGAGTGGGGGAGATTGTAACGACCAGTTAAATTTGGTAATATTAAATGAATTAATATAATATGTTCTAATCTAATTTAGAATGAAATAAAGTCTTAAGATTTTATTTGAGTAAGTGTAGAAATTTGTTATAGTAATTGGAATTTAAAGTAACAATAAAATTTATGACAATAGATTTGTATAATGTAAATTGTCACATTTTGTTGAAAGTTAATTTTAAGAAACATACAAATGTTGAATCAGTGGATATTAATAAAAATATTTACTAGAATGGAATTCAATTAATATAAAATAAACAGTGGTGATTGTACATTTCGTTGTAATTATAAATAGAGACTAAGTAAAAGTGACCGTTGAATAAACCAATGCAATATGTGAAGGTAAGTAATTTTCATAAATGGTCAATAATAAACGCACTAAAAAGGGTAATAAAATTTGTTTGTTTAGGTGATTACGTATTGATAAGCTATAACTAAATCTGCAGTTTGGTAGTAAATGGGATATGAGAAGACAAAGGCATTTAGAAAGTAATAGATGGGATTCATAATAACAAGTAGTAAATTTATGCATATATTTGGGCGTTTGCCATAATTACCAAATTTTACCATTCATATAATTTATTTTATTAAAGTCTATAGCAACATTGTTGTTAATAATGTTGTTAGTGAATTTGGATATAAAAGAATGACAAGTGTAGGTTAACCATTTATTTTATTTTGTTAAGAATTGAAATAGTTTGAAATAGATCTGAATAGTTTTTTTTTTTTGGGTTGTTTATGTGCCTAGTTAATAAGGGAGAGTTTATAAAAAATAAAAAGGAATGCACAAGTGAAATGTATATAAGCAAAGGTTATTTATACCCACAAATTTGTTTAATTACTGTATAGGAAGAGCCTAAATCCATAGATAAATTTATTTAGATTACATTTGTAATTCATAACATTTATGTAGATTTAATCTCAGTTAATTCATTTAAATAGTGTAGTTAGCGTAGTTTCGTTGTGTAACCACAATAGTTAATTTTATAAGATGAAGCTAATGCAAAATCTATTTATAGGGTTGGACCACTTATTGATATAGATTATAGAAAGCAAGATTTATGGATTAATTTGAGTATTAAATTCAACAAATGGTATTTATTACAAATAAATTGGAATTAAACGTAAAATATTACGTTATTAAATTTAAAATGGAATTTGTGAACATTAGAGTGAAATCTTGAACTAATGTTAGTAGCATCTTTATTTTAGGTGAAAGTGCGAATATAAAGGTTAAAAATCTAAAGTATGGGTTTTTTTTTTTTTTTTTTTGAGGATATAATTTATAAAATTCTTAAATATAAGAAAGTGTAGAAATTAACGTTGCAATTAATATACTTGCCAACTTTTAATTCACAGCTAAACCTGTTAAATCTTTTTCAATTGATTACGAATTATATAAGAAAAAATTTGGCCAATTTTAGAATTTAATATAAAATTTGGATTTTTATAATTTATTTTAATTTAATTAATGAATATTAAAAATAGCCGTTTTGGTCACGGACTCGGATTTCGATGAAACCAGTTTCATCGGATCCGTATCGGTGAATTATTATAGGGTTTCAAGTTTCGTATCGATCGGACTTGTCGTTTGATCGTACGGACACGAAACGCCTTGAAATCAATTTTATTAAAATCAATTTGAAATCAATTTGGAAATTTTGTTTTCAGCATAACTTCTTCATACGATCAAATTTGGACGTGAAACTTTTTCCATCGCGTTCAGAATACTTTAAATTACCTATTTGGATATATAGATTTAACAAATTCGGTTCCGGAGGCATAGCGGGCTTTTTGGGCCTTAGTTTGTTCCGTACGTTCATCTATCTAGCCTATCTACTCTAACCCAACCCTACCTATAAATATACAGTTATAAACCCTAGCTCCTACCTATTGTCATTTGCTGTACGTTCATTCCTTCATCTCCTTCTTCTCCTCAAATGAATGCAAACCTAGATTTACCCCAATCCAAATTTCAGTGAAAATCCAAACTCTCCAGAAAAATTCCACAAAAATATATGTTGATGTTTTCGATACGCGTAATCTACTGGTGTGATTCGTTTTTCAAATGGAGTTATCGTTTAACCAGAATAAATTCAAAACAGTCCCAACCGTTCACCATCGCCGTAACAAACTTCGTCTGATCGTCGAATGGTTTCTGGGTAGTGAAGAGAGGACGATGGGGAGTTCATCTATGTGGTTTGTGTCGCGAATTCACGGCTGGATCGAGCTATTTAATTCGATTAGGGTTTCTTTAAGGCGGTGGCCGTGAGCTTTTCACAAGCAACGATGGAGCAGGGGGGCCTCGTGGTGGGCTGCGCATGAAGGGGGAGGGTGTTGGTTCTGGCGGCAAGGCCGGAGGTGCTTAGAATAGATGGTCAAAGTCAAGTCAAAGACGAGGTGATGGGTTCGGTTGCGAATTGTATCTCTGGAGCCTGAAGCGCATAAGGGTTTGAAGGGAGAACTGTTACGCTGACGTGGCAATGAATTTTGTGAGTTTGTTTATTTTTAAATTTTGTTTTCGAATCGTTTTATCGCATAACTTTTTCATACGACATCCGTTTCACACGAATTTTTTTTCGTTAGGATCGTAATTCAATTCCGGATCTGATGACGCTGGTTTGGACAGATTCTGAGACCGCCAAATTTTTGGGTTTAAATCGAATTTAAATTCGATTTAAATTCAAAAGGTGAGTGTTTTAACCCACTCACAACTACTAAAAGTTTTTATGTTTGTTAAATTAATTTTAGAAATGAATAGAAATTTATTTATGAGTATGTGGCATGTTTATTCCATCATAGTTGTTAAATTGCGTTTATTTAACTTAACTGTTAATTTAATTCATTTATTTCGTATTAATTGATTATTAGAATTTATTTGTTTGCATATAAACTGCTAGTTAACAGTTATATAATTTATTACTGAATATAAACTGTTAGATTAATAGTTGTTGAATTTAATTTGAATAAAATTGCCAGTATTGCCTGTTATATATTATCAAATATATATTGTTATTGATTTGTATTGATTGATGTTTGTGATTGGATGATGGATGATGTTGATGAATGGATGTTTTATTTGTGTATCATTAAATGCAAGTTATCATGCATTTTACATTTCATTCGGGATTGTGGTTTGAAATGATATAAAACCGCATTTTTATTTTAAATTGCGGATTGAAATGATAAATATCCGTATTACTTGACCATAGGATAGAAAATTATATACAGGCACCATGGTCTATATATAAATTATTTCAAAGGTGATTTCTATGGTTTGGATGTGATACGATTTATAAAAATTTTAATTTGATACTTTGTAAATATTATTCTTCCATGTTTATATATACATATGAAGTTAAATTTGGAATTTAAGCTGTGTAGAAATCCGTAAATAAAAATGGAATAAAAATTTAGAAATGAGATTGATAAATTATAATATATGTTAAGTTTAGAAATTTTAAAGATATGGTATTTATAAATGAAATTTCCTAAGTAACTTAAAAATGGATATTCTAGTATAAAGAAAAATTGAGAAATTTTTTAATTACTAGAAATGGTGAGTTTTATTTATGAAGTTTATATGAATTTTTCGAAACTAAATAATAGGACATTAAATTTGTTGAAAGAATAAATTCCCACTCTAGTTTTCAAAATATTAGTACTCAAAATGGATATATATATATGTATATAAATTGAAATGGTTTTGAGTGATGATTATGGTTTAGACTTTAAATAAAGAACTATATTTGTAAAGTCGTAGAAATTATTTTTCCTTACGAAGTAACTTTAAAGTTAAACCATTTATTCTATATACCGTGGAATATCCAAACCATTAGAGTTTTAAAAGTTATGGTTTTAAATTATGAATTTCAAAATATTATGCTTTGAAAAATATTTGATTTTCAGACGTTATGAAGTTTAAAGCATTATGATTTTGGAAAAGAATTATATTTGGGATAAATGATATAATATGGTTTTGGGTTTTAAAATGATATCGTATTCATAATTTTAAAATGGAAATGTTTATTCTGGTTTTAAAGTATAAACTATTTTTAAATGACCGCGGTGTTATAATAACGATGGGTTGGCAAAGAGACCGGGATCGGATATGGACATACTCTCTGTCGATACCGAAAACCACTTTGACTAACCGTGTACGCGGTGGAGATTCCAGAATGAAGTAGGTGGTGGCGACGTTTCCTGTAAGGTAAATACGTGGACCCGACTCCCGTGAGTTGGCATAAGGTGGCTAAAACAGGAGCGATTCTTAGGCCAATGAGGTCATTCCTCTGATCGGACCCTCCTCTTCGATATTATACTTTGATTTTGGATTGATTCAGTGGCCACTTCTATATTTTGATTTTGGGGAGTTAGTCCGAGGTGGGCTGTAACTGCGGCTACGCGTTTCCACCAGCCTGGATAGCAATTGGTATATCTACCCTGGCATTGCCTAGTTGTGCCGTGTCACCTACCATACCGAGCCTTTACTACGAGTTTCTATTTGTGTCGTACCTATGGAGTATCCTCTGGTAGCTTCCCGATCAGGAGGTATTACGGTACTGTATAGACTATTGGCATTATTTGTGTTAAGTGCTATATGGGTAACCCCTTAACGCTATTAAAAAGTAAGTTTATTTTATAAATAGACACTATTATAATAGCGCAATATACTACATAGTAAATAGTTTAACGGATCCTTAGGAGATGTAAATCCCGAACATCTCTTGAGTTACTGTACTCATATTTATTTCTGTTAATTTAACTCACATAAGATCTTTTAGTCTGACTCGAGTGTTTTTGTCTTTTCAAATTCGCTCGGGTCAGTCCGAGCGTTTCAGGATCGAAGATTTTAGCTTTGGAGGACGAAGACGAAGAATCCGTATTATATTATTTATAGTATTGCACCACACTCTAAATTTCCGCTGCATTGATTGTATTGGTATGTGTAACTCTGATATTCATTGTATAAGTAAAATAAATATTTTGTAAACAGTTATCATGAACTGTATATTGATTATTATATCTTATCTTTCCGCTGTGAGATTCTATTTTGCTTTATTTCTTCTCTGTTTTTCTTATTTACCCCATAACAATCCGCCCTTGCGTATGCTTTGAATTGGCACGTGTGTCGGTTTAAAGTGTGCGAAAAGGTGGGATGTTACAGGGTGTAGCCTGGGTTGACTATAGAGAAAACAAAAATAGCAAATACTTTCTGGTTATGTTGTTTTTTGGGGGCTAGGCAGAAGAACTTGTTCGGAGGTTATAGTGTGTGGTTCGGGTTCGGGACTTGAGGCTTTGGCTTCAGGATCAGACAAAGGATTTGGCAAGTAGGAAATGGAGTGGTAGAATTTTGGGTCGTTTTGGATTTTCAAGGAAGTGACTTTGGGTTTGGCTGTGAAGTGACCCAGGCAGAATTTAGACTTTGGGAGTTTGTACTTGAGGCAAGGACATACGGCTTTGGGAGGATGCAAGGTGAATTTGGGGTTATATGACATTTAGTGAACTAATAGTATGGCACTTGATGAGGCGGTTCGACATGGAAACTTTGGAACTTTAGTACAATGGCTCTACGACTTACGATGGGTGTCTAAAGGAGTTTCGATAGGGAAGAAACAATGATGAGGGCTGCGATGGTGATCCATAAGGATGAAGTCAAAGATGAGGGCTTGTGAGTAGAATTTACGACTTTGTTCTACTATGGAGATAGCCGGGATGGAATAATGATTGAGCCCTACTTAGAAAACAAGTGCAAATGGATCATTGGTAACTCGGAGGTTTCTCATGTGCTTATATAGAAGGGGTATGTGGGGATGCCCACCTAGATTACGACTGCATCTAGATTTTACAAATTTTGATTTCCCTGGACTTTTGGATTATGAGTCCGGTTCCAAGCTTTATGAAGTGGCATGGAATTGGGCACTAAGAAACTTGGATTTGATCGAGTCTTTGGTTTGCAATTGTGTCATATGAGTAATCTTATATTCAATGCATACGAGTGATGGTTTGATGGATGCTATGTTTATCATGGTGGGTTATCGCTCTAGGGTGTCATGCAAGGTAGGTCTTTTCGACTGTATGCTTAGACGATGGATATTAGAGATTGATGGTAGTACACTTATAGATGATAATAGTAAATTAACATTTACTGATTTATATGTGCTAACTCTTTGGATGCAGGGACATGTCATGTATGATCTACATACCTTATGTCCTTTTTACTATATATGATTTTTAAGGTACTTTGAGATGATGTATCGCTCATACCAAACTATTATCTGATCTGAAGTTTTATATTTTGTTTCTTATTATCTCGGGTACTCTTAAATGAGTAGGTTAGGGATAATAGGTCAAGATAGTGCATGGAGTTGTATGGAGTACGAGCAAGAGGCTATGTCTTTGTATATCTATAATTAGGAGCTAATTATCGCTTATTCTGTTGTGCAGTACTGTGGAGCTATACAAGTGCTTGTAATAGTTAAGAGACAGTTACATGGTTTATGTTAGAGATTTGGGATGTATAAGCTCTTTTATTTCTAGTTTTGTATAATATGTGAACTTGTTGCACTCTGATGTTCTTATTTATGTTTGTTTTGATTATATTGTTGTATCGCCTGTTTTGCATCTATGTTGTTATTATAATTTTTCTATGCACTGTGAGATTTTCTACGGGTTCTTTGTTTGGATTCGTATTACTTTACACCCTTGACCGCTATCCTGCATTGGCCAGGTACATTCACAGCGCAATCTATAGGTATATTAGGTATCAAAGATGCAGGGTGATGTCACATTTTATATCTGAGCTTAGGTTAAGTGACTTCGACTTAGGTCAACTCACTAAAGCCTATGTTGATGCTTGGATCCATAGAAATAATTAGGAGCTATTGCCTTAGAATAGATCAAGCAATATATGAGAAGATGTACTTGTCATATTTTAGTTTTCAAACTATATAGTACGTATGTTGTATTGCATTCATGGACACCACTTATTCCTTTTTAAGTGATTACTCATTCATATTATAGCTTATAAGAATGACCAGTAAGCGAGGAATATTGCTAGGACTAATACTTTTAGCATAGACTAAGGAGAAGGCGACGAGGCAACTATGAACTCCGATACGTAGGCTATGTTCAACACCATGACGGGGAACATGTTGTAGAATAATCAAAGAGTTTCTTCTACTATGGTTGTTGGCGGTGATGCTCCGGTGCAAGCGCTGAGGACTGACTTTGCCAAGCTGAACAAGGATTTAAGTAATCTACTTGGCTTTTTTTGCTCGACTATTACTTGTTAGCAATTCATACATTGCTTTACCCAAAACCCTACATCTCCCTTCATTACTTTTCAAAATAAACTCCTCTTCATATCTTAGTACTTCTTTGTACCTCCAAGGTGGCTAGTAAACTTCAATCGATGACATTCTCTTAGAACTTCCTTTACCATATTATCCGAATTCAGAGACACGCAACCGTCTCTTTTTTCTTAACCACCTCTTTGGTCAAGTACAAAATCTTCTAAACCATCAATCTCACTTCCTATTTCTAATTTCTTATTTCGAACGGCTAGTACTGGATAATCATTTTACTTTGCTAAAAAAATTCCGATCAATATTGGCCGAACTTCTAGACAAGAAGCCGTTGTGGTATTCTGATTTCAACTGGCCATCGACCTTATTCTAAGTCCATACAAGGATAATGCCTCTAAATCGTTTAGTTCTGATAGCATGGAAAATACCACATTCTGATGTTTTCTGCTAAGTTTATCCGCCACTTTATTCCTATTTCACAATGTTTAATCAATCCTAAATTCATACACTGCCATAAACTCCATCCATCTTTTTGTTCTAGACCTCAAGGATTTATAATCTGTAAGAACTCGAATCATTCACCTAACAAATAATGTCTCCACACCTTCGGTGCAAATATCATTATTGCTAACTCTAGATGAGGAGTAGAATATCTAACTTCATGTGATTGAAGCTTTCGAGAAGTAAAGGCAATAACTCTACCTCTCTACATCAACAATGCTCCTGACCTAGATCCCTATGCATCAATATATACCATCAAATCATGATTCTCATTTGGAACAACCAACACAGGCACATTGTTCAATAAATGCTTTAGCTTTTGAAATGCTTCTTCACATTTATCGGCCGAAACAAACTTTATGTCCTTCCTTATTATTTTAGTCATTGATGCTACTATACAAGAAAAATCTTTAATAAATCTCCGGTAGTAGCTAGCCAACCCAAAGAAACTTCTGATCACAGTCATGGTCTCGTGTCCTTTCCAAATATTAATAGCTTTGACCTTCGATGGGTTTACAGATAATCCATTCTCTCAAACTACATGCCCAAGAAATTTCACATCTCTTTCCAAGAAATGACATTTTGAAAACTTCACATTTAGGTGATGCTACAATGTCATATCCAACACTATTCCAAGATGAACTTCATGCTCTTATTCATTCTTAGAATATATCAAAATGTCGTCAATAAACACCAATATTAATCTATCCAAATGCTTTCAGAAGATCTGATTCATCAAGCCTACAAAGAAAACATGTGTGTTAGTCCATCCATAGGGTGTGTATAACCATTTAGACGAACCTTATCTTGTTCAAAATGCTGTTAATGGTATACTGTGCTCTGCCACTCTCAATCGGTGGACACCCGATGCTAATTCTAATTGTGAAAACACCTTGGCTCCACTCAATTGATCGAATAAGTCATCTATTCTAGGAAAACGATACTGATTATTTATTGTCTTCTCATTCAGCTTCCTATAATTAATATATATATTCTCAACCACACATAAGGTTTCTTCACAAACACCAAAGAAGCTCCCTAAAGCGAACTACATGGTCAAATAAAATTCTTACCTTCTAGTTCCACTAGTTGCATCTTTAACTCCATCTTGGTAGGTGTCATTCTACCAGGTGGTCCACTTATTGGTTCAGCTCCAAATACGAGACCTATTCGAAATACTATAGCACGTTTCAGTGGTAGCTCCATAACAGGCTTAAAAATATCAGCATACTCCCTTTAGTATGAAAACCAGATTGATCTCATCCTTCATGCCTTTCATAGCTCCCGATATTGCACAGATGTTGAAACTCGATTCTTCAAATGAGTATATAATTCTATCATGACAATGAAGATGTTTTAAGGATATTACTTTATCTTGACAGAATATACTAGAGTCATATCGGCTTAACTAATCAATGACCAAAATTATTCCAAAATCCACATAATCAAACATATATAAATTGCCAATAAACAAATGGCCTAACAAATCAAACTTTACATGTTCACATCTTATTCCAAAATTGTACAACCGCATATCAGATTCACAATCCTTAGAGAAGTAATAAGGTATGTCAGTTTTAGATCCATCAAACATTTCGAGATAAATGAATGAAGTGTTACAGTATTGAAGAGTACACTAACAGGAATAGTAGGAATAAGAAGTGTACCTCAAACATAGTCTTTTCATTCTCCATTGCGGTTGGTCCAAAAGCTGTAGGTTTCAAAGCAAAACCCTTTTCCTTCTAGGCTTTGACCGATTCAGGACACTCATTCTTGAAATTCCCCATCTTGTTGTTGATATAGTACATCACACCTTTCTTATTAGCAACCTTCTTGCCCGCACCAAAACAACACTTGTTAGCAAAGTGTCCCTTCTTATCACATTTGTAGTAGGTCACTTCAGCTATTCCCTTATTTTAAGCCCCACTCTCTTGAGATCCCTTCTTGCTAATGAACTTTCATGTCTTGCTTTAGAAATCTATAGTCTACGTAGACTTATTCTTCTTGTGACGATCCGCCCTTTTGGAAGATTCAAACTGATAATAAACCACACATGTCTAACTCAAACCATTCAAAAGAGAAGCTTTTCAATGGGGTTAAATAAGAAAATTAAGAGAAAAGAAGGAAAGCAAACATAAAATCTCACATCGAAATGACAAAATGTAATAATCAAATAAACAGTTCATGAAGCTATTTTACAATATACATTTGATTTCAATTTTACAACAAAATCATAGTACAATCAAAAAAAATACCAAACTAATACAATGGAATAATAATAGTAATATAGTCTAGCAAACTCCATCTTTATCTTCAAGGAATAATATCTTCAACACTGAAATACTCACTCTAACCCGAGCGTGATGAAAAGACAAAACACTTGAATCAGGACTAAAAGTTCTTATGTAAGTTAAATCAATGACAATTAAATATGATTGTAATAGCTTAAGATATGTCTACGGGATTTTACATCTCGTATCAAGTGTACAACATGTGTGCAATAACTTAAGAGATGTGACGGGATTATCCACCTCTAAAGGATCCATCGATATACACACACACACACACACACACACACACACACACACACACACACATAGTAGAATATGCTATATATATAATGTCTAATTAGTAAAATAAATATTTTTCTTAGCGTTAAGGCTTTACATCAATCCCCCTTAACAAATTTTTAAGCATTGTCCTACAGTTTGCCTTATGACATAACCAGTAACGTCGGTAGTCAAGGAGGCGCCGTGATAAGACAACACTAAAGCAAATTCATAGTGGTTGCATATAAGGATAAAAGTATGACAAAGCACGTGAGGCAATGCCCAAGGCAAGATTCTACCAGTTTACCCTTTCTGATTGGTCGTAACCTCTAATTGCCAACCGAGCCCACCACCTCCAAAATCAAATCAAGGTGCACCGATCGAGTCAAAATCAATGCAGTAATACGAATGGGTGATGGCCCCTAAAGATAGCTATCCTCTTGGCCAGACATAGGCTTCTGTTTTAGTGATTTCAAATCGACACAAGTGTCAAGGTCATCCATTAGTGTCATCTTTCTTCATTTCAGTAAAAGTCGCTAATTTAACCTCTATATTTAGGATAACATCTGCCGCATACAAGTTTATTAAAATGGTTCTGGTGGAATAACAGAGAGTATGCCATTCATCTGGCCTCGATCTCTTTAACAACCAAACATCATTTTACACACCTATTGGTTTTTTTAAATTTCAAGGACAAGTCAAAGTTCATATCAAAATATCAAACTAGCTTCAAAATCATTTCGAATTCAAAATAGGTCATACCTTCAAAACATTCGTATTTAAATCAATGATTTAAATCTAAATAATTCCCACTTTTAAAACAATTTGAATATTGAAAATGGTTTTGAACAATTAAAATGATTTGAATATTGAAAATAGTTTGGATAATGAAAATAATTTTAATATTGAAAAATAGTTTGGAATAATTAAAATAGTTTAATGTTTGAAAAATAGTTTCGAATAATTAAAATAGTTTAATGACCAGAATTAGTTTGAATATAAAGTAGTTTAATATTAAAAATAGTTTTGAACAATTAAAATAGTTTTAATAAAAAAATAAGTTTATATGTTAAAATAATTTATATTAAAACTGTTTCCTCTTTCATAGCAATTTGAACTCATGTTCCAATTCCAAATCACAATGAATTCAATTTTTTGACTTCCAATTTAAGTAAACTTCATATTCATAATCCAAATTAAATCAACCTCAATTCAAAATGATCTCCAACCTCACTTCAAATTTAATTTAAACGATTTATCTAAAGGCTAAAAAATTCAATTCAAATTCTCGTTTTTAAATAGTTTAAATCCATTTCACATCCAAAATTTTGAAATACTAATTTAAACAATTTTAATTAAAGTAAATTCAAAGTTTAAATTAAAATATAAACCTTCACAATTATTCACTTCTAATAAATTCAAATCATATCCCGATTTCCACTTTAAGATTTCAAATTAAATCCTTAAACAATTTCATTTAGATTGTTTCAATTGCAACATTTCAAACCTCGAATTAGAAAATAATTTAATTTGTAAAAATCAAATTTTATTTTCTTAAAACAGTATCACTTAAACCAATTCCAATTCAAGAATTTAAAGCCATTTAATTTAACCAAATCCGGTCTCCATATATAATTTTATACTCTATGGCCAAGTGATCATTTATTTCAATTTTAATTACGTGGATGGATATGTATCATTCCAATCCATCTTTAAATGACATAGGTATATCTCATTTCAATTTATATCTTAGTTCATTTCAAATATTACAAGTGACAATTTATAAGATGTCAGATAATAAATTAGGGCCATAACAAGGGTATGTCCAAATAAATAAACAATCACACATCAAACATCAATCAATAGACATCCAATTGCAACCAACATCAAAATCAACCAATATCAGAACAGTTGCTAGTTACCAATTGTCAAAGTTTAACTAACAATTAAATTCAATATTAATTTAAATGTCAATTTTATTCAATATAAAATTCAAATTAAATCTAAATGACAATTTAATTTACCAAACAGAAATCAATAAAATGTTATCACTTCATGATTTCAATTTAACTAACATCAGAAAATTTAGTATTGCATTAGTGGGTTTAATCACCAATCTTTGGTTTATAGCCCATCAGAAATCCAATAAAAGCCTAAAATCACACAGTCTCCAAATTAAACAAAACTAAGTTCATGGTGTCCGAAATTTCTATATGAATCTAACGGAAGAAACCGTGCGTCAATCGGAGCTCGTATGCAAAAGTTATTCATGTTAGAAGTTTGAATTTTAAATTAAAATTAAAATATAACAAAGGGAAAAAGGTAAATATTATTACCTTCTACAAACTGTTACCCACAACACAAACCCATCTACAGCCGCATCTTTAACTACCAATTCCTCTACCTACATGTCGTCATAGGTCATGTCACCGTCATCTTTGACCTCACCTTGTTGCCGCCTAAACGCCCCCATGTCCGTCGTCCTCCAATGTCGTCGCGGTCAATCGCTGTAAAGACCCAAGAATTCAGACCCCTTTTAGCTGGCAAATTTCCATAACAATTTAGCCAAAGAGGAACAAACCTACGAGACTTTAGGGTTTAGAGAATGAAGAAAAGATAGAAGAAGTAAGAAAGAAAGAAAAGCAACAGAAACGATATCAAAATCTCACAGTCGCAGCGGAATAACATATAATAGATAAATGAATAATCTTTAAATCAAAAGAACTGTACATTTTAGACATTACATCATCAGAGTCAATATACAACACCACACAATAATGGACAGTTATATAAACCTGTCCTCACAACTGAATACATAGTGGAAAAGATAATATCATATACAAGTGATACGTTTCGCCAACCAGCTCGCCTCCTGAGCTCCACAGCACCTCCTGAATTCCAGAATGACCTGATAACCTAACTCTAGACCGCCCGTGTGGAAATTGGTGAGCACCCAGAGTTTACGAAGGGAACAATAAACTCCAGGTCATTCATGGGACTGGTGTGACAACTTAGAACAGTTATATCTTTAAAACAAACAAAGAAATATTTTAAAATAGATCCGCAATGCTTTTAGAAAATGTAACTACCATATGGCCACCCGCCACACACACAATGCAAACGCAGAATTGGAGGAGATTTCTCCATATGATAGTCAAACATGCTTGATACGCAACTTTATTTGATATTATTACTATAAGTGCAAAGTGTAGGAAAACATTTCGAAAGTATAATATAAATCTTAGCTAGCACAGACATTTCGAACTATGCCTACTATAGCTACCATCTAAACAGTGGTGACCACCATAAGTAAATGGCAGGTTCTACAACTAAAACCGTACAAGATGCATATTGGAGTTTGGATTTCCAAAAAATGGCCAGGCCAAGGAACTTCCCATTGCCACATGGGTACGCCTCTTGAAGGATGCCTCGAGAACCTAACCGGATCTCTGCCAACACAAGGCCGGGTTACCTCTGAACTAGGTAACTACTGACACGAGTATGCCATCCCCCGGTTGTAACCAACCTTTATCTCGGGATTCACCAACGACCACAAAGAAATAAATTTGCAGCAACCACATAGGTTAAGTATCTGGGCTCCATACCATAATACTACCTCTATCCAGGAGGAAATGTACATACCCTATGGGGGCGCTATCCGCAAATAACCTTACTGCGTTCTTCCTGTTTTGACCATTACCAGGTTGTGAGGTCCGACGAAGTCTCATCCACAAAGCTACACTTTTCACAAAAGCCACGCTTTGATCAACAAATGATCCGCAGCACTCAGCATGCCACGTTACCAAATTGGGAATATATCACTAGTAAACATCAACTACATAACCTCTGAGATCGTACGCCTCAGAGAAGGGTGTTAAGCTAAGAGAATAAATTCTCCGCCACCAACAGAAATGTATTTGATAGAAACTAGCTTTACATCTCAAGTTGTAATGTCAGACACACATCCATACAAGTCCGTTCCGTGATCGAACAGAACCGAAGGCACTTCCAAAGAAGCCCTTGCAATCTGGATATTCACTAATCACGTCCAAAACACACATCACAAAGGGTGATAAAATCTCTATATCGGGGATCAGCCGATGCAGAGACATTCGATGGTAATACTTCCATTTCCGAAAATATCCGGTCTTCAACACCGGTCTTCAAATGCTATCCATTACGACGTATCGCTATTCGGAATGGGATTTATGACCCAAAGGTCCTCTCCCGGCTAAACCGAATAACGAGCGCTTATTTTAAAACAAGTGTAGCATTCAAATTCAAGCAAATCACAACAAATACCCATTTAAAGGTAAATATTGATAGTCGGTTATTTAACTATCAATAGATATGCACAACATCACCAGATTCCAAATAATTTCCCAAATTATTATTTTTCAAAAATATCTTTACAAGATATATTTTTACCACACTTCAACTATTTGAAAACAAATTTCAAATCATTTTACTTACGTGGAAACACTTCCAAATGTTTATTCATTTTCACTGGAAATCTGCCGAGTTCAAATACTTTAAAATAATTTATAACACTTATCCAAAATATATCAGGAAAACACTTTGAAAAAAAAAACTATTTTCCTTTAAACACTTTACTTAAAATATTAGTTATAAAAAATATTATACCAATATTACATATAACTTAAGTCCAAACTAATTTTCAAAATAAAATTAGTCGATAGAGTATAACTATTTAAATAACTATTTTCTAAAACAATTATTGATTAAATCTTAGAAATAATCATTTCTATATCAACTTAACAAATCTTTACTTAAAGGATTTAAAATAATTTAAGAAGTTAACTTATCCAAAGTATCCTTTTCAAAACCAATTCTAGAATTATATATATATATATATATATATATATATATATGTATGTATGTATGTATATATATATATATCTTTCAAAGCTATTCAGAAATTTTATTCGGCTTTCCAGGGAGAATACACTTTCATTTCAAAATGGTTCATTTAAACCAATTAAATAAATCCTTACCGATTTACTTTAATTTTATGTTCCAAATCCGTAAATTTATTTCCACGCTTCAAAAATAAATCAATGTTTATTTTTTTAAAAATTTCCCTTTTCTTTATAAATTCCATGTGAATTCACATTTCCAAAATATCTATTGATATACGATTTTCAAATCGATTTCAAGTATTCACTTTCAACAACAATTCAATTTTTCAATTGATTTCAAAAACAACCAAATCAAATTCCATATTGATTTTCCAAGAAATTAAACACCAAGTGAATTTCATTCAAATCTCAAATTGAAATCAATTTCTACTGAACCCTAAATCAATTTTCAAATTGATTCCCAATTCTTTTCAAAACACCTAATAAATTACCAAATGGATTTTCAAAAGATTTAAATTCAATCACCAAAAATCAATTCCCAAATGGGTTTCAAATTTTATTTCCTTTTAAAAATAAATTCCTTTTAAAGAAAACCAATTCTTTTATTTTTCAAACTCTTTAAAATTCGTATTTTGAATAAAATTTTCAACCTTTGAATAATATTACCCGAAATCCATTTAATAAAGCTTTTCCTATATTTTGAAATTTTATTCAATAAGATTAAAAATAAAACTTTATTATTTTAGAATTTCTTCTTTTAAATTTATCCAATTCTCAAAAACAAATTTTTAATATAAACTTTCAACCTGAATTTTCAAAAATCAAATTTTTATTTATTTTCGGTATCAAACGATACCAAAATTATATTCGGCTAATTCTTCAACGATTCCAATCACAAAGATAATCACACAGATATTTTAAAAAAATCAACACACAACATTGAAACAAATTCAATTGTTTGAGGAATCCAGTTGGATCCCTCCAACCTGTTTCCCTGCATCCACAGATGTTAGCACAATATCAATCCCATTTCAAGATGGAATATCGTGGTACATGGGTTTATATAAAATATCATCTGCTATTATGCGGCGCAATAGGGTCTCATCCGCTATATAATGCGAGAAATCAACTCCAAGTACATATATAATACCAATTCCACTTCACGGTGTAATATCGCGGTATATGGGTTTAATATAATAACCTCCGCTTAATATGCGGCGTATAGTGTCTATTTCAATACAAGAGATAGCAATTTATCATCCAAGCATACAATCAACACAATCAAGCAATTTTAAATCTAACTATTAAAAATTTAAATCGAAACAAATTCGATTGAGTGAGAAGTTCTCACCTTGCTTTAAATACAGTTGCAGTGATTTATTTCGAATAAAATTAAACGCGCGTTTAATTTTATCCAAAATTCACACTAGCTCCAGTCAACTCCAATCCAGCTCCATCGCGTAGTGCCCACGAATACAAACCTAACGCAATTCGTTTCGTGCGAAACATACCTCATCAAAAAGTTATAGCTTTTTAAAGTTTTAAACGAATTTAAATGTAAATTTATATACAATTTCTATTTCACATTTTTAACCTACTTCATCAGAGCCGTTCGATTTCCTAACCAAAATCTGGGCCACCGAAATTGCTTCTTCTTCCTCTAGGTGATTGCGTTCATTCGAACCCATTCGGTGGCCGATGAACCTTGAATTTTCGTGACGAATACAACCCACTATATGACGATCGACCTATACCACTCGAAAGCTGATCACCGACCCTCCCTTCACCTTGAACGCGGCGAGGCTTGATTGTGCCATCGTTCAAGAAAACGCATGCAAACGACGAACAAACACGGCCCATTTTCCAACGATCTACTCGCCTATATTCGATCACGACCGTTGAGAATATAGATCTCGACTCGCTCTATGTTTTTGTATTGGAAGTTTTACGAATCGATTAACGGATTGGAAGAAAATAGAAGAGAAAGAATTGAAATTATCGACCATAGATTATAATAAAGGCCGGCTATAAACCCTAGCCAGATTTGTTTGCAAATGGGAAAAAACAACGTCCTTTTATAGAAAATATTCGCGCACTATTCACCCGAAATTTTTCCGAACTCCAAACGAAGCGTGCCGCCTGGCATTTATAATGTTTTACCCCTATTTAGAACGAAATGGAATATATATCGGGAGCCAATTCGATCATATTTGAACGATAGGTTTTCAAATCGACTATTTAAATTTAAAACTCAGTTAAACCGATTTCAGTGCGTTTTAGCTTGCCTCGAACAAACCGTAAATCCGATTGACACGAAATTTGAAATCTTACAATAATTTAACATTATGGATCCAATGAAACTAGTTTCGCCGAAATCTGAGACTTTTAGAAAAATGGCTATTTTTACTCGTTAATTAAATATTAAAATATTCAATTTCTACAAATTAACTTTTAATTCGATTTTAAAAGTTCTATAACATCATTCTAACTCCAATATGATTTAATACAACTTTACAAATCAAATTTAATCACACTAAACCCAATTTTCAATTATTTCTATAATTTCAAACATTAAATTATCGATTTAATTATCCAATTAAATTTAGATATTCGGAATATAATTTATTCGACTTACAAATTTTACTTGTTAATGTTAAAAATCAATTAAATATACGAATTTCAAATGACAGAAATTCTGGGTCATTACAAACTTCCCCCTTAAAAGAATTTCATCCTCGAAATTGCCAAGTCAGAAAAAGTTACAAAATCTATTAACTTTTCAAAACCATTTGTTCAAATTAAATTTCAAATTCATTTAAAAATTTTAACTTTTCCAAAATCCATAGTTAAACTTCTTACAATAACTATACTAAGTTTTCAAATCCTACATTTTCATTTCACTTTAGAAATTGACTTTTCGTTGACAAAAATTTTCTAACAATTTTCAAAAAATTTCTAACTCCCAAAATTTACGGAAAATTTTGGCAGAGTCTCCCTTGTACGGAGGAGCTTTTGCAATATCACAATAGATATAAATATATATACATCGACCCACACGGTCGAAAAACAGAAAAACAGTTCATATTTTCTATTTTTATTGCGTAGGCGTACCTTTTTAGCATTTTTAAACAAAGCAGTTATTTATTGGCATTTTAGAGTGACCAAATCCAGCCAACTACAGCCCCGGTACTTGTAATTACTCAATTTAAACATGTAAGTGACATATATAAGAAATTCATTTACATTTCACTAATGTTCAATAGAAAACATATAGTTTTCATAAGCAATGCAATCAAAATAATTCCCATAAGCAATTTGTAAGGTTTCGATACAAATTTTAATTGCTTACAACCAATTCACATTAGCTCACTTTCAATTCAAATTCAATTACATAGCTTTCCATTTATCAATTCAATTTCATTAACACTTTATGAATTATATACAATCAACTAACAATCATATAACAACCAAATCATAACCAACATAACCAAATTATTAATTTACATTCAATTTGGTTTAACACTTTTAATTTCCAATTGGTTGATATCTAATTGACTTTTCTTTCAATTATTCAATTTTTTTTCAACTTCATTAGCTTCTAATGAGTTAACACTTACATTCATTATTCTATATCAATTCTTTTACATTCGATTGATTAATATTCAATCCATTTATTTCACTTTATTATTATACTTCGATACCAAAATCAACTTCATTCAATCATTACTTAAGTTATATTCCATTTCAAACATCATTTGTTTAACTTAACTTAAATTTCCCCTTATAAATCCAATTCAGATTCCAATTCTATTTAACTTTTACCAAAGTCAAATTTCATCACTTATTCAAATTCATATCTCATTTTGCTTAACAAAATTGTTTAACCATTTTATCATTTGGTTTCACCTACATTTTCTCACTTTACAAGTTATACAACTTATTTAAACTTCAAAGTTATTTTATATAATCACTTCGGTTTAATTTCCATTTCAATAGCTTATCTAATCCAAATCAATTTATTTAACTTTCCTTTAGTTAAATTTCAAATCATATATTTTATTATGCCAAATCAAATTTATTTCAACTTTACCAAAGTAAAATCTTTATTATTTCATATTATAAGTCCAAAACTTGATTACTTATATTCAACAATTACAACTTGGATTTAAAATTTTCAAATTTGTTTATCACAACAAAACTTCAATTTCCAATTTACTATGGTAGCAAATCCATCACACAGAAACTTGAAAATGATACTGATGATGCTGCAGTCATCACCCTTATTATTTCCCAGTAACAGTAGTGAATTCAGTGCTTAACATTCTCTCAAAATTTTCCTTTTATTCATAAATCACATTTATAATTTATATTTACAAATCTCATTTGTATATGGATTTATTTCTCAGCTTTTGATTGTGATTTCAATTTCTTATTCAATAATCGATGATAATAATTTAATATTATCTCTTCCTAACAACCAAGCAACCATAATAATTTTCGGAAAATCATTCCTATTATTTACGAAATAGTCTGGGTAAAATTATTTCATTTACCCTATTTTAAAACAATACTATGTCGGTTTATCTTGTTTAAGAGTTTAGAAACTCCTATCGACACAGTTAGCTAGACTGCACCGACTAGAATCTATAAACAATCAACCGATAGGTCAACACAATACAAAACAATTTTATACTCACTAACAAATACGTGCTCATATCTATTATTACACTCACACTCATTCTAAAGTACTACCTACTCTATCTCTAATGAGTAATACCCAACAAAGCCAAGGTTGTCGCTTAACTAAATGCTCTGATACCACTTTGTAAAGACACGAGAATCCGTACCCCTTTTAGCCGGCAAATTTTCATAACAATTTAGCCAAAGAGGAACAAACTTACGAGACTTTAGGATCTAAAGAATGAAGAAAAGGTAGAAGAAGTAAGAAAGAAAGAAAAGCAACAGAAACGATATCAGAATCTCACAGTCGCAGTGGAACAACATATAATAGATAAATGAATAATCTTTAAATCAAAAGAACTATACATTTTAGGAATTACATCATCAGAGTCAATATACAACACCACACAATAATGGACAGTTATATAAACCTATCCTCACAACTGAATACATGGCGGAAAAGATAATATCATATGCAAGTGATACGTTTCGCCAACCAGCTCGCCTCCTGAGCACCAAAGCACCTCCTGAATTCCATAATGACCTGATAACCTGACTCTAGACTGCCCGTGTGGAAATTGGTAGGCACCCAGAGTTTTGGATGGGAACAATAAACTCCAGGCCAGTCATGGGACTGGTGTGAGAACTTAAAACAGTTATATCTTTAAAACAAACAAAGAAATATTTTAAAATAGATCTGCAATGCTTTTAGAAAATGTAACTACCATAAGGCCTCCCACCACACACACAGTGCAAACGCAGAATTGGAGGAGATTTCTCCTTATGATAGTCAAACATGCTTGATACGTAAATTTATTTGATATTATTACTATAAGTGCAAAGTGTAGGAAAACATTTCGAAAGTATAATATAAATCTTAGCCAGCATAGACATTCCGAACTATGCCTACTATAGCTACCATCTAAACAGTGGTGACCACCATAAGTAAATGGCAGGTTCTACAACTAAAACCGTACAAGGTGCATATTGGAGTTTGGATTTCCAACAAATGGTCAGGCCAAGGAACTTCCCATTGCCACATGAGTACGCCTCTGGAAGGACTCCCCGAGAACCTAACCGGATCTCTGCCAACACAAGGCCGGGTTACCTTTGAAGTAGGTAACTATTGACACGAGTATGCCATCCCCCGGTCGTAACCGACCTTTATCCTGCGATTCACCAACAATCACAAAGAAATAAATTGCAACAACCACATAGGTTAATTATCTGGGCTCCATACCATAATACCACCTCTATCCAGAAGGAATTGAACATACCGTATGGGGGCGCTATCCCTAAATAACCTTGCTGCATTCTTCATGTTTTGGCCATTACCGGGTTGTGAGGTCCAACGAAGTCTCGTCCACAAAGCTACGCTTTTACGAAAAGCCACGCTTTTATCAACTAATGATCCGCAGCACTCAACATGCCACGTTACCAAATTGGGAATATATCACTAGTAACCATCAACTACATAACCTCTGAGCTCGTACATCTCAGAGAAGGGTGTTAAGCTAAGAGAATAAATTCTCCATCACCAACAGAAATGTATTTGATAGAAACCAGCTTTACATCTCAAGTTGTAATGTCAGACACACATCCATACAAGTCTGTTCCGGGATCGAACAGAACCGAAGTCACTTCCAAAGTAGCCCTTGCAATACGGATATTCACTAATCACGTCCGAAATTCCCATCACAAAGGGTGATAAAATCTCTATATCAGAGATCAGCCGATGAATAGACATTCGACGGTAATCCTTCCGTTTTCGAAAATATCCGGTCTTCAACACCGGTCTTCAAATGCTATCCATTACGACGTATCACTATTCGGAATGGAATTTATGACCCAAAGGTCCTCTCCCGGCTAAACCGAATAACGAGCGTTTATTTTAAAATAAGTGTAGCATTCAAATTCAAGCAAATCACAACAAATACCCATTTAAAGGTAAATATTGATAGTCGGTTATTCAACTATCAATAGAATGCACAACATCACAAGATTCCAAATAATTTTCCAAATTATTTATTTTCCAAAATTATCTTTACAAGATATATTTTTTCCACACTACAACCATTTGAAAACAAATTTCAAATCATTTTTCTTACGCGGAAACACTTGCAAATGTTTATTCATTTTCACTGGAAATCTGCCGAGTTCAAATACTTTAAAATAATTTATAACACTTATCCAAAATATATCGGAAAAACACTTCGAAAACAAACTATTTTCCTTTAAACACTTTACTTAAAATATTAGTTATAAAAAAATATTATACCAATATTACATATAACTTAGGTCCAAACTAATTTTCAAAATAAAATTAGTAGATAAAGTATAACTATTTAAATAACTGTTTTCTAAAACAATTATTGATTAAATCTTAAAAATAATCATTTCTATATCAACTTAACAAATCTTTACTTAAAGGATTTAAAATAATTTAAGAAGTTAATTTCTCCAAAGTATCCTTTTCAAAACCAATTCTAGAATTTTATATATATATATATATATATATATATATGTATGTATGTATATGTATATAACTTTCAAAGCTATTCAGAAATTTTATTCAGCTTTCCAGGGAGAAAACACTTTCATTTCTAAATGGTTCATTTAAACCAATTAAATAAATCCTTACCGATTTACTTTAATTTTACGTTCCAAATCCGTAAATTTATTTCCACGCTTCAAAAATAAATCAATGTTTATTTTTAAACAAATTTCCCTTTTCTTTATAAATTCCATGTGAATTCACATTACCAAAATATCTATTGATATACGATTTTCAAATCAATTTCAAATATTCACTTTCAACAACAATTCAATTTTTCAATTGATTTCAAAAACAACCAAATCAAATTCCATATTGATTTTCCAAGAAATTAAACACCAAGTGAATTTCATTCAAATCTCAAATTGAAATCAATTTCCACTAAACCCCAAATCAATTTTCAAATTAATTCCCAATTCTTTTCAAAACACCTAATAAATTTCCAAATGAATTTTCAAAAGATTTAAATTCAATCACCAAAAATCAATTTCCAAATGGGTTTCAAATTTTATTTCCTTTTAAAAATAAATTCCTTTTAAAGAAAACCAATTCTTTTATTTTTCAAA
Source organism: Allium cepa (assembly GCA_030765085.1). Taxonomy (NCBI): domain Eukaryota; kingdom Viridiplantae; phylum Streptophyta; class Magnoliopsida; order Asparagales; family Amaryllidaceae; genus Allium; species Allium cepa. The sequence continues at coordinate 556,338,594 of CM060935.1, forward strand.
CTCTTTAAACTCCGTATTTTGAATAAATTCTTCAACCTTTGAATAATATTACCCGAAATCCATTTATTAAAGCTTTTCCCGTATTTTGAAATTTTATTCAATAAGATTAAAAATAAAACTTTATTATTTTTGAATCCCTTCTTTTAAATTTATCCAATTCTCATAAATAAATTTTTAATATAAACTTTCAGCCTGAATTTTCAAAAATCAAATTTTTATTTATTTCCGGTATCTAACGATACCAAAATTATATTCGGCTAAATCTTCAACGATTCCAATCACAAAGATAATCACACAGAGATTTTAAAAAAATCAACACACAACATTGAAACAAATTCAATTATTTGAGGAATCCAGTTGGATCCCTCCAACCTGTTTCCCTGCATCCACAGATGTTAGCACAATACCAATCCCGTTTCAAGACGGAATATAGCGGTACATAGGTTTATATAAAATATCATCCGCTATTATGCGGTGCAATAGGGTCTCATCCGCTATATAATGCGGGAAATCAACTCCAAGTACATATATAATACCAATTCCATTTCATGGCGGAATATCGCGGTATATGAGTTTAATATAATAACCTCCGCTTAATATGCATCGTATAGTGTCTATTTCAATACAACAGATAGCAATTTATCATCCAAGCAAACAATCGACACAATCGAGCAATTTTAAATCTAACTATTAAAAATTTAAATCGAAACAAATTCGATTGAGTGAGAAGTTCTCACCTTGCTTCAAATACAGTTGCAGTGTTTTATTTCAAATAAAATTAAACATGCGTTTAATTTTACCTAAAATTCACACTAGCTCCAATCAACTCAAATCCAGCTCCATCGTGTAGTGCTCGCGAATTCGAACCCAATGCAATTCGTTTCGTGCGAAACGGACCTCGTATCAAAAAGTTAAAGCTTTTTAAAGTTTTAAACAAATTTGAATATAAATTTATATACAATTTCTATTTCATATTTTTAACCTGCTTCACCAGAGCCATTCAATTTCCTAACCAAAATCTGGGCCGCCGAAATTGCTTCTTCTTCCTCCAGGTGATTGCGTTCAATCGAACCCATTCGGCCGCCGATGAACCTTGAATTTTCGTGACGACTACAACCCACTATACGACGATCGACCAATACCACTCGAAAGCTCATCGTCGACCCACCCTTTACCATGAACGCGACGAGGCTTGGTTGTACCATCGTGTCAGAAAACGCATGCAAACGACGAACAAACACGACCCATTTTCCCACGATCTACTCGCCTATATTCGATCATAACCGTTGAGAATATAGATCTCGATTCGCTCTATATTTTTGTAGTTGGAAGTTTTACGAATCGATTAACGGATTGGAAGAAAATAGAAGAGAAAGAATTGAAATTCTCGGCCATTGATTATAATTAGGGCCGGCTGTAAACCCTAGCCAGATTTGTTTGCAAATGGGAAAAAACAACGTCCTTTTATAGAAAATATTCGCGCACTATTCACCCGAAATTTTTCCAAACTCCAAACGAAGCATGCCGCTTGGCGTTTATAATGTTTTACCCCTATTCCGAACGCAATGGAATATATACCGGGAGCCAATTCGATCATATTTGAAAGATAGGTTTTCAAATCGACTATTTAAATTTAAAACTAGCTTAAACCGATTTCAGTGCGTTTTAGCTTGCCCCGGACAAACCGTAAATCCGATTGACACGAAATTTGAAATCTTACAATAATTTTACATTACGGATCCAATGAAATTAGTTTCATCGAAATGTGAGACTATTTGAAAAATGGCTATTTTTACCCGTTAATTAAATATTAAAATATTCAATTTCTACAAATTAACTTTTAATTCGATTTTAAAAGTTGTATAGCATCATTCTAACTCCAATATGATTTAATACAACTTTACAAATCAAATTTAATCACATTAAACCCAATTTCCAATTATTTCTGTAATTTCAAACATTAAATTATCGATTTAATTATCCAATTAAATCTAGATATTAGAAATATAATTTATTCGACTTACAAATTTTACTTGTTAATATTAAAAATCAACTAAATATACGAATTTCAAATGACAGAAATTCTGGGTCGTTACACTCGCGACGTTAGGATTTTCGGGCCCTAAAACCTAAATTCCAGTAACCTCCACCAATAATAAGCGATGGGACCACCACCGATCAACTCCATGGTGCAAGCTCTACAAAACCCCTCAACCAATTTTCGGAATATTTTCCCGAATCAAAATCTCCTAATTTGCATTAGGGTTTCGCTATCGCCGATTTTGACCATGATTTTCCAATGACCTGAGCATCATTATCAAAAACGAATAATTGTTGTTGATTCATATCGACAAGGGCTTCATAATAATATATAGTTTGATAGGGTTGAGCAATATGAATTTTGAATTTGATTTGAAATTAGTAATTAGGGTTTTGGGATATTGACTATTGAGAAGGAGTAGATTAGTCACCATTGAGAAGGAGCATATTAGAACTGTAATGTACGTTCAGAAAATAGAGCAGAAGGCTGCTATGGTTTCATGATAGCATATATATAGACAAAGATGAAATAGGAATAAATGGAATAGATCAATTGGGCCAAAGTGCTAACAAGGCCCGAAAAGCCCATTTCGTTCCCAAAATAAAAGTAAGTCATCCTATATGTCAAAATATTGGTTTTCAATATTTTTAAACTCAATGAAACTAATTTCAAACCCTAATTCTACTGTATATAGAATTTAGCTCTAAAATCAAATTATATTCATTTTTACATGTTAATTAAAACGAATTATTATTAACTGATTTAATCGCTTTTAAATTCTAAATTAAAAGTTTTCTATCATCATTATTGATTAAATAGGATTTAATAATCTTTTAAAATTAATTTTCCATGTTAAATCCAAGATTTAAATATAAATTAATTTCAACATTTAATTACAACAGTAACAAAATCCTAGTTCACTATATACAATTTCAAACAAATTCTTTTATTTTGATTTACATGTTCCTTATATTAAATCAACAATTTCCTTATGTGTTAATTAAACATAAGTTTTCTTTATTACACTCACATTTTACAGTTAACCTCTTTGCTCATATCAATTGAAATATTTAATTACAACAAATTTCATTGATTACAAAATAAATTTCAAAACGGATTAGATAATAAGATGAGAAATAAAACAATTGTTACATTTAGTAATTTAACACGTTTCTAAATTCATTGTTTACAAAAAAGGGTTAATAAATTTACGTATTAAATAATTGATTTCTGATTATATACCAACGTATTTAAAATATTGTTTATCCCATTCTTTATTAACATTTTATTATTAGAATATTCTTTATCTCATTGAAATTTATCGTTTTAGAATTCATTTAAGACCAAGTTTTATATTCTAACAATTCTTTAACATTAATAAATCATAAATTTTAAATTTTGACAACACTAAATTCCAAAGTCTAATTTAATTTAATATTTTTAATTGTCAAAAAATATGGGTCGTTACAATCTCCCCTACTCAAAACTTTTTGCCCCCAAATAGAAACAAGAAAGAATCAAGAAATTTGATATATTTTATATAAAATAGTCAATTTATAAACAACTAATTTTACATATTTATGTTTAATAAAAATTTGATAGTTACTCAACTTCTATGAAAAAATTTCTATGTCCTAAAGTTACAAAAAATTTCAGCAGCATCTCCTTTACACGGCTAGGTCCGAAAAAATAAAAATATCAATAATTACATTTTATATATTATATTTCAATAATAAAGCATCCTAAATTATGGGAAAACAATAAAATACCGCTACAAAAACCGTAATCCGAAAACGTACCTATTTGTCCGACAAATAAAGCTCTATTTATGGAACCAAAAGCAACAACTATTGCTTCTAACCCCGTATCTTAATTACATAATTCAAAAGAGTTAAAACTATATACAAAAAAGAGCAATATATTTGTTGTTCCAATCAATAGCACAAGCAACACAACATATATAATAATCATATGTAAACAAAATACCATTATATGCAATAAAAGAATCCATCACACATCCATCGCAACCAAAACTAATGGTTTGTTCAGGTTTAGAAACTTTCCTTTGTACAAGGATGACAAATAAACTACCGAGTGTACCTTATACTCAACAGACTTAGGTAATTACTCAATACATTATTCATACAACCTAGAATGATCTGAAGTGTCATTTCCCAAACTTTCCATAAACCAAACAACAAAGAATTTAAATATTATTTAAGTTTGTACGATGTACATATATCATTTGTACACAATATCAATTCTGATCGCTAGCTTGAATACATAAATTTCACTTCCAAACTAGTATTGTTAACTCGACCACTCTAATGTCGACTTTGATCTGATTTCTTGATTAGAAATCTCCATTTTCCTTGCATAGCCATAAACTATGGTAGAAAACTTCCAGTTCATGTCAAAAATTCGTATCAAATCTTCGTCGTCAAGAATCGAGCGAAGAATTATAATTTGGATTGGTGTAAATTACAACAAATCATGTATTCGAATTTGGATCAAAAATGTTATGCAAGTAAAATGATCTACACACAACTTACATAATTTATTCTATTGGTTTCTTTAGCACATTATTTAATTTTCATTTATTTTATGTCTCATTCATTCATACAAGATCATATTTTATCAATTTACGTTCATTTACTTACACAAATCATTTCCCATTCAATATTTAAAATCATCAATGGATAAAGTATTACATAAGCTTCTTGTATTTTAATTCACATTTATTATTATATAACTTGATTTCCATTTAATATTAATATGCATTACTGAAATATTTCGTACTTAAGTTTCTCTACTTTTTAATTCACATTTATTCCTTTATATATAGTTTCATTTAATATTAAATCTTTTTGTGAACCATTTCAAAACTTTCTTAAGTTAATAATCATTTACAGAAATAGTATTCTCTTTCTACTATTCAATTTAATTATCAAGCATTTCAAAACATTAACTTAAGTTTATATCATTTCTTGTACATCTTAATTCATTGAATATTAATGAGAATATAAATGAATATATATTGATTTTGAATTTGTTGAATGCTAGTTGGTTGATGTTTGAATATGTTGCATTTGCTATGTGACATATATAGTTGTTATGGAGATATATGTTGTATATTGAGATTATTTTCATATATGCATGTTCTCATATTGTTTGCCGAGTAATTAGTAGGTGCGGATCGCGTTTGCTTCGCATTTGGAGCTCGCTTTCGCGCTATATTAGCCGTATATGCTAGCTAATAAAATATAAGGTACATATCTCGGATTAAATATCGCACTTTTACACTTTTTTCCCTTCGGGATGCCTCATTACTTGATGAGATGTATATTTGTGATATATATACTGTCATTTTTTTTTTCCGGATCGAGCCGCGCAAAGGAGACTATGGCAAATTTTTCCGAAAATTTAAGGCGTTAGAAAAATTTTGAGAAAATTTGGAAATTTTGAAAACTTTAACTTTGATTTTGGAATTGAAAGTTAAATGATATAGTTTGGTTTTGGAAAAGATAACTAAGTATGATTTGAAAACTTAGTAAAGTATTGTAAGAAGTTTAACAATGAATTTTGGGAAAATTAATAAATTCTGTAACTTTTCTTACTAATAATTTCGAGGACGAAATTCTTTTAAGTGGGGAAGATTGTAACGACCCAGAATTTTTAGAAATAAAAATTTGAATATTTAATTAATTTTAAATATTAATAAGTGAATTTATAAGTCAAATAAATTTTTATTTGAATTATTGGATTTAATTGGATTATTAAATCGATAATTTAATACGTTAAATTATGGAAATAATTGAAAATTGGGTTAAATATGATTGAAAATGATTTGTAAAATTTTATTTTATCATATGGAAGTTAGAATGATATTTTAGAACTTTTAAAATCGAATTAAAAGTTAATTTGTGAAAATTAAATATTTTAATATTTAAATCGACTAGTGAAAATAGCCAATTTTTGAACAGTCTCAGAATTGAACGAAACCAGTTTCATCGGATCCGTAATGTGATATTATTGTAAGGTTTCAAATTTCAAGTCAATTGGATTTACCGTTTGTCCTGTACAAATTAAAATGCCTAGAAAATCGCTTAAATCGGTTTAATTCAAATTGAGCGTTTACAGCCATAACTCGCACATACTTCCGAATTAGCTTCCGAAACCTGTTCCATTGTGTCCGGAACGCGGGGTAAACCCTAGAAACGCTGGTTACGGCGCCTAAATCGGAGTTTGGAATTTCCGGGATGAATAGTGTTTCGTCGGTTCCTTATAAATAGACACCACCATCCTCATAAATAAAAATAAAAAAAAAATTAAACCCTAATAAACCCTAGCCGCCATATACAGAACCAAAGGCTGAGAGTGCTTCTCCTTCCTCCCTCAATCACTCACAATCCGTCGACATTCACGCGAAGTGTTCAACAGCAATATCGTAGAGCGTACCAAGAGCTTCAGATCCGTACGGTGGAGATGTGGTTTGGAGCGTCGAAGGGGGAGCGAGGTGGGGCCGTTTGCTGCAGGTGCGCGCGCGTTTCTAGGTGGAAGGGGGAGGCCGAGCTTGCCTAGGTCGTGGCCGAAGGTAGCTCGTGTGTGGAGCTTCGAGACGGCATCACTTGATCGTGTTCTAATGTAGCGTGGTGGATGCAATATTAAACCCTAGTCATGAGCTTATGGGTTTGAACGGCCTGGGCATTTGCGTGATGTAGAAGATGGAGGGGGGCCGTTGGATGTGAAGATGCACGGCTGTAATGAAGATAAGTTATAAGTTTTATAAATTATGTTATAAATCTATGTAAATAAACACGTGTAACTTCGTAAATTGATAACTTTTTCATACGAGGTCGAAAAAATGCAAACTCAGTTGCGTTGGAATCGTATGGACGAGCACTACGCGATGGAGTTAGTTTGGAGTAGTTTGGAGTTAGTGAGAATTTTGGGTAAAATTAAACGTCCGTTTAATTTTATTCGAAATAAATCGCTAAAACGGAAAATAAAATCAAGGTGAGAACTTCTCACTCAATCGAATTAGTTTCGATTTTATTTTAAATAGTTAGATTTAAAATATTTGAATGCATGTTTGAATGTTGATTAATATCTATTATTTGTTAAAATAGACATTATACGCCGTTAGTAAGCGGATGTTATTTATTAAAAACATATACCGCGAATATTTCATAAACAGTGAAATTGGTATTATATGTAGTAGCAATATATATATATTGGCATATGTATATATTGGAGTTATTGATTTCCCGCATTTTTTGTTTAGCCGATGAGACCCTATTACGCCGTCTATTAAGCGGATAATATTTAAATCCCATATACCGCGATAATTTCGTACTGGAGCGAAATTGGTATTGTGCTAATGTTTTTGGATGCAGGAAAACAGGTTGGAGGGATCCAACTGGATTCCTCAACAGTATTTATTTGATTTCAGATATTTTGATATTTGATGGATTATCATATTGATATATGATATCGTTGTAGTCGTGATTGACTATTTGGTGTGTAGCATCATTGGACCAAATTTGGAATTTTAAAATGATTTTAAAGTGATTTTAGAAAGTATACGTTTTATAAAATAATTTTGGAATTGATCCATTTTAAATAAATAAACGTTATAATTTTTAATGGTATAAAAATTATGATTTTTGAGAAATATAGTTAAAAACTGATTTTTGAGAATATGATGCTATTGAGTTTATAAAATAGTTTAATCGAGATATTTTAGAATTTTTGTGAAAAGTTTAAATATAGGAATTATAAAATTTAATTATTTTATAAATCAAAATGGTGAAATAATAAAGGAGATTAAAGAAGTTTTAAAAGAATAATATAAATTGAATTATATTAAGAGATTTATAAATGGATATTTATAAATTGAAATATTGAAATTATAAAACGAGTTTTTATAAGTGTTTGAATGAAGTGAAAATGAATTTCATAAATGAATGAAATTTATAGAATTTTAAACAGTGAAGTTATAAATGGAATTTTATAAACAGTAGGTTTATAAAATTTATAAAGTTATTGAAAGAATGAATTTTGGATAAATAATTGAATCTTATAAGTTATAAGATTTATAATTATGAAGTTAAAAGAACGATTTTTGTAAAGTAATTGTTTTATAAGTAATTAACTTATAATATGAACGTTTAGTTTATAATTTAGTTATAAACTGGAATAGGTTAATATGGAAATTTTAAAAAGGAAGTTTTTATAAATAAATAGAAATGGAATTTATAAACGTTGTTTTATAAATTCGCAAATAACTTATTTTGATAAGTAAATTGTTGAAACTTATTAATGGAGTTATATTCACATTTTTGACTGTGAATAATCTTTTGAAATAAAATGAATAGGAATTGATGAAATTGTTAACGTAGTATATTCACGTTTTTGAATAGTGAATAATATGTTAAAGAAAATGTTTTGAATGTGATATTTTAAACTGAATTAAAACGATCTAACGAAGTTTTAATTGTGTTGAGATTCGAAACCATAGATTTCAACATTTATTGTTGAAATAGACGTTTTCGAGAAATAAAAGGAGATGATGGACTATAACACTGTTGTTATAGTAAATGATTTCCGAAAGGAAATGTTTTGTATAGTATTGGGATTTATATATCTATTTTAATTTCGAATCCCTATACTAGTGATTTTGGGTTGTCGTAACGATGTTTTACGCAACATTCGTTTTGGCCCAAATTAATATGTTTAAGAGAATGATTTCCTTAAAGAATGAAATATATACTTAATTTCGATTTAAGTATATTGAATATTTTCCAAGTGTTGAAAATAAATGAAATTTGTGAATTACTTATTAAATAAGTATGGAATTGTTTTCCAATATGAAGTGATATTTAGAATTTATCTTTTTGAAGATAAATTGAAAATGGATAATTGAAAACGTATATCAATAGATATTGTGAAATATAAATTCACTATTGAATTTATAAAGGAAAAGAGAATTTGTTTAAAAATAAATATTGATTTATTTTTGAAGTGTTGAAATAATATATCCAGTGAAGATATTTTTGGAAAAAAATAAATAATTTGGAAAATTATTTGGAATCTGGTGATGTGTGCGTATCAATGATAGTTCAATAACTGACTATCAATATTTCCCTTTGAATGGGTAATTGATGTGATTTGTTTGAATGTGAATGTTACACTTATTTTTAAATAAGCGCTCACTATTCGGGTTAACCGGGAAAGGACCATGGGGTCGTATAACCCATTCCGAATATGTGATACGTCGTTATAATTGCATTGAAGATCGGTGTTGAAGACCCGGTATTTGCGAGAGCGATAGGATGACCTGTCGATTTACTCTGCACCGAGTTGCTCCGGTATAGAGTTCTCCATATGTGATGGTGAATCCGATCAGGATTGTGAATATCCGGATTGCAAGGACTTCTTTGTAAGTGCCTTCGGTTCTGTTCGAGCCCGGAACAGACTTGTATGGATTGTATGTCTGATTACAAGTTGAGATATAAAGCCGATTTCTTTCAAATATATTTCTGTGGTGGCGGAGAATTTATTCTTTTAGCTTAACACCCTTCTCTGAGACGTACGAGCTCAGAGGTTATATAGTTGAAGTTATCAGCGATATATTCCCAATTTGGTAATGTGACATGCTGAGTGTTGCTGAAATGATCATTGTGTTGATTATTGTGATAGGATCGTTTATTTGATCGTCTATCTTGGTGATCATTGTGTTGATCATTTGTTGACCCAAAGCATGGCTTTTGTATAAAGTATGTTTTTGTGGACGTGAATTCGTCGAACCTCACACCCCGGAAATGGTCAAAACAGGAAAGATTCGGCAAGGTTATGAGGGGTAGCACCCTTTAGGGTATGTACATTTCCTTCTGGATAGAGGTGGTATCATGGTATGGAGCCCAGATATTTAACCTATGTGGTTACTACGAATTTATTACTTTGTGGTTGTTGGTTTTCGGGATCCCGTGAGAAAGGTCGTTTACGATCGGGGAATGGCGTGCTCGTGTCAGTAGTTACCCAGTTAGGGGTAACCCGGCCTTGTGTTGGCAGAGTTTCGGTTTGGTTCTCGGGGATGTCTTTCCAGAGGCATTCTCATGTGGCAATGGGAAGTTCCTTGGCCTGACCATTTGTTGGAAATCCAAAGAAACAATACGTGACTTGTACGGTTTTAGTTGTATAACCTGCTATGGAATGTGGCGGTAACCTGCTATTGAACATAGTTAGCTATAGTAGGCATAGTTCGAAATGTCTATGTTGGCTAAGATTTATATTCTACTTTCGAAATGAATTTTCCCTACACTATGCACTAGTAATAATATCAAATGTTATTTTAAATGCGTATCAAGCATCTTTGACTATCATAAGGAGAAATCTCCTCCGATTCTGCGTTGCATTGTGTGTGTGTGCGGGAGGCCTTATGGTAGTCTCATTTTTAAAAGCATTGCGAATTGAAATAAAAATATTCCTCTATTTGATTTTAAAGATAAATAAACTGTTTTGAGTTCTCACACCAGTCACATGACTGACTTGGAGTTTATTGTTTTCCTTCCTAAACTCTGGGTGCCCACCAATTTCTACACGGGCAGTCAAGAGTTAAGATTTATCAGGATATTCTGGAGTTGCTGGAGGCAAGATGGATGGCATGGCGTATTACTAGTTATATAGTATTTCTTTTCCGCTGCACTGTTGTTGTTTTATGATGTTGTACACTCTGATGATATGATGTAATGTAATGTATAAAATGTAATAACTGATAGTTCTTTGTTTAAAGATTATTCATTTATTATTATATGTTGTTCCGCTGCGAATTGTGAGATTCTGATGTTGTTCTGTTGTTTTCTGTTCCGTCCTATTTTCTTCTGTTTTTCTTTTTCCTCTATTCTCTTTTCTCTCTATTTTAAAATTTTCTATCTTCTTTTCCCTACCTAAATTTTCTATCTTTTTCTTTTCTCTTTTCCTAAATTCTTCTTTTTAAAAAACCCTCAGTGTTCGGTTTTCCGTCGTTCGATTTCTCGGCAGTCGATAAAGTGAGTGTCGATGTTGAATTTTCGGAAGACGAAGAATCGTGTCCTGACAGATTATGAGAATATATAAAATGTGTTAAGGGGGATATGGGTAACACCTTAACACTATTTTAATACTTTTACTTTAATATAAACATATTATAATAACGTATTGTACTACATAGTAGATAGTTCCACGGATACTTAAAGGATGGTATCCCAAGCATCCTTTGAGTTACTTATATTTCAGTTGATATTTTACTTGAGTTGGATTTATTGATATAAGAATGTTAATCCTGACTCGAGTGTTTTGTTTTTGCTTTATGCTCGGGTCAGACTGATTGTCACAGTATTTGAGACTCACCTTTGGAGTTGAAGCTTCGCTTGGAGATCCATCTATATCTATTCAATTTTCAGTTATTCAATTGACTCTGGTAATATATTTAGATTTTGTTATTTGACTATTGTATTGAGACATCTATGTATTCGAGACTTCTGTTGTATCTTGTTTTAACTCTGTTATATATGTAGTAGCTTCATGAACAACTATTCATTTGTTTCCGCTGCTTATTGTTATATTACTCTGTGTTTGTAATTCTGTGATTGATTAATTTACTGTACATATGGAGTTTCGCCAAATATAAATTAATAATCCGATATTTTGAGCAATTCAAGTCCGATATTTGTGGATGCGAATGGTTCGAAATACCAGGCTGTTACACTTAATACTCATTACATACAATTTTTACAACATTAAGTCCTAAATTCACTCCCCTGTAGGGGTCAAACAAAAATAGAACATAACATAGTAAAGAGTTAGGTCAACCTATGAAGATGACATCTGAACTCCTTCAAATAGAGGAAACAACATCTGTATTAGCTAACAAAGCCTCCTACTCCGTTTTTGATCTTCGTACTGCGGCCCTTATTTTAAACCTGCCTATCCTATAAACTCATCCTATTTAAATGAGTACTTTAAGTTTATAGGGAAAACATTAATCAAAACATGGGTCAAACATAATGTCTGGTGTGAATAATACTTACCCAAAACAAACACATAGTGAGACAAAGCCATACTGCACGGAATGGATTTCCCCCTCACTATCTGAAACATCGTAAATGAAACAATCATAGATAGTGTGCAAGAAGTTCTTATTTACTAATGCGCCTTTTACATTTTTAAGTGGTTCTTGTTTACTACTACTCCCCTGGCACAGTCCCTGCTTAGCTACCATTTTTAGATTATTCTTTAATCTGTTGTTCCCACTTGCTACTACCACTTAGATCAGTCCCCTCTAAGCTCCCTTTTAGCTTTTTCTTTAATCTGATACTACCTAGAACCAGCCACTCGCAATATCCTTTTAATCTATTTAAATTTAAACTGCTTGGAATAATCCCAACGCAGTCTCCATGTGCTTATTTCATTTTATACTCTCGAAATATGCCTACAGTAGTCCTTATGTATTTAATTAATTTTAAATTGCTTGGAATAACCCTACTATAGTCGGCTATAAAGAAACCCACATGTATTCCCTAAACATTGTTTACTTTGGAACTGCTTAGAATACCTTACCATAGTCCGTTGAAGTTGAATGCCTCTCCTCACCTTCTCTAGGTGTGCATTCGAGTGAGCGTCCCTACTCAGCGTTAATAACCCTTCCAACTCCCTCCCTTAGCACAGGATTTCTTTCCCATTACTAGCCCTAGTCTCACCCCTGAGTCCTACCTAACTGTCTTTTATTAGTTATCATTCATGCTCAACCTTTGTGCGTAATTCATTCTTTACTTATCAAGTGAAAACTTCTAAATTGTGCCACAATATCTATTTTGTGTATTGTGCGGTAGTTTAGTTTCTTCTACACTTAGATAATTATGGCATAGTTTGTCCTTCACAAAGTGCGACGTGGTTTTATTTACCTTCGAAAGTCCCGGATCCCTCTGGCAAATCACTACTTCTTCCACGTGTGCGCAATTTTTTTATAAAACGTTAGGCCGTCACCTCAACTCCATACTAGAAAAAGTCTAACATGTCTGACATTGTCTTTACATGTGTCGCCATATAATATATTACAATTTCACGTTCTGTTATTTGCAGTGTCCTTTATATTTATTTTCGGCATTTTATTTGGATCTGGTTCCCTATTTATCTGACACTTGTTTTTTCATATAATTTTATATCACAAGCACCCCCAAAATTCCCTCTCTTTCTCAGTGCAGTACCTAAACACATATTAGCTTATTTTCCTCATAGGAAACCCTAACAAATTTCCAAGAAAATTCATGAACACTTGTGCTATATACTCTATCATTTATTTTGATCGAAGGGAATTTTCCTTGTTCATTTTCTTGGTAGACTCCTTCAACAAAATCATTATAATTAATTGTTGGCATAAGAAATCTCTCTAACTAAAAATCCATTTCTAAAATCATAGTTAGAACATCATATAAGTTCTTCATAATATTTTGAAATCATTAAAATAGGGAAATACATATAAACATCCCATGTTCATCTATTTTTTTTCCTAAAACATTCATTAAACCTTCTACGCGAAAATAAAAATCAATATGAAACTCCATCATATATAACACCTTACAAAATCATGCTGAAACCAATTATTTGTGTGTGGTAAAAAAGGGTTTAGTATTACTCACCTAGATATTTAGGGTAATTTTATTTAGTCTACTAGATCTCCCCTTTAGCTTACGTTTTTCCTATCATCACATTATTTGTTCTCTTTAATCTACCACTATTAAAGTTCCTCTTAAGCTTTAATTTTATTTTCAGTAAAATTAAATGAATGAATGGAAAAGGTAATGCTTAGTCTCACAGTAATTTAGGCTTAGACGCTCTACCCTTTTTCATTAACTCATTACCCTGTTTCCTTCTTATTTAACTTATTTTGGCCCTTTAATTAGTTGATTAAATTAATTCCAAAAATACGGGTTGTTACGCCTGCTTTACGAGTACACCTCGGAACAACCGAGTATCAATAATTCCTTTGCACATGTCATCCACAATAGAGCATGTCCTGGAAGCAACCTTTAAGTCATTATACAACTCCCGATTGAAGTTTTCAAGATCAAGATGATTATCTACAATCATTGTTAGTCAAAAAATATCATCGTTTGTTCCATAATAAAGCTTTAACAGTTCCTTATGTTGGCATATTTCCCTATGCTCTATGTCTCTAAATACAACTATCCCATCATCGAAGCCATCAGTTCCTATAACCATGCTACGCATCGTCAAAGTCCACAGTTCACCACTGAGTTGCCCAACTTGGTGATGAATAAGGCCTTGACCAAACATGGCTTAGCACTTAAGATGGCTTGTTAGAAGCAAAAACGACAAGACTCTAAGCTAGCACGTAAACTGACCGAAGTAAATGAATGAAAGGCCCAAAGTGACTTCGCTTTCTCCTACCTTCGACCCTATAAACCCCAATCCATGAGTACCCCGATCCAAACCTCCACCGATCTGACCCCACCGATCCACGTTCCAACGAAACAAAGCCCATAGGTCCATGCGAACAAAAAAAGCCCACCGACCTATACCATCAAACCAAGCCCAGTGATCCAACATATAACTATTTTGCTTCCTAAAGTGTAACTCCAAGTAACCCGAAGTAAGCGTACAAGCGGCCATGAGTAGTTACCTATACGAACCAATGTAGACTTCTATGCGACTCGATGTAAAAGCATGATGATCCCACTCGTTGGTAGCACCCACAATCTTACACTAGAAGCACCAGTAGTCCCATACTTGTAGCACGACCGATCCCACACTTAGATGCTACCATCGATCCATATTTCTTTCACCCATAATTTGAGCAAACGAACTCCAAATGACTTGAAATATGAAACTTAGCTTTGTCAGGCCTACCTTGTCACCCCACACAACTTGCGTCAAATTTGGCCTATGTCACTTTCATGAATCGACAACGAATTTTGACATTATTCCTTGGTGTTTTCAACCAAGCAAATAACATATATTCAAGAATTCAACATATACAATATATCCAAACAAGAAAGCATTCACATTCATCAAATCATATTCTAGATCTAGGGATAAGAATATGAAGAACATCCATAAGAACAAGGGTGATTCATAAGAACCTATTTTTATAAATCTTTATAGAATCGTTCAAAATTGACATGGTGATTAGATATGGTTTGAATGCATTTTAATGTCCAAAAATTATTTTAAAACATCATTTCAAGGCATATAATGACTAAGCATATATCACCACATTATACATGCATACACAATAACAAACGTAAAAAAGTTAACAACCAAGCCTACCCTAGCAGGTAGGATAATACACTAAACCACACTTCATGATATCAAAGAGTGAAAGTAAATGTGATAAATAAAAAGATTTACCAAGTAAAGAGCTCTAAATAAGTTGTCATCAAGCTCTCCTCGATCTCCATGGTGCAATATCCTTTTCTTTCACCCCACTAAACCTTCATAACTCCATCATCTTCCTCCTAAAATGTTTTGTATCACGTCCAATGACACGAATAGGCCTAAAGGTCTTGAATCTTGTTACAATGTAGATATCATCTAGTTGATTCGGTGCGATGGTCAAGCCTGGGTCATGCACAAATTTCTTCTAGTGAAAGACATGGAACACATTATGCACTCTCGCCATTTTTTGAGGTATGTCGACTTTATAAGCAAGGTTCCCAATCCTCTCTAGTATCAGAAAAAGGACCTATGAACCTCGATGCCGACTTCCTTTTACTACCAAAAAGAATTACATTTTTTAATAGAGATACCTTGAAAAACACCGTATCATCAACAGAGAACTCTAGATCTCTATGTCTCTTCTCTGCATAGCTCTTCTATTTATCTTAAGCGATTTCCATCAGTTGTTGGATGATTTCGATCTTCTCTAAAATTCTCTAATCATATATGGTCCAAGGGTCACTTTTTCTCCTGCTTCTTACCAACATAAAGGAGCATTGCACGATCGGCTATAAAATGCCTCGAATGGTGCCATACCAATGCTTGACTGATAAATATTGTTGTATCCGAACTCCACCAGAAGTAAGTGAACATACTATGATCTTCCAAAGTTGAGTATGAAAGCCCGCAAGAGATCCTCTAAGATACAATTCACTCTCTAAATTTGGCCCTCAATTTGAGGATGATAGGCTATACTCAGATGTAGCTCTGTCTCCAAGGCCTCCTATAAGTTCTGCCAAAATCCACTAGTGAAAAACATGTCTCGGTCATTTACAGTGCTCTATAGCACACTAGGAATCATACCATCCACTTCACATAAATTTCAGCCAGTTTGATTGCCTTCTACTTGACTTGATGGGTTTAAATCTGGCACTCTTGGTAATCCATCAACTATGACCCAAATGCTATTGTTCCCTCTTCGAGTCCTTGGCAATCCATCTATACTTGCTTCCACTTCCATTCAGGAATTTCTAGTAGTTGTATCAAACCACTAGGTTTCTTCTACTCTGCCTTCACTAGCTGGCAGTTCATGCACTTTGAGATGCATGATCCGACGTCCTTCTTTATCCCTTCCCAATAATAAGTTTTCTCCATATCACAATACATCTCATTACTGCCGAGATTGATAGTCAATCTAAATGATTACACTCTCATAGCACTTCATTCCTTAATCCATGTAACACCCTAGAAATTTATGAGAAATTTAACGAGAATTTAATAGAAATTTGAATGGAAATTTAATAACGAAAGTAAATTTGATTAAAACAATGACTAAAAAGAAAATTTTCACAAATGTTTGAATTTTGCTATGAAACTAAACTATTGCATTCGTAACAATTTTATGGATAATTTTCATATATATCACTTCGAAAAAGTAGTTTGTATGAAGAACTTATGGGCATGGAATGATTTTGAACAAAAAATTGAAAAATAATAAAAATAAATAGTATAGCATAGCACACCTAGGTCTAACTTGGAATTATAATGGAGGACCTATATCAATCGACCGTGGGTCATTTAGGGTCGACGATGGAGCATAACTAGAAGTGTTGTTGGATGGTTTTGATCATTCCTTCACATTAAAGTATTGATGACCAGATGTGATGTTAGAAAAATATTCTCAAACCCAAATCAACACCCTAAATTCACTCATAATCTCTATAAATTAGAACCTCAACTAACTCTAGAATTAATAGAAAAGTTTACTGTGACAAAACTTTATCAAAATCCAACCTCTCCTTTAACCCCAAACCTTCTTCAAAAATAAAAATAAAATCAACCTAGAACAACACAATAAAATTGAATCTAGAAGAAGCAAACGGGGCTAGCATATGAGGGGCAATTCTTAGGCAAAGCAAATACGAAGTGCTTAGGCTTGAGGTAAGTGGGTATAAATTTGATAAGTTTTTTATATTTGTTAATTTAAACTATTGCAACTAATTAGGATGTTAGTAAACCCTAAATTGAATATGCTTATATGTTAAAATATAAGTTTTAATTTAAACCCTATTTTTAAATTGTTAGTTAACTGTTAATTAGAATTATGCATATACTTATTTCTCTTGAAATTGGAAAACCAAATATCAACAAACCCTGGACCTAGTTGCAAACCATGGATTAGACTTTAATTAAGGTTCACAAATCAGTGTTGACAACCAGATTTAAACACATAAACAATCAATGATAAAATTGAAAGAAACCCAAAAAATTGTTCATCAATGGTCGACCTGGGAACTGTAATAATTGATCGATAGCGATCGACCGATGGGTATAAGCGGTCGACCGTTCGCATCAAAAACAAGCAACATGAACCTAGGCCTAAGGCCCAAAAATTGATAAATAAAAATTATATAAAATAGGCCTATTTAAGGCCGATTAGATGCATCTTAGGACTTGTTGGGAACTTAGTTCCCTATGTGTGGACGCTAGGTTGTGATGGTGTTGGGTAAATGTTGTTTACCCAATTTAAGATAGCAATCGATTCGAGGCGATGTAGTTTCGTGACTGGCACTCACAAGTGATTCGAACAATGTGCAACTGGCATGGCAGCTTGATGGAGGGGGTCTGATACAGCGGGAGGTCCTATCATTTACAAATTCCTAATGTGTGTGATACAATTAGAGAGGAGGACCCGGAGCATGTAATAAAAGGCCAAAGCAATGATCGAGAGATAGAAGCGGATGCAGATGATGAGACCTTGCTATAAGTCGGCATTTTGGGTTCTTTCTCTCTAGTCGCAATAAGAGGGAACTTTGCTACTAGCCTAGATAGTAGTGGAATTTTATGTCAACAGTAGCTTAATGGCTGTGTCTTTCATTGTTAGTAGCCAAGAGGCGGTGTCTTATAATTGAGTAGCGCTAGGAGTGACGGCCAATCATTAGATTTGAAATTTGATCCTAGTTCGACCCACTGAATTGGCCTATACAATTTATGGTGTACGAATGTGCTAGGAAAGTGCCCTTAGGTAACAGACCTTAGAAATTCTTAAATACTTTTATCACACCCTATATCATTTTGAGTAGTATTAAAGTAGCTAATATTAAACTTATACTCATTCATAAAACTTTATGTCTGACCCATTCTTTTTCCTTCTTTCCCCTACCACATCTGGATAAGGCAGTAGGTGACTAGCCCATTCTAGATACTTGGAGAGCCGAGCTTATATTCAGAGTCTGCTTTTCTCCTATTTTACTCTCCATGTATTATTCTAGTTTTTTAGTACATTTTGCTTCTTTCATCAGACTTTGAGAGATATTTTACTATTTACTCTGTATTGGATCATGTACTGATATTTTTCCAAGACTATACTTCATATTTTCTCAGATTTATGTTTTTATATATATATATATATATATATATATATATATATATTTATCTATTCCCTTCTACTATAAGATCTAAATGTGTGGTACATCTTAGATTATATCTGCTTGTATTAGTCTCTGAGATATGAAATGTTTAAACCCCGAAGATCCACATTTCTCAGCATGGTGAGAGTCTAAGAGTCACACTAGGAATTAGATCGGCGTGTCGGGAGGGGCGAGTTGTTATATTTGGTATTAGAGCTTAGGTTTAGAATTTCCTAGGATTTAGGCACGTATTGATCGAACGTATTTGATTTTTTTTGAAGTAAGATGATTTTTCAAAATGTTTTTCGAAATATATATATATATATGCGTGTAGGTAAAATGTTTCAGAGGATATATATACACATGCATGACAAGAAAGAATGATATTAAGTAATCTTACCACGCACTATTTTTGGGAAAAGTTGGAAATTATTCTCAATCACAGATAGTGAGAATAAGTATAAATTTTAGATGATAAGTTGAGCCAAATCTGAATAGGAGAGCTAATTATGATTTTCTAATATGTATATTAGTACACAACACCTGCACATGTGAGAAAATAAGGTAGTTATCGACATATTGTATATAAGCAGACAATGGTGGGTTCAAGTGAATGTTAAGGTTATAACAGTTGAGGTGGAAAACGAACCTTTCTCGTTTATTAGATTTTATCACATTGAGAAAGGCTAGTAGAGGTTTTATTATATCAAATAGGAGTAATAAGTAAATTATAGACTTAAGGGTGAGTAAGGAGGATTAGTACCATGAGACCCGTATGAAAGGAATATGATATTGGTAACGTGAAAGAGAACATTTCGAATTAAAGACTGACTTCCCAATTAGAGTAGCAACCCTATTCGCATATTGGTGGTAGTCATAATGACTGCTGTTTATTTAAGATATAGCTAGAGTATATCCATATTGAATATGGACATTGTATTGGAAAATAATCTTGAGTTAACCATCTTTGAAAAGAAGGACCTTATGCACGAAGTAGTGATAGGGATAAGCAGGCTTAGGAAATTAGTATTGTTATTATCTGCTCCAAATTAGGAAATAAACCAATGAAAGTGTTTTCTAAATGTTAGAAACAGTAGATGTCTGATATTTTAATAAAAAGGAGTTGATTTATAATTTTAATAGAAAAGTAAAATTTGATAATTTGATAAAAAGTGATTTATCAATAACTATTTTGAAGCTTTTATTTTGTCTTTAGGCACATTGTTATACTTACCCTATATGTGCACTTTGCTTTTGAAAATAGAACTTATAGAAAATAAAAAAAATCTGAGAAACGTGTAAGATTCAACCTTTGAACTCCTTTTAGAAGTAAGAAATGCTTAGTGCTTGAAAGTGTCTTTTATTGATTTTTTTTAAACTTCAAAATAAAAATAATAACAAGTTAAAAATACTACATTTTATTTAAAATACAATTTAGTGAATTTTTTTATTTATTAATGATATTTTAAAATGATGTGTTTTATGTACGTTTGCTAAGATGAGCTCAGTCGTTTCTGATAATTTAATTAAAGAAGAAAACACTTGTTAAATTGAAAAGAGAGTTCTAATTTTTAGAACTCACTAGTTTTGAGGAGATAAATTTAAAAATCAAAGGTTTTGATTTAAAAAGGTAAAATGAAAATATTTTGACTATCACTTAAACTTAAAAGAAAAGAAATAGACTGGTGTTTGATAAGTAGGATTAAGCAGTCCACTAGGACAAAATCAACTATGGAATTTGGAAGCCTTGAAAGGTAACATGGGAATTTTATGATCTTTTCAATCAGTGGTTAAAATTGGAAGGATACATTGCTAAGTCAAACTTCTCGAAATAGTAAAGAGTAAACACCACTATGTATCTGTTTACTCAAGAATGATTTGAATCATAGAATCTTGGTGCGAGGAAGTTTGGAAAGTATGATTTAGACAAGACATATTCTCGATTACGGAAAGAGTAAGCTGAGATGTTTTGTTCTTTCAATGGATGATATATAGACAAAGAGTTTTATTCGATTTAAAGTGTAAATAGGGTCAAATAGGGTCTACTTCAATTCTTGTATAGTAAGTTATGTGACAAAGGGGTGATCAAGATATTGGTTGGTAACTCATAGGTAAGGATAAGATACTTGTAGGCTATGGGTGTTCTAGGCATTATGTTGTTTCACTGGAAGCTATTGGCGGACCGGGTTGACATAAGTGGAAAGTCGATTAGTGTGAGAGCAATCCCCATACTAGTATTATACGGTGATATTAGTGGAAATTGGTTTCTATAGTAACCTGTGAACAGTGTTACCATATTCGGTTCTATCACTATAGATGTGTTCCAAGTACGCCCATGTAAAACTTAGAATTGTATTATTAGGAATTTGCACATATTTGGATCTGGAAAATGATGGGTAATAGTAGTCCCTGAACTTGTAGATCATGTGATAGTTCCAGGTTTGTAGATTTAGTGGCGTGTGCAAGTAAAATGCAAATTAAGTAATCATGGTAAATTGTTGGGATTTAGGTAATCCTAGATTTTTCTTGGATAATTGAGATGGGTTAGTAGGCATAACTGGAAGTAGTGATTAATTGGAAATGGGATATAAATTAGTATTTAATTCATGGAATATAGTGGGTTGCAATGTAAATTCCTATGATTATCAAGTTTAGATTTATAAATAAAAGTGTATCGTTTCAATTGACAAGGAATATACCCAAATGAAAGTGATGTACAAAATGGGATGGTTTTCGTATTTTGTACCGTCTATTTCAATAACTAAGAAAAAGATATTTCCTTGTAATTACAAACATGAAATTAATTCTCCTTTTGGATAAGACATAAAAATTCACACTATTAACCTTTTCTTTGGGAGAGATGTGGTTCTAATGCATTAAAATGCAAAATCCCTAAGTATAGACCAAAGTGTTGGTCATCGTGTTTATTAGATTAAAATGGCAGAGAATCATTCCATATTGAGTTATCTTAACCACGAAATAATTGGAACAAAGTAATAATAGATTATTTTTACTATAAAGGTCTTTTCTATGGAAGGACATGAAGAAATTTTTTGAAAGTTCAAACCACAAAATGTATCCTAGATAAGATTTTAGTCAAGATTGTGCAAGGGGTGTTTAATTCAAGAATTTGGATCCCTGTCAAGAAAAAAGATAAGGTTATTTGCACACATTGAGAATATGGAGGCGATTTTCATAGAAAAATAAAATAATTTTTTTAGGTAAGATTTGAATAAAGGAATAAAAAGATTATTTACAAACATCACTCGAATTTGAGGAAGATTATTTTCTTAAGGTATGGAAGACTAACTTAGAATACATAGTCATGTGCATAGTAACAACATGTGGACGAAGTAACCCTTAAGTGGCTATTATTTTGCTTAGAATGTTTTTATATTACAATTCCAAATAATTAAGGATTTTTATCACTAAAGTTAATGGGAAGATAGACTAAACTTTCCCTTGTGGAACTTAGGATAGATCCATATAGACCATTAACATGATACATAGGTACCAAAAATTATGGAAGATTGGGAAACAATCTAAAAGTAAAGAGAAATGACTTAAGAATGGCCAAAAGAAATGACTTAAGAATGGCCAAATAGGAAAATAAGTTATGTTATTTTTGATATTTTTGAAATCACCATTTTGGATAGCCATGAGGAAAACTAAAATATAATAAAGAGCTAAGTAGGAAGAGATACTGTTCGTATTTGAGTTATCCCACTTGATTTCTAGGAATTGGGATGACTAGGCATACCATTGGAAGAGCTCAGATGACTATTTTTGCATTGGAGTTCTTATGGAGCTACAGTTAGCGAAAGCATACTTACGCTCAAGTTATTTAGTGTGGTGTAAGATGATATCATTTGGGTTAGTAGCAAAGATTGTTGAAGGTTATCAATGCACATATAATTGAATTGGAAATTTTTGGATAGTGGTGAAAGTTGGTTGGCGAAGTTAAAAAGAATAGGCGAGCCCTTGTTTACCATTAACCTAACCATATTGTTGGGCATGGGACAAACTGAATCTTTATTAAGATAAATAAAAATAGTTAGAGTCCAATAGGGAGACGATTCAATTGGCAGCACATGGAATATTGAGGAGAAAATCCAAGCTAACCATGACAAACTTTTTTCTTGTATACTACCATTTTAATTAAGAAAAGTACATATTACATCTTTATTTAGGTTCTAACTTTGGTAGGGACCCTTGGATAGTAGGATTGGTTGTGAACATGTCAATAGGATGTGTTATAAATGATGAATACTACTAGATATATTTGGATGTATTGTTTGGATTGCTTGTTATGCACTATAACAATATGCCTTTCTTATACCTAAAGATGACACTTAATACATCCTTGGTATTTGTGTGCCGATCATTTAAATGTTCGAAAGATAGGTCATTTGGGGTGAAAGAAAGAAAAAGGAATAGCACAACCTCACAAAGGTGACGAGCAATATGCAATATGAATAAGTCTTTACAAAAAGAACTCATCTTTATTATACACAACATCAGAGTACATTAATCTATCATCAGTCTGGACAACTATAACAGTCTGTCCTTACAATTTAATAGCTAAAACTATAACTAACAAAAGAAGAATATAAGATATGTGAATACATCATGGAGAATCTAGCTCGTCTCGTGAAAGCTCCAAAGGATCCAGCTAAATCTGGAAAATATTCTCGGACTGACCTGAGCAATATAAAAAATAACAGCTGTATCAATCTGGTAAAACCAGCGTGAGAAACTCATATCACAAGGAATTTATCTATTTGACTTGTAAAACCTTTTTATATCAAATGTATCTCGTAAGACCATGCCGCATATAAATGCAAATGTTTTTACCTTACGATTACTAAATTATTTTCTATAGAAAATATAGTGATAATATTATTATGCCTAGGATACAAATACATATTAATCATAGCCAAAAATGTTACGTTAATTAAATTCTAGCATAGTAGGTAAACAACTAAGTACGCAAAAGGCACGTATTGGAAAATGGATTACATCAATGACAAGGCACTGGAGCACCACCTATCATAGTACATCTCTAAATAAAACACACCGAGAGCCTCATATGGACTCCCTGCAAGTTAAAACCAGCTCTACCCCTTACTGGATAGCGCCAAATATGTCATCACCTTGGTTGTGATCAACAACCTAAATGGGCCCCGAACATATATGATCTAAAACACTGATCTTGATTAGGTGATGACTGTACCCTAATGGTACCAAACAACATAGCCTTGAAGCATATCCCCTGATTTTAGTAATTCCTCAGTGTGAGGCTTGAGGTTACGATTACCTTTTTACGGCAAACCATCTTGGAATGCTAATACTACCCTCTAGGTAGAAATGCAATGCCAACATTCATCCATACAAGTTTGTTCTGGGTCTGAACGAAACTAAAGGCACTATCACTACTACATCCATTTTGGAATCACCCTCAGGATTAATAGCAAGTAACCCTTGGACTTCAAAAGCTCTATCTTCAATTACCTTCAAGATGTATTTAATTCAAATCGTTGAGTTGGATCAAAATGTTTTTGGGTAATTTATACTTATGCAATCTTGGTCTCTTTGAAACAACATCGATAGTTCTGCTAAACTCAACCTCGGGTCTTTTGGAAATAATAAGAAAATACATAGGAGATAGGATCATCCCCTAATCATTTAAGTGGACGGATTTCACTATCATTTTTTCTAGGAGAACAAAATGTGATTTATAAGCATAGTACAACATCATTAAAGATGTCTGTGCCATATAGTTCACGTGTTTCTCCTGGATATTTTCAAAGTTATATTTTGGTCCAGATTCGATGGTCGAATATTTAACCATCAAATAAACAAATAACAACATTTTAGAGATTTAATTACCCATAGCAATCACTAAGCCTCACAATAAGTCTTTCATTTGTTAAATCTACTTTTCAAAAGTGTTTATCAAAAACATTCATATACTTATCTCAATGACATAAGTATATTCACAAAACATTTGTGAAAGATTTCTCATTTCCAAATCGTATCAACGGATCAAAACAAAATGATATTTAAATTATAGGTAGAGATAACCTCAAACAATATTCCTTTGATGTTAAGTGTGGAACGAATGTCCAATACACTAGAATTAAGATGGTCGGTTAAAGGAAATCCAATATCAAATTCTTTTATAAATTTCCTTCTATAAATCCTCTAAAGAAATCTCTTTTATTTATGAATCTCCTTTACTAAAATTCCAAACCATTTACGAAACTCTTTATAAATCACCAAATTAAAGTTACAAAACTCTTTTATAAATACTAAATCCATTTATATATCTCTTTATAAATCGCCAAAATTATTTATAAAATTTCCTATAAATAACCAAAATCACTCATAAAACTTTCTTCTAAATATTCCTCAGTCAAAACAAAAATCCTTTTATAAACTCATTTAATAAAGATCTTTTAATAAACAAAATGATTATTTAAAACACCTTTACTAAACTCATTACTTAACTTGAAACCATTATTAAAAGTATGATTAACCTTAGAAATTAGAAAGAAGCTTAGTAACCACAATGATTCTCTTTTAATTAACTTTACATATCATGTCATAACATGGGTATTTACATAACAAACAGACATGCATAAGAAAATCAATCATATGAGTAAATGTCCAAGTTACCCAAAATAGCAGATGGGGATTTGCTCTATTAAACACATGCCTAAGTTAATATAATGGCAGAATGAGTTTTTATTTTGTCTAATAGATGTCAACCTAATCTACTTAGTGAATTATGGTAGAACGGTGGTTTATTGTGCCAAATAGATGTCAAATATAAGTTAATTAATAGAACGGTGATTTATTCTGCTAAAAAAATGTCAACTATAATTTAATTAGCAGAATTGTGTTTTACTCTGCTAAACATATAACCTTTGGGCTTCATATTCAATTGGGGTTACTTAATGGAAGTCAACAAAGAAATCCCTTGGATTAAAATCTTCCTTTAAAAGAAAGTTGCTTCTTGAAAACAAATTCGATCTTTAAAAATAAGGTGGTCTAAACTTCTAAAACTTTATTCAATAATTAAACAACATTTAAACTTTTATTTTAAAATAACTAAACCTTTAATTCATAATCAAACAATAATTAACTTAATAATAATTATCCTTAAATAAATAATTAAATAATAGTTAACCTTTAAATAAATGATTAAACCATAAATAATCTTAAATTAATTATTAAATAATAATTTTAAACTTTTAAATAATGATTAAATATTGTAAATCTTAATTAATTAATTAATTAATCTTTAATTAAAAGTCAAATAATAAATTAAAACATTATTTAAAATAATTAAATCATAATTATATTAAGTTTTAATTGAATATTAACTTGATTATTAATTAATAATTAAACCCTTTTCAAATAAAATATTAATTAGTCATAATTAAATAATAACTAATCACTAAATAATTAATTAAATAATAAATAACTCTTTACTAATTAACAAATTTTAGTTAACTTAATTATAAATATTTAAATACTAATTACCCTAGCTTAATTAATGATTAAGTACTAATTACCTTAATTTATTAATTAAATAATCGTCAAATAAATAAATAAATAATAATTGCATTTAAAACATTGAAATGTGATTAAAATCACTTTTGAAAAGATACTGTAGTTAAAAAAATTTAAATTAAAAAAGAGTTTGTCTTTTACGAACTTCATTTCTAACAACTATTGTTATGCAACCTACAATTTTCAAAACTTGTTTAATATAACAATCGACTTTAAACTTCTTAGCTTTCACAAACTAAACACTTATATCTTAATATAAGATTTTGAATAGTAAAATAAGATTCAAAACTTTATAAAACATTTCAAAAAGGTAAGTTGCCAAAGGATTTCGAAGTCACGACTAACAACTTTAAACACTAACTTTCTTAGCTTAGCAAATCCTCGGCAAGATGATAAACTTATATACATGTTATCACAACATCGAACAAGTCAAGATTCTAGCTTTCACCTTACCAACATTTAACTCATAGCTTGAAGTTAAAATTACATCACATCCATAAGATAGTTTCGTACTTAAACCAAGTCATAACAACAAACATCCATGCACATATAAACACATACAATCCAACATCATAATCAACTAAAGCTATGATTTAGCAACACAAATATACATCATAAATTAAGTTATAAAATTTAAATAAAATGTGTTAATTTCTCATTAAAAGTTTTCCAAAGTATTTCATAATTTGAAAGTAAGACGAAGATCTTACATAGCTTTGTAAAAACTTTAATTTATCCTTTAAAACTTGGAAATTGGCTCAGCCATAAAGTATGGAACAAGGCCTAGAAAGGTGGATGGACTTCGGATTATCATCGAATTCACAAAAATCAACTCGAAAATGGGTCATCTCAACTGATTTTTTTATAAGTTACTCATGTAATTTGGAAAAGTTGTAAAAGGGAAAGTTCTTAAAAATTCTCTTCTACTATTTTAAAAGAAGAATCACTCAATTTGGATCTATTTTGAAGGAGATATGATTAAAAGATGAAGAGGTATTTTCAGACTTGAAAGTCTGGGTTTGAAAATATTCTACAAAGAAATAAGATTTAGAAATGGCTAAGTCCAAAATTTGAAGAAGTTGTACACATGAAAGTGGTATCCACTAGAATTTTATAAGCTTTGCAAAAAAGAAAACCTCAATTTGGAAAAGATATGAGAAAGATATGGTAGAAGGAAGAAGAAGCAAAATTGAAGAAATGAAAGGGGTATTTATAAGTTAAAAAACAAAGTAAATTACCTTAATGCCCTTGGTCCTTTACCTTGCACATCCTCTTTCCACATTACCATGCCACCTCACCTTCATGTACCTCACCCATAATTTTGTCCCCCTTCTCTTTGCTTAGCCAACGTGTTTTCAATGCAAAATATACTTTGTGCTTACATAGGTAACTTAAGGAATCTTATATTTTATGTTTTTTTAAAAACAATTATGGTTATATTTCACACCATCATATATGATAACTTAAGTGTGTGTGTGTGTGTGTTTGTATGTATGTGTATATATATAATACGCACACACTAATAAATAAGTATCCTACTTATTATAAATATATGTGTTATATTATACAATAGAGTTCACAATATTTCCGACAACTTTTAGCCGGCGAAAAGTCGAATATTCGGAAAATGAATTCTTGTCACATTTCCATTTTGTATATAGTTTTGTAAATAAATTTGAAAAACTATTTCACCATCATTATTTATTATTAAAAGTGTTTTATTATAGTTATAAAATATATTATTTGAATATTTAAAATTAATTAAATATTCCCAAATTAAAGTGGTGAAATTCCGAATCATTACACTATTCCCTCCTTATAAGAATTTCGACCTTGAAATTTGACCATAACCTAACCCAAAAACACTTAACACTACTCATCTGTCCGAAAGGTGTATGTAGATCATTCTTGTGCAAAATCTGATTTGATCACTCACTTGAATACATAGCTTACTACTGAACTAGCATCGCTCATCTGACTTCCTAGTGCGTACTCTGATCAGGTTTCTTAGTCAAAAACCTCCATTATTCTTACGTAGCTATATACTATGATAGACAACTTTGGTTCTAGATTAATACCCTCATAAGTGTTCGCTGTCAAAAATCGAGTGATAAATCCTTCTTCGAAATGGTGAAAACACCTCAAGTCATGTACTCGAACGTTGAATCGAGAACTATATGAAAAAGGGAAATGATCTACGTACAACCTACATACTCATCTAAAGGTTCTTGTAACACCCCCCGTTTCGTACCATTCAAATCGACAATAATCCACACATATCAGACTTGAATGATGCGAAATAACAAATTGTAAATAAATTTGGGGCAAATAAAATCAAATACACAGAATCACAGATACAGAACAAACAGAATAACTCGCAGCGGAATATAAAAATACATAGTTGTTCATGAAGCTACTACGGCAGAGTCTCAAACCAAATACATAATACAATCTGAAAACAACATAATAGAAATCCTAAATACATAGAAGTTCACTAATACATGAGATAAATTAGAATAGCTGAAACAGAAACTAGATATAAATGTAGATAAGCAAAAACTCCAACAAAGACCAGCTCCAGAAAGAGAATCCAAAGCTGTGAATACTCAGGCTGACCCGAGCGTAAAGCAAAACACAAAACACTCGAGTCAGGACAATATATACATATATAATGTAAACTAACTTAAGTGAACTGTAAATAAGGACAAGTAACTTAAAGGATGCATGGGACTGCCCATCCTTTAAGGATCCGTCAAACTATTTACTATATAGTAATATTACGCTATTATAATAGTGTCTATAGTAAAATAAACATACTTTTAAATAGCGTTCCAGGCTACCCATATCACCCTTCACACATAATAGTCCCAGTAGTCCATCCAATATCATGACATCTCCAGATCGGGATACTATCAGAGGATACCACACGGGCTACGGGAGAAAAACAAACTTGTAGTAAAGTCTCGGTATGATAGGTGACATGGCACACAAGGCAATGCCAGGGCAAAATACCAATTACGCACACAGGCTGGTGGTAACGCAGCAGGCACATACGCCCACCCCTAACAACACTCCAAATCAAAGGGTTCACCCAATTGATCACAGCAGTAATAGAATGGTATTGAAGAAGTGTGTCCAACCAGAGGTGCTACCTCCTTTGGCCCGAGATCGCTCCTATTTTAGCCACCTTAAGCTAACTCACGGGAGTTAAGTCCACGTAAAGTACCTTAGGAACAACGTCACCATCCTACTTCATTCTAGAATCTCCACCTCGTACACAGTTGTTAAAGTGGTTTTCGGTATCGACAGAGAGTATGTCCATATTTGATCCCGATCTCTTTAACAACCAATCGTTATTATAACCCGTATATATAATTTTAAAAGTGATATTTATATTTCAAAAATCAAATACCATTTACTAATTTAATATCATTTCAAATCATTTCAAAATATTAAACTTATTATTTCATTTCAAAACCATATTCATTTTATTCGATTTAAAATACCATTTCAGTTTTCATTTCAAAACAGTTTATATTTTCAAATCAAATTACTTCATTTAAATTATTAAAAATGAAGTTATTACATTTAATAATCAAATTATTAAATTTCCAAAATTTAAACTTTTCAAAGTTCATTCATTCACTTAATTTTATCGAAACAGTGAAAATTCACCTTTCCTAGCATTTAGCAAACGCTACGGAAAATTTCATTCAAAACAGTTTAATTTAACAAAAGACGACATTTTAAAAATACTGTAATATAGTTACACTAGTTTTAATGAAAACTTAGTTTAATTCAACAATTATAGCACTTACAAAAATGCTATAACAGCCCTAAATCTTATTTAGCTTTTTAGTTCATTATATCAACTACAACATTTACAAATGCTGTAATATCATTTACATTAGAATTAATAGTATTTCAAAAATGCAGTAATTTACTTCAAATGTTCTGTAAAATTTCACAAACAACTATATTTTATTTAGATCATTTTTAACTTATAAAATCACATATTTTCACTTTTATAATCATCATTTAATTTTCCTTAAATTCATGATTTTATAAAGTTAAATTTCCATTCAAAAATAAGATTTAATAATAATTCACTTATTAAATTCCAATATTCAGTTTAAATTCATTAAATTAACTTTCAACTTAACACTTAAGTTTAAAATTTTAAATATAACTTAATTTCAAATTTATTTACTTAACTTAAAATTCACTTTTAAGCCAAATTCACAAATTTTCAATTTTGGTTATATTTCAAATTTCAACTTAAATATTCATTCATTTCACATTTCAACTTTATTCAAAAATCATTAATATATTATAAAATCACTTTAAATTCATTTAAATTCAAATTGTCAAAAATTTATCCTATTTTCATATTTAATTTAAAATTCCATTTGTAATTAAATCAAAATTTCCAAAATAACTTACATTCAAGTTTTCTAACTTTTTCATTAATTTATTTCACTTATAAGATTCAAAAAATCAATAATATTTTACAAACATCATTTTTAGTTAAGTTTAGATCAAAATATTATAATATTTACATTTCTAAAATATTTTTAAAATTTTAGAAAAACATACTTTAACTACGGATCTGTATAAAATTTTCTACGCTAGGTAAAGTGAAACAGGTAATATATCATTTCAACCCGTAATTTACAAAGAAAACCCGGGTTTTATCATTTCAAACCCGTAGTCCCAAGTAAATGAAATAAACTGAAAATCGCTCAGGCCTACCATTTCAGCCCATAACGATTTTCCCTTATTCTAAAGTCCATTCGGGTATGTATCATTTCAACCCATAATGATTCTAATCTAAAGGGAACTTGTAGTGTGATAAATTTATATAAATAACAGAACAACATAATATAACGGTAACATATGATATAACCAGTGTTTAAGCATGAGTGAACATCATATAATCATAATATAGCAGGTGTAACATGGTTATGCATTTTACAGATTCAAAAGGGGTCAATTTACTAGTTATATATGTACATATTGTCAGGTGAGAATAACTCACATGTTTGAGCTGGAGACACAACAACGAATGCACAAATGAGATCCACACAAGCAAAATAGCACGACACAGAGACGAGTGGAAGAGCCAGAGTATCAATACCCTTGAATACAAGTCAAACAAAACAATATAATAACATAAGCTTTCAAATTCAAATACGATAAACTGAGCTATAATATTTTCACTTATAAAATCACATATTTTCACTTTTATAATCATCATTTAATTTTCCTTAAATTCATGATTTTATAAAGTTAAATTTCCATTCAAAAATCAAGATTTAATAATAATTCACTTATTAAATTCCAATATTCAGTTTAAATTCATTAAATTAAATTTCAACTTAACACTTAAGTTTAAAATTTTATATATAACTTAATTTCAAATTTATTTACTTAACTTAAAATTCACTTTTAAGCCAAATTCACAAATTTCCAGTTTTGGTTATATTTCAAATTTCAACTTAAATATTCATTCATT
This sequence comes from Allium cepa, assembly GCA_030765085.1. Taxonomy (NCBI): domain Eukaryota; kingdom Viridiplantae; phylum Streptophyta; class Magnoliopsida; order Asparagales; family Amaryllidaceae; genus Allium; species Allium cepa. The sequence goes on from CM060935.1 coordinate 556,370,575, forward strand.
TCACATTTTAACCTTATTCAAAAATCATTAATATATTATAAAATCACTTTAAATTCATTTAAATTCAAATTGTCAAAAATTTATCCTATTTTCATATTTAATTTGAAATTCCATTTATAATTAAATCAAAATTTCCAAAATAACTTACATTCAAATTTGCTAACGTTTTCATTAATTTATTTCACTTATAAGATTCTGAAAATCAATAATATTTTACAAAAATCATTTTTAGTTAAGTTTAGATCAAAATATTATAATATTTACATTTCTAAAATATTTTTAAAATTTTAGAAAAACATACTTTAACTACGGATCTGTATAAAATTTTCTACGCTAGGTAAAGTGATACAGGTAATATATCATTTCAACCCGTAATTTACAAAGAAAACCCGGGTTTTATCATTTCAAATCCGCAGTCCCAAGTAAATGAAATAAACTGAAAATCGCTCAGGCCTACCATTTCAGCCCATAACGATTTTCCCTTTATTCTAAAGTCCATTCGGGTATGTATCATTTCAACCCATAGTGATTCTAATCTAAAGGGAACTTGCAGTGTGATAAATTTATATAAATAATAGAACAACATAATATAATAGTAACATATGATATAACCAGTGTTTAAGCATGAGTGAACATCATATAATCATAATATAGCAGGTGTAGCATGGTTATGCATTTTACAGATTCAAAAGGGGTCAATTTACTAGTTATATATGTATATATTGTCAGGTGAGAATAACTCACATGTTTGAGCTGGAGACACAACAACGAATGCACAAATGAGATCCACACAAGCAAAATAGCACGACACAGAGATGAGTAGAAGAGCCAAAGTATAAATACCCTTGAATACAAGTCAAACAAAACAATATAATAACATAAGCTTTCAAATTCAAATACCATAAACTAAGCTATAATCAACTGCACAAATCAAAGCAGAATTGCTTTGCACTTGTTTCCAACATATATTAGGCTTAGCCATAGGTGTACTACAAGGCTAAAGCAAGGATTTTGGGTCAGTTTTGGGTTGGGTATGGTTGGCGTACACTTGGTTGTTGATGGTGCAAAGGTAGGTGGTGGTGAAAACAACACAACAAGGCATCACATGGTTTTCAAACCAAAGTTAGGCTCGGCCAAGGCCACTATAGGCACGGCCCTCACTGTGGGGTCCAAGGTAATGATGTGGCAGATATTTCAGTTGGGGTTGAAGGTGGTGGAGGTGGTGTTGGTGGCGGTCATGGGGTGTGGAAGGTGATGGATACATGGTAGAGCTCGCATATGCAATAATAATGGAGTTTTGGTGAACTTTGTGGAGGATCAATCACTAAGGAAAGCTCGGCTTGGGGTTTGTCCAGAGAGGAGGTCATGATGGTGGTGTTCTCAAGTGGTGATGGAGGCGGCATGACATGGGGAGGAGCACGGCCGAACCTATGATGAAGGAGATCAAGTGCAAAGCTCAAATCAAAGAATAATAAAAGTAAAAACAAAAGAAAAAGATTTTTACCCAAACTTTACTCAAAGCTATGGCCGATTTTTTTTTCAGGAGATGAGAAAAATGAATTTACATGAATGGGAAATAGAGTATGCGGCTGAAAGATGTGGATAGTAAAGGCTAATTGAATGAAAAGTTAGGTTAAATGTGAAAAGGCGGAACATAAAGAGCCATAGGAAAATCAAAAGTCATAACCTTTTCAAATTTCTTTTAATTTCTTTATATATGTTTAATTTATTGAAAATAATAATAAATTCAGTCAAAACTCGAAAATGCAACAAAAATATAAAATATAAATAAATAAATAAATAAATAAATAAATAAATAAATAATAATTATATATGATAAAAATAAGAAAATAGCTCAAATAAATGCAAACTAGTCTAGAAAATTTGAAAATAAACAGAATAAATTTTGGAAAAATTATATGGACTTAAAAAATATTTATAAATAAAGATAATAACATAAAATAAAAATTCATTCACAAAAATAAATAAATAAATTATAATTAAATATAATTTAAGCGAAGAAAATAGCAGAAAATTAGAAACTAGCCTTTAAAAATAGGAAATAAATGCAATAAATTTTGGAAAAATTCTATTATCATTTTAAAAGTATTTAGAGATGATATCACATAAATAAAACAAATTTAAAATAATTTCAAAATGACATAAAGTCAAATTTAAATTTAAATTCAAAAATCTAGGGTTGTTACACTCTTCCCCACTAAAATCTTTTCGTCCTCGAAAAGAACGAAAAGGAAAAATAAAGAGAAACAAGATAGAAAAACAAAATAGTACCTGAAATGAACAATTCTGGATTCGAAGCACGATTGCTCTCCTCCGTTTCCCAGGTACAATCTCGATCGTCAGTACTCCACTATACTTTGACCAGATTCACAGATTTCCTTTTGAGCTGCTTCGTGTCTCTGTCAACAATACGAAGTGGCTTCCTCTCAACAGTCAGATTAGGATCAATATCCAAACTATCAAGAACAGAAGGTTGAACAATAAAAGATGGATCATGAAGATGACGTCGAAGATGCGAGACATGGAATACATCATGCACTCCAGAAAGCTTCTCGGGCAAATCCAGATGATAAGCCAAAGAACCAACTCTTTCCACAATGCGGAAAGGACCAATGCATCTAGGAGAAAGCTTCCCTCTACAACCAAAACGAATGACATTCCTCAAGGGAGAAACCTTAAGGAACACCTGATCACTAACAAAAAATTCCAAATTCTGCCTACGCCTATCAGTATACTTCTTCTGCCTATCCTGAGCGGCTCTCAATCTCTTATTAATCTCCTCAACTTTCTCAGAAGCTTCCAAAATCACATCAGAACCAAGAACCAAACGATTGCCGGATTCAATCCAGCAAGATGGGGATCTACAAGGTCATCCATATGGAGCAGCAAACGGAGACATTTTGAGACTGCCCTGAATGCAAATATGGAATTAGATAGATAAAAGGATCAAGAATAGACTGAAAAATAGAAGATAAGATTATACCTGATAGCTATTATTGTAGGTGAATTCGGCAAGATGGAGATAATCTTCCCAAGATCCTCTATAATCAAGCACACAAGCACAAAGAAGATCCTCGAGAACCTGATTCACTCTTTCCGTTTGACCGTCGGTCTGTGGATGGAAAGCAGTGCTCAGATTCCTGAAAAGCCTTCCAGAACTAACTGGTGAAGATAGGGTCGCGATCACAAAAAATATTGAGAGGAACACCCTGGAGACGAACAATCTCTTTCATGTAGATCCTAGATAAGCTAGAAGCAGATCGAGTAGACTTGACCGGAATAAAATGAGCGGACTTGGTCAGTCTATCAACAATAACCCAGATACTCTCATTACCCCTCCTAGTCCTCGGTAAACCATCGATGAAATCCATGGAAACCTGTTCCCATTTCCAATTGGGAATCTCAAGGGGCTGCAACAAACCAGGGGTCTTCAGGTGATTAGCTTTGACTTGCTGATAAGTCGTGCACCGACTAACAAAGATAGAGATAAGAGAAGAGAGAAAGACTTACATTGATCGCAGTGGTCTAGACTGGATCAACTGAAACTCCATTACTAGAAACAATATGCCCGAGATATCGGACTTCAAACTTCCATAAATGGCATTTAGAAAATTTAGCCTTCAACTGATGATTTCTGAGAGTCTCTAGAACATATTTCAAATGCGATTTATGCTCATCCTTAGTCTTAGATAAGACAAGGATATCATCAACAAAGACTAGAACAAATTTATTAAGCACAACACGAAAAACACGATTCATCAAATCAACAAAGAAAGCAGGAGCATTAGTCAAACCGAAAGGCATGACCAACCATTCATAAAAACCATTCTCAGTGCGGAAAGAAGTCTTGGGAATGCTGTCCTCGGCAACCCTGAGCTGATGAAAACCAGTGGCAAGATCAAGCTGAGAGAAAACTGTGGCACCATAAAGCTGATCAAACATATCATTGATGCGAGGCAATGGATATCTGTTTTTCATAGTGAGCTTGTTCAGCTCCCTATAATCAACACACATCCGAAGAGAACTATCAGACTTGGTGACAAAAACCACCGCAGCTCCCCATTCAGAAAAACTAGGCCTAATCAGACTTTTAGAAGACAAGTCCTCAATTTGCTTTCCCAACTCAACCTTCTCGCGGGGTGCCATTCTTCTAGGAGGAAGAACAACAGGTCGAGCATCAGGAATAAGATCAATTCGAAAAACAATTTACCGCTTCGGAGGTAAAGAAGTGACTTCACCAAAAACATTGGGAAATAATCTAACCACAGGAGTCGAATCAAGATCACTGGGAGAAGAATCCAGAGAGTAAATAAAATTGCCAGCAAAATCCTGAGGCAAGCGGCACTGAATAATTAAGGAATTCCCTTGATCATCAACAAGACGAACATTCCGAGCTTTACAAAAGATACGTGCATCATGATGCACTAACCAATCCTGACCAATTAGTAAATCAAAAGCATCGAAGCCCAAAACACAAAAATCACCACAAAAGCGATGATCGGAATGGAGAAGTTTCACTTCTCGACAAATCCGATTAAGGTTAGCGGGACCCCCAATAGGATTTGAAACACATAATGGAACAGAAGCATACTTAGGAGATAGGAGATTGTCAAACTTATCACATAAAGCAACAGAAATAAAACTGTGTGAAGCACCAGTATCAAACAAAGCACGAACAGGATGATGGAATAAAGTAAAGGAACCCTGGAGAGTACCTTGGTCATCACTAGGAGCAGGAGCAGGTGGAGGAACTGGAGATGATGCATAAGTGACAGCAAATATGCCAAAAGGAGTACCCCTCTGCTGGGTAGGGCAGTCCTATTTAAAATTACCAGGCTGGAGACAGATATGGCAAAGATCACATTTAGTTAACTGACCAGGTGGAGGAATAGCAGCACCAGATAGATTAGGACAGCTATTGGCATAGTGCCCCTTATGATCACACCTAAAGCAAGTGATGGAGGAGAAATCAACAGGTTGCCTTTGAGCAGGAGCTGATGATGAAGATCCTAAACCAGAACGCTTCTGCCAATTCTTCTTCTGCTGCTAGAAATTAGGCTTACGCTTCTTGGAATTAGCAGATGAAGACTGAGCACCAGAAACAACAGGACCTTTGGATGTGGGGTTCTTATAGCGAATCTCCATATCCATAAGCTGGGTGAAAGAGCCATGAACATGAAAAATAAGGCGACTATAATACTCTGAACGAGCACCAGCAATAAATTTCTCATTCTCCTTGAGAGGAGTGTCAATCAAGCTAGGACCGAACTTGGAAAGCTCATAGAACTTCCTCTCATACTCAGCAAAAGACATGCTACCCTGCTTAAGATTCATAAACTCTTGATAAAGTTGAGATTTCCCGGCTTCTGGCATCCATTTTGCAACAAAAGCCTCCCTGGAAAAGAGATACTAAAAACAAGCTTAAGATAGATTCAAAAAGAAAGGAAAAAAATAGGAACAAAATTCAGGATATCACAAAGGATACCTAAACTGCTCCCAAGTGATATCAGCCTCAACGGTGTTAGCCGTAACGGACTCCCACCAATCTAAAACAGAATCACGCAACTGCCAAGCTGCTAACTGATGCTTCTGGGCATCAGTAATATCAAGACCAGTAAATATCCTCTCAAGACTCCGCAACCAATGCTGAGCCTCAATGATGCTCTCTGAACCGGTGAATGGGGTACTACCAAGCCGAGAGAATTCCTTACCAAGAATAGTAAACCTGACTGGAGCAACAGGTTGAGGAGCTGGGGTAATACCACGACCCCTGCCTCTGGCATTTCCTCGATTCATCCTGAAAAATATCAAGAATGAATTTAGGACAAGATAAAGAAAAGCCAAAGGTAAATTAGAGATAAGACAAGATAATACACTTGGATGAATATCCTAAAAAAAGGGAAAAATCTAACAAGGTAGATACGAAAGAAAGGAAGTTAAAAAACATTTGAAAATCCTTTAAAACAAGAAAAAAATTTATATATCAAAATAATCTTTGAAAATCCTCGAAAACATTTTGAAAATCATTTTATACTTGAAAATACGTCTCTCACAAAGATATGATTCTGAGATTGATTTCACTCATTCTAGGGTAGAAATACCTATCTCTAATGAGTTTCTGCTCCACAGAGGCAATGGTTTTCCAAAAACCAAAACTCTGATACCAACTGTAACAACCCCCGTTTCGTACCATTCAAATTGACAATAATCCACACATGTCAGACTTGAATGATGCGAAATAACAGATTGTAAATAAATTTAGAGCAAATAAAATCAAGTACACAGAATCACAGACATAGAACAAACAGAATAACTCGCAGCGGAATATAAAAATACATAGTAGTTCATGAAGCTACTACGGCAGAGTCTCAAACCAAATACATAATACAGTCTGAAAACAAAATAATAGAAATCCCAAATACATAGAAGTTCACTGATACATGAGATAAACTAGAATAGCTGAAACAGAAAGTAGATATAAATGTAGATAAGTAGAAACTCCAGCAAAGACCAGCTCTAGAAAGAGAATCCAAAGCTGTGAATACCCAGGCTGACCCAAGCGTAAAGAAAAACACAAAACACTCGAGTAATGACAATATATACTTATATAATGTAAACTAACTCAAGTGAACTGTAAATAAGAAAAAGTAACTTAAAGGATGCCTGGGAACACCCATCCTCTAAGGATCCGTCAAACTATTTAATGTATAGTAATATTGCACTATTATAATAGTGTCTACAGAAGAAAAAAACATACTTTTAAATAGCGTTCCGGGCTACCCATATCACCCTTCACACATAATAGTCCCAGTAGTCCATCCAATGTCATGACATCTCCAGATCGGGAAACTATCAGAGGATACCACACGCGCTACGGGAGAAAAACAAACTCGTAGTAAAGGCTCGGTATGGTAGGTGACACGGTACACAAGGCAATACCAGAGTAGATATACCAATTACGCACACGGGCTGGTGGTAACGCAGCAGCCACATACGCCCACCCCGAACAACACTCCAAATCAAAGGGTGCACCCAATCGATCACAACAGTAATGGAATGGTATCGAAGAAGTGTGTCCAGCCAGAGGTGCTACCTCCTTTGGCCCGAGATCGCTCCTGTTTTAGTCACCTTAAGCTAACTCATGGGAGTTAGGTCCACGTAAAGTACCTTAGGAACGTCGTCACCATTCACCTTCATTCTGGAATCTCCACCGCATACATAGTTGTTAAAGCGGTTTTGGGTATCGACAGAGAGTATGTCCATATCCGATCCCGGTCTCTTTAACAACCAATCGTTATTATAACCCGTAGTTATAATTTTAGAAATGATATTTATATTTCAAAAATCAAATATCATTTAACAATTAGTATCATTTCAAATCATTTCAAAATATCAAACTTATTATTTCATTTCAAAACCATATTCATTTTATTAAATTTAAAATACCATTTCAATTTTCATTTCAAAACAGTTTATATTTTCAAATCAAATTACGTCATTTAAATTATTAAAAATGAAGTTATTACATTTAATAATTAAATTTCCAAAATTTAAACTTTTCAAAGTTCATTCATTCACTTAATTTTATCAAAACAGTGAAAAGTCACCTTTCGTAGGATTTAGAAAACGCTACGGAAAATTTCATTCTGAACAGTTCAATTTAACAAAAGAGGGCATTTTAAAAATATTGTAATATAGTTACATTAGTTTTAAAGAAAACTTAGTTTAATTCAACAATTATAGCACTTACAAAAATGCTATAATAGCCCTAAATCTTATTTAGCTTTTTAGTTCATTATATCAACTACAGCATTTACAAATGCTGTAATATCATTTACATTAGAATTAATAGCATTTCAAAAATGCAGTTAATTAACTTCAAATGTTCAGTAAAATTTCACAAATAGTTATATTTTATTTAGATCGTTTTTGACTTATAAAATCGCATATTTTCCCTTTTATAATCATCATTTAATTTTCCTTAGATTCATGATTTTATATAGTTAAATTTCCATTTAAAAATCAAGATTTAATAATAATTCACTTATTAAATTCCAATATTCAGTTTAAATTCATTAAATTAAATTTTAACTTAACACGTAAGTTTAAAATTTTAAATATAACTTAATTTCAATTTTATTTACTTAACTTAAAATTCACTTTTAAGCTAAATTCACAAATTTCCAATTTTGGTTATATTTCAAATTTCAACTTAAATATTCATTCATTTTACATCTTAACTTTATTCAAAAATCATTAATATATTATAAAATCACTTTAAATTCATTTAAATTTAAATTATCATATTTATCATATTTTCATATTTAATTTAAAATTCCATTTATAATTAAATCAAAATTTCCAAAATAACTTACATTCAAATTTTCTAACTTTTTCATTAATTTATTTCACTTATAAAAATTCAGAAAATCAATAATATTTTGCAAAAATCATTTTTAATTAAGTTTAGATCAAAATATTATAATATTTACATTTCTAAAACATTTTAATTTTTTTAGAAAAACATACTTTAACAACAGGTCTGTATAAAATTTTCTACGCTAGGTAAAGTGATACTGGTAATACATCATTTCAACCCGTAATTTACAAAGAGAACACGGGTTTTATCATTTCAAACCCGCAGTTACAAGTAAATGAAATAAATTGAAAATTGCTCAGGCCTATCATTTCAGCCCATAACGATTTTCCCTTATTCAAAAGTCCGTTCGGGTATGTATCGTTTCAACCCATAGTGATTCTAATCTAAAGGTAACTTGCAGTGTGATAAACTGATATAAATAACTGACCAGCATAATATAACAGTAAATATGATATAATAGGTTTTTAAGCATGGGTGAACATCATATAATCATAATATAGCAGGTGTAACATGGTTATGCATTTTACAGATTCAAAAGGGGTCAATTTACTAGTTATATATGTACATATTGTCAGGTGAGAATAACTCACAGGTTTGAGTTGGAGACACAACAATGAATGCACAAATGAGATCCACACAAGCACGATAGCACGACACAGAGATGAGTGGAAGAGCCAAAGTATCAATACCTTTGAACATAAGTCAAACAAAACAATAAATAACATAAGCTTTCAAATTCAAATACGATAAACTGAGCTATAATCAACTGCACAAATCAAAGCAGAATTGCTTTGCACTTGCTTCCAGCATATATTAGGCTTGGGCATAGGTGTAGTACAAGGCTCAAGCAAGGTTTTTGGGTCAGGTTTGGGTTGGGTATGGTCTGCCTACACTTGGTTGTTGATGGTGCAAAGGTGGGTGGTGGTGAAAACAACACAACAAGGCATCACATGGTTTTCAAACCAAAGTTAGGCTCCGCCAAGGCCACTATGGGCACGACCCTCATGTGGCGTGCAAGGTGATGATGTGGCAGAGAGTCCAGGTGGTGCTGGAGGTGGTGGAGGTGGTGTTGGTGGCGGCCATGGGGTGTGGAAGGTGGTGGATACATGTTGAGCTCGGCTTTGCAATAATAATGGAGTTTTGGTGAACTTTGTAGCGGATCAATCACTGAAGAAGGCTCGGATTGGGGTTCGGCCAGGGGGAAGTGATGATGGTGGTGTTCTCAGGTGGTGGTGGAGGCAGCATGGCATAGAGAGGAGCATGACCGAACCTATGATAAAGGAGATCAAGTGCAAAGCTCAAATCAAAGAATAATAGAAGTAAAAACAAAAGAAAAGAAAAGGATTTTAACCCCAACTTTTCTTAAAGCTATGGCCGAAATATTTTTCAGAAGATGAGAAAAATGAATTTACATGAATGGGAAATAGAGTATGCGGCTGAAAGACGTGGATAGTAAAGGGTAATTGAATGAAAAGTTAGGTTAAATGTGAAAAGGTGGAAGATAAAGAGCCATAGGAAAATCACAAGTCATAGCCTTTTCAAATTTCTTTTAATTTCTTTATATAAGTATAAATTACTGAAAATAATAATAAATTCTGTCAAAATTCAAAAATTCAACAAAAATATAAAATATAAATAAATAAATAATAATTATATATGATAAAAATAAGAAAATCGCTCAAAAAAATGCAAACTGGTCTTGAAAATTTGAAAATAAACAGAATAAATTTTGGAAAAATAATATGGACTTGGAAAATATTTATAAATAAAGATAATAACATAAAATAAAATTCATTCACAAAAATAAATAAATAAATAAATAAATTTAATTAAATATAATTTAAATGAAGAAAATAGCAGAAAATTAGAAACTAGCCTTTAAAAATAGGAAATAAGTGCAATAAATTTTGAAAAAATTCTATTATCATTTTAAAAATATTTAGAGATGATATCACATAAATAAAAAAAATTAAAATAATTTCAAAATGAAATAAAGTCAAATTTATATTTAAATTCAAAAATCTTGGGTTGTTACAGTTCTTACAATCCAATTGTTTTTACCCTGCTAAAAATATTTATGAAAAAATTTCATAATAGTTCCATCTTAGGTATAAATTTTTTTAAATGATACAACTTGTTTATGAAACCTTTTCATAAAATCAGTTTAGTTTATTAATATGTGTAATACTCTCCTACATTCTAAGAGTATATAAAAGGCATTTGATTTTAATTCCATTCACCTTTAACTATTCAGATATAGATCCAAGATAAATTGGATTTTAAAACAGAGTTGATTAATCCAACCACTTTTCCCAATTGGTCCAGTAAGTAGCTAAGAAGAGTAGGATAATGATATCCAAAATCCGTCTTATAATATACTTTTCTTTAGACACTCTAAGGTAAAGATGTTTACTAGCCGGTCCAATAACATCAAATAATTTTTCACTTCCTAGATGTTAAAATATACAGATATGGTTTACTAAAACCAAGTTTATTAAACCTTTTTAGTAATTCAATTTTAAGACTTCATTTATTAACCCTTTCTTTAATCAAAATACCTTATTATTTTAAAAAATTAGGAATCAAATACCCGAATTTATTTCAAAAACTTTTTAAAACGATACTTTATATTTAACCCTTAGAAAATATGCATATAGCCCAAGGAACTCCAAAATGATATCAAGGAATTGGATATTACCAAGTAGTATTATATATCCCCTTACTAAGAAGGGTTATACTCAAGGGAAGTGTTTACCATCCCCTCACATCCCCTACCCATTTTTAGTCACTTTTGAGGCACTCCAACTAGTTAATTATAAAATTCTTATTCTTTTCAAATCCCCTTTCAAACTATGCTCTATATATATTTCCATCCAAATAAATTTAACAAAATATTTATCATCCACTTGCTTTGGATTCATTCGTATTTGAAATTGTTTCGATCGTACAATGATAAAGAGAATAATCTACTAAGTGCTCTATCACATTCGCCTAAGCAAACATCTGGTTGTCACTTAGAAGATTATTCAGATCATCAAAAAACAGATCGAGATTCATTCCTCGAGTTGTCCAAAGAAAAATCTTACACTTAAATTCTTTTTCAAAATATTTATACTTTAAATTACTTTTAAGTAAAATTATTATTATTATTCCCAATCTTTGAAAACCATTTTTCAAAAGCACCGGGATTTTAAATTCTTTGAAAATCCATCTTAATTTCAAAATATATTTTAAAGTTTCTTATTTATAAATCACCGTATATAAAAACCTTAAATATTCATTTTTAAAATATGTTTCCTTTATTTTTAATAAGCACCCTTTTATTAAAATCTAATACCTATGACCCAGCATTAGCATCGAATGTTTTATAGTCAAACTATGAAACTTAATTCACAAGGTATCCGTTTTAATGTTCCCACAAATTCTATCTACCCAATTTATGATGGAAAAATAAAAATACCAATAAATCAAACAATAGTCAATGCTCAAAATTGGAAGAGCATTACTAAAAAAAATACTAAATGATAACAATAAAATATTTTCAACTCCTAACAATAATCACATCAACTATAACTATACTTTATTTTTGAAAATTGTTTCTATATGTATAAAATATATTTGTAGGTAGAATTATTTCATTTACCAAATTTTAAAACGATACTATGTTGATTTGCCTGGTTTAAGTATTTGGAAACCCCTATCGACACCGTGGTGCCCAACGTCTTGACCAAAATTCATATACCACGCAACACATAAATTAACACAATATAAAACATTTGTATAGCCCCAACAAATAAACACTCAATATATAATGTCAAACTCATTCTAGGGTCTCTCTTACCCTATCTCAAATGAGTCAACCCCAACAAAGCCTAGGTGTTCTCTCAACCTAAGCTCTGATACCAAGTTGTAACGATCTGCCTTTCTTACACCTAAAGGCGACACTTAATACATCCTCTACATTCGTGTGTCGATCATTTAAGTGTCTGAAAGACATGTCATTTGGGGTGAAATAAAGAAAAAGGATGAACATAATTACATAAAACATGACGAGTAATATATAATATGAACAAATCTTTACAAAAAGAATTCTTCTTTATTATACACAACATCAGAATACATTAACCTTTCATCGGTATGGACAGTTATAACAGCTTGTCCTTACAATTTAATAACTATGACTAGAATAAAAAGTTGAAGAGTATAAGATACACCGATACGCCTTGGAGAATCCACTTGTCTCCTGAAAGCTTCAAAGGATCCAGCTAAATCTGGATAATATGCTTGGGCTGACCCGAGCATTAGAAGAAAAATAACACCTGGATCAGTCTGGTAATACCAACGTGATAAAAAAAATCACAAGGAATTTAGTTATTTAACTTGTAAAACCTTTTTAAATTAAAGGTATCTCTTAAGACTATGCAACACATAAATACAAATGGGTTTTTACCTTACGATGGTCAAAACATTTTCTACAGAAAATCGGTGATATTATAATAATATCTAAGATATAAATACATATTAATCATAGCCAAAATTGTTACATTAATTATATTCCAAAATAGGTATACAACTAAGTCCGCAATGTCACGTACTAGAAAATGGATTCTATCAACAAAAAGGCACTAGGGTACAACCTCTCATAGTGCATCTCTAAATAAAACACACTGAGAGCCTCACATGGAATCCCTGTGAGTCAAGACCGGCCCAAACCCTTATTGGATAGCATCAAATATGTCATCACTTTGGTTAAGACCAATAACCTAAATGGGCCTTGAGCATACATGATGACCATACCCCAATGGTAGCGAATAACATAGCCTTGAAGCATATCCTTTGATTTTAGTCATTCCTAGTGTGAGGCTTGAGGTTACGATTGCCTTATTATAGAAAACCTTCTTGGAATGCTAACACCACCCTCCAAGCAGAAATGCAATGCCAACATTCATCAATACAAGTTCTTCTGCATTTGAACGAAACTGAAGGCGCTATGTCTACTATATCAATTTTGGAGTCGCCCTCAAGACTAATAGTAAGTAGCTCTTGCACTTCAATAGCTCTTCCTTCAATCAACTTTAAGATATATTCAGTTCGAAACATTTGAGTTGGGTTGAAGTGGTTTTTGGATAATTTATACTTATCTGATCCCAACCACTTGGAAACAACATTTGATAGTTCCGATAAATTCAATCCCGGGTCTTTTGGTAATAATTAGACAATACATTAGAGCAAGAATCACCCTCTAGCGTTTAATTGGAAGGATCTCCATATCATTTGACCTTGGAGAACAAAATGAGATTTATACGCACAGTACATCATCATCGAAGATGACTATGCCATATAACTCACGTGTTTCTCCTAAATATTTCCAAAGTTATATTTTGGTCTAGATTTGATAATCGGTTATCTAATTGTCAAATAAACAAACAAGCAACAATTCAGAGATTTAATTACCCACGGCGACCACTAAGCCACAAAATAAATTTTTTATTTATTAAAACTCTTTTTTTAAAGTGTCTATCTGAAACATTCATATACTTATCTTACTGACATAAGCGTATTCGCAAAAAATTTGTGAAAGATTTCTCATTTTCAAACCATATCAAAGGACGAAAAAAATGTTATTTAAATTATAGACAAAGGTAGCCTCAAACAATATTCCTTTGGTGTTAAGTATGGAATGAATGTCCATACCACTAGAATTAAGAAGGTCAGTTAATGAAAATTCAGTCTCAAATTCTTTTATAAATTTTCTTCTATAAATCTGTTAAATAATTCTCTTTTGTTTATGAATCTCCTTTACTTAAGTTTCAAACTCATTTAGAAAATTCTTTATAAATCACCAAGTTAAATTTGCAACACTCTTCTTTAAATATTAAAACCATTTATATATCTCTTTATAACTGTCCAAAATAATTTATAAAATTTGCTCTATAAATAAGAGAAATTATTTATAAAACCTTCTTCCAAATATTCCTTATAGACAAAAATATTTCAATAAACTCATTTAAGAAAGTCCTTTTAATAAATGAAACGATTACTTTAAACACCTTTACTAAAATCATTACTTAACTTGAAACCATTATTAAAAGTATGATTGACCTTAAAAAACAGAAAGAAGCTTAGTGACCACAGTGGTTCTCTTTTAGTTAAGTTTACTTTTCAAGCTATAACATTGGTATTCACATAATAAGCAGATATGTGTATAAGGAAATCGGCCAATAACAATCAATCATGTGAGAAAATGTCCAAGTTACCCAAAATATCGAACCGAGATTTATCTATTAAACACATATCTAAGTGTATATAATGGTAGAATGATTTTTTATTCTACCTAATAGATGCCAACCTAATCTGCTCAGTGAACTACGGTAGAATGGTGATTTATTCTATCAAACATATGTCAAATACAAGTTAGTTAGCAGAACGGTGATATCTTTTTCTAAACAAATGTCAATTATAATTTAATTTGCAGACTGATATTTTTTTCTTCTAAACATATGTCCTTGGGTTATGTGTTCAATTTGGTTACTTAAGGATAATCAACAAAGAAATACCATGGATTAAAATCTTCCTTTAAAAGAAAGTTGCTTTTTGAAAACAAAATCGATCTTTAAAAATAAGGTGGTCTAAACTTCTAAAACTTTATTTAATGATTAAATAACGTATAAAATTTTATTCTAATAATAATTAAACCTTTAATTAATAGCTAAACAATAGCTAACTTTAAATAAATAAATAATTATCCTTAAATAAATAATTAAAAAAGTAGTTAACCTTTAAATATTTAATTAAACCATAATTAATCTAAAACAAATTATTAAATAATAATTTTAAACTTTTAAATAATAATTTTAAACTTTTAAATAATAATAAAATATTATTTAATCTCAGTTAATTAATTAACTAATCTTTATTTAAAACTTGAATAATAAATTAAACCTTTATTGAAAATAATTAAATCATAATTAAGTTTTAACTAAATCTTAACTTAAATTTAACTTGATTAATAATTAATTAATATTTAAACCCTTCTCAAATTAAAAAATTAATTAATCTTATTTAAATAATAATTAATCTCTAATTAATTAATTAATTAATAAGTATCTCTTTATTGATTAACAAATTTTAATTACCTTACTTAAAAATAATTTAGTACCAATTACCCTAACTTAATTTATTAATTAGATAATCGTTAGATAAATAAATGATTAATTAATTAAATAATAATTGCTTGTAAATATTTAAAATATGTTTGAAAACACTTTTCAAAAAGTTACTTAAGTTAAAACATTTTAAATTCAAAAGGAGTCTGTCTTTCATAAACTGCATTTATAGCGACTATCGCTATGCGACCTGTAATTTCTAAAACTAGTTTAATATAACAATTGACTTTGCACTTCTAAGCTTTCACATACTAAATACTGATATTTATAAGATTTTAAACAGTAAAGATAAGATTTAAAATTTGATAAAACATTTCTAAAAAGCAAGTTGCTAAAGGATTTTGAAGTCGCGAGTAACAACTTTAAACACTAACTTCTTTAGCTTAGCATATCCTAAGCAAGATCACAAACTTATATACATGTTATCACAACGTCCAATAAGTCAAGATTCTAGCCTTTGCCTTACTAACATTTTACTCATAACTTTAAGTTAAAATTACATCACATCCATAACATAGCTTCATACTTAAACCAAGTCATAAAAGACATACATCCAAGCATATATAAACATATACAATCCAACATCATTATCAACCAACAAAGCTATTATTTAGAAACCAAAAGTACACCATAAATTAAAGTTAGAAAATTAAATAAAGGAAGTTAGTTTCTCACCAAAAGTTTTCTAAAATCTTTCAAATTTGAAAATAAGACCTAGATCTTGCATAGCTTTGGAAAGATTTGAATTTTGCTTTTAAAACTAGGAAATGGAGTCGGCCATGAAATATGGAGCTTGGCTTAAAAAGGTAGAGGGACTTCGTATTATCATCAAATTCACAAAAATCAACCCGAAAATGGGTCATCTTCCAACTGATTTTTGGATAAGTTACCCATGGAAATTGAAATGGTTGTAAAAGTGAAAGTTCTTGAAGATTCTCTTCACTACAATTTTAAAAGAAGAATCACTCAATTTGGATCTGATTTGAGGGAGATAGTCAAGAGAAGAAGAGGTATTTTCGAACGTGGAAATCTGGGTTCAAAAATACTCCACAAAGAAATGAGATTTGGACATGGCTACGAAAGTTATAGCCACTGGAATTTTATATAGTTTGAAGAAAATAAAACCTCCATTTGGATAAAATATGAGAAAGATATGCTAGAAGGAAGAGGAGTAAAAATTGATGAAATTAAAGAGGTATTTATAAGCAAGAAACAAAATAAATTACCTTAATGCCCTTGGTCCTTTACCCTCCGCTTCCTCTTGCCACATCACCATGCCACCCCACCTTCATGTACCTCGGTCCACAAGCTTGTTTCCCTTTCCTTTGGTTAGCCAACATTTTCTTAGTGCCAAATGTACTTTGTGCTTACATATGTCATGTAAGGAATTTTATATTTTAAGTTAAAAAAACAATTATGGTTATATTTCACATCTTGCATATATACTAACTTAAGTATATACACATACATATACATAATACATAATTACCTACTTATTATAAATGTATGTGTTACATTATACAATAGATTTAACAATGTTTCCGCCAATTTTAGCTGATGAAAAATTGAAAATTCGAAAAATGAATTTCGGTCACTTTTTTGATTTTTCTTCGAACTATATATTTTTGTAAATAAATTTGAAAAACTATTTCACCATCGTTATTTATTATTTAAAAGTGTTTTATTTTAATTATAAAATTTATTATTTGAATATTTAAAACTATTTAAATATTCCTAAATTAAAGTAGTGAAATTCCAGGTCATTACATACACAGTTAGAATTGTATATCCTCTAGGTAGTACACACAAATTTACATTATCTCATATTATTGTCTAGCTTGTTTTATATGATACATATGGATGCATATTATTGTTTATCATGCATAAGGATTTTTTGTATGGATGGAATTGTTGTGCATACATGTAGAATTGCAAGTATATTTATTTAGGATGTTGCATATATTTAGATGCATGGCATGAGCATTTGCATGATGGAAGGTTGACTGGATCAATAGACCACCTAATCTTTACATTATTATAGGTTGTGCATTTCATGTTGTATATATATATGTACATATTGCATTAGGAAGTTAATAAGGACATTGGTTGCTCCTGGATTATGGATGAGTAGATGATTGTAGCTATAATTTGCAGTATTTATGAATTACATTTTTTTGTCCTTTAAAATTTCAGGCACGAAATCCTTTTAAAGGGAATAAATATAACACCCTGGAAATTTATGAAAATTTAACAATAATTTTATAGAAATTTAATAAGGAAAGTAAATTTAATGAAAATAAGGACTAAAATGAAAATTTCTATAGACATCCGAATTTGGCTATGAAATTTGCACCATTACATTCGTAGCGATTTTCTGGACAATGTTCATATACAAATAACACTTTGAAAATGGATTGATAAAAAAGTATAACATAGCACAACTAGGTCAACCTTAGGTCATTTAGGGTCAACCATGGATGATTAAAACGCAGGAAAACAGAAGCATAACTAGAAGCGTTGTTGGATGCTTCTGATCATTCCTTCGTATTGAAGTTTTGATGATGTGTGTGATGTTTGAAAAATATTCTCTAGCCCAGATCAATGCCCTAAATTCACTCCTAATATCTATAAATGGAAACCTAAGCTAACCATAGAATGAACAGAAAAGTTTACTGTAACAAAAATCTGTCAAAATCA
Source organism: Allium cepa (assembly GCA_030765085.1). Lineage (NCBI taxonomy): Eukaryota > Viridiplantae > Streptophyta > Magnoliopsida > Asparagales > Amaryllidaceae > Allium > Allium cepa. The sequence goes on from CM060935.1 coordinate 556,388,839, forward strand.
AACCTTTGCTTTAACCCTAAATCTTCTTCAAAAATCAAAATAAAATCAACTTAGAAGAACACAATCAATTGAATCTAGAAGAAGAAAGCAGAGATAGAATACGAAAGGGGCAATTCTTAGACAAAGCAAAGAGGAAGAGCTTAGGCTTCAGGTGGGTGAGCACAAATTTGATATGTTGATTACTCTCGTTAATTGAAACTATTGTAATTGATTAGGACGTTAGCAAACACTAAATTGAATATGCAAATATGTTAAAGTCTAAGTTTTAACCTAAGCCATAGTTTTAAATTTCTAGTTAATTGTTAATTGAAATTATGCATAAACCCCTTTTATCTTGAAATTGGTAACCCAAAAATATACAAACCCTAGATCCAATTGCAAATCGTTGATTAGACTATAATTAAGGTTTACAAATCGCTATTAATGACCTGATTTAATGCATAAACAATCAACAACAAAAATTGGAAGAGTCTCGAAAATCATTTGTCAACGGTCGAGCCGCGAACCTAATAGTCGACCGAAGGGTATAAACGGTCGACCATTTGTATCAAAAACTAGCAACCTGAACCTCGGCCTAAGGCCCAAAAATTTATAAATAAAAATTATGTAAAACACGAATTATTATGGGCCTATTTAAGGGAAACTAGATGCATGTTAGGATTTATAAGAAATTTAGTTCCTTACGAATGGATGCTAGGTTGTGGCGGTGTTGGTAAATGTTGTTTACCCGATTTAGGATAGTAATCAATTCGAGGCGATGTACTTTTGCGATTGGCACTTATAAGAGGTTCCAACAGTAGGCGTGCAACTAGAGTGCATGCTTGATTGAGTGGGTCTGACATTTCTTGTAATGCTACGACTGAGAAGAAGACCCGAAGTGTGCAATATATGGCCAAGCGCTATGATTGAGAGGTGGAAGCGGATGCAGACAATGAGGCTGTGATAAGTCGGCATTTTTGGATCTTTCTCTCTATGCGTAGTAAGAGGGAATGTTTCCAATAGCCTGTTGGGGGTGATAATGGTGGAATTTTATGTCTGCAATAGCCTAGTGGCAGTGTCTTTAATTTTGAGTAGCCAAAGGGCCGTGTCTTATACATTGAGTAGCTCTAGGAGCGGTGGTCGATCATTAGACACGAAATTCGATCCTAGTTCGACCCACTAAATTGGCCTACACAATTTTTGGTATAGGAATGTACTAGGCAAGAATCCTTGGGTAATAGACCTTAGGAATTAACAAACACTTGTATCACACCCTATATCCTTTAGAGTAGCATTAAACTAACTGCATATGATCATAATGCTAAACTTGTACTCATTCACTAGACTCTATGTCTAACCCATTCTCTTTTCTTCTTTTTCCCCACCATAAGTGGACAGGGTGGTAGGTGACTGACCCATTCTAGATACTTAAAGAGTCGAGCTTATATTCGGAGTCTGCTTTTATTCTATTTTACTCTCAATATGTTATTCTAGTTTATCAGTACATTTTGCTTCTTGCATTAGACTTTGAGGGATATTTTATTATGTACTATGTATTGGATCACGTACTCATTTTTTTTAGAATGTGGCTTGATATTTTTTTGGATTTTTTCTTTTCTGTGACATAGACACATTTATTTCCTTCTGCCATGAGATCTGAAAGTGCAGTATATCTTAGATTATATCTGCTTGTTTTAGTCTCTAAGGAGAGAAATTTTTAAACCCCTATTATCCACATTTCTCGGCATGGTGAGAGTTCGAAAGTCACACTAGGCTTTGGATTGGCATGTTAGGAGGTGTGTGTTGTTACATCCCATCATTGTTAGGTACAAAAATTCTCCCACTTTTATGGGGAAAACCATCTCGGTCAAGCCAGTACTACCTTATCTCTTCAAATTCTACTCCGTCTTTGACCTTAGCAACAATCTCAATTAATCTGGCATCACATCGTTGACTAGTACCGATCTTCTCAATCAAATTAGGTCTGATAGTCAAGTTTTCTAATATCTCTGGCTTTATCTCGCATCTCAGTTGGAAATCATAACCAGCAATATACTCTAACTACGTCCACTCTAGAAACATAGCTCCCAAACTGCCATGTCTCCTACTTAATGCATCATTGACTACATTTCCTTTTCCCAATGTATATGTAATATCAAAGTCATAGGAGGCTAGGAATTCTAAACATTGGCCCTGGAATTACACAAAACACATATGGGAATGTCATAAACATAATGCATACCTTGAATAACGATGCAATTTCCCTTTGCTTTTGCGTATGGAGCACTCGATGAAGTTGGGATGGTGTTGATAGCATATGCTTTCACCAACTATTTCTGCTTCAATAGCTCTAGACAGTCCTTATTTATACACCCAAACTTATCACAATTATAGCACTTTCTCCCTCATTTTTTTGGTCTCTACTATAGTGGCCCTTCTTTCCACAGCTACATCAAGTTGGCCCACGTTTGAACTTCTTCTTTTGAACATCTTTTTTCTAAAACTTCTCCCTCTTATTGTTATTGTTCCACTTCCTCTTGCCTTCCCTACCCGATTGCGGCTTCGGTACATCTTCAGGAATAATAGTTTTTGGCTTCGGATATAGGCACTCATGCCTTAAGGCCTTCTCAACTATCATTCCAAAATTCTCATCAGTGTGGCTCATAATTATCTCCCCCATGTAATCATCCAAGCCAATGATAAATTTCTCATTCTTCTTTAATGGATTATCAATGAAAGACATCCCATATTTCAATAGGGCATCGAATTCAACAACATATTCATAGATGGTCATATCTCCTTACTTTATAATTATCAACTTGGGCAACAAAATCGACTTTTGAGCTACTGGAATAAATTTCTTTTCAAATCTAGCTTTGAACTGGACCCAAATAAAGTGTTCTATCGGAGTGGCAAACTTAACCACATTCCACAAATTCATGGCTCGTCCCTAAAGCTATCGAGATGCCAATCTTCTCTTCATAACATTATTCAGTTCTAGATCATTGAACATTCTTTCACAGGTGTCAAGCCAATCTTGTACCTCCAGTATCGATTCCATTCCTTGGAATGACTTACCACCTAGACCAACAAAGTCTTTGTTCAATTTAGCATAATCGGCTTTGGGTGCTTGCACTGGAGCACCACTACCAATAGTAATATTTGGAGCAGCTACTTGAAATTTTTGAAGCATGTTCCACATCATGGTATTGAACATCATCTACAAGTCGAGATTAGCATCTCCCGAGCCAGCTCCTTCTTCCACTCCAAAGGTGGAGTTTATAGCGGCATTCCTTGTGTGAAAACTCATCCTTGGGTCTATAATAAGGATGATTAGTATCTCTATAAGAAATTCTGCTTATGTAGTACTTATGTCAATGCGGCTTTATACTATATGTGGAAACATACTACTATATATTTTTGAAAACCAAAATATAAAAAAAAATATCCTCTCCTATACATATATACTCTTAATTCAGTCTAGAGTGATAAATCCTACCCTATCTCTACTAAATCATGGTATCAACTCAAGTTGACTACACAACCTAAGCTTTGACACCAAATATGACGACGGCTCTACATCTGCTATACCCAAACATCACTGTATTGTGCATTGAAGCAGTTTCCATCCGATGTAAGATGATAGTCATGGTTGTAAAATAATTAAAATTATCACTCAATCACAGAACCTGCCATATATCTCATAGCACATTGAATAGAACATAATAATCATCGCAGATATAAAAAGGCAAGATAATAATAACTGAATGAACCATATACACTAGATGCGTAGATCCATATAGTTATGCAACATAAGTGATAAAGTTTATACAACTAATAATAAATTCAATAGATAACAATCTCTATGTAGATAAAGGCAACTAGTAAGCTGTATAGTGCTTCACAGTGGAATGATAAGCAATAATAGCTGAATATATTAATAAGTGTAAAGTAGCCTTCTGCTCGTTGCCTGCCCAGCTCCACGTGATCACCAGATTCGATATTCCTAATCCACTCATTTAATCGTACCCAGAATAATAGGAAGAAAGCATAAAATATCGAGCCAGACTATAGTCTGGTGTGAGTGGTAGAAAATATCAAATACTATAAAATCAACATAATAGGGAATAGGGTGTGGAGAATCATACTGACCTATCCCTACATCTAAAGAGTTAGCACATAACACATGATATATGCTACTCTATATCATAGTCATTATGGGTATACTAAACATCAAGGTGCTAATGGGTGTCCAGATATTTACATCAGTAATACCTACATCTTATGGCATCCTTAGAGTGGTAAGCAACAAAAGCAAACATAGAATACATTATTCACCCTCACATCACTCGATCGGTGCGTTTGGTATATAATATTTGTATGAACTCCCAGTATAGTCTGGGATTACTCATCGTCCTAGTGTCTTGGTACTCAAATCCATGCCACTAAGTACACAAAGAACTAGACTGCATACTCCATAACAGTCTAGAGTAAAATGATCAAAACATCATGTGATCTTGGGCACATTCCATAACCCAGATGAGCGTCCTCATACATCACCGCTTTACGAGTACACCTCAATACCTTCGAGAATCAATGACCCTTTTGCATATGTTATCCATTGCAAGATGCATCTTAGAATCGATCATTAAGTCATCATACATCTCTCGTTTGAAGTCGTCAAGATCCGGACGATTCTCAAAAATCATCATCAGTCGTAGAATATCAGCATTTGTCCCATAATCATCCTTTAATAGTTCTTTACATTCAGCCTATAGCCCTATGCTCTGCATCTCTAAGCATAGCTATCCCATCATTGAAGCAAACACTTCCCATCACCAAGCTACATGTGGTTAAAGTCCACACTTCACCATCAAGTTGCATGACTCGGTGTTGAACTTGACCTTTACCAAACTTGACCGGCACTTAAGTTAGCTTGTTCGAAGTAAACACGACAAGACTAGAAAAAACCACGTGAACATCCCAGAGTAAACGCATGAATCACTCGGAGTGACTTTGTTTTCTTCTACCACCGATCCATAAGTAACCCGATCCAAGCCTCCACCGACTCAAACCCATCAGCCTTCCATGGTTGCTGATCCTGAAATAGGCTTTGGGCATTGCCAATAATACCCATAATTATCCATTAAGCTGTTCAAAATCAAGTGGAACTTCAAATAGTCATATCTCTGAAACAATATGTCCAGTTTCTTATTATAATCACTGTACAAAAAGGAAAACCATTATCCGGATCTAATGGAAGTGCATTTAGACCCTAATTCAGGTCTTGTCAAAGGTTATAGGCCTTATAATAATTTCTTGAACCAAGCCATCTGGTAAAAATTTTAATGATGGAAAATGTCTCTTGTATTCGTTTCCTAAAGTTATAGAATCGTACAACCCTCTATAAAATAATAATATTTTAGGATCCTCCAAGATGTAAAATATAGGTCGTTACTACTTGACCACAAAATTCCCTATGGATCTTGGGTAGGGGGAGTCGAGAGATATCAGGATGCTGCTTGGGAATCTTACGTAGCAGAGCTCCATGAAAATAAACTTCTATATGAAGAAAAAGCAGAAAAAGCATAGATATCACCCTTTGTGCCAAAAAATCAATCGCATAGTAATTATAGAAGAAGCCCTGCTCAGGGTTACAAGTGATCCTTTCGATGAAAGTGACCCAAGGACGAAAAAGAAGGGGCGACATCAGATTGTCAAGAGGCTATGGAGTTTGTGAAAGTTGACAGTATTGACCTGACTAAATTAATGAAGATCGGATCTCAATTAGAGCGGGATTTCATAACATAATTGAAAGGATTTTTACAAGATGTATTTGCTTGGTCCCATGTAGACATGTGTGTAATCGCCCCACCATCACATGCCATGCCCTGAATGTTGATCCAGAAAAACCCTCGATGAAACAAAAGAAAAGAAATATGATCCCCAAACGATTAGGGACTCTTAAAGAGGAGGTAGAAACTTTACAGGTAAATAAATTCTTTAGGGAGCCTCGCAACCAAGAGTGGATAGCCAATCTGGTAGTGGTAAGGAAACTAAATGGAAAAAGGAGAATGTGCATTGACTTTTTCAACCTGAACGGTGCTTGACCCAAGGGCAATTTCCCACCATCGAGGATCGATCACTTGGCAGGTGGGACTGGAGGACATGAACTTTTATCTTTTATGGATGCTACATTGGTACAATTAAATTGCTAAGTATGTCTCGGATTAAAAGCATATTAGTACATAGGGCTTAATTGCTTCAAAGTAATGCCATTCAAAACATAGGAGCGAAATGCCAGCACTTGGTCAATAAGATATTTTCCATCCAAATTGGAAGGACTGTGGATGTATATGTTGATGACATGCTAGTGAAGTCCAAAAATGTTGATAACTATGTTATTCATCTAGAAGAGATGTTTCAAGTGTTATGAGAATTTGAAATGGCACCGAACCTATTGAAATGTTGTTTTGGAGTTTCCTTAGGAAAGTTTTTGGGCTTCATCGTACATGTTGGAGGGATTAAGGTTAACCAAGTTTCCTAACACAAGTCTATCCGTCGTATCCAACAAACAAAAATGTGACTTAAACAGTATAATATACAATGCCTCAAATGGTGCCATCCTGATACTCAACTGGTACTTATTATTATAGGCTAGCTATAGCCGGTACTAACGATCTTTCGAAGATCCTCCAAAATCTAAGACACATGCACTCAGCAAATCCTTGAGTACATGGTTCAACCTCTTGGTTTAACCAAAAGTCTATGAATGATGAGTTGTGCTCAAGTTCAACTCCGTACCCAATGCATTCTGTAAACTTCTCCAGAACTCGTGAGTGAATAATGGGTCTATATCACTAACGATACTATTTGGTATCTCATGTAGTCACACCGCATTCTTCATATATAGCTTCTATATGCGAGCTGCCATTCTTGTCAATGTCACCAAGGAAAATGGGCACTTTTAGTCAGTCTATCGACCATCACCCAAATGCTATCATTTCACATCCTTGACCTAGGAAATCCATCAATGAAATCCATAGACACCGAATCACACTTATAAGTCAGTAGTTCGAAAGGTTGAAGTAAACCGATTGGCTTCTGATGCTCAGTCTTCACTTATTGGAAGGTGAAGCACTTCTTCACACATTCTCCTATACCTCTCTTCATCCTTTCCCAAATGAAAATTTTGTTTATATCGTGATGTATCTTCATGGCTCCGGGATGAATAGTAAAATTGGACAGATGACTTCCTTCCAAAACTTTCTTTCCAAGATCCCTTACATCTGAAACACACAGCCTCTATTCTTTCTAAGCCATCCCTTCTAGCCCATCTCAAATCCTTTTAGATCCTGAATAACTTCCCCCATCTCTATCGCCTAACTCTTTTGGCAATTACTTGGTCTTCTCCTTGCATTGCAACAATTTTATCCACAAGTGCTAGATGTACCTAAAAACTTGCTAACATGTCCAAATCTCTAGTCGATCCAATATTCTACCTATAATGAACTCCGCAAGAGGCTATTGTCTCTAATGTCTTCCATTCTTCAATAACAACACTCCATTCTAATGCTTCCTACACAAAGCATCGACAAGCTTGTTCCCTTTTCCTGGCATATATTCTTTCCCAAAAGCATATACCGCTAAAAATTCCAACCATCTCTGCTGCCTCATTGAACCTTTTGCAAGAATAGGTACCAAGGGATTGGTGATCCGTATACAAATCAAACCATTCTAATAATAAGTAATATATCCAAGTCTTCAGTGCCAATACCAACGCTACCAACTCTTAGTCATGAGTTGGATATCTAATCTTATGTGGCCTCAATTGCCTTAATGCATAAGCTCACTTGTCCTCTTTGATCAATACTACTCCCAAACCTATTCCACAAACATCAGTATAAACTACTTGATCATGGTTCTCTTTAGGCACAAATAACATAAGAGCATTCGTCAATGTCATTTTCAACTACTGAAATGACCCTTCACACTTATGAGTCTACATGAACTTCTCGTTCTTTCTGGTTAGCTTTGTCAAGGGTGCTACTATGAGAAAGAAACTTTATTGAATATGCAGTAACAGCTAGCCAATCCAAAGAAAGTTCTTATCTCCATGACTGTCTCTTGTCTTTTCCAACCATCAATGGTCTCTATCTTCGATGGATCCATAGCCAATCCATTCTTTGAAATAGTATGCTTGAGAAACTTACAACTTATTTCTATAATTGTCACTTTGAAAACTTTGCCTTCAACTTGTGTTGTCAAAATGTATCTAATACCAATCTAAGATAGAATTCATGGTCTCTCTCACCTTTAGAATATTCCTAGATATCATCAATGATGACCATCATGGATCTATCCAACTAATCTTGAAATATTCCATTCATAAGATCTATGAAGAGCACAAGGCCATTGGCCAGTCCAAAACGACATCACTAACCACTCATATGAACCATATTTTGTTTGAAATGCAGTCAATCAAGTACTATCTTTTGCTACTCTTAGTTGATGGAATCTTGTTGCTAAGCCTAGCTATGAGAACACTCGAGCTCCACTCAACGGATCAAACAAGTCGTATATCCTAGGCAAAGGAAAATAATTCTTCACCATTAACTCATTTAACTTCCGATAATCAATGCACATTTGTAAAGATCCATTTGGCTTCTTTATAAATATCACAAATGCTCCCCATAGCAAACTACTCGGCCTAATGGAACTTTTATCATCAAGCTCCATTAGTTGCTTCTTTAATTCCCTTATCTCCCTAGGTGGCGTATTGCCATGTGATCTACAACCTGAGCATCAAGTCTATTCGAAATTCGATTGCTTTTCTCGGTAGCAATCCATTATAGGTTTGAAAATATATGCAAATTCTCAGGCAACACGTACTCCATCGATCTCATCTTCTTGTTCTTCCATTGCACATAATTCAAATTCTGACTTCTTCATTATGTCAAATGCTATCATAATTCTCTACACCCTTTGGATTTCATACAGTGATAGTATTATCCGCATAATCAATCCTAGCATCATTACGCGTTAACTAGTCCATACCCAAAATCACACTGTTCCCAATGAAGTCAAACACACATGAGTCGCAAACAAACAAATGTCTTGTAACACCCCTAATATTGATTAACATTACTTGGGAGATTTAAATTAGATGAATAAAATTTAATAATATGTTAAGATAAGGAGAACGAGATTTGATAACTAAAATTGGTCGAGCCTTAAGTAATAAACTAATAGATTGTTTAGAACTTAAATAAGGAGGATTTATGAGAAGGGTAAAATAATAATATGCCTCATTCTCAAACATAAACTCTTCATCTCTCATTATCCTCAGTTTTGCATACAAACAAAAGTAAGATTAAGGTCGGCCATTATTAAGAAAACTAAGGGGAGAAAAGCTTAGGAAACCAAAGGAAAGCTTAAGAGAATCAAATCAATACATTTAATCTAAATCTCTTTATCCAATCAAGATGAATAATATCTATCCATCTCACATATGCTTGTTTGTTTCAGTTCAATGCCTATATTTGAGTCATATGATGTTATTATGCCATACTATGTTTGTTTGATGTATTATATGTTGCTTAGTGATTTATTGGATTAATTATGGAATTATTAAATAGGTTTTAAGTGTAGAAAAACCTAGTTGTGATATCCAAATAACTTCAAATTTGGATATAATGTTTAAAACATTATTTTGGAAGTGGCTTTTTAACTTCATAATTTTCCAAGCATGTATGAATATTTATGAATTTCTTAGTATAGAAAATGATTTATTTATGTTTTAATTATAAAAATAATAAAATAATTATTTTGGTCTTGAGATTTTTATATGCTAAATAATATGTGAATTTCGATTTTATGTGATTTTTGAGGATTTTCCTTATGTGATTATGATTTTATATCAATTTATTAAGTTTGAAAAGCTTATAAGTAAATGTTATAATATTTGTTGGGTGTGAAATGATTTTTGGGGAAAGAACACAACTTGTAGAAATTTTTCCAAAAAGAAATTGATAAATTTTGTTTTAACTAATAGAAAAATTACAACGGTTAAGAGTTACTTAAAAGTAATTGTTTATAATAGAAATAAAACGGTTTTTATATTAATTATGATATTGCCATGATGCTAATATAAATGCCGAACCCCAGGTAATGGTCGACATTTGCTCGCTACTATAGAATCTGACATCAACACGAATGGATGCATACTATATCAACTATGTCGGTATGGAATGAATCTGTTTAGGTTGAAGTCATATAGTATAAGGTCTTCGACAGTAAACCAGTGTCATCATGGTGATCTCGTAACACCAAAACTCTTCTGACCTCTCTTATTTCATTGTTTTCAAATCTATAACAGATGACATTGATGCTGCAAGTCGCAAATCTTTACCCAGGTTTTAAATGATGGCGCATACCATTATTTTCGATATCAATTATTTATGATATCAACAATTTATGATATCAATTATACTGGGGCAGTAATGTCGTATGCTTCCTATTTTGATGTCACAGTTGAAGGTAGTGAAGCTGCAATTATCATTTTTGACATTAAATATTTTGTAGGAATGACGCCGTTATATTATGGTTTTAAAATCCCTTATACACAGTATAGTAGCCCTTGTTTTATAGCAATGATATCTATAGTTTTGCAATATGGATATCGTATGTCTTCAATGTCCGCATCCACATATTTTACGTATAAATGGCTATATTTAATACGTTTGGAAACATGTATAATTCGATGTTATGATAACGATGATTTTGGTATCATAGCCTATTCAGTTTATAAATAAATTTTTGTTAAAGGTTTTATAAGAAGGGGTGGGACATTACATATCGGCCATAGTGATGTCATAAGTTATTGACTCAATGGTTTTAATTAAAGAGGCTTGACTGCGTAAAGTTTTAGGTGCGAAAACAAATAATCGATTTCAAAAGTTAATGAAAGATATTCCATTAAAGCATATATTTTGGCATAATATTTGATAAAGCAAAGGACTGTATGTTCCTTATTTTAAATATGATTTTAAGGGTTAAATAATTCGTAAAGAATTATTTTTGCAAGGAAATAAAGAGGATATTTAGCCTGCGAAATTATAGAAAATTTATCACCATTGGACAAACCGTGATAGGTGGAATAGAGATTAGAAAACCAGATAATGGGACTGGCGTATGGTAGCACCCCATGCTTCAACTATTAGCCCCTATTTGATATTAGTCTACAATTCAAGTGTGTAGGGCTTTGTTAAAGGTAAAACTAAAAGTAGGATTACACATAGAAAGGATTATATAAATTAGATAGCTTATTGGTTAGCCTGCAAAACTATAACGTTCGTAGAGAGACTAGCAAAATTATGAGATAGATAGACAGTCATGTTAACACTAATATGATTGTGTTTAGACGAACAGTCCAGTTTCCTCTTAACGGTAAGTTGGAAAATTTAGTATATCTGGTAGGCCCAAGTCAACATATAGGTTTGTAGTAACCCTGAGAAAACAATGAAATATAGACGGAAAGTCAATTGATTGAGATGAATTGGTCAGGTTTACCCATGTAGCATGATGCATGCATATGATTATTTTATATCGGTTTAACTATTGTGATTACAGGAGCATGATTTGATTGACATATTTACAGAAGAAACTAGTGAGGGGAAAACCGATGCCGCTCAATGGCGTGGTCTCACTAGATATCTATTTATCGAGATGACATATTATTATTTACACCAGATTTTTTGTCCGACCCTAAGTTATTGTTTTTTCCCTTTAACTCTCGGGTGTTCATTTGAATAGTTCAAATGTAAGGCTTTCAAGTTTTAGGTTTGGAAAATATAGCTTCTGAAGATGTACACGTGGTAGAGCTACCTATATGGGGGTTTATTTATGTTCGCTGTAGGGTTATGTTATTTTGTCTAAATGTATGTAATGGAAGAATGTGTATCTTTCTTGTAGTAAACTCCAACCAACCAAGAGGACAACTTCATATGTTGCTCTTGGAGTATTTTGTAATAACTATATATTACCTGAACTTGGGCAACGTTTGGAATTATGTAATGAATAAGGAAATTTATTAATGAAATGTGTTTTGAAGATTTTCATAATCATGTGCTTATGATGTTAATGATACTATTAGTTGATCTTATTTTATCACTAGAGAATAATACTGTTGATGGCTGCAGCATCAGTAGCGCTTTTTTGGGCCTTGGAATAAGGGATGTTACAACTTGGTATCAGAGCATAAATTTATGTAAAACTTAAAAAAATTTGAACTTTAAAAGAGTTTGGAAAACATAATCCAAATGAATCGAAGAATGAGATTTGGGTATGGGATAATGCTGTAGTAATATACTTGTATTTGCTATGTGTAAGTATATATCTTATCTCCATTCTTCCACCTCTCTTAAATCGTTCTTCATATCTTACTAAGGTTAGAATATAGTCTTAAGGAAAGTAAGATATAGAGGCAGGAAATAGAAGTGTGAATCTTGGTGGAGGAAGCACCAAAACCAACGAATATGTTAGGCCCATACTAAAAGGAATCCAGGTCGACATACTGTTGCTAATGTGGGAGTTGGAACAACACCGATGAATATGGTAATTATGCATCAGTTCTTTGTCAACATGATGAAAGCTGGAGTTGCAGCTCGATTAGTTGGTGGAAATGCTTCAAATATAGGAGGAGCAAATCTTGAACTTCCTATTGTCGATAACTATGATGTGCAAAGTCGAGATCATGCAAGACTCGGAGGAAAGACATTTATTAGAACGAAGGATGCTATCGAAGGTGAGAATTAGATATTGCACCATGAAAGGATTTTTTTGCTAATTTAGGATTGAACAACAAGAAAAAGAGGATATTGGCATCCAGGCAATTACAAGAAGCTGCATCGTACTGGTAGAATAGTGTAACTGTAGGGGTACCAAAGGGGAACTTGGCTTGGGCATAGTTTAGGAGAAGGTTTGAAGAGATATTCATGTCTGAATTAACCCACTTAACCTTTGTTTGACAGTTTGCTAAATTGGAACATGGTGATATGTCAGCGCTTGAGTATGCGACTAATTTTGAGGAGTTATCCAAATATGGATATGCTACTGTGAATACGGTAATCAAGAGGAACGAAAATTTCATTAGAGGGTTGAAACCAGAGCTTGCCATAGCAACATTACCACATCTTAGAGACCCTTGTGATGTCGTAATAGAGATGGCATTAAAGGATGAAGAGATGCTTGCATTATTCAGTAATAATAGGCGGTAGAGACTTATGGAGGACCAACCTAGAAAAGGAAGTCTTTCAGAAGAAGGGATCTCAAAAGCGCATAGCTGCCAAGAAGGGAAAGAATTTTGTTTGCTATAAGCATGATAAGAAAGGGCACTTTTCCCATGGTTGTTGTTTCGAGGATGGTAAGAAGATCATTGGAAAGAAGAGCATCAGATGGTTCAATTGTAATCAAATAGGGCACTACAAGAATCAGTGTAGAGAACCAACTAAGGTTGGGAAAGGAAAAGTGTTTGCTTTGGAACCATCTACCTCGAGACCAATAGGAGAAGAGAAAGGAAAGGTTGTGATGGAATATACGCTTTTGATTCATGGAATACCTATTGGAGTATTGTTTGATACTAGTGCATTACATTCTTTTATCTCTCAATGTTTGGTAGATAAGCTTAATTTAGAACCATTACACCTTGTTACTTCCTTAAGGATTGCGAATCCAATAGGAGGGTATGCAACTCTTGGGATGAGATATGTAAAACCAAAATTTTGTCGTTTGATGTTGAATATCTAATTAATTTCAAATATTGAAATAATTGGCTTTTAAAGTTTAAAACTTGAAATCAAATATAGGGATTATTTAGATATTTGAATTGGGAATCAAACATCTGGATTTTGAGTTGAATATTGATAGTATCTTAGACATGGATTTTCATGACAAAAACCATACGACATTATATAAAATATAGATAACATTATATAAAATATAGACACTAATGTTTTTATCAAGTTATAAATAGCATATAATGTAGGATATTAAACAGGTGTTAGTTAAGAAGATTGTACAGTATCAAGTGAAAATTCAGGAGGCTGATATAGAAATTCAAAAGCTAGAGATTGAAGACTCATGACTATTAAAGAACTCAAGATTTCCCAGATAAGTTATAGAGTCATATATTTTTGTTAAAACCTTGATAGCACTTCTTTGATCTCTCTCTCTCTCTATTTTTCCTTTTCAAATGATTTTCAATTTCAAATATCCTATAATTCAAATATAGTTTTTAAAGAGAATTCTTGTTTTCAAATAATCTTTCAAAATAGCCTTTAAATTATTTCTACATAGTTTTTAAAGAGAATTCTCGTTTTCAAAATAATCTTTCAAAATAGCCTTTAAATTATTTCTACCTTTTGATTTAATTATACCATGAGAAATAAGTTTTTTAAGTTTAAAACATACTTTATTATTTTAGTTTTAAAGCTTTCTAAATATTTATAAATATATTATAACATTTGTTATAATTTTGATTTTAAATATATTCTTTTATACTTTATTATTTATATTTAAAATATTCTAAAAATAATTTTATAAAGTTTTCTTAATTTTAGATATGATTAAAATATGTATAAAATATGTTTAAATGATTTTACGAAGTATCAAAATATTTCACAAACCTTTATATTTTTAAAATATTTTTTATAAAGTGTTTTTCAAATTACAAAGGATATGTCGACATATCCCTATAGAGTATGTCGACATATAGGTTAAAATTTTCAAAATTCAAGTCTTTAATGGAAGTGTCTTTTCGTTGTATGTCTTCGCAAATGGACATGACCGTTGTCTCTCTATAAGTAGGAGGTAAACCAACGAAATTAAGTTAACTACTTTCTCATATTTTCTCTCCTCTTTCACTCTCTAATTTCTAAAAGAAATTTTACTCAAAAAATTTCCCAAATTCAATCAGAGTTAAATTCAACTCCACTGATTTGATTCTCAATTAACTACTCTCTCATCTCTACAACTTGAATAAGATCAAAGTGCTATTCAAGTGGTTATAGGATCATTTGTATTCAAGATCAATGATCTATGTCTGTAAAACTATATCAAAGCATACTCATATATTGGTGGTTGTTATTGTAGCCCGTGTAAATCAATTAGGTGTGCTTGGTAACTTGGAAATTCAAGTGGGTGTGCTTGTGGCCTATGTAAATGTAGTGAGTCTACCTAGAGCTCGAAAAGTATGGAGGGTGTGTCTCGTTGACTTGAAATCAAGATTGCATTGACTTTGCTATTTTAATAGAAATCTATTCATGGAATTATGCATAACTTAATGTAGGGTAACTCTGAACTAGTATAAAATCCTAGTATGTTCTTACCTTTTTACGTTTACTGCATTTATATTTATCGATGTTTGAATATGTGATTGTTAATTGCAATGTTTAAACTATAATCTTAAAAGCACATAAAATGATTCACATAAATTAGAAAATACTATTCATCCCCCTCCAATGTTAAATTAGTCTTAAGATCCATCTTCTGCTAAATAACATTTGGTATCAAAGCATTCGTTTTCAAAGAATCATAATTTTGATTTTTTTTAAAGTTTTAATGGTTAACAATAATGTTAGTAATACTATTAGCAGCACTGTTAATTCACTTTTTAGTAATTCCTTTATGGAAGGATAATCTATTGTTGGATCCCTACTTTTTAATGCCAATAATTACATATATTGATCATGTATGAGGGAAATTTATTTACATTCTATTGGTCTATATATTTAGAACATCACACAAAATAGGTACACAGAGCTTGAGACTAATTTTTCAACTTAGACCGCTGATTAAAAGGTAGTTGCACAAAGTAACTCTAAATCCATAAATGTTTTGTTTTGTTTACTGGATACAATTAATTTAGTATAGTGTCTATCTTTAAGTCTGCATTTAAAATATGGAGAACATTACAAGTTACATATGATGGCGTTAGAAAAGTCAAACAAACTAAAATTTCTGTGTTAACTAATAAGTTTCAATTATTTAAAATGAGTCCAAAAGATTACATTTCTGATATGTATAGTAGATTTCAAGATATATTTCATTCACTAATTGTAGGTGGTAAAAGTTTTCCTGAAGAGGATCCAATTAAAAAAAATCCTCAATCCACCTACTCCCGAATGAGACAAAAAGGCACTTGCGATTGAAGAGGCTATTGACATTTGCACTCTAAAAATTGAAGAGTCATTTGACAATTTAATGTCATTTGAAGTACAAATGCAAGGAGAGAAAGCAAGTGGAGAAGAAATTCATTGCTTTCAGCGCCATAACAGATGACCATGATTCAAATAGTAACAACGATGAGAAAATTGACTTCATGACAAGAAATTTTAAAAAAATTCTGGAGTACAAAAAGATGAATAATCTTAGGAGATATAGTACTAAAAATCCAGGAAGCACAAATAGTGTTAGATATTTTAACTACGATGAACCTGGCCATATAAAAAGAGATTGTCCACATCCTACGAAACCAAAAAACACACCGAATATTGATTCGTCTAGAAAATAGAGAAGGGTTTATGCTGCAACACTAGACGATTCAAACGCTTCTTAAGTGATAATGAACCAGATAAAGAGAATGCTAATATGTGGTTCACGGCGATGATTAATTGGAAATCTGAAGAAGCAGAACAAAAATAGGTACAAATTTAAATAAAATTTTGGATTTTTGTTGTTTTTGATTGTTGTTGATTGCTAGGAATAACCTGTAGATTAATAATAATATTGGATGAATATTGTGTGTATATATTTTAAATATTATATACATACACACACTTTTTTAGTAAAATATTATTTAAAAATAATATAAAATATTTTTTAATTATTTAAGGTATATATTAAATAATTATCATAAGTAATTATAAGTATAATAAATAGGAAATATTTATTGGATATCTCTTTTTGAAATTTTGACATATATGTTGACATACCCCATACGTATATGTCAACATGTGCAGGCAGATTTTGAATTTCAAATTCAAATTTTGAATTTTGCTCCACCTTTTCACCAACCCTTATGTAGAAAAAAGATGTCTCTTGACTAGAGATTATGTCCTTTGATTCTTCATTCATTTACTCTATTTCTATCCATTCATTTCACTTTCAATTTCAAATTCAAAAATCGTTAATCTCTTATCTCTTCAAACTATTCTTCAACGACATCCTCAAGAAATACTACATCAACCATGAGGCTTTCTAAGAAGATAAAAGGCTTTCTTTTCAATGACAAAAAAGCCATGCAAGCTTATATAGAGTAAATATATTTCGGAAAAGTCTCTCCCGGAAGATTTGCTATTTTTGAAGATTTTCCTACTTATGATCTTTTCAACCTTTGTTTGCAAAATGAAATTTTTAGTTAATGAATGCTTCTCAAAATGATTCCATTTGTTATCCAATTTTAGTAAAAATGTTTTATGCAAATTTGAAAGGAAAATTTTTATGATGGAAACGAAGGAGAAGTTTAGAGTACTATCAAGGGAATACAAATTGTTTTAAATTGTGAGATTTTGGATCACATTCTCGGATGCAAATCTAGTGGAATGGACCTTTCAACTTTGGATTCAAAAACAAAACCTTACATCCACATGAATTTTAAGCCTTCTTTAACAAAAAAGTATCACTCGTAGAATGGGTAATTATAATAACCCGATTAAAAAAGTTTTCAAACCTATTTTCGCCATTTATGGTCAATATAACATAAATTGGTCTCAAGTCATTAAGGATCAATTTTTTCCTAAAAATCTTTCTAAACATTAAAATACACTATTTCATGGTGTGTATCTCATTAGAGTTTTCACTTACTTCGGTGTTGACCTTAAAGAAAAGGAAATCATTCCTCATAAATATTTGACAAGGCCAAGATCTCGCTTATGCATATTTTACCCTTTTTCAAGCCTTATGAAATGCTTACAGAAAAGGAACGAAGATTGCTTTGGGACGAAGAGCAAGATATAAGGAAATGGAGGAGGTGGAAGAAGATTAAATGGAAGTCTAGAAGGAAGAACAAGAAGAGGAGGAGGATACTTCCTTCGAAAGTATCAATATGCCACCGAATTCATCCAACAAAGATCTCAAAAATCAAGAGAGATCATTCACAATCAAAGGAAGCTTAAGAAATCTTTTTCAAAGAAGTTTACTTCACTTTCCACCAAAATGGATAAATTCTTTGGAAAGGTCATCCAGAAGCTTGGTGGTTCTTCTTCATCTCCATCCCTATCTTTTTATTTATTTTTTTAAGTTATCTATCTTTGTATTTGGACATTCTAGTATGAGTTTGTGTTAGTCTTATGTATCTTTCTTCTGTTTCTAATGTATTTCATATACTCATTCTTTATTAGAAATGAAATCCTATTTCCTACTGTTATGCATTGTTAATCATCTATGTAAAGTGATACAAGTATAATAGTATAAGCCAAATACAATAGAATAATAAAATAAAGTATTTTTGGAAATTATAGTGCATATGTCGACATACGCCAAGCATGTATGTCGACATATAACAAATAATTTTCAAAAAAATTTAAAATTTAAAATACAATAACTACTGAATACCTATTCATTTCAAATGACTTATTGCCCCTATATATAGATATTTACTCCCAAAAAATCATCATTTTCGATCTCTTTCTTTTCTCTCTTTCATATATAAACTTATACCTTTAATAATGGCTTCTCCACATCAAAAACTATGTGAAAATCTTGAACAAACATCTAAATCTTTCAAGAATATTCTTACCATCATTCTTAGAAACCAGTGACACTTAGAACTAAGTCAAATGCAGATGATTAAAGAGCAAGAAAAGCACTTTGATGTCATTCGATGGATGATTTCTTCTCTTATCAAAGATGAACCAACCAACAATCCTGAAACTACCCTCAACAAAGATGATGAAAATTGGAATGCTATCAAAGCGGATATAATTTTCAGATCCGATGGCTGGGTAGAAGTTCTTAGGAATTTTAAACATTGATTGATTTAGATTTAAATAATATGTATATTAATATATTACAATAATGATTTGTGTGGATTGGATTGACTTTGTGTGTATTAATTGGTTTGACTTGTTGAATTGTATGATTGATTGATTTGATTTACTTGTTTTATCTAACTTATCAAATGTATTGATTAATGTGATTAATACAAGTTATTTATATTATCACTCTTATATTACTATTATTTCTTTTTCGAATTGCTTTTATACCTCAGTATTATATATATTATATAGTACCTTAGTTAGGAGAGTTTTTTAGTTAGATTTTTGTTGATGACAAAAGGAGAGAAATATATAAAATCTAGGCATGGATTAAGGGTGGGTTTTGTAATTCAGTAGGAGTTATAACATATTTTGTATACATGGCTGTCATCGTCAAAAGAGGGGAGATTTTTAGTACCTTAGGCATTGATTTTGATGAGAACAACCATATGACATTATATAAAATATAGATACTAATGTTTTTATCAAATATATATAGAAAATAGTGCAAGATATTAGACTAGTATTAATTAAGAAGACTATACAGTATCAGGTGAAGATTCAAGAGGCTGATATAGAGATTCAATGTTAGAGATTGAAGATTCATGAGTATTGAAGGACTCAAGATTTCCCAAATAAATTATAGATTCATAAATTTTGTTTAAAACCCCAATAGCATTCTTTGATCTCTCTCTCCCTCTATTTTTCCTTTTCAAATGATTTTCAATTTCAAATACATTAAATTCAAAATTAGTTTTTGAAGAGAATTCTTATTTTTTAAAAATCTTTCAAAATAGCCTTTAAATTATTTCTGCTTTCTAATTTTATTATTCCTTGAGAAATTATGTTTTTAAAATTTTAAATTGTACTTTAAATATTATACTTTGTTATAATTTTAGTTCTAAAGCTTTCTAAATATTTGTAAGTATATTATAACTTTTGTTAAAACTTTAATTTTAAATATATTCATTTGTACTTTATTATTTATATTTAAAATCCTTTATATATTCAAAATAATTTAGAAATAATTTTATAAAGTTTTCTTAAGTTTTTATATGATTAAAATATGTATAAACTATGTTTAAATGATTTAAAAAGTATCAAAGTACTTCACAAACCTTAATAATTTTGAAATAATTTTATAAATTGTTTTCCAAAGTTACAAAGGATATTTTGACATTTCCCCTTAGAGTATATCGACATATGGCCAAAATTTTCAAAATTCATATTTTGAAAAGAAGAGTCTTTTCGTCGTATCTCTTCGTAAATGGACATGACCGTTTTTCTCTATAAATAGGAGGTAGACCAATAAAATTTGGCTAACCACTTTCTCAAATTTTCTCTCCTCATTCACTCTCTTATTTTCAAAAAGAAATTCTTCCCAAATTCGGTCAGAATCAAATTCAACTCCACTGGTTTGATTTTCTTTTAACTACTCTCTGATCTCTCTCACTCAAACAAGATAAAAGTGCTATTTAAGAGGTTGTAGGATCATTTGTATTCAAGGTCAATGATATGTGTCTGTAAAATTCTATCAAATCATACTCATATATTGGTGGGTGTGATTGTAGCCCGTGTAAATCAATTGGGTATGCTTGGTGACCTGAAAATTCAAGTGGGTGTGCTTGTGGCCCTTGTAAATCAAGCGAGTCTACCTAGAGCTCGGAAAGTTTAGAGATTGTGTCTCGTTGCCTTAAAATCAAGACTGTGTTGACTTTTTCATTTGAAAAGAAATTTGTACATGGAATTGTATAGGATTTGATGTAGGGCAACTCCTAACCAGTATAAAGTCCTTGTGTGTTCTTTCCTTTTTACTTTTAATACATTTATATTTATCTGTGTTTGAATTTGTTATTATTTATTGCATTGCTTAAACTATAATCTTAAAAGAATTCAAAACAATTCACAAAAATTAGAAAACATTATTCACCTCATCTAGTGTTAAACTAGCCTTAAGATCCATCTCCCCTTAAATAAAAAATATTAATTGAATGGATTCAAAGGTCTTATTTAACTCCTTTTTAATTAATAAATAATATCGATGAATTCATTTTTTAAATTTATTTGCAGTGATAAATAGTAAGAAATTTTATTTTTATTATAACAACTAGATTTTAACTGACGTATCTTTAATTTAATCTATTTCATTTTTCTGTAATGTTTTATTAGGAAAATATTTAAATTTTCATTTAACAATTTTTCGAAAAACGATGGTATTTTTATGATTATACAAAATTAGACAGCCGGCATATACTACTATTATTATAGTATCGATCGCATTTATGTGCGCGATCATATTTTTGTTGTTGTTTGCGGTTCGTACGCGACAAAAATCTAAAAGCAAGATGCCTGAACTTGCGACTTAATATATCTCTAACACTAAGAAAATAAGTCAGTAGACTTTTCTATTATCCTCTTACTGTTCCATTGCATTTCCTAAAACAAGAAAATTAAAGTAGATCCACTTTCTTTTGAAAAATTCAAACAAATTAAACAATCTACAAAAAAATGTAAAGTTTAAAACTTTGAGATTTTTAATGTGAGATCCACATTATGTGGAAGTATGGTTGAGTTCGAGGAGGTCGGGAGATGTTTGATAGTGGAGACTTAAAAATAGGAAACTAGGGTTTGGGATTGTCGAGGTTGTAGTCGACGGGAGGCTAGTCGGAGGATGGTTTTGAGTACTTCGAGGCGAGGAACACCTAGAGCTGAAATTTGGTGGTGCATGGCAATTTGTGTCATCATCGGGTTCACGTATAGGATGGTCAGGTCATGAATCATGGTAGTGGCTCGAGTGTCAAGTTGTAGTGATGGATGGGTGTAGCTCACGACGAGGATGAGATTGGCGGTGGTTTCATTGCATTTCGTGGAAGAATGGAAGAGCTAGGGTGAGGGAATTTCAGGCATGTCGGTTTGGGGTGTTCAGGTTTTGGAAGGAGTTGTATTTTTGAGTTGAGAAAGATGAATTAAGATAGGAAATTAGTTTAAATGTGTGATTAGTAATTCGATTTATTTTCAAAATTTTATAATTCGAATATCGTGCTCAAATAAGGTCCAATTGAGACGAGACTTTTTACGCTGCGCTCGTAGTGGCAATAGCTACACGATAGAATTAGCTTGGTTAAATTTGGTGCCAGTGAAAATTTAGGCTATCACAATGGAATGCCTCGGCATCAAAATTTTGATGAATTGAACTCACCTTTTCGGATAATCGATATGATATATAGTAGAAAAAATTTACTGTTTGTGTTTGGATGAATTTTTGCTTGGTTTGGTTAAATATCTGCCTAAATAGCGAATGACGTTTAAAACGAAATACATAGGAAAATTAATAGAGAAATCTGGATTTCTCGACATTGCGATTTTTAATTTCTAATTATATTCCTATTGATTTTATTTTATTTATATACCTGTGATATAGATTGTTAAATGTTGAAATCGGATAGTGTGGCCATATTTGACGTGACATTGACATATGTTAAAAGTTGAATCATATTAGAGAAAAGCTAGTAATAGCATTGGTTTAGTGCTATATGAACTATTGGTCTCGTTATAGTATATTGAAAATACTATATATTGTTGTTAGATTTGGAAATGGCTTTTGATTTGAAAAGTGACTTTTAACCCACCATTTTGAATTTTCTATGATATTTTATTTAAAATTAATTTTCGTACTTATCGACTTTACTTTCAATTTATTTTATTTTTCTTTTCTAATATACATGTATTTGTAAATGTTTTAACATTATTTGGAAAGTATTTATTTTCATAGGAAAGTTATTTTAAAAAATGATTGCTTAGTTTAAAGGAAATAAAAAGTGGTTGTTGTTTATTTTTAAAGAGATTTTGTGTTTAAAAGAAGATAGAAATATTTTGTAATAAATAATTGTGAAACATTTTATAGAAAATGTTGAAATAAAATTATAGGTTTATAAATGATATTTATAAATTAAATAGAGATTTATATGTAATATTTTATAAACAAAAGAATAGGTTCATAAAGGGTATTTTAGAAAAGGGGAATGTTATCATTTGATAAATTTGAGAAATAAATCTTAGTAGTGAATTTATTAAAATATATGGTATGATCATGTTATGGGAAAATTATTTGAGTTTTATAATTATATTTGGGGTATACATAATATTTCAAGGTTTTTTATAAAAGGAGTTTTGCAATTATATTTAGAAAAAAAGAGTTTATAAACGAATCGAGAGTTTTTATGAAATGAGCGCAAATAAATTTGGGAATTTATAAAATGATTTTTTAAATAATATCTTATAAAGAAGATTTTATAAAGATTTTTTAAACAGTAAAAAGGATGTTTATAAAAGAGTTTATTAAATAAATTTGGAATTTTATAAAAAGGGGGATATAATTATGTTATAGATATTTATAAAGGAATTTTTAACTAATATTTTATGAAAAGATTTGTATATATAAGGAGTTTTATAAAGGAATTTTACAAAAGGGATTTGTATTAAAAATGAGACCTAATTCCATAAAAGATCATTTCAACTTATGGTGGTATGGAAAATGTTCTTTTCATACTTAACACAAATTCTGAGGTATGGAAGCTCATCTCTATCTTGACAATTAAGAACGTGTATCGAGGCAATGGTAGTTTCCTAACAAGTATGATTTCATTGTTAATCGAAAGATAGTACTATTTGAAATCGGGAAGTGCTGGTGAGTATATTTGGTCCAGTTTCCTTACGGCATATTTACTTACGTTAAAGGTGTTTTGGGTTTATTTTTATAAAAGTTTAAATACATTTGTTTAACCAAAATAAGTATGTTTTGGGAGGTGAACTCTTTCTAAAGATGAGTGAATATACTTACACCCTTGAAATAAGTATATAGGTATTTTTCCTTAAGTATGGGAAATGTGACGTTTGTGAATGTATTTATACTATTGATATAAGTATATTGAAAAGTTTTCCTATGTTTTGAAAGTGAAATGTTTTGTGAATGTACTTATACAGATGAGATAAGTATATCAAATATTTCAAGTATTGAAAAGAGTAGAGGTGACTTGTGAATTTATCTTTGCAAAACGTATTTGATACAAGTATTTATAAAGTGGTTTTAATTAATGAAAAGATTAATCAAAGAGGCTTAGTGGTTGCTTTGTGCTTAACCATGCTTAGTTAAATACTGGTTGAACTGTTTGTTTATTTGGTAGTTAAATAATAGACTATCAAATGCTGGCCTATTTTTAAAACTATCCTTATCGGTTCAGAGAGACCAGGATCATATATAATATCCAAAAACCACTTTTAAGTGGCATAAGCGCTCGAATTGGAGATATCTTGAAGATGATCGAAGATGGAGTTCTTTAAGTGCAAGGGCTACTGGCTACAAATTCTAAGGGTGATTCCAAAATGGATGTAGTTGAATTATGTTGGCAATGCATTGTTGCTTAGAGGGCAGTGTTAGCATTTCCAAGTGGGATTGCTATCTAAAAGGTAAACGTAGCCTCTAGCCTCATCAGTCGAGAATGATTGAAACAAAGGATATGCTTTAGGGCTATGTAGGTCGCACCCATCTGGGTATTGTCAGCACCCTTCTAGATATTTATATTTATGGATTTGGTTGTGCGTGAGAGTTCCTGGGAAAGGTTGCAAAGCAAGCAGGGTGATGAAATATTTGGTACTACGCAGTAAGGGGTAGGCCAGTCCTGATTTGCAGGGGGTCCATGTGAGGCCCTCAGTACATTTTTCTTGAGGAATACTATGATAGACGGTACCCCAGTGCCTTGTCATTGATGGAATCCACCCTTCAATACTTGCCTTTACGGACTTAATTGTAAACCTATTATGCTGGAATTTAATTAATGTAATAATTTCCATATGATTCAGTTTTTATTTTTATACCATGGACATTATTATAGTAACATTGGATTTTCTATAGAATGTTTTGGTTATCGTAAGTTAAAAACCCGTTCGTGTTTATATGCGGTGTGGTCTTACGAATGCCTTTATTTTGTAAGGTTTTATGACATTAAAATTTATTTAAGGAGTGTTTCTCACGCTGGCGTACTAGACTAATCTGGGTTTAATTTCTTATATTGCTTGGGTCAGACCAAGCATATTTACAGATTTAGTTATGGAAGCTTTAGAGCTTCAGGTGATGAGCTGGATGCCTCCAAAACTGTTCCCGTATATTTTATTTTACACTGCATTTGTTGATTATATTTCTCAACGGTTGCGAGGACAGTTTGTAATAACAGTCCAACCTAAGAAATGGTTGGCTACCTCTGATTTATCTATAGATATTACAGTTTTTATTTATAAAGGTCTATTGTGTATTATATATTACTCATCATGAATGAGATTTTGTTCTATAATTTCCTTCTTTTTCCCCCCAGCAATCTATCTTCCTAGCACTTGGATGCTCGGCACATGAATATCATGGATGTATTAGTGTCGACTTTTGAGGATCGAAATGCAGATCGTTACAGGATGTGACCAATTAGTGGTTGAGTTATTAGTCATATATTTTCCTGTAGTTTGCATGTGTTTGATTTTGTTGACTTTGGAATTATACTGTATATGGATTGATTATGAAAATACGATGATAGAATATTTTTCCAAGACAGGAAAACATCACTTAGACACGCTAAGAGCAGCAATCGAATTATATACTCAATAGGAACTCAAATTTTGACATTTTTTCTTTATTGGGTGCAATGGAGGAGGAAGACGAGTTGAATCGAGCTTTAAAGAGTTTGCGGATGCCTTTGAACCAGTTAGAGGACTACCACTGAGATGAGCTATTGAGTTTCGTATAGATCTTGTGTCTAGAGCTGAACCTGTTAGTAGACTATTTAGGAGAATGACATCTACAAAGATGAAGGAGTTAAAGGTGCAGTTGGTGGACTTAGAAGAAAAAAGTTTTATTAGGCCAAGCAATTCGCCTTGGGAAGCGGCCACTGATGTTTGTGAAGAAACCGATGAGTCGTTAAGGAGGTGTGTTGATAATCATAAGTTGAATGAAAAGATGATAAAGAATCGATATCCTTTATCGAGAATAAATGATTTATTTGATCAGTTGAACGAAGCCAACGTATTTTCTCAGTTATACTTAGTGAGAAGGTTCCATCAACCGAGGGTAGCGAAGGATAATGTTCTTATGATGACATTCCGAACAAGATATGGCTCATACGAGTGGTTAGTAATACGAATTGGATTGACCAATATGCCTGCTTTCTTCATAGTATTGATGAACTGGATCTTCCAAGAGCATTTGGATAGATTCATGTTAGTATTTATCGACGGCATCTTGCTATATTCTAGGAATGAATAAGATCATGAGACTCGTATTAGAAAAGTGCTTGAGATATTGAGACAGCAACAACTAAAAGCGAAGTTCTTGAAATGTCATTTTTAGAAGAAAGAAGTGAAGTTCCTTGGTCATGTAGTCTCAGAAAAAGGTTGTCAGTTGATCCAGCTAAGATAAAGCTGATAATAATTGGAGGATTTGTTAAGAGCTTGTATACTAGACTTTGAAGAATCATCGGAAGATCGGTTGCACTTAGTCGAATTTTCCTATGATACTAGTTATCAGACTATTATAGGAATGGCTCCTTTTGAAGCTTTGTATGGAAGGTCATGCAAATCACCAGAATATAGGTTAGGGATCGGAGATAGATTTATTCTAGGTCCAAATGTGGTGAAAGAAGCTATAGAAAACGTTGAGTTAATCCAAATAAGAATGAAAGAAGCTTGGTCTAAGCAAAAAAGTTATGCAGATAAGAGATGTAAGGACTTAGAATTCTCAGTTGGGGATCTTGTTTTTGTCAAAGTATCACTGATGAAGGGTGTAATCCAATTTGAAAAGTCAGGGAAACTGGCATATAGATTAGTTGGACTATTCCTTATTATAGAAAGGATTGGGAAACTCACATATAGGATAGAATTACCCAGCAGTTTGGTAGGAATCCACAATGTTTTTTATATTTCTCATCTTAAGAAGTATGTTCATGATCAAGGACTACTACCACTCTGATTATAGCGAAAGATTAAGTGATGGAACCGGACATGACTATTGTTAGGAATGATTGTAATTTAAGGACCAAGACAGTAAGAACGGTGAAGATCTAGTAGAACGAGGATGAGAGAGATTGTACTTGGGAAATGCAGGATAGGATTAGAGACACTTATCCATGTTTTGACGGTATATTTCATATCTGTGTTATATGATTGTTGTGTACCTTATCGTAATTTCAAGGACGAAATTCTTAAGGGATGGAGTCTGTAAAACCCTTAATTTTAATTAACATTATTTAGGAGATTTAATTAGATGAACTAAATTAAATAATATGTTGACATAAGAAGAATGTGATTTGATAATTAAAGTCGGTCGAGCCTTAAGAATGAACTAATAAGATTGTTTAGAACTTAAATACGAAAGGGGATTTAAGAGAAGGTAAAATAGGAACAGGCCTCATTTCTTAAACATAAACTCTTCCACTTTTATTACCCTCATTTATATTTCATTACAAACAAACAAAAATAAGAACATGGCCGACCATTGCTAAGAAAATTAAGGGGAGAAAAGCTTAGGAAACCCAAAGGAAAGCTTAAGAGAATCAAATCAACACATTTAATCTGAATCTCTTTATCCAATCAATGTGAATAATAATATCCATCTTACATATGCTTGTTTTTTTCAGTTCTATATCTAAATCTAAATCGTATGATGTTATTATGCCATGTTATGTTCGTTTGATGTAATATATTTGCTTTGTGATTTATTGGATTAATTATGGAATTATTTAATAGGTTTTAAGTGTAGAAAAACATAGCATGTGATGTCCAAATGACTTGAAATTTGGATATGATGTTCAAAACATTATTTTGGAAGTAGGTTTTCAATTTTATAATTTTCCAAGCATGTATGAATATTTTATGAATTTCTTAAGTAATGAAAATAATTTACTTTATGTTTTAATTATTAGAATAATTAAATAATTATTTTGGTTTTGAGATTTTTAAATGTTAAATAATATGTGAATTCTAATTTTAAGAGATTTTTGAGATTTTTCTTATGTTATTATGATTTTATATGAATTTATTAAGCTATAAAATCTTATAAATTAATTTGAATGGTTAATAATATTAGTTGGGTAAGAAATGGTTTTTGGGGAAGGAAAATAATTTGCGACCGTTTTTCTAAAAATAAATTGGTAGTGTTTGTTTTAACCAATAGAAAATTTACAAGGGTAAAGAGTAGGTGAAAAATAATTGCTTTTAATAGAAATAAAACAGTTTTTATATTAATTACAATATTGCCATGATGCCAATACAAATGCCAAACCCCATGTAATGGCCGACATTCACGTCACTACTATAGACACTGACATTGTGATAACTCAGATTTTTGGCATCTAATAATTGGATAATAAACTGGTTTCATTCAGTGAAAAGATAAAATTTTAGTAATAAAAGATATCAGGATGCATTTGAAACTATGATAAATGTTGAAGTATAAATATTTGGAAATAATATATCTTATAGTAAATTTATAAATAAATTAGTAGATATGCGTAAACTTTATAATATTGAAATTTTAAGTATATACATATACAAGTATATAAGTGTGTATGTATATGTAAAATAATTTGAAAACATCGATTTGGTAATAAATAAATAAATAAAATAAGAATAAATGCAAAGTTTTAGTTTATATTTATACACATATCTTTTGTAAGATTTATAAAAGATTTAATGTTCTTTCTTTTAAAAATACATATAAATTAAGTTATAAATGTAATTGAATTTAAAAACATAAGAACATAATAATCCAGATCTTAATAGAATTTGATAAAAAAAATTAATATACATTTGTAACCATAATACATTTTCTTATTATATATATAAAAACATCTAAGAAAGCATGATCCACAAATTAATTAAATGAAAGGGGTTAAGTTAAAAAAAATTAATAAAATTTAAGTAAGTATTTAAAAAAAAGTTATAAAATTTATTTAAATAGGGACTTATACACATTTATTTAACAAACGACATTTGTAAAACCATGAATATAGGAAATAAACACTTGTAAACTTATGATAACAAGTGGCAAAGTTTTTCTATTTGAATTTGTAAAATAAAAAAATAAAAAAATAATAGCCAGGCCATTTTCTCATTTTTCAAACTGATCTGAAGAAAATCAAAATCTGTCAAAAATATTCAAACTAGATAAGCATCAAACAAACACTCTTTACAATTTTAAACTTGAACATTAGCAATTCCAAATCCAAACTGCAGCTTAAAGAAAAAATTCCAAATAAACTCAAGAACAAATTCAGGACAAAGTTCATCTCAAATATCAAGCAGGATCAAACACCAAGTTATAGATCAAATTAAACACCTGTTTCAATAATCAAAGTGAATTCCAGTTTCCAAGCTACTCCTCTATCCCTGTAAACACTAAAGGTGAGTAACTTTTATCTTTAAGCTTGATCTGCCTATTTGTGTGAATGCATGAAAAAAACCTTGAAAATATGATAAGTAGTTTGTTTGCTTGTTTTTTTAGGGATGAATATATATATGTATATGTATATGTATATGTATATGTATATGTATATGTATATGTATATGTATATGTATATGTATATGTATATGTATATGTATATGTATATGTATATGTATATGTATATGTATATGTATATGTATGTATGATAATATTGTACACATGCTTGCTAACAAAATGTATCAGCTCTGTTTATCAATATAATGTGAGTAGACAGTTTTATTTAAAGGTTAAACCTATTTGAATCTAGATGCATGCAGTACTTAATTGAAGTGAAATAGATTTGTGTTCATATGATTGTTTAAAAGAAAATTTCATAAGTATATGTATGTGAATGTGGTTGTGTAGGTCTGAAACAAAATGTTGCTCTATTCATTTGTTCTCAGGTTCAAATAAAAAAATCTCTAAAAATCAATTTTCCTTTTTCTTTGATCTTCTATATGATATGATGTAAGAACAAGTATTGTTAGAAAACTACAGAATTTAAGTTGTAAGATATTTTAAGTAGAAATTAATGGCAGTTTTAACTAGGACGTTAGAAATTACAGTTAAAACTTAAATATATTAAAATTTTGACTTAAATGATTTGCGAATTCATGTATATAGTATGATGTATCATCACAAACGAGGATTTTTAGTAAAAGAATAATGATTTTTAGGATGATATTTCAAGAGAAATTTTGAGATAAACGTGATTTGGGTTTTTGCCTTTTTCTGGCAATCGTGATGCCTTGGGTTGTCGGGGTTAATTCTGGGGGATGTTCGTTGACAAGTGGTCTTGGAAAAATTGTTTAGAAGAATTTTAGATCACCAGAGTGATCAGACTCAAGCGAATTACGGTTTAGGTATGGTTTTGGGAAGGGTTGATTAAGTGGCCATGGCGGAATCGACACTGCATCGAGTTGGGTGGGATATGGGGGAAATGGAGCGTGGGGCTCTAGCAAGGATGTGGGTGCAATGGCGAGTCCTCTGGCGATCAGAGATCGGTGACACAAGGTAGGTTAGGCGACATAGTTGTTCTAGGTAGTGCTCGTCAATCCTAATTTTTGATTTTGGTGTTCGACATGATTTTTGGGTGGTCGATTGAGACGAGGCAATCGGCAAGACTTGTGGGTGGCAACGGGTTGGTCGAAGATGGCCAGAGATGGTGTGCATGTGCACGTCGAAGTCAGGTGTGTCAGTGTGTGAAGAGGCCAGTGACTCGGTTGCGCCTCGGGGAGTTAGTGTTGTGGCACGAGTTGGACTTCGAGGCTTCGTTTGTGAGTGTGTTGTGTTTCCCGAGTAAATGTTTTAAAACTAAAACTAAAGAAGAAGATGAGGAGGATTGGTTTATTTCCTTTTCGTTGTTTGGTCTACGTTTCGGCCCAGTTGGGTTTGCATTATTAATGGCATCGGGGTTGTTTTTTGATGGATTTCAAATTTTAGCCCAACAACAAATTTTGTAAATAAAATAATTTGGTTTTAAAATTAAAGGAATCCTTAGTCCAATATCTTTCCAAAGATATAGCAAACATGATGTTTAATATAAATTTTTCAACCAATCTTCTTTCAATTTTAAATGATTATTATAGTTATATAAGTTAAGGGAGGTAATTAAGGATTTATTTATTCAATAAATTATGGGTTATAAATTAATTAGAGATTAAATTACTTAAATGATAGTTACTTAATAAAAGTAAATAAAAGGATTAATTTTCGTTGAAGGTTAATTAATTTAATTAAGAATTAAAGGTTAAATTAACTAATGAGCAAGGTTAATTAATTGAGGGTAATTAACCAATGAGATAATTACTTGATGAAAGTAATTAAAGGTAAATTACTTAACAGAAGTAATTAAGGATTAATTACTTTGTGTAATTAATAAAAGGATTGATTAGGGAAGGAAATTAATTACGGGTTAGTTAATTTATGGCCATGATTGGTTAAAGGATAATTAATTAATGTAAGAAATTAGAGGATAATTTAATTGAGTAATTAATTAAGGATTAATGCGAATGGGTGAAGGTTAATTAATTTTTGTAATTAATTGAGAGTTAATTATTTATCGTAATTAAAGAATAAATAATCAAGGGTGATTAATTTAGATGGAAGTTAATTAAGGATTAGTTAATTAATTTGTGTTATTAATTAAAGGGAATTACTTAATGTAATTAAAGAATGATTAATCAAGGATGATTAATTGAGATGAATAATTAAAGGATTAATTAATTAAGGGGTTAATTAATTAATGTTAGCAATTGAGAATAATTACTGAATGTGGTTAATCAAGGTTGATTATTGAATGTCTCAAATTAATTAAAGCCTAATCACTGAATTTTATTAGAAAGGATAATTAGAAAATGATTAATTAATGGATTGTAATTAATTATTTTTAAGTACGGAAGATTAAAAGTAATTAATTTAATTTAATTAGGAATGGGTGACTAATTAATCTTCCTTATGAATGATTGGTTGATATTTCTGATATGAAATGTTTGTGATATGATATGTTTGTCTTGAACAGAGATAATGTGGATTGTCTATCGATAATGAATTGTTGTGTAAAAGTGACATCTTGTATTTAAAGGATGAATTGTGTTTCACTTGAATAACATGGGTTCAGATGGTTTTGAATTCGAAGAGACCGTAGTCGGGTATTGGTAAATACCCGAAACCACTTCGATTCTTTTTAAATTAATATGTGGAATCAATGGGCTGAATGGGATGATTTGGACCCTTTAATCTAAGTTTTGGAACTTAGAAATTGATGTGTGATATAAGTGATGTCTATATCAAATTGTGAATTCGAAATAAGATACGAGTTACCTGAGTTTTATGTAAGTCTTGTGCACTGGTATTTCTTGTTGGTGGGTTTACTCACGCTGGTTTCCAGCCTAACCCGGGTGTTACTTTGATGTAATGCTTGGGTCGGACCGAGTATTACAGGTTTTCAGGTAAGGACGTTCTGGAGCTCAGGAGGTGAGCTGGATGGCAAGAACGTATGGAGTGTATACAGCTGTGATATATTGTTATTTATCTAGGACAAGTTATTTTAACCGTCCAAGTAATTATGTAAATGTTGTACTCTGATGTATTGAAATGTAATTAACTATAAAGTTTTCCTTTGTAAACTATTATTTTATGTGATATTATATGTTGATCCGCTGCGAATGTGAGGTTTCTATGACTTGTTTCTGTTTCTTCTTCTATCTCTTTTCTTCTTTTCCTATCTATCTGGAATTTTCTGGATCAAAAATTTCTGGTCGTTACATTTGGTATCAGAGCAGAAGGTTAAGCGAGAACCTTTCGCTCTGGTAGGATTACTCATTAAGGATAGGGTCAATAGTACCCTATAATAAGTTGAGTGTGTGTGTGTGTGTGTGTGTATATGAGAGCGTACTTGTTATTTTCTTATATAAAGATTTTAAATGATTTTATATAAGAATATATTTTGATATATAAAGCAATATATCTTTCTAATAAATATTAAGGTAATTGGTTGTTAAATTATTGGAATTAAATTAAGTGGTAACAGAAATACAACCAAATTGAAATTAGATAAAGATAAGTTTGAAACGGATTCAAATTGAAATTAAAATCTTGAATTTGGAAAAGAGTTTTAGAAAAGATAATAATGGATTGGTTTCCTTGGTTATTATCATTGTTGTATTTAATAATAAAGTGTGTATTAATGAGCAAGCAAAATGAAATGTTTTAGGGAAGTAAAACATTTAGGAAAGTATGACTTATAAATTGGAATTGAAGATGACCTAAATTGTGAAGTTTTAAATCTAGTTCCAGAAATTTGAAAATTTGTTTCAAAGTAATAAAGAAATAATAAATTTATTTGGATGAAAGGGTCCTATTTCAAATAAGAGTTGTTTGAAATTTAAAGGAATTTGATTTGAATTAAAAACCAAAGGTGGTTTAAAATTTAAGGATAACTTGGTGTGTAAAGGAAATAAATATGTATAGATGAGGGATATACATAATATCAAAAGTGATTTAAAATAAACTCTAAGGTTGAGTTTTAAATTTTACTTGGAACTGTGTTGTGAAAACCCAAAGTGATAAGTTTTTAAACTTATAAGTGGGAAAGAATTTTGAAATTTAAGTAGGAATTCAAATTTGAGTATGGTTAACGGGATTTAAATTGAATTTAACTTAGAAGAAGTTAAATATGTTTGAATAAACAACCTGATTTGGAAATTTCAAGATGAATTTGGGATTTAACTTGGAAAGTTAAATGGTTAATTTGAATGGGAAGTTTGTGTGATCTCAAATGGGTTTGAGATCTGGAAATTGGAAATGGATGGATGTTTTAAAGTAATTAGATAATATTACACTATTGTTATTAATAATCTTCAAATTGTGAATTGGATTTGTTTAAAGAAATGGGGTGTGGTAATATATCCATTATTAAGATAAAATGGAATTTGGATTCAGAATTAAATGGTTTAAAGATATAAGTTGATTTCATTTAAAGGATTAAATCAACATTTAAAAAATTTAACTCAAATTTATATAATTCGGGATGGTTTAAATTTGAAATTTGAATTGAATTAGTTCAAATTGAATTTGATTTGAATTAATTGAAATTGTGATTGAAGATGGATAAGTTTAAAAATTCAGAAGGAAATTTGAATTGGATTAATTTGAAATGAAATTGAAGTTGAATGAGTTCAAATTCAAATGGGAATTGGGATTAATTCAAACTGGAATTGATTCGAAATTGAAATGGGTTCAATTTGAAATTAGTCCAAATTGATTTGAATAATTTGGAATTGTGATTAAAATTTGAATAGGTTTAAAATTCAACTGGAATTTGATTTGAAATTGGAAAGAAATTGAGAATTAATTCAACTTGAATTGGGATAAATCAATTTCAATGGAAATTGAAGTTATTTAAACTGGAATTGAGTCAATTTAAATGAAATTGGAAATTTAAATTGAATTGATGGGATTAGGAATTGAACGGTTTGGCTCTGGACTATTTTCAAAATAAGTGGTTTTAATATAAATCTATTTTTCCAAGCTACTTACTATACAATCTTTCTTTTTAAAAGCCAAACTATCTTATACTTATTTTACAATTATTTTTGGAACTATTTAGCAATTTTTCAACTGTTTTGTAAACTGATCACTATTTTTCAACTACTTTATAACTAATTTCTATTTTACAACTATTTTGCAATTATTTAAAATTTCTATAACTATTTGACTATTTTCCAACTATTTTACAATTACTTAACTATTTTACGGCTATTTTACAAACTAATAATTATTTTTCTACTTATCTATTTTTAACCTTTCAAATTATTTTCTAAATTTAAGCTGGATAGAGTTCAAACTATTTATGATTGAATATCCAATCGAGATAAGGATTAAAGTGATAATCCAAATGAAATTGAGGCAAATGTGAATAGATAAGGAGATTGATTTAGCTAATAACCAATAAACATAAATACGTAGGGTGTACATATGTTATTCTATTCGCATAGCGATTTGATCCAGATTCAAGCATAGAATTTCAAGATAGTTATATCGATCTGAGTTGGGATTTTTCACTCGATTTTCGACGGCGAACCTAGATATGGATTGTTGATTGGTTTTGGATATTATCTATCATAGTTAGGCTATGCAAGAAGAATGACGGTTTCTGATCAAGAAACTAGATCTGAGTCCACACTAGGAAGTCGGGTGGACGATAATAGTTCGGAATTGAAATTGTGTGATCAAGTGAACGATCGGATGATATAGCGTATGAATGATATGTGTATACCGTACGGATTTGAATTGATACTGTGAATTTGTATATAAGAAACGCGAAATGGTTTTTGAAATGAAAGGTATATTTTGTGAAACATACAATGAAGTAAAATGGAAATCAGATATTTCTATGATTAAAGGTTCACTTTATAGAAAAGAAATGAGAAATCAAATTTGAATTTTTGATTTGGAATAAACAAAGTTATATATCTTTGTTATATAAGGTAAATCTCCCCTTGTTGAATCTATTGCCAGAATGAAAGGGTTTTGAAATATTTGAAGTACAAAAGGAGCTTTATACAAGTTTGAAATGATCCAAAGTTTTTGAAAAAATTATATATATATATATCTATATATATAAAGGATCCTATGAGGATTCTGGAGAAAGGTTTTTGGAACCTTTGGATTTGGAAAGGCTTTTGATTTTTGGATAAATCAATATTGGATTTGGAAAGCCTAATTTGAGAATTATCGATTTTGGGATAATCGATTTTGAGAAAGGAGATTTATATGAGATTCATACTAGGTGTATGATTTGGAAGATGCTATATGTGTATAGTATAAAGTGTTTTGAAAATGGCTCTGGAGAAAAAGACGCTCCCTTGAATGAACTTCTTAGGAGTACCATAGGTTGGTAATGCCTTGAGCCTTTAAGGGGGAGGTTCTAAAGTTGATCCTGTGAGGAGTCCGGACAAAACTAGTTCCTGAGGATTATTGGGTAGCGAAAGTCAAGGACGCTGATGCCTACAGAGGCATTTCGGTTGTGCTGTGACGACAGTGTAAGTCGATGTCGCTGCGATCTACTGTGTGGACCATAGTAGAAATCGTGTGGGGGTGAGTGTCAATGGTCTACGCTTGATTTTTCCGGGAAGGCAACGTAACATTGATAGACTGCGATATATGGTCGAGTGGAGAAGTTTCATTCTTTTGGCAGCGAAATTCGAGGGCGCTGAGGCCTACAGTTATATGAGTTTTTGTTGTGATAGCAACGTAACCCCAGTTGTAGCTGTGATCTGTAGCGGGTTCCATGGTGTAATCGAGGGGCGCAGAGGCCTACAGTTATCTATGGATTTTGTTGGGATGGCAACGTAACCATCGGGTTAACTGCGACTATGGATGGGGATGATGATTTCCAGAGCATTCTCACCAAAGATATTTCCTCTATTTTCAAAATGTTTTCTACATTTTCACAAGGTTTTCAATAAAATTATTTTTTTTCCAAATATTTTCACTAAATGTTGAAAATGGATCTACCAAGCACTTATAGATTTTTCAGTCTTACGCCTGATCAACGTATGACCGAATTTCTATGAGAATGAAGATGGACTTGTGGAAACATCGAGTTATAAAAGAATTTTTGTAAAAAGTATTTTATAGTATAATATTTATTTTTAAAGAGTTTTAAGAAAATGATCAAAGAATAAATTATCTAGCTTTAAGTTATTAATTAAATTATGGCTTCATTCCTTTTCGAGGACGAAAAGATTCAAAGGGGGAGGAATGTGATAACCCGGATTTTTGGCATCTAATAATCGGATAATAAACTGGTTTTATTCAGTGAAAAGATAAAATTCTAATAATAAAAGATATCAGGATGTATTTGAAACTATGATAAATGTTGAAGTATAAATATCTGGAAATAATATATCTTATAGTAAATTTATAAATATATTAATAGATATGTGTAAACTATATAATATTGAAATTTTAAGTATATACATATACAAGTATATAAGTATGTGTATGTATATGTAAAATAATTTGAAAACATTGATTTGGTAATAAATAAATAAATAAAATAAGAATAGATACAAAGTTTTAGTTTATATTTATACACATATCTTTTGTAAGATTAATAAAAGATTTAATGTTCTTTCTTTTAAAAATACATATGAATTAAGTTATAAATATAATTGAGTTTAAAAACATAAGAACATAATAATCCAGATTTGAATAGAATTTGATAAAAAAATTTAATATACATTTGTGACCATAATACATTTTCTTATCATATATATAAAAATATCTAAGAAAGCATGATCCACAAATGAACTAAATGAAAGGGGTTAAGTTAAAAAAAATTAATAAAATTTAAGTAAGTATTTAAAACAAGGTTATAAAATTTATTTAAATAAGGACTTAAACACATTTATTTAACAAATGACATTTGTAAAACCATGAATATAGGAAATAAACACTTGTAAACTTATGATAACAAGTGGCAAAGTTTTTCTATTTGAATATGTAAAATAAAAAAAATAAAAAAATAATAGCCAGGCCATTTTCTCATTTTTCAAACTGATCTGAGAAAATCAAAATCTATCAAAAATATTCAAATTAGATAAGCATCAAACAGACACTCTTTACAATTTTAAACTTGCACATAAGCAATTCCAAATCCAAACTGCAGCTTAAAGCAAAAATTCCAAATAAACTCAAGAACAAATTCAAGACAAAGTTCATCTCAAATATCAAGCAGGATCAAACACCAAGTTACAGATCAAATTAAACACCTGTTTCAATAATTAAAGTGAATTCCAGTTTCCAAGCTACTCCTCTGTCCCTGTAAAACCAATGGTGAGTAACTTTTATCTTTAAGCTTGATCTGCCTATTTGTGTGGATGCATGAAAAAAACCTTGAAAATATGATAAGTAGTTTGTTTTCTTGTTTT
Source organism: Allium cepa (assembly GCA_030765085.1). Lineage (NCBI taxonomy): Eukaryota > Viridiplantae > Streptophyta > Magnoliopsida > Asparagales > Amaryllidaceae > Allium > Allium cepa. The sequence continues at coordinate 556,426,809 of CM060935.1, forward strand.
TTTAGGGATGAAAACACACACACACACACACACACACACACACACACACACATATATATATATGATAATATTGTATGCATGTCTGCTAACAAAATGTATCAGCTATATTTATCAATATACTGTGAGTAGACAGTTTTATTTAAAGGTTTAAACCTATTTGAATCTAGATGCATGTAGTATTTAATTTAAGTGAAATATGATATGTGTTCATATGATTGTTTAAAACAAAATTTCATAAGTATATGTATGTGAATGTGGTTGTGTAGGTCTGAAACAAAATGTTGCTCTGTTCATTTGTTCTCAGGTTCAAATAAAAAAAAATCTCTAAAAATCAATTTCCTTTTTTCTTTGATCTGCTATATGATATGATGTGAGAACAAGTATTGCTAGAAAACTATAGAATTTAAGTTGTAAGATATTTTAAGTAGAAATTTATGGCAGTTTTAACTAGGACATAAGAAATTATAGTTAAAACTTAAATATATAAAAAAATTTACTTAAATAATTTGCGAATTCAGTATATAGTCTGATGTATCATCACAAGCTAGGATTTTTAGTAAAGAATAATGATTTTTAGGATGATATTTCAAGAGAAATTTTGAGATAAACGTGATTTGGGTTTTTGCCTTTTTCTGGCAATCGTGAAGCCTTGGGTTGTCGGGGTTAATTTTGGGGGATGTTCGTTAATAAGTGGTCTTGGGAAAATTGTTTAGAAGAATTTTAGATCACCAGAGTGATCTGGCTCAAGCGAATTAGGGTTTAGGTAGGGTTTTGGGCGGGGTTGATGTAGTGGCTATGGAGGAATCTACACTGCATCGAGTTGGATAGGATATGGGGGAAATAGAGCATGGGGATTTGGCGAGGATGCGGGTGCAACGGCGAGTTCTTTGGCGATCGGAGATCTGTGATACAAGGTAGGTTTGGCGACATAGTTGTTCCAGGTAGTGGTCGTCAATCCTCATTTTTGATTTTGGTGTTCGACTTGATTTTTGGGTGGTCGATTGAGACGAGGTGATCGGTGAAGACTTGTGGGTGGCCATGGGTTTGGTCGGAGATGGCCATAGATGGTGTGCATGTGCACGTCGAAGTCAGGTGTGTCAGTGTGTGAAGAAGCCAGTGGCTCGGGTGTGCCTCGGGGAGTTAGTGTTGTGGCACGAGTTGGACTTTGAGGCTTCGTCTGTGAGTGTGTTGTGTTTCTAGAGTTAATGTTTTAAAACTAAAACTAAAGTAGAAGATGGGGAGGATTGGTTTATTTCCTTTTCGTTGTTTGGTCTGGTTTTCGGCCCAGTTTGGGTTTGCATTGTTAATGGCATCGGGGTTGATTTTTGATGGATTTCGAATTTCAGCCCAACAACAAATTTTGTAAATAAAATAATTCGGTTTTAAAATTAAAGGAACCCTTAATCCAATATCTTTCCAAAGATATAGCAAACATGTTGTTTAATATAAATCTTTCAACCAATCTTCTTTCAATTTTAAATGATTATTATAGTTATATAAGTTAAGGGAAGTAATTAAGGATTTATTTATTCAATAAATTATGGGTTATAAATTAATTAGAGATTAAATTACTTAAATTATAGTTACTTAATAAAAGTAAATAAATTGATTAATTTCCGTTGAAGGTTAATTAATTTAATTAAGAATTAAAGGTTAAATTAACTAATGAGCAAGGTTAATTAATTGAGGGTAACTAACCAATGTGATAATTACTTGATGAATGTAATTAATGGTAAATTACTTAAGGGAGGTAATTAAAGATTAATTACTTAGTTAATAAAAGGATTGATTAGGGAAGGAAATGAATTACAGGTTAGTTAATTTATGGGTATGATTAATTAAAGGATAATTAATCAATGTAAGGAATTAGAGGATAATTTAATTGAGTAATTAACTAAGGATTAATGCGAATGGGTGAAGGTTAATTAATTTTTGTAACTAATTGGGAGTTAATTATTTATCGTAATTAAAGAATAAATAATCAAGGGTGATTAATTTAGATGGAAGTTAATTAAGGATTAGTTAATTAATTTGTGTTATTAATTAAAGGAAACTACTTAATGTAATTAAAGAATGATTAATCAAGGATGATTAATAGAGATGAATAATTAAAGGATTCATTAATTAATTAAGGGGTTAATTAATTAATTTTAGCAATTGAGAATAATTACTGAATGTGATTAATCAGGGTTGATTAATGAATGTCTCAAATTAATTAAAGCCTAATTACTGAATGTTATTAGAAAGGATAATTAGGAAATGATTAATTAATGGATTGTAATTAATTATTGTTAAGTAAGAAAGATTAAAATTAATTAATTTGATTTGATTAGGAATGGGTGACTAATTAATCTTTCTTATGAATGATTGGTTGATATTTCTGATATCAAATGTTTGTGATATGATATGTTTGTCTTGAACAGAGATAATGTGGATTGCCTATCGATAATGAACTACTGTGTAAAAGTGACATCTTGTATTTAAAGATTGAATTGTGTTTCACTTGAATAACGTGGGTTCAGATAGGTTTGAATTCGAAGAGACCGGAGTCGGGTATTGGTAAATACCCGAAACCACTTCGATTCTTTTTAAATTAATATGTGGAATCAGTATGTTGAATGGGATGATTTGGACCCTTTAATCTAAGTTTTGGAACTTAGAAATTGATGTGTGATATTAGTGATGTCTATGTGAAATTTTGAATTCGAAATAAGATACGAGTTACCTGAGTTTTAAGTAAGTCTTGTGCACTAGTATTTCTTGTTAGTGAATTTACTCATGCTCGTTTCCAGCCTGACCCGGGTGTTACTTTGATGTAATGCTCATGTCAGATCGAGTATTATAGGTTTTCAGGTAAGGACGTTCTGGAGCTCAGGAGGTGAGCTGGATGGTAGGAACGTGTGGAGTGTATACAGCTGTGATATTTTGTTATTTATCTAGGACAAGTTATTTTAACTGTCCAAGTAATTGTGTAAATGTTGTACTATGATGTATTGAAATGTAATTGACTATACAGTTTTCCTTTGTAAACTATTATTTTATGTGATATTATATGTTGATCCGCTGCGAATGTGAGGTTTCTATCACTTGTTTCTGTTTCTTCTTCTATCTCTTTTCTTCTTTTCCTAACTATTTGGAATTTTCTGGGTCGAAAATTTTAGGTCGTTACAGGCATCAACATGAATGGATGCATGGGATATCAACTATATCGGTATGGAATGAATCTACTTAGGTTGAAGTCATATAGTATAAGGTCTTCGGTATTAAATCAATGTCATTATGGTGATCTCGTAACACAATAGAACTATTCTAACCTCTCTTGTTTCATTATTTTGAAATCCATAACACACAGAATTGATGTCGCAAGTTTTCATCCAAGTTTTAAATGATGCCGCATAACATTATTTCCGATATCATTTATTTACGATATCAACTTAACCGAGGCTATGATGCCCGTGCTTCCTATTCTGATGCCATAGTTTATGGCAGTGATGTTGCATGTATCATTTTCGACATTAGCTATTTTATGGCAATCGCACGGCTATATAATTGTTTTAATATCCCTTATATATGACATAGTAGCCACTATTTTATAGCACCTGATATCAGCAGTTTTGCAGTATTGATGTCATCTATCATCAATGTCGGCATCCATATATTTTATGTATAAACCCTATATTTAATAGGTTAGGCAACCTATATAATTCTATGTTATGATAACAATGATTCTGGCACTATAGCTTATTGATTTTGTAAATCAGAATTCTTCGTTAAAGATCTTAGAAGAGACTGATTGCCTAAAGTTTTATGGTGTGACAACCACCAATCAATTTCAAAAATTGGGGTAAGCTATTTCATAGAAACATGTATTTTGACACAGAAAAGGACTATATTTTCCTTGTTTTAAATATGATTTTAAGGATTAAATCATTTATGAAGAATTATGCTTGTAGGGAAATAAAGAGGTATTTAGCCCAAGAAGTTATATAAAAATTTATCACCATTAGACAAATTATGATATGATATTTTGACTTAAGGAATAGTGATTCGAAAACAAGATAATGGGACTGCTGTTGGGGTAGTGCCATATGCTTCAACTGTTTTCTCCAAGTTAATATTAGTCTATAGTTCTAGTGCGTAGGGCTTTGTTAAGGGTAAAACTACAGTAAGTTTACTCACAAAAAGAAATGTGTCCTGCAAAACCATTAGTTTCGTTGTGAGCCTAGCAAAACTATGGTACAGACAGATAGTCAGCTGACACTAAGCTGACTTGTTTGGATAGACAGTCCATTTCCTCCTAACGGTAAGTTGGAGAATTTGGTATATTTGGTTGGCCTGCATCATATACCCTGGGAAAAACTATGAAATAGAGACAGGCAATCAATTGATTGTGACAGACTTGTCAGGTTTAGCCATGTAGCATGCATGCATATGATTATTTTATGTGGGTTTAACAATTGTGATTGCAAGAGCATGATTTGATTGACATATTTGGTGAAGATGCTGGTGAGGGGAAAACTTGTTCTGCTTAATGGCGCGGTCTCACTAGATACCTATTTATTGAGATTGCATGTTATTATTCACACCAGACTTTATTCTGACCCGGAGTTTTTTTTTTCTTTTTAACCCATGGGTGCTCTTTTGAGTAGTTCAAGAGTAAGGTTTCCAGGTTTTAGATTTGATGAATAAAGCTTTCGAAGACGTGCAAAAGGTAGGGCTTGCTATATAGGAGCATATTTATGTATTGTGTGTTGTTAAGTAATTTTGTCTAAATGTATGTGAAGACAGAATATGTATCTTTCTAGTACTAAACTCTGATCAACCAGGGGCATCTTCATATGTTGCTCTTGCAGTATTTTGTAATAATTATATTTTATCTGAAACTGGGCAGAATTTGTGACATATGTAATGAATATGAAAATTTATTAATGAAATATATCTTGAAAATTTTCATATTCATATGCTTCTAAAATTAATGATACCATTAACTTAACTCATTTGTCATCAAAGAATAATACTATTGATGACTGCAACATCGTTAGCGCATATTTTTGGGTATCGGAATGTGGAATGTTATATGTCCACACAAGTCAAACTCCAGGTCAATGCACCTTAATCCGAGAGTGGCATACCCACCGAGCGGATTAACCACACACAAGGACGTAATTAATTTGCAATGTCTAGTTCTAACCTATCAATCAAATCCCTAGAAATGAAAGAGTGAGTACAACAAATTTCAAATAGAACTCTAATAGATATACTAGAAATCCAAATCATACCTCCAAATACACCTTTTCATTTTCTTTCTTAGTATTCAGCCCAAACGAAGTTCCTTTCAAAGCACAGATCTTTGCCTTCTTTGCTTTTAAGTAGCCCCTCTTCTTAAAGCCGAGCCTGTTATAGATAAAGCACTTGGCTTTTTTCTTATTCACCGGCTAGGTACAGTTAGTGGAGCAGTAACCCTTTTGATCGTATTTAAAACAAGTGACATTAGCTATATTAGTCTTCTAAGTCCCTCCACCGGAAGTCTTTCCTCCCTTTGATTTTTTTCGCTTCTAATACGGAATTAATCTTTTCTTTTGCCTATCCTTGAGTCTAACATAAACTTTCTTCTCCTTTTGAAACAAATAATCACACCTCCTTTCAATTTCCACCACAATATCAAATATAGCAAGCAGATGAGCTATCACTTTGTAGTATTGATATGCTCTCTTCCATGCTTCAAAAAAACATTAATGCAATGAATGTACTTTGCTAGTCTTATGTCCCTGCTTCAAGTCAAGGAACTCCCTACACAAGGCACTCTTTTGAGATTAGTGGATAAACCAAACCTCAAACCGCTCCTTAAACTGCTCCCAAGTTATCTCCTCCTCTAGGACCTCAGCATTTACAACCTCCCACTAGTCCAATGTATTCTCTTGGAGCCGACGAGAAGCCAACCTCTTCCTTTGAGCATTATCATATTCATAGTCTCCAAAAATACATTCACATACTTTCAACCAATTCAACACCTCCAAGTCAAACTCCTTCTCTGACCTCTATAACTCTTGATATCTTTGTTCATCTTAGAAAAGTATACATCTCTTGCTGCCTTCTCTCTCGATCGAAAAACTCCAGCTTGCCATTGCCTCATCATATCCATTATAAACTGGCAGAACAAGACATTTATATCCATTCCTCCTTTAGCCAGGGTAGGAACTTGAGCACCAGTTCTGGTACGAACTTTCGGTTTCACCTCCCCTCGTTGGTCATTGGTTTGCATCTTATCATCTCCTCTACTAGGATTTAGTCTTGCACTTCATACGATCAAACGCCGATTACATAGATACATTCTTGCCTCCTACATAAGCAACGGTTCATAAGAAATGGAAGTAAAAAGAGTGAGATCAATCACAGAGGGGTAGATATATTTTCATATACATACATACATAGATACATATATACACATGCACACAAAAACACACAAGTACATTTTATATTGGGTATACCCCCACTAAGTGTTCACTGTCTGCTAATAAGTTTCTACTTAGCTTCGTCTCAATTACATGTTCCCCTAACCTAAGATCTAATACCACTTTGTAACATCTCCCACTCCGAAATTCGAAAATAGGCACTGAGATGCTGCGGTCATCCCTAAAACCCTTTTCCAATAACAAAGTGAGTTCAATATTAAATTGCACAACACAAGTAGATAGAGCATCTAAATAGATTTTTCACTACTTATATTTGAATTCAATAATGATTTACATCACTTTACCCAACTACTTCCCACGTAGGGGTAAATAAAATAGAGAATAAGAGTGTTCGACTTATGATTATCCCTATGTGACACATAACTGGTTTTAATTCCTGATTTTACACAATGGAAATTTTAAAACATGTTTGTTCTCTAAATAAACCTCTTGCTTCGTCTTTGAAATATTTATTCATGCTTCCAATAGACACCTCCTGTCTAATCTATAAACTCAGCCTACTCAAATGAGCATCCACGAGTTTGTGGAAAATAATAAAACATGGGTTATACATAAAGCCTGGTATGAGTAGAATATTTACCTTAAATCATTCATAGTGAGATCATGTTGCTAATACGAAGCTGGTTTTCCCCTCACCTTATCATCATCTAGATACATCATATATGCAAACTACATTACATAAAAATAACCATATGCATATATTCAATCAAGAAGCTTACCCTATACTTATCATCTAGTTATGTACCATTTCATATATCAATTAAAATTAAATATAAACTATATTTATTATCTCGATATGAACCATGTCATACAAACATTCATTATCCATTTAAACATCACATAATCTCTTGTTTTAGGCTTTCATCATTAGGTTATCATTAGCTTATTTAGCGATTACCTCCCTAGGCCTATCTACCACTAATTCACCTTTTCTTAAAAAACATCACTTGATGAAATAGTTACTCATTCCACCAGCGGGAGCCACCCTAAATCTCTTAAGAGGTTGAATGTAAGCACATTGAATGCATTTTAGTAAGCGTACTAACTAAGCATTAATTGCCCCCACTTAGTCCCCGAACCGCTATCTTTCACTTTGTCGAATCATTATTTTTATTATAAAACCATGCCGATGTTTTGGCACATTATCCTGGCACCCTGCCTTAATCCCATTTTAGAGTTTATAAGTCTTTTACGAGAGAACATTATTATGGCACTCTGCCATATACTGTTAAACTTTATACTAATAATCAAGGCACCCTGTCATCCAATAACCCCATGAACCGGTATATCTTTACGGTCATTATTCCACTATTTTTCTTCAATTCATTTATGGTGCACCCTATACATTCCTTAAATATAATTTATTTATCTTTCAATTTAAATGATACCCTATCATTTAGTAGCTTCTCTAAGCTTTCCTTCATTTCAAAAATAAGTTAACAAAATTTTAACTTATCCAAATTCCTCCTTTTTTTCATCCCTATGAAATAGTTCATTAGGACTTAGAAACTATCTTCCAAAGCACCTTAGGGTTTCTTATTTTATTTAGAAAATATAGCTTCTCAAGCTATCGCAAATTGACTTTCGTTATCGTATGCTAGCTATCCCAAAGCTTTTGAATGTTGAACTAGGTCATCATGTGTTACTTATCTCATAGACTTCGTGGTTTGATTCTTCTCGAGCCATCGCTTGTTTGTTACCTTCCCATAACTATCGTGTTTTAGCTTTTCAATCGCCGTCGAGGATTGATAGCTTCCCAAGCTATCATGTATCGAACTTCAAATAATTGTAGTGGGTTTTCTCCATTATAGTCATCGCGTATGGACTTCTCTATAGTCATTATGTGTTATCTCCACTTTAGTTGTCACGTGTTATCCCCTCTTTAGCCATTACATGGTATCTCCCCTATGGCTATCATGTGTAAGCTCTTCAATAGACATTTCATATTACGTCCTCTATAGTGGTCACAAGTAGATAATTTCTTTAAGATACCATAATGGTCATAAGTAGATAATTTCCTTAAGATACCGCATGTTACTTCGTTAAGTTCCATCGTGAGTAGATAGCTTCCTTAAGCTATCACGTACTGATGGCTTTTGAGGGTTAAGCTTAAAGTGCCATGACATCATGATTTCCCTAAAGCCATCGTGAGTAGACAATATGCAGACTTTCGTGAGTTCAAAATGGAAAATTTGTAATTTTTTTAAAAATTGCTCATTTCCTTACTAAGTATTTACTTTCCATCAACCGCTATTTGGTGTCGACTTTTCATTAGTTAATTTTCTTCTTTACAACTTACGTTTTGTAATTAGCTAATTACATACCCATTTAATTAGTCATTTCTTTTCCTTACCAATAAATTCATATAAAATTTAAAATTGATGGGCGAAATCCCAATAATCAAATTCATCATATTTTATCTTGGCTTAAAATTTAAAGTCTAAAATAATAAATTTTATTATTTTAACATTTAGTTTACCCGAAATTAACCATTTTCTCAACTTAAAAAATTTGTATAAATTCCAAATTAATTTTTAAAATTATGAAATTAACATCCCATATCTGTTTCATCTTTATTAACATCATATCTTAGTTTCAAATCATTTAACTATGGTTAATTCAATTTTTTACACTGAAACACAAACTAATCTACTTCATTTGAAATTTCAAACATAATCAAACATGGTTTTAATCATTTAAGCATGTTTACCATCATCAAGCATTCATACAAGATCAAATTCGAACCCAAATGGAAAGGGATAGGTTTAGGGAAACTTTTTGCTCACCTTGATTATGAAAACCTTCTTTAAATCTTTTTAAAGTTGTAAACTTTACCTTCTAGCTTTTAATATCCCCTTCTCATTTGCTTTGTTTACTTTCTTTTGCTTTGTGGAATAATGAGAAAATAAATGGTTAGTTGGAATGTAGGGTGTTAATAATTTGGGTATTGGGCTAAAATCCCATTCTTGCCTAATCTTAATACATCCCTAACTCTTCTTCCTTTGTTCATTCACCCTTCTTTAATTTGCTTATCTTTGTTTAACTCATACTTTAATTTAATTAATCATTTATTTATTTGATTCCACATATTATGGCACTGTAAAATATATAGTGTTACAGTTCCTTTTCCCAATTGGCTTTTTTCATAGATTCGGACTTCTTAGGTTTACTAACGAGGCTCTTGGTTACTTTAGACTATTTGCATTTATCTTTATCCCTACCATGATCATATGAACTAACTGACACATCAATCCCAGAGTCATTTTGGCTCTTGGGTATTTGATTTGCCCCCATATGAATTTAACACAATCATTACCGTGTTTCTTATTATTCCAAAAATACAATAAGTATGTGAATAAATCAAAGAATCAGAGAAGTTCGACCCACGATTCGGTTGCACACTGTCTGGTGATGAGTTTGGCATTTCAAATTTTGAGCAAGAGCTACTAGTGACTTATACTACTTTTGTACTGATTCTATGGATCCTTTATCCCTGATGAGGTTTGGGTATGTAGTAAAATGAGGTAATGTAGAAGTCCTCTTTTTCCCCCATTCGAACGTCATTTTGAGGAAATGTTTTCTTTCTCCACCATCTCTTGTTTTTCAACACTTTGTCTTTATTTTTCATCCAAATCTCACCTTTTCCATCGATAGTTTTTAAAATGTGCTTTCTATCTCCTTAATGGTGTTCTCTGGTTGTGTAATACATCCTTTCTCTAAACTTATATTTACCTTCTTATCCATTACTTTGGACTCTTTCTTTTTCTCATCTCATTCCATTTTGTTCTGACCTGAATTACCTTTCTCTCTACTGGACTTTACGCAATGCCTTCCACCTCTACCTTTGGCTCCTTAGTCCTTTTAATCTCATATAAAGTGTCTTCAATACTACGGGTCTTTTCTACTACATCTTCCAACTCTCCCTTCTAATCTTCTTCCCTTGCCCTTCACTTATTTGTTCCCTTTAATCAACGATTCTTGCATCTGTTCCTTATTTTCCTCATTGATCCCTTCCACATCTGCCGTAGTCTTTCCCCTTTGGCATACATGTTTTATACATAGGACATTGTTTTTTTAAATGGCCAAAATTGTAAAAGTTATCACATCTAAGTGGAGGATTCTCACAAACAACCTCTTGGTTGAATATCTCTCTATTCTCTCCTATAAATCTGACAAATTCTGAAAATTCTACGTTTTCCTCCAACAGCACCCTAGCAAACGAATTGTTTTATTCTTCATAGCCTCATCCATCTTGATTTTTACTCCTAATAGGGCTAATTAAACTACTAATAGATTTAGTCCCCATAGACGAAAACTAAGTTCTGGTGGTCGAAACTAAGTTCTGGTGGTCGAATCCATATACGCAGTGTAGCAAGAAGGTCATGATCTGCTCTCGTGGAAGGGGTTGGTTTCTTCTTAATGATAAGGTTATTATCAAAGACTAATGGACCCTCATCTTTGACTTCAATATAATCCCTCTCACTTTCAAATCCCAGTACAACAAAACCATTTTATCTTGACTGAACTTCAAAGCTTCTATCTTTCTTCCACATTCTTTTTGCATATGCATCAAATGTTTTAAAGAAAGGTGTATGCCCCCCCCCCACCCCACAAACATACATGATCAAGCAATTTACCCATCTTGCCTTTGCTTCCTTAATTGCTTCCTTTGAAAGAACTCTCCTCTTCTTCTCCCATTATCAATTTGAGGCTCCACAAAATCAAGGTCAAGTGTTTTTTTTTGCTTCTTGTCCTCCATGTTTTACTGCCTCACAACAAGTGGTTTTCTTAGCATCCATTAGTATAGTGAATTTAACATTCCCTGCCCTACCTCATAAACCTGTATTACAATGTCAATTCCACGTCATTCTCATTCCATAAATAGTTTTGATTTGACTTTTATCCTTTCACATCAGTCAAAATCTATCGGCATCCAAAGGGTTCTTCCTTCTTTTCCTTATCACCTCCTGCCATCCTTCCTTCGAGAACCTTCTACGAGCAAATCCATTATGTCAAGATCCTTCCGCATTCAAGGGACCCTTCCTTTTTCTTCTCAGAGCCTCCTCCCAACCTTCCTTTGTGTTCCAGCTGTCTACTCCACCCGAATTAGATATAAGTTAGATATAAATTGTTGAAAGTAAAAGAGAATTTATGAATGAAATTATAGTAAAAGAAAATGAGGAAAAAGCATCAGCTAAGGTTTGAACAAAGCAGGCGCCATGGAAAAGAGGCCAAGTTTTAAGTAATAATATGAACTCGAGATTAATTTAAAATCAACTCAAAGTGAAATATTAGATTTGAAAACTAAGTACAGAAACTTACGTTGAATATTTCAAAATTTAACAGAGGTAATGAAATCTTATCTATTTCTAAACTTTAAAACAACAAAAATGGTCTGCATTTTGAAAAGATTTAAGTTAGTAAACCTAATTTTGAAAAAAAATGTGTCTCTATACACTAACTTTAGAAAACCCAAAAATGTTAAAGAAAATTTCAAAAGTAATAAAACTATTAAAATTTGGGTATCTAAAACTAATAACAAATTGATTTGAAAATGATATGTAGAAAGGTTTACTATTGAAGTTCATAATAATAGATTTTTCTTAAAGGTTCTTCCAAACCCTTCTGGGTATGTTACCTATGACGTAACTCCAAGGTCCTAACATAGGAAGGGGATATTAATGAAATTTATTTATTTTTGCACGTATCCCAAAATAAAAAGGAGAAATGGATACTTCACATAGGATGCGCCAGGCATATGATGGGCAATGTAGATATGCTCACCAATATTTCATACATGTATAGAGGAAACATTACTTTAGATATAATTCCATGAGATTCGTAATAGGAAGAGGCAACATCACACATGTTGATATATCTACCTCTCTTGCTATTACTAGTTTTGTTAACTGAGAACCAAAAACGTAATCTTTTAAGTATAAGCCAACTTTGTGGTAAAGGTTTTAAAATATCTTTTGAAAAAGATAAATGTAATATTTTTAACAAAAATGGAATATAATTTATATAGTCAAAAGGAAAACGAATATTTACATTTTAAATATGAATGTAAATAATAAAAATGATGTGTCTAGTCGTGAATCAAAATGATCTGTAGCTATGGTATATGCTTTTTTGACATGTAAATTTTAAAAATATTCATAAATTTGCTAAAAGTGAAATTGTGAGGGATTTACCTAAAATGAATTTAAAATAAATAATTTGTCTGATGTATGTCAATTTGGCGAGCTTAAAAAAAATCTTCTTTTAAAGAAAAATAATAACGAACAACGTTTAGAACTATTGCAAGATTTCTTTGATCCTGTGCAAGTAAGATCATTAAACAATAGCAAATACATTTTTGTTATTACCGATGACATTATTTGATATATATGGATAATTTTTCTTGAACATAAAACTATCACTTTTGAGTCATATGAAATCTTGGCAACAAGAATTCAAAACTTTAAATATTTAAAAACAAAAAATATAAGAAACGATCATGGAGGAGAATTTGAAAATGAGTCATTTTAGGATTTCTAATAGAAAAGGCATAAGCCTTAACTTTTCATTTATTAGGAAACCACAACTAAATGGTGTTGTAGAAAGAAATAGTAGGACTTTACCAGAATTAAGAACGTGCTAGAACATTACTAAGCAGTAGCAACTGACCTAAAAATTTCTGGGTGGAGGTTGTAATTTTGGCTTGTTATTTCATAACAAAGTGTCCTCGAGGACATTAACAAAAAATACTCCTTATGAAATCCTTCATGGTCAAAAAACTAAGGTACCTTATTTATAATAATTAGCTCAAGATGTTCTATTTTTAACACAAAGCATCTTTTAGGAAATTTGATCCAAAAGCCGATGAATGTATATTTGTTGAGTATTTTGAACAATATAAAGGCTTGTAGAATTTTTATAAAGAACAAATATGATCGACTTGATTACACATGCTTCCTTTAGTGAAATTACAAAAAAATGTTAACTCAAAAATTGACACAACACCCCAATATTAATTGAGTCTAAATCTTGTAAGTAGAAAAATGATAGCAAAGATAACAAACACATAATTTTTATAGTAGTTCGACATTTCTCCAGCCTATATCCAATTAATCATTTTTTATTGATGTTTTCTCTCGGAAATACAACAATTACAATCAAAGTCCGATCACCAACAAGTAGATCTTGGATTTTCCTAGAGTTTCTAAGTGAAGAAGAGAGGAAGTCCAAAAATACTCTTTCTATTTGCTCTAGACTCTCTATTTTTAGCTGGAATCGTCCCTCATAATTGATGGATCATGAAAGACCAAGTAAGATATTTGATCCACAAAGATAGAGAGAAAGATTGAGTCGATCTAGAGCAACAAAATGATGTCTATATCGACCATATTGGTCCTCACATATATAGGTACTCCCCCATACATCCAATAGTATTAATCTCCAGAGTTCTTAGGTGGGCCTAATTTAGAAAATTAACTTGGTACGAACGACAATTGTGGTCGGCAACGACCATGTTGACCAAGCTCCATTTGGTCCTAAACTTTTTGACTTGCTTCACATGATCACTACAAGCATCCTTCTATGTTCTTGATCCATTTTGTCTTTGCCACGATACTCAGATTCATTTAGAAGCTGATCGATTCAAAGGCTTGATAACACCGGGAACTAAAAAAATAATATCGGTACCAACCATATTTTTCTCAGTAGAACTTAGGAAAATTTGGTTCACTCCTTTTTATCATTCTTGATGGTTTCAAAATCATGTTGCTGCCAACCAAATCTTGTTGATACTAAAATCATGTCGTACCAACTAAATCATGCATTTTTTAAACTTAGCTAAATCTTTAGTTTCTTCAGTATCGACATCTTCCAAGCTTGTTGACTTATTCCTTCATTATTTTGTAGTCCAATTTATCCATTAGATTCTATCAGATATTGTGGAAATTTTGCCAGAAACATTTGCCACCCAGAGTATGCCTTGTGAATATAAGATGTGGTTTGCTTAAGAACAAATTTAAGACTAGCGAATTATCAATAGTTGAGCTATTTGGCTATCTACTGGACAAATTATGGTGGATCATTCGGTTCCTTTAGATTCAACAGTAAATCAAAGATTGTTGTAGACCTATTATAGTAAGAATGCAACTCCTTGCCAAATGTTACCGATTAATCATAATCATTCTGTGTTCCCATGGAATTGAACATATCATATATGATTGTCAATATCATCATGTGTTCTCCTATGATTTACATATCATAGATAAATCATAAATCAGTTAATCATGAATCATTAATCATCGGAGTGTATTGCTACCAATTGAAGAATTAATTATAAATTGTTTAGAATCATCTAGGATCCCTTCATAAGTAGCTCCAACCAAATCAAGATGATGATACAATCTAGTAATCATTATCAAATCATTTAAAAATAAAGAGGCGTTAAAATCCCAAAGTTTAGTTTCTATTATCTCTGGATCATATAATCAAAAAAATATTGAGTCCAATCCGCTTGCTCTCCGGTGAAGGGACCAAATATCCAAGCGTGTCCATCCGCTCACATTCTGGTGAAGGGACTTGTTATCCTAAACAAGTCCATCCACTTGCTCCCGGACGAGGGAACTTACATCTCAATTACCACATCTCCTCGACCGAGGGATCCATGTCCTATTAGTTTATATATCATGGTTTTAAGGAATAACTAAATTATATTAGTGTTCCATAATGATATCAATATGTGAATATAAATAATCATATTCGAATGATTTTCAAATCCATATATCTATCAGTCATTTACTTATAGAGTTTAATTAAACGCCTTAGGCAAAAATCAAAAAAAGTCTAATCTAATCAAGGATTATCCTCAGAGCTTAACCCAAAGCATGCTTATGGAACCATTCAGAATCCTGTGCATGCGTAAATGGTCCAGCAATAATTCTCTATCATTTATGCAAACAAAAGTGATGTACATAAAATAATCCTTATTTCGTTCCATCTTGATCATAGGATTACGATACCCGTCCTAGATCCTCAACCATGATCTATGTACATCTGCCATAGATGGTGGTCGCATTTATTGCACTACTTTGATTTGATTCCTTACATACTGCAGTAGCCAATTACTCTAAGCATGCTTCTCTATTATGTGACCGTACGCACTCATTGGTCTCGTGAACATCTAGCTAAAGTAATATGATGTAATTTCCATACTTTCTTTCCTAATCTGCAGATTCTCTATTTATGAGTTTTCGATAGGGAATCTGCACCTTATTTCCTTGTAGATCCTTTTTGGGGTCTCTATTAATTCAGTGTAAGAGGAAAACTTCGATTCCCTCTTCATTCCCTTTGATCCTCCAAAGCCAACATTGGTTTTTTGTTTTCTCTTGTCCATCCCATATCTTGCCTTGGATGGTCCTCCATCCACCATGACATTGACTTCAACACTCTCATCTTCAGTATCCTCCTTGTACATGTATCTTTTAGCTTGTAGTATAAATCCACAAGATCCACCGGTGGATCTCTTTCCAAAGTGATCTTGAAATTAGTCTTATTGGCAACTCTAGAAGCTTTCACCATAAGGACTGTTGATGATTTTGGTTTTCACACTAAATAGCTGATACATTGAATCTAGTTAGGTAACTCTGTATGGTCTCACTAACCTTCTGCTTCACACTCGAAATTGTCATCACATTCCTTGGTCACTGTATATGAACTCTGAAATAGTCCGTAAACTTCTCCACTAATCTGATCCATATGCTAATGGACCCATCTCGAGCTGATGAAACCATATCTCTGCTAAATATGTCAATTACAATAGGAAAACAGTCCTACCACCTCATTTGGAGCACCCAACACTCCCATGTGTTGGATATACCTCATCATGTGGACTGTTCGATCCATTCTTTTGTTCTACGTTTTCAACGTTGCAACCTGAAATCAGGTGAAAACCTTGCATATTAGACATTCAATGTAAATGGGTTTCTGTTTACATCCTCCAAATTCGAATAGGTTCTCACCCTATAAGCACATGTCTTACCACCTCAGTAATTCTATCATTGTCGTTTTGTAGAAATCTCTAGGGAACTACGTGCCTCAATCTAATTCTTCACCCTCGCCTCCATTCTGGAGGAGAACTTTTGGCCCTGACCATTTTGGTTGTACATTGATATTCTAGTCCACATCTCTAACTCCATCATTTCTCATTCTTAGAATTCTGACTTGCCCAACACCTAGATTAGCCATGCCACCTGACCATTATGGTCGGTATCGACCTGACTGTGATCGGTATTGACCTGTTCATGTGCTGGTGGGTTGGCCCCGTTTTGTGCTACTCCATTCTCATTTGTGCATTCGCTTCACCTTTCGACCTCTAATTTTTGACTCCAGCTTCTTCGGCTGCCTTTTGTAGTTCCATCCTACATAAGTATCCATTAAGCATCTCTAGCAATCTAGTTTGCATCTCCATCATCATCCTCTCTATCTCCTCTTTGGTAACAAATATAGATGGTGGATTTGCACTTGAAGACATCTCCTGGACGCCCTTATGTCCTTCTTGACTTCCACCAACTCCTATGGTATGCCTATTCATCTTCTCCACATCACATATCTAAGTCATTCTTAATGAAAACACCAAAAATGTTGCATCAAAATTGACACAACACCCTAATATCAATTAAATCCAAATCATCAAGTAGAAAAATGATAAAAAAGAGAGCAAACACCTAATTTTTATTGTCGTTCGATAAAATCACCATTCGACATCCACTTAATCATTTTTTATTGATCTTTTCCCATTGTAATACGAGAAATATAGTCAAAATCCAAGCATCATCTAGTAAATTGCAGATTTTCCTAGAGGTTCTAAGAGAAAAGGAGAGGAAGATCCATAAATCCTCTTTCTAGTTGCTCTAGTCTCTCTATTATAGTTGCAGTCATCAGTCATAGTCATCAAATCATGAATGATTGGGTAAGATATTAGATTTGCAAAGATAGGGAAGAAGAATGAGTCGATCTCCAAAGTTCTTCGATAGCCTCTTAATTAGAAATTCAACTTGGTATAGATCACAATTGCAGTTGGTACTGACCATGTTGACTAAGCTCCATTTGGTCCCAAACTTTCTAAGTTTATCTATATAATCACTACAAGCATCCCCCAAGTTCTTGATCCATTTCATCTTCGTCTTGACATTCATTTTCACCTAGAAGCTGCTCGATTCATAGCTTTCATAACTCTTAGTATCGACTAAATAATGTTGGTATCAACTATATTTTCCTCAATAGAACTTAATCAAATTTGGTGCACTCCTTTTTATCATTCTTGGCATTTTCCAAATCATTTCGGTACCAAACAAATCATGTTAGTACTAGTCAAATCGTGTTAGTAACAACCAAATTATGGTCGACACCAACCAATTTATGGTCGGCATCATCAAATTATGGTCGACACCAAGCAAACCATGAATTTTCGAAACTTAGCCAAATTGTTAGGCTGGGGTGGTTTACTCTTTTTAGTTTTTAGTTTTTATCCACACAAAAATAAGCTTAGTGCACATATATTGTAGAAGACGACCAATTTAGAAAACTAAGTTAACAAACAAAACAGCAAACAACTTTTTTATTTTCCTTCTTTTGGAAAATGATTGAAGCATAAGAAACAATCAATTCTTCCATCGTTCCTCCGTCCCTCCATCATCCCCTTTATCTTCCTTACATCCCCCCATTGTTCCTTCACTCTTCTCATATTTTGTAATTAATGTTGAAAACTCAAAACATAAAATTCGGAATGAAACCAAACACCACCTTAGTTTCTTCAATGTTAACATTTTCCAAGCTTCTTGACTTAGTACATCCATTTTCTATAGTTCATTTTATCAATTTGAGTCTGATTGAGACCGTGGAAAGTTTGCCAAAAACAATGAGAATGTCGGCAATAACGTTTAAGATATAAGAAAAATCTTTTGATGAAAATAGTAATAATAATAATAATAATAATCAAACCCCACATGAATAATTAAATGTAACTAATACGCAAGTAAATAATGCTTTAAAATCGCCTCATAGAACCATAAAAGATCATCCTATAGATAACATAATTGTTGATGTAAACACTAAAGATGCTGCTGGAAGACAATTAAAAAAATGGTACACGTTGCATTCGTAACTAACATAAAACCAAAGAATTATAAACAAGCGGCTAAGATGATTATTGGACCATGCAAGAGGAACTTAATCAATTTGAAAGAAAAAAATTCAGGAATGAATACCAAGACCTAAGAATCAATATACAATCGGTACATAGTGCATTTATAAAAATAATATAGATGAAAATTTTGATATTTATATGAAATAAGACTAGATTTGTAGCTCATGTTCATAATCAAGAGGAAGGGATGTATTATGAAGAAACCATTACACCTGTTGCATGCCTATAAGTGATTAGAATCTTATTAGCATTTACATATCACCATAATATTACGTTATATCAAATGCTTATTAAGAGCCTTTTTTAAATGATTTTATCACAAAAAATGTCTATATTGAAAAATCCTAATGTTTACTCTTGAAAAATTTCAGGACTATGTATATAAACTTTAAAAAGCACTTTATGATTTCAAACAAGCACTACGTGCTTCATATGTGTAGCTTAAAAGTTACCATTTAAGTTCAGGCTTTGAAATAGGTAAAGTGGATACTACTTTATTAATTAAGAAAGAAGAAAATGGGGTCTTAGCCGTCCAGATTTATGTAAATGACATTATTTTTGGTTCAACAAATATAAATTTATGCAACAACTTTCAAACTAAATGAAAATTTAATTTGAAATGTCCCATATGGATGGACTTAATTATTTTACAGGTTTAAAATAAAATGAGTAAAATATGAAGTCCTTATTTATCAAGAAAAATATTGTAAAAATTTAGTAGAATGTTTTGGAATGGAAAACACATTTAGCAAACCCACACCTATAAGCACAAGTGCTCGCTTGGATAAAGATGAAAAAGGTAAAAATGTAGATCAAAATTTATGTAGAAACATGATATGATATCTTCTTCATCTAATTGCTAGTAGACTGAACATTATGGTGAGTGTATGTCTATATGTCTGTTTACAAGCCAATCCTAAAGAATAACATCTTAGAGCTATAAAATGAATTCTACATTATATGTCTAACATAAGAGATTATGCCTTGTTTTATTTACAAGAATGTCCTCGTGAATTAACATTGTACGGCGATGTTGATTTTGGAGGATATAAAATGGATGAAAAGAGCACGAGTGATACAGTCACTTCATTAGCCGCTCACTCGTATCTTGGTTTAGTAAGAAACAGAATTATGTATGCTTATCGATATATGAAGTGGAATACTTTTCGATAGCTCTTGCATGCGCTCAAGTGATATGTACGCAACAAAACCTTCAGATTTTGCTATGTGTATAAATATCCAAAGTGCCCCTATACTATGGTAGCACTAGATTTACAAACCTTTTTAAAATTCTAGTAAATCATTCTAGAACTAAGCACATTGACATGTGACATCAATTCCTAAGGGAAAATGTTGAAAAATATATAATTTTATAGACTTCGTTAATACCTAAAATCAAGTTGCAGATTTATTTATTAAGCTTATATTTGAAAATACATTTTTAAAATGTAGGATAGGTAATTGTCTACTAAGTGAATTAAAGTAGTAATATAAATGAATTCTAACAGGATTATTTTAAAAAATTCCTTTTTAATAGCAAAATAAGCAACGAAAAAATAGATTCAAATGACTAAATTGAAATCAAACGTTTGAAATAAATTTTAAGATGTATGATTATCGATACCCGTTTTATAACAATTTTAAATGATTGAAAAAAAATAGTCAAACTACTGAATATCATGTTCAATTGCCTGAATAAAATTTTATGATATTTGAATCAGGTCTAATTTAAACTTATTCTTCTCCACTTAGAATAAATCATTTTCAAATGTTCTGTTTTATATATCAACATCAGATTGCTTGTGTATTTTTTCTTTTAGTTTTATACAAATTCAGATGGTTGAAAACATTATCCAAACATACAAAAATTATTTTTAGATGAATGGATATACTTTCAGACATCTAAAAGAAGCCACTTTTGAGTTTGTTTTATTCTATTTTAGTTCTATACATTTTCAAACATCTATAAAAATTCCAAACGCCTGAACAAAATTGATATGATTTTCAAAAAAAAGAGTAAAACTCAGTTTACAAAGCACTTTTGCATATCACCTTTGATTCTTGCCATCGTTTTACCTTATATTTTCATTTCGAGATCTATAATTTCAAAACCCTACTTCCAAATTTCAAATTTTCATAAACCAAAATCAAACTTATCTTAACCCAATCAAAAAGAAAATGTCTCCTAAAACTTCAAGAAAGATATCCTCTATCAAATGAGCCTCCATTTCCAATGATAGATTCAACAAAGAACAATTGAGGAGATGGCTTCATGATGATACCACAAGTATTGCTAATTTAAAGCTCTCTCTAAAATGAAGATGTTCAATGGTACTTTCTATAAATTATAATTTTCTTAGCTATCATTTGAAAAAGTTGATGGATAGGGAAAAATAACCACTTTGATTAATTGTAATCAAATAAGTTATGAACTGATATTTTATGTGTCCAATTATTTTTGCTACTATGTGTGGGAGACTTTATTAAGCTTCGTGATGATGAAGGGTGGCTATAGACTAGTATCTTAGGTAGAAATACAAAACTACATTTTAATGAGTTAGGAATGGTTTTAGGATGTGGTTATAATGATATTGAACTTAAAGATGTTAATGCTGACAAGAAAAAATGAGATGAAGTTTCTCATCATATGCGGGGAGACAATATTACAAAATCGAACATTGTTTCTTCAAGGCCTCGAGCTAGACATTTGAAAAAAATGTTTATTAATACGTTTTTTTACTAAGAATGAGAAATTATGAGCTTGTCTATGATAATGACTAAGCGTTATATGCAATATTTGGTAAAATTTAACTGGGTTGGCTATGTATATTCATAATGAATTAAATTTTTCTTCAATCAAAAAAGAAAATATATCTTGCATGCTTCATATGTAAAGAGAATTTTGGAATATAATGGGATAAATGGTACAAATGAGAATATAATGATGTGAAATGTGCCGATAAAAATAATTTTTATTTGAATGTGCTTACCTTTAAGAGTTCCCACCAATGATACATATGAAGTATATTTTCCAAAGTTTAATGGATCAATCAATTTGGATTTGGTAAATACTCAAAAAATAGTCTTAGGAAAAGAACTAGTAGAGGAGGAAGAAGATGAAAGTGGTGAGCAAGAAATGATGATGTGGAAAGTGATAACTTGGTTAAGGTACTTGGTACAACTATCACTAGTCAACAACAAGCTTGGCAATTGCTTTATAAACCTTAAGTTCAAATGACCATGACCCAAAAGAAATTGAAAAATGAATGGATCAAGGTATGAGTAAATTAGAAACTTAGATAAAGAAGCTTGAATCAAAAGTTGATGTAATCAAGTTAATACTTGGAAGAAATTGGAGGAAGTTGAGCGGAAGGTCTAGATTATCATTGCCACCAATACCCCGACCAACAATAATATAATCACCTCCATCCTTTACACCTCGTGTTGAGCTCGATGATGCATATTATGAAGCAAAAAATGAAGGTATGCAATGGGATTAAGGTTATGGTAGACATACTTCAGGAGACCGTGGATGGGAAGTTTGAAAGTAGCAAGTTTATCTATTTACTTTTTTAGTTTTGTGTTCCATTTTGCTTATCAATAAGACTTATTTTATTAAGTGACTATGTACATTAGATTGTAATGTATGTTTTGGACCATTATTTGTAACCAGTGGTGAATGATGTGATTATGAAATGATTTTATTTATGATTTATCTGTGTGCATCATTGTGTATGATATGTGATTGTCATGTATATTATGCATCTGATTTCAACTTACTATATGCACTTTCTAGTGCTATGATGTTTTGACATTTTTATTAATAATAACAAGGGAGAAAACTAAGTGCATTGATAGGATAGTATATATAGTCAAGGTGAGCAAATTTGCGATATCTTATATACATATATGTATGTATGTATGTGTGTGTGTGTGTGTATATGTATGTATGTATATATATGATAATTATCATCATCAAAAGGAGGGGAATTGTTAGAACCTCACTTTTTTGTGTTTTGTTTATGATAATAATTGTTTTTTGACAAATTTTCCATAATCTTAGCACAGACTCAAATGGATGAACTGGTATGCAAAACGATGAAGGAATTAGTCAAGAGACTTGGAATATTTCAAGACTAAAGAAATCAAAGATTTGGCTAACTTTTAGAGATGCATGATTTGGTTGGCATAGACCATATTTTACGGACATTATTATATTGACATTGTTCTACAAACACTATTCTACCAACATCATTCCACTGATGATTTTATTGTCTAAAATTCTTGGAATTCGTGCATGTCAACATGCTCTACATGCTAGAACCTCAAACCTGGACAAAAAGATGCGTTCAAGCCTAAGATCATGAGATTTGTTCTAGGTTCATTTATAAATATGAAGAGGACTTTAAGTAGAATAAGGATATGGATCCATTTCTCTTCTTCACTTAAACCTTAAGGAAAATCCAAGATCTACTAATCGGTCGTAGGATTTAGAGTGTAAATGTTGTATTCCAAAGATAAAACATTAAAAAAGGATTAAGTAGACATTGGTCAGACATTTTGTTGAATCTAATCTTGTGTTTTGCGTTCTTTCTTTTGATTCCATCAATTTGATATTTGTTTAATTCGTATACAATTGATATTTAGGTGTCGTGTGAATTTTTAATGCAACATTTTTTGTTCTTTCACCGAGAAAGACTTGAGACCTGATTTAGAAAAAATAAAGAGGCCTAAAACAAGAGCTAAACTGGAGGAAGTCAACAAGGACATGGAATGGATGATGACGAAGATGCAAACTAGATTGCTAGCACTCTAAGAAGAGATGCATAATTGATTTTTTGAAGGATGGAACAACGGACGGCTATCAGAGTAACTGAAAATTAGAATTAGAGCCAAAAAGTGGAGAAAATGTGTAGAAAAATAGAGCAGAACTAAATGGAGCCAACAGTCCAATACCAAAACAGTTTGGTACAGACAACATGGATCAGGGGTATGAATAATTCAGGCGTTGGACAAGCTGAGATATCAGGAATGGGAGATGCTAGAATATAAGATGCTGATCAGAATGTGAATGTACAACCACAAGGATTAGTACAAAGTTCTCCATAGGATTGGGAGCATACCAAAGATATGGATCAAGGGCGTGCAGAACCCCAAAGATTTAAATTTAATAATAACGATAAGATTGCTGATATGAAAAGGCAAGTGCGAAGATGTGGACCCTGAGATTGGAGTTTATAGGAGTAAACAAAAACTTCTTTACCCTAAACATCCGAAATGCTAAGATCCACCTCATTTCAAGCTATCAACATTGGAAACGTACAATAAGAGGACAGATTCGGTTATACATTTATGAGATATTTCCAGCACATAGGAGTGCTGGGAGCTTCGAAGGAAGTGATGAGATGATGCTTCCTATTGTACTTAATGGATTTAACAGTAATGTGGCTTCACCAACTATAGACTGGGTCATTTAGCATATGGACCAGATTAGTGGAGAAGTTAATTAAAATAGTTCGGAGTTCATATAGTATGACCAGATAATGTAATGATGCTTGCAAGTATAAAGCAGGGGACAGGTAGACCTTGTAGCGTAATTTGACCACACTTAATGCAGCAGCCGCTGTAGTGCATAAGACAGACCCGTCTATAGTTCCGATGGTAGTGTTTTTCGAAATTGCAAATGAGGCATATTTCAAGATAGGATATGGATGATGGAGGATCATCAAAGATAGGATATGGAAAGGATAAGGGAATGCGAAAAGTTGACGTCGGTTTTGGAGGACCAAAGTGAGTAAAGAGGGAACCAAAATTCTTCTCCTACACTGAGTTAGCAGAGACATTAGAGAGGATCCATTTGGATACCAAAGGGCAAATTCCCTACAGAAAGTCTGCTAAGAGTGAATCCACAGATTGGGAGTGGAGTTCTGGAAAGTTTTGCCTATTCCATGAGCTGGATGGGCATGAGACAATTGAATGTAGACACTTGCGAGATTTGATTAAGGAATAAATTCGAAGTAACTGCTTACAACAATATGTCAGAAATCATATTACCGTAGCACAAACTGCAGGTGCCATTTGAGCAACCAACAATTGCAGCGGATGTATCTAGAAGCTACCACATACCTGGATTACGAATGGTTATCCCATTATCAGGATGGATTTAGTTAAGTTTAGTTTTGCCCTTTGTTTTCTTCGAAGAAGATATGAGAGATTTCTATAGGGCCACTTACACATGCACGGGATCTTGAATGGTCCTAAATCCATGCTCTCTGTTAAGATCCGAGGGTAATCCTTGACTCGATTAGACATTTTTTTCTTGATGCATATGATTTATACTCTATAAATAAATCATTTTTGGATATTTGGATTTGAAAAACATTCGAATATGATAATTTATACTGATAATATTATGGAATACCAACGAAAGTTGGTTATTCCTTAAAAAACCTGATCTATAAAATGTTAGGATATAGTCCTTGACCGCAAAGATGGAGCGATGAACTATGAAGTGTAAGTGCTCTCACCAGAGAGCGTGCATATGGACTTGTATAGGATAACAAGTTCCTTCATCAGAGAGTGAGTGGAATGGACATACTTAGATATTGGGTCCCCTCGTCGGAAGGCGAGGGGATTGGAATCAATCTAGATTTATATCATATGATCTCGAAAGATTAGAAACTAAACTTTAGGATTTGGATATTTCTTGCGTTTTAAATGATTTGATAATGGCTACGAGATTATGTCATCGCATCGATTTGGTTGGACCTACTTATGATGGGATGTTAAGCGATACTAGACAACCTAAAAGTAATGCTCCAATCAGTGGCAATGCATTGCCATGATTAATGATTCATGATCACCTGATATATGATTTATACATGTTAGTCAGATCCTATGAGAACACATGATGATATTGATATCGACACGTGATACGCTGAATTCTGATGGAACATGAAAGATTATGGTTAATGGCTAACAGTTGGGCAAGGAGTTGAACCCTTAGCCATGATATTTATAGAATGATCTTTGATTTGCAAGTGAATCTGAAGAACTAGATGATTCACCATAATTTGTCCAGTAGATAGCCAAAGAGCTAACTGCTAACACAGTCTCAATATTTTTTCCTTGAGCAAAGCACACCGTATATTCACAAGGCATATTTTAGGGGGCAAATGTTTCTAGCAGATTTTCTACAATCCCAAAACAGATTCAAATGGATGAATTGGACTACCAAATAAGGAAGAAATTAGTCGAAAATCTTGGAAAATGTCAAAGATTTGGCTAAATTTGGGAATTTCATGATTTGGATGGTGCCGACTATATTTTAACAACATGATTCTACAAATAAGATTTTGCCGACATTATTTTATTATTTGAAATTCTTGGAATTCGTGTGCGATGACCTATTCTATATGTTGTAACTTCATATTTGGAGAAAAAGATGCATTCATGCTGGAGATCACAAGATTATAATAGGATTCGTCTATAAATATGAAGGATACTTCAACTATAACAGGGATTTGGATCTTTCTCCCCTATTCTCTTAGACCTCTTGGGAAATCCTAGATATACTAGTTGTTGATCGGATTTTGGCCGTAATTATTGTATTCAAGAGAGAAAACATCAACTAAAAAGGATTAAGTAGATGTAGGTAGAGATTTTATGGAATGACTATAGGAATCTTGTGCTTTGCATTCCTTTTGATTTCTATAGTTTTATATTTGTTTGATTAAGATCCAACTGATATTTGGGTGTTGCATCAATTTTTGATGCAACGACAATACAATCATACTTTTATATTATACAAGATATATCAGGTACAACAAGCTATAAAGATTTGAACATTAAAACAACAAAGATAAAGTTGACTCAATGACGAAGACTAGAAAAATATAATGCTTACCAGGAGTCCTTTTGAATGTAAGTCTTGGAAGTATTATTATTTGTATAACCCTAAGTGCTAGTCGCATATGTAAAAACAAAATAATTAACTTTAGAAGAACATAACATATTTTATAAAATTTGATACCATCGAACTCAAAGTTCTAATATGTGTGTGTGTGTGTGTATGCAAGGATATTAAGATGCCTAAATACTTATTCAGACGTCTGAATAAAAGATATTTGAATAGCTATTTTAGACATTTGAATGAAGGATAAAAATAATGTATTACTTCCTAGTTTGAAACTATTAAAATGGCACACTAGAAAATAAATTTATATGTCTAAATTACAAAAAATGACTAGATTCAGAAATATTGGATTTTTGAGTTTTCGAGATGGTTCTTCTCTAAAAATGGTTGCTTCCTTTCCTACCAAAGGCTAATGACCATAGTGGTTCATGAAAACATTTTCAACACTATATATGAGTAAGTTTCTTAGAAGAGAAAATTAATTTTTCTATCTCTATGTTTTACTGATCTGAAATAATCTTGATATTCTCTACGATTAAAGCTTTCAATATCCTTATTTTTCTACATCCTAAATTTACGCTTTCAACTATTTCCACTGTAAGGAGATTATAGGAAGGGTGAAGTCAAGTTGAAAAATATGTGTTGAATTAGAACACAATGTCATTAAAGTATTTTTATAAGGCTAGAAGTTATGTTCAAGAAGATCAGACAGAGTTAGTAGCAAACGAGTTAAGAGTGGGAATTATTTAGTT
This sequence comes from Allium cepa, assembly GCA_030765085.1. Classification (NCBI taxonomy): domain Eukaryota; kingdom Viridiplantae; phylum Streptophyta; class Magnoliopsida; order Asparagales; family Amaryllidaceae; genus Allium; species Allium cepa. The sequence goes on from CM060935.1 coordinate 556,454,148, forward strand.
AAATACCGAAGAGGAGCTTGGGGACTAGACGTATGAGAGTAGTGTAAACTATTATTAAATTTTGATGCCATTGTTTTATTTACTTGCATTTCTTCAAATTCATTACATAAGTCTATCTACTTTAGTAGTATTAGCCATACACTCGATCCACACATACGTTCAATACAAATACTCACTTTTATTTTCTTCGTGGATTTTATAGAAAGTTGTTTTATGTATTTTAATTAAATAAGTCAAAATCAAACACGTTGAATATGTATTTAAAATACAAATTATGAAACAAAAAACCTATAGTATTTATGTACTTCAAAATTCGTCTAAAAGGAAAAAATTTGTTCTACCTTTAAAACGGAATGTGTGTGTATAATGAATGTAAAAATTATATTGAATTAACTAGCGGAAAAAAGCTGATGTGTATATGATTTTGCCCCTTATTACATGAATGATCCGTTCCATGCTAAATATCAACCCTTCATAACTTACCGTAAATATAATAACCATATACCGCAACGGTAATTTATTAGGATGTGATATTTATTCATTTATATTCACCCCAATAATTTTCCATACTTGTAACACTTACAGTATTTGTGTTAGGGATGTAAACACATCATTAATTAAAGAATAAATTAAACATAAGTAAAAGAACATAACACTGGATTTAACATTTAATAAACAAAATTAACATTAAATACAAATGTTTTAACGTAAATTAACAAAAATAAAATTAAAACACCAAAATCCTTCTATTATAAATCAAAAAATATGAAGTACTAAAAAAAACATTGTTCACGTAAGCAAAAAATAAGATCTTGTGCAAATTTATGGAAGGATATAAAAGCCCCTCTTTGGGTTTACATAAACAATTGACCAACTTGTGAGGTTCCATTTGGAAATTCCAACTAGATGGGCTAAGGAAAAGTGTTTAACTAAGGAGACCAATGCTCTAATTAAGGAATGTTCTTATAAACGTATAACTTCTCAGCTTCTGGCCTTTACCTTATCATCAAAGTGGTCCCTTTTCAAGGGTATGCCCTATTAAAAGGCTCAAAAGTGCTTTACGTCTTAGATCGATTCAAATATGCATACTTGAATAATATAAAATTTTCTAGATTTTAATCTATATTTAAGTTCAAATTCAAAGTTATAAAGTGTAACTTCCCAAAAATTTATCAATTCAAATTTGGTAATTATTTGAACTTTTGGAATTTAATTTGAAATTAACTTGAAAAGTTTCAAAACAAATTAAATGAGTGATAATTTATACGAATAAAATTACAATTTCTTTTGAGTTTAAAATATGAAATAATAAAAGTTTTTAAAATTCAACCACCTCATAGTCTGGAACCAAATACAATCATGCCTTTAATACTCAACAATTCTTCTCAAGGAATTACCACCCATGAAAAAACCAGAGACTCACCTGATATATCCATGTTTGATGAAGCAATGTACAGGCATGCACTGGAAACTGACATTCTGTCTTTATGCATGCAAGAACCACTTGATAAAAACAACAGTCAATACACATTCTCTGGTGAACTACCAGGATGGAAATCTATCCCAACATCCCCCACCAAAACACAATCCCCCAAATTATCCAGTCTGGACAGAGACAAAACAACAAAATTTAAAAAACAAGTCAAGGTAAAAAGATCCACTGAACACAGAGACTCTCCTGCAACCAGGAGCATGAAAAACATCATCCACCAAGCCTTAAGTTATTCCAAATGATGCACAATTTTGCCATTTGGAACATAAGAGGGGCTCATTCCCCTAATAAGTTGGATCAAGTAAAGTACCTCATATCTCAGCACAAACTCTCTTTATTTGCCATTCTGGAAACCAAATTGAATGAAACTCTTACAGTGAAAGCTGCTAAGCACATTGAACCATCTTGGACTCTTCACCACAACCTGGCTCATGCTTCTTATGGTCGCATCATGGTGATTCATAATCCCACTGTCATAACCCTTACCTCAATTCTTAACACAGACCAAGTCATGCACTTTCAAGCAAAAATAAATAATACCCAACTCTCTTTCTACCTAACCATTGTGTATGCTCATAACTCTCTCAACTCAAGGCAAAATTTCTTTAATCTTCTTCCTGCATTCAGGCAATCCTCCCACCCTTGGCTTGTCTTCGGGGATTTCAACTGTTGTTACAATTTATATGACAAGCATGGTGGATCCCCTCTATTACCCAAAGACATATTCCCCCTCAACAAAGCCATTGATGCTTCCAATCTACTGCCTATTGCCTCCTTTGGAGCAGAGTTCTCTTGGAATAATAGAAGTAGGTCTGGTACTAGGATATTCTCTAACATTGACCACTCATTTGCCAATCTCAATGCCTTAACCACATGGCCTACCATGTCAACCCTAATCCCAAACCCTGTCCTTTCAGACCACTCCCCTCTAATCTTTTCCACCGGTCAGAGGATATTAAAAGGAAAAAAAAGTTTCAAATTTTATAATGCTTGGGTCAATGATCCTGAGTATGCTAATATTATTAATAAATCTTGGTCTGCAAATTTTTATGGTAACCCTATGTTCATTTTTTGCAGAAAAACCAAAGCTACCAAAGAAGCACTAAGACTATGGGCAAAAGAAAAATTTGGCAATGGGTCTCTTGCTTCTACTCTACTAAGGCAGAAACTTATTGATGCTCAAGACTATATGCTCAAAAACCCAGATGATGCAACAGCTGCAGAGAATGAGAGAAACCTCTTTGATCAGCTAAATGTAGCTTTATCAACTGAAGGCAAAATGAAGAGACAACAATTAAGGCAAAAATGGGCTCAGGAAGGGGATTACAACACAGCTTACTTTCACGCTGCAATCAAAATCAAGCATGCCAGTGAGCAAATCAATCACATTCATGATGAGTTTGGTGTCCTGCATTCTAGTCCCTCAGATATTGACCATGCCATTCTACAATATTTCAAATCCATGCTGGGTAACAAAGATGACTTCATTCCTTTTTTTGATGAACTAGACCTTGTGCAGCTGCCCAAACTGAATCATGATGAAGCAAATTCCCTAACAACAAAGGTCACTGATAAAGAAATAAAGGCCACCCTTTTTTCTATGAACAAACATTCTTGTGGGGGACCAGATGGTTTCAACTTACACTTTTACATACATAGTTGGGAAATCATCAAGGATGACTTTCTTAAGGCAGTCCACAATTTTTTCAATAAATCCAAAATGTTATTGGAAGTCAATGCAACAGATTTAGTGCTCATTCCTAAAATGAAACCTCCTACGGCAGTTGATTCCTTTAGACCCATATCATGTTGTAATGTGATTTATAAATGCATATCCAAGATTCTGGCCTCGAGAATTGTTCCTGTTCTTTCCAGAATCATCTCCAAGAATCAAACTGCCTTCCTTCCCAAGAGAAATATAATTGATAATATTTTACTTACACATGAGCTTCTGAAAGGGTATGGTCGTGCTCAAGCTTCCAATAATGCGATGTTGCAGCTGGACCTAAAGAAAGCTTTTGATAGTTTACAATGGAGTTCTATAGTGAGAATTATGGCGCTGATGGGTTTTCCAAAAGTTTATGTTGCATGGATCTATATCTGCATTTCTTCCCCAACTTTCTCCATCAAACATAATGGCTCTAATTCTGGTTACTTCAAGAGTAAGCAGGGGATCAGGCAAGGGGATCCCATCTCCTCGTATTTGTTCATTCTGGTTATGGAAGTTCTGACTGTCTTGTTAAATAGAAACTATGATAACAAGGATATTTTGTTTCACTCTAAGTGTAAATCTCTGAGAATCTCTTCACTGCTTTTTGCTGATGATATCTTGATTTTCACTAAACCTGACAAACGATCTTTGGAGAATATCAAAGCCACTCTACACAGTTTCTACCGAATGACTGGCCTTCAGCTCAATTTCAATAAATCCCACATTCTTATTTCTGGCTTATCTCCTGAACATGTAACTTCTCTCTCTGCATCCTCTGGCATCCAAGCTATGAACAATAACATGATTTATTTAGGTATCCCTCTATGCTCCTCCAGAATCACAACTACCAACTGCTTGCCTTTGTATGATAAAATCTGCAGCAAGATGAAATGTTGGGCCAATCGATTTCTCTCTCAAGCTGGAAGACTAGTCCTCATCAAATCTGTTATATCATCCATGATGGTGTATTGGAGCAGAGTTTTCATGCTACCAAATAAACTTGTGAATATGGTGAGAAATGCCATGCTAAGATTCTTCTGGACTGGTTCTCTACAATCTAAGAAAATCATTCCCTGCTCCTTTTCCATCATGGAGCAGCAGAAACACAATGGTGGCCTTGGAGTACTCAATTTGCACTCTTGGAATAGAGCAGCCATTAGCTCCACACTCAATAATTTGATTGCTGATAAAGATTCTTTATGGGTTAAGTGGACTAAAATTCATAATTTGGGGAACAAGCATTTCTGGACCATGTCTGTCCCACCAAATTGCAGTTGGACATGGAAGAGCTTGCTGAATTTAAGGCCCCTTTTTTCCCCGTATATTAGAGTGTTGATATCTCCTACTAGCACTGCTAACTTCTGGTCAGTTCCTTGGATGGCAAATGGCCTTATACTTGCCAACATGTTTACCCCACAGCAAATAGTTCAATCTGGTATTAGTGCTAATGCTAAAGCCTCTGATTACATTCATGATGGTAAACTTCAGCTGCCCTATACAAGCAATCAGGTAATCAGAGCTGTTTGGAACAGTTTCCAGAATAATTTTTACCAATCAAGTGACTTGGATGAAATACAGTGGAATGGCAAACAACATTCAATATCTTCTGTTTACAAGATGCTTGATACAGGTCCAGTTGCCTCTTCTATTAAATGGCATAAAGTGATTTGGACTGATTTATCAAATGCCAGAGACAACTTAATGTTGTGGAAAGTCATAAACAATGCTCTCCTAACTAAAGATAAGTTAGTGACATATGGGATGGCAGTTGATCACATCTGTGTCATATGCAACATGCATGCTGAAACTGTGGAGCATCTGTTCTTTGATTGCAGTGAATTAAGGGGATTGTGGACTAGGCTTCTCAGTTTTACCAACCAAAACTACAATCAGGGGCCTACTAGTCTTGACTGGGATTTGATTGGTAAAGCAACCAAATGGAGAAAGAAGGATAGATTTGTGCACTTTTTCATGATCAAAAAATACTTGTCTCTAGTATGGGAAGAAAGAAATCAGAGAATATTTGAGAACAAACATAGAAATAGCCACCAGCTATGGAATGCATTGAAGGCCAGCATCATGATTGGTATGCGGGAGAGTAAATTTGATTTCAGTGGTTTCTACCCTTCTGACTGGTTATAGCTCCTTCTTTTTTTCTCTGTTTCATTGTGTTCTTCCTTTTTTTCCTGTCCTGTCTGTTGTATGTTCTTTCTTCTTGTGTTGTTTTACTCTGTGGCTTGTGTGTTTTTTTTTTTGTGACATGAGCTAGTTCATGTCTCCCCTTTGTTTGTACCATCTCTCTTTTTTCTATTTATCAATAATCTGGTAGGGGACCAGTTAACCCCGCTTGCCCTGCAAAAAAAAAAAAAATTATATATATGTGAATATATATGTATGTGTGCATATATGAGTACATTTGAATTTATATATTGATTTTGAATTTTAATTTTAATTTAATTTTTAAATAAATGCTTTAGTAAAATATTTTGGATTTTAAAATAATGTATATATAGCTAATTTATTTAATGCATAATTGGGTTAAAAATATTTTCTTTTAAATTTTATATATTCGAGTAAAAGAGAAATGCATTTTTAAAAGTAAGAAGAAAACAATTAAAAAATTTATATGTGTACTATTTTTCTCATGCAAGGGACACATGGAGAGTAAGTAACATATGTATTAACAAGTGTTTAAATTCAACAAATGAATTAACAAGTGTAATTCATGTAGAAAGAATTAAACAAGTGTCATTACCTTATTTTCATTTTTCTTAGAAATTCAGAGAAAAGAAAATAAAATTAGATAAGCTAATTCATCTTCCTCCTCTTATCTCTTTTACTCATTTCAAAACCTGTACAATCTTTACATCAGAAAAAGAAAATCATCAAGAACAAGCAATCAAAGAATAACTTCCTCAACTTTGAAATCAAGAAAAAATTCCAGAAAAAAATCTGTGACGATTTTCCTCCAAATCTTAAGAAAAAAAGGAATTTCAAGGATAACTTCAAGTCTTCAACAAGTGATTCAAAAAATCAAGTAGGAGCCAACTTCAATAAGTAAACAAGAATCAGGATCAACTCAAAAAGGAGAAAAAAATTGCAATCTCAAGTTTTAAAGTTGCAGACCAGAGATCTTCTTTTTCTCTGTTTCATAAAAAAACAAAACTGTAAGTAAATTTGGATTTTAGTTGTTGTTGAGAAATTAAGTATGTAAAATCCATCGGAGATTAAACAAGTTTACATAAATTAGTTGCAGATAACAAGATTCAAAATCAAGTTAAGAAAAGAAAACGTTCCAGGCTTTGAATTTTTGAACCCAAACATAAGGCTTTCTGTTCAACTCCACAGGTGAGTAAACTCTTTGACTTGAACTGGAATTTGTTGCTGTGAACAATATTGAAGTTTTAATGATAAAATGTGTGTTTGCATGTATATATTTATACATGAGAATGAGATGCATGTCTGTGCACATCAATAGGAATCCTGTTCTATCCCTACAGGTTCAAAACCCTGTCTCAAAATCCAAAAGCTCCATATTAGATTGTTTTTAGGCTTTGAAATCAAAAAGGAAAATGTTTGTATGACTATAATCTAAGTTTTAAAAACAAATTTAAGTAAATTAAACAAAAAAATCTTGCCTTGAAATATAAGAATACAAGCAAACTCAATATAAACCGAAATTTCACCAAACATGATTTCAGATTTTGAATAGATAAATTGAGTTGTCTTCGAAGTTGATGATCTTTAAAATTAAAATTTAATTTTTTTATGAAGCATTCACTGAGAAAGAGGGGGATGAACGGAGTTGTCATTTGGCAAGGCGAGAAGATTTTCCGACGATGAATGCTTGTTCCAATTTGGGTTCATTGTCAAAGTTGCGATTTCGTCGATGATTTGCAATTCTGGGTGTTTGTGTGGCTTAGGGACGTCAACGTGTCGATGACCAGAGATTCAATTGGAGGCGGCCGGAGGGGTTGTGCATGCGCACACAGTTGGTGTTGTGTCAAGATGCAACAGTTTGGGGAAGAAAGGGGAAACTCGAAGCAACCTTCGAAAAGAAGGGGTTCGAACTAGGGTATTGGCCCGAAGTGATTTTGGGGTTTTACGGGTTTTGTACTTAGACAAAAATTGAGAAAATAAAAATAAGCACACGGGTAGGTTTTGTTGATAACTCGAAGCAGGTTGTAAAATGTTTTAGGGGAGACTCGAAGTAGTCTTAGGGGTGACGCACAAAAACAGTTTTTCTTTAAAATAAAAATTCAAATTTTTAAATAGATTTTTAAACTCGTGTTTTAAATAATAATTTTAATTTGAGTTTAAAATAAATTAAATTTTTTAAGTAAGGCATTTTTTTAAAGTAACTAAATTTAATATAATTTTGTCACATTATTTTAGAAAATTATTTATATTAGTTGAATAAACGTAAATGAGAATGATAGTTAAGAAAAAAATGTTATGTACACTAATTTCAAACTATTAGGTAAATTTATGTAATAAGGACGATTTAATTGACATGATTTACAAGATAATCAGATTGATTAATAAAGGGTAAGAAGATTTATCTTTTAAATTTATTAAGTAATTAATGATTTACTCAAGTGATAAATGATTTACTTAAAGAATAAACTATTTAAATTAATTACTTAACATTTAAAGATTAATTAAGTAAATAATTAAGGCTAGTTAAAACGTAATTAATTAAGATAATTAATTAAGGAATAATTAATTAATAAAAGCAATTAGGATTTAATTAATTAATAATTAAGGATAAATTAATTAAGATAATTAATTAAGGAATAATTAATTAATAAAAGTAATTAGGATTTAATTAATTAACAATTGAGGATTAATTAATTAAGGAATAATTAATTAATGAAGGAGATTAAGATTTAATTAGTTTTATTTAAGGATAACTAATCATTGATTAAGGATAATTAACGAAATTAATTATGCGATTAATTAATTTAAATCACACGATTGATTCATCTTAGTTGTAGGTGATTGATAACTATTGTATGCTGTGTGTTGATCGATATCTCTGGTATGTAATTGTGATGCTGTGTGATATGAATTGCTTTGTGCTGAGCTGTGTTTTCTGTGATGAATATATTTTTGTGTGAATATGAAAAACCCTTTGGCCCGTAAAACGACTTTTGAATTTCGATGCGACACGGAGTCGGATTCCAGCTGGTTATCTGAAACCCACATCGAACCTGTGAATCTTTATGACAGACATATCCACATGTTTTTAAATTGACGCTCAATATTCTGTTTAGCCGGGAGAGGACCTTTATGTCATATAACCCATTCCGAATAGTCATACAACGAAATGGATAGCATTTGAAGACGGTGGTGAAGAACGGGTGTCTTCGAGAATGATAGGATAACCTGTCGAATGACTCTGCACTGACTTGCTCTGGTATAGAGTTCTCTATATGTGATGGGTAGTCTGTTTGGGATTGTAGATGCCCGGATTGCAAGGGCTTCTTCGGAAGAGCCTTCGGTTCTGTTCGAACCCAGAACAGAATTGTACGGATTGTGTATCTGACATTACATTTTGATATATAGAGCAGATTTCTTTCAAATACATTTCTGTTGGTAGCGGAGAATTTATTCTCTTAGCTTAACACCCTTCTCTGAGACATATGAGCTCAGAGGTTATGTAGTTGAAGGTTATCCGTAATATACTCCCAACCTGGTAATGTGGCATGCTGAGTGTTGCTGATCATTTGTTGATCAAAGCATGGCTTTTGTGAAAAGCGTAGCTTTGTGGACAAAACTTCGTCGAACCTCACAACCCGGTAATGGTTAAAACAGGAAAGATGCAGCAAGGTTATTGGAGGTAGCGCCCCTTAGGGTATGTGCATTTCCTTCTGGATAGAAGTGGTATCATGGTATGGAGCCCAGATACTTAACTTATGTTGATATCGCAAACATATTACTTTTTGATTGTTGTTGTTAGGGCCCCGGATAATGGTTGGTTACGACCGGGGAATGGCATACTCGTGTAGTAGTTACCTAGTTACAGAGGTAACCCGACCTTGTGTCGGCAGAGATCCGGTTATGTTCTTGGGGCGTCCCTCCAAAGGCGTACCCATGTGGCCCAGGAAGTTCCTTAGCCTGACCATTTGTTGGAAATCCAATTACCAATACGAACCCAGTACAGTTTTATGTTCTTGGGACTATCATCAGGAGAAATCTCCACCAAGTGTGCGATTGCATTATGTGTCTGCTGGGAGGCCTCATGGTAGTTTCATTTTCCAAAAGCACGAACGGTTCTTTTTAAAAAAATATGTTTTTCTCATTCAAAACAACTGTTTTCGTTTACTCATGCCAGTCCCATGACTGACCTAGAATTTATTGTTTTCATCTAAACTCTGGGTGTCTATAATTTCCACACGGGCAGCCTAGTAGCAGGTTTTCTGTGTTTTGGTGATGTCTTGGAATCTTTGAAGTGTTTTGGTTTGGAGGCTATCTGTTTTTAAAGGCTTTTGACATGGAGATCTTTTGAAAGCTTTTGGATCTTAAGGTGCCTAGTTTTCAAAGTTCGCTATCGCTTCTTTTCCTTGAAGACTTTCTTGAAGTGTGATATCTTGTTGTTCTGCTGTGAAGTTCTATTTTGAAGTTGTGTTATACGTATAAAAATACTCTAATGTTGGTGATGATGTTGTAATGGATATTGTGATGATGTTGTATCTGTGACGTTGATTTATGGCAGTTCATTTTGTTTTCCACTGTTTATATTCATCTAATGTTGTATAAGCTCCATCCGAACTGGAATTCGACGTTCGAATCTCCGGTAGTCGAATTAAAGTGAGGTATTTGATGTCGATTTTTGAACGCTGAATTTCAGGTCGTGACAAGTTGTATCAGAGCTAAAGGTTGAGTAAGAACTTTAGCCATGGAGTATAACACATTAGGTGGCTCATTAGAGATAGGGTGAAGTATACCCTAGAAGGAGTATAACCCGAGACCAAAACCCTAATTTTCTCGGTCTATTTCTTTTAACTGCTGATATTCCTTAATATATCTCGTCCTTATATCTAAATCAAGTTTCTCACTAATTACAGATAGTAAGAATGAGCGGGCGAAGAGGAAGAGCTAGGGGTCAAGGAAATGCCACAACAGCTGGTCAAGTTCCCCCAACAGCAGAAGCAGTAATACCCACTCAACATCAGCCGAATCTGGCTGATCTATATAAAAGCTTCTTGAGACTTGGTGGTAAGCTGTTCACCGGCAAGGAGTCGATTGTTCAGGCTCAAGCTTAGATTAGATCGAGTGAAAGAATTTTTAAAGGGCTAAAGTTAGAGGATGACCAAATGCGACTAATTGCTTCTTGGCAACTCCAAGAAGAAGCCTTAGCCTGGTGGAAAATAGTCACTGTAGATGAACCAGAAGAAGAGTTTATTGGAGTCGATTTAAGGAAGTGTTTGAAAAGCGCTATATGCTGTCGGCAGGAATTTCCCGAATGTATCAAGAATTTATGGACTTAAAGCAGGGGAGTTTGTCATTTGAGGAGTACTTAAACAAGTTCAACGAGCTATCCCGTTTCGGTCAAGAATTGGTGAACACACCTCTAAAGAAAAATGAGAGGTTCATTCGTGGGATGAACAAGAAGTACAACAAAAGGATGACAACACACGTCAAAGAATCTTTTTCTGATCTTATCGATATGTGGTATAGGTATGCCACCCTGGATATGTAGGAAATTCTAAGGGAAGGAGGAAATTCAAGTAATCAGAATTGGGAAAAAAAAGTTTGGGAGCAAGAAACCATATCAAGGCAAGGATAAGAGGAACAATCAAGGAAATCCGGCTAGAGATATAAATTTTTACAATTGCTAAGAAAGGGGCCATTATTCAAACATCTGCAAAAACCCAAAGAAGCAAGTTAAGAAAGAACAACCTGTAAAGACTGTTCAGGGAGTTAGAGAGTGTTATTATTGTCACAAGCCTGGACATGTAGTTAAGAATTGCCCGATGATGAAGCAAGCACAAGTGGAAAATGTTTATGCAATAAAGGAAGACCCTTCAACTTCGAGAGCAGATAATGGAAAAGGTGTTCTGGAAGGTAATCTTACTATTTATGATAAAGTTGTTAGAGTTTTGTTTGACATGGGCGCTACACATAGTTTTATCTCACAATAAGCAGTAAATGAATTAAAACTTAAACCTAATTTTGTCAACGAGCCAATTTTTGTGAAAAACCCAGTTGGTGGTCCTGCAAACCTTTGTCTATGATGTAGAGACATTCCTGTCTCGTTTTATTGTTACCAATTCCCTATCAGACTCTTTGTTCTTGATTTTATTGAATTTGAAATCTTACTCGGAATGGATGGGCTAACAAAATACTGTAAGCCAAATTGGATTGTAACAATTGAATGATCTCGATCAAAACAAACTTTGGAAATTTTATTGAAATCTCTTGTGAGGATCCGAGTCCAAAGGGAGATAAATTGATGTATACTTTGGGATATCCCGAACCCAGTCTGGAGTTTATACCTGTTGTTCGGGAATTTTCCGACGTATTTGAAGAAGTAAAATCCTTACCTCCACATAGAGAAAAAAAATTCATAATTGACTTTGTCCTAATGCCGTCCTGTCGTTCACGCAAGTCACAGGATGGCACCTTAGGAAAGAATTGAATTAGTCAATCAAACTCGGGATTTGCTAGAGAAAGGATTGATTCGTCCAGGTGTTTCTGAATGGGGTTCAGCTGTCGTGTTTGTGGCTAAATCGGATGGATCTTTGAGATTGTGTGTAGATTACCGAGATCTCAATAATCAAACTCTCAAGAATAAATTCCCTTTACCTAGAATCGACGATCTATTCGATTAACTTCATGGCACTCGATTCTTTTCTAAGATGGATCTAGCTCAGTGATTCCATCAGCTGCGCATAGCCGAGGATTGTGTTCATTTGACTGCCTTCAGGGGTCCTAACATGTTCTAGGAATGGTTAGTTATGCCTTTCGGACTAACCAACGCTCGCGCATACTTCGTAGATTTAATGACCCGTGTGTTTCAAGAAGTAATAAACAAAATTTTCCTTGTGTTTATTGATGATACCTTGATCTACTCCAAAACTGAAGAGGAGCATGCCGAACATCTCAGAATTGTTTTGGAGATATTGAGAAGGAATATCGTATTAGCTAAATTTTCTAAATGTCACTTTTGGGTCAAAGAAGTTAGATTTCTTGGTCATATTGTTAATGAAGAAGGGATTTCTGTTGATCCAAGTATGATTTCTACTATTCTGGACTGGAAGCGACCCACTACTTCTAAAGAAGTTCAAAGTTTTCTGGGTTTAGCGGGATATTATAGGAAGTTTGTCCAGGATTTGTCCAAGTTGGCAAGTCTATTGACTAAGCTAACAATGAAGAATGCTAAATTCGATTGGACTCCAAAATGCGATGAAGCTTTTCAGGAATTGAAAAGGAGATTAACTACCGCTCCCGTTCTCGCTATCATTAATGGGAACCAAGGGTTATCTATCTATACTGATGCTTGTGGAGATGGTTTGGGTGCGGTACTAATGCAAAATAGGGAAGTAATTGCCTACACGAGTAGACAGTTACGTCCATATGAGAGAAATTACCCAACACACGATTTGGAGCTTCTAGTTGTTACTTTCGCTTCGAAAATCTGGCGACACTATCTTCTAGGTAAGAACCTTTTTCATCTTTCTTAATAATTTAAAAAATTTAATTTAACTAAATAAATATAATTAATGAACTCTGTTTGTTTTAGGTGAAAATTTGAATTATTCACCGACCATAAATCTTTGAAATATCTCTTCACGCAGAAGGATTTAAATTTACGGCAACAACGATAGTTAGAATTTCTAGCGTCGTATGACCTAGATATTCTGAATACACCTGGAAAAGCCAATGTAGTTGTTGATGCTTTAAGTAGGAAGCATGCTATTATTGCTCATCTTGTTGTCACTCCTACTTTCCTTGAGAAAATTGCCAGCAGACAAAATGAAGACAAATTTCTTCGAGATATTTATGGGAGAATCCTTCGAGGAGAAGATACCACTTTTGAAACCAATAATGGTGGAGTTATTAGACTGAAAGGCAGGTTGTGTGTGCCAGATATCCCAAACTTAAAGCGTGAAATTTTAGACGAATGTCACAAATCTAAACTCAGTATCCATCCAGGAGTTAATAAGACGTATAGAGATATCAAAAGAACTTTCTGGTGGAAGATGATGAAAAGAGATATATCTATATAAGTGATTCGTTGTGCTACTTGTCAACAAATTAAAAGCGATCAGGAGAAGATGGCGGGTTTACTCCAGCCTTTGGAGGTACCCAAGTGGAAATGGGATCAAGTATCGATGGATTTCATTGACGTGTTGCCCCGCACTCGAAAGTGGAATGAAGCAATCTGGGTTATTGTGGACCGTTTGACTAAGACAACCCACTTTATACCAGTGAAATCTACCCGCACAACATAAATTTTAGCCGAGTTATATGTGAAGGAAATTGTCCGTCTCCACGGTATACCGAGTAGTATAGTGAGTGATCGTGACCCGATCTTCACTAGTAGATTTTGGGAGGTGTTTCAAGCCGCATTGGGAATAAAAATGAATTTCAGCACTGCTTATCACGCACAGTCTGGTGGGCAGACTGAAAGGATAAATCGAATATTAGAATATCTTTTGCGAGCTTGTTTTCTCGACTGTGGTGGTTCTTGGGAGGACTATTTACGTTTGGTCTAATTTTTATATAATAATAGCTATCAAGCCAGTATCGAAATGGCTCCTTTTGAAGCTTTATATGGTCCTCAGTGTCGATCACTGGCGTGCTGAATTGAATCTGGTGATAGACTCGTTCTTGGACCAGATATGATTAAGGAAGCAACTAAAAAAGTTGATTTTATTCGAAAGAAGTTAATAACTTCTCAAATCTGCCAGAAGAGTTATTACGACCGTAGAAGAAGAGCTTTAGAATTACAAGTTGAAGATTTCGTTTTTTAAAGTATCTCCAATGCGAGGTGTGTTAAGATTGGGGAAGACTGAAAAGCTGGCACCACGATACATTTGTCCTTTTCCTATACTGGAAAGGATCAATCCTCTGGCATAACGGGTGCAGCTACCGAGCTGGTTATCTGGCGTACACGGTGTGTTTCATGTTTCACATCTACGGAGATACGTGCACGATCCTGACAGTATTATCGAAGAGGCAGCTCAGCAGGATCTCGAGATTACACCAAATTTAACAGTTAAAAGAGAATCAATAAAGATTGTGGATCGTGATGAAAAGCAATTAAGGAACAAAATTGTGAAACTGGTTAAAGTGCAGTGGAGGGGTGATCCAAAGGACTGCACTTGGGAGACAGAGGACAATATACAAAAGTCTTATCCCAATTGCAGAGTGGATATCTCAGCTTAAACCGGTAAGCCATTTCTCTATCCTTTTCTGAATTCGTATATTCTTTGTTTGCTTTTCTCCCTCAAATTTCGAGGGCGAAATTTTATTAAGGGGGGAAATTTGTAACATCCCAAAAATTTATCAATTTAAATTTGGTAATTATTTGAATTTTTGGAATTTTATTTGAAAATAATTTGAAAAGTTTCAAAACAAATTAAATGAGTGATAATTTATATGAATAAAATTTCAATTTCTTTTGAGTTAAAAATTTGAAATAATAAGTTTATAAAATCATTTGAAATTAAATTTTATATATATGTGAATTTATATGTATGTGTGCATATATGAGTAGATTTGAATTTATATATTGAATTTGATTTTTAATCTGAATTTAAATTTTTAAATAAATGCTTTAGTAAAATATTTTGGATTTTAAAATAATGTATATATAGGTAATTTATTTAATGCATAATTAGGTAAAAAAATTTGTTTAAATTTTATATATTCAAGTAAAAGAGAAATGCATTTTTAAAATAAAGGAGAAAAACAATTAGAAATTTTATATATGTATTACTTTTCTCATGCAAGGGACACATAGAGAGTAAGTATATGTATTATTTTTCTCATGCAAGGGACACATGGAGAGTAAGTAACATATGCGTTAACAAGTGTTTAAATTTAACAGATGAATTAACAAGTGTAATTCATGTAGAAAGAATTAAACAAGTGTCATTACCTCATTTTCATTTTTCTTAGAAATTCATAGAAAATAAAATAAAATTACATAAGCTAATTCATCTTCCTCCTCTTATCTCTTTTACTCATTTCAAAACCTGTACAATCTTTACACCAGAAAAGAAAATCATCAAGAACAAGCAATCAAAGCATAACTTCCTCAACTTTGAAACGAAGAAAAAATTCCAGAAAAAAAAACTGTAAAGAATTTTCATCCAAATCTTAAGCCAAAAAAAGGAATTTCAAGGATAATTTCAAGCCTTCAGCAAGTGATTCAAAAAATCAAGCAGGAATCAAATTCAACAAGTAAATAAGAATAAGGATCAATTCAAAAAGGAGAAAAAAATTGCAATCTCAAGTTCTAAAGTTGCAGACCAGAGATCTTCTTTTTCTCTGTTTCATAAAAAACAAAACTGTAAGTAAATTTGAATTTTAGTTGTTGTTGAGAAATCAAGTATGTAAAATCCATCAGAGATTATACAAGTTTACATAAATTAGTTGCAGATAACAAGATTCAAGATCAAGTTAAGAAAAGAAAAAAAAGTTCCAGGCTTTCAATTTTTAAACCCAGACCTAAGGCTTTCTGTTCAACTCCACAGGTGAGTAAACTCTTTGACTTGAACTGGAATTTGTTGCTGTGAACAATGTTGAAGTTTGAATTATAAAATGTGTGTTTTCATGTATATATTTATACATGAGAATGAGATGCATGTATGTGCACATCAACAGGAACCCTGTTCTATCTCTATAGGTTCAAAACCCTGCCTCAAAATCCAAAAGCTCCATATTGGATTGTTTTTAGGCTTTGAAATCAAAACGAAAAATGTTTGTATGACTATACCCTAAGTTTTAAAAACAAATTTAAGTAAATAAAACAAAAAATCTTGCCTGGAAATAAAAAAATACAGGCAAACTCAATGTAAACCAAAATTTCTTCAAACATGATTTCAGATTTTGAATATATAAATTGAATTGTCTTTGAAGTTGACGATTTTTAAAAGTAAAATTAAATTTTTTTTATGAAGCATTCGCCGAGAAAGAGGGGGATGAACAGAGTTGTCATTTTCTCGAAGTTCTGGCGGTCGATGGAGTTTGGGTGCTCGAGATCGTGGTCGTGGCTTGCTTGAAAGTTGGAGTTCGTCAGAAAAATGCTTAAAAAATTTCTATCCGCTATGGCGATCGCACGACAACGAATTAGTGTTTAAACCCATACTTGGACGAGGTCGAGATACTGATTGTTGTAGCTTCATCGTTGCACCGGAGCAGATCGCACCGGTGGTGATCGAAACCTTGAAGATAGGCGAAGCTTGCACCGTAGACGCGTGGCCTCTGGTGGCTTGAGTTGGCGAGACGAGAAGATTGTCCAGCGACGAATGCTTGTTCCATTTTGGGTTCATTGTAAAATTTGCGATTTCGTCGATGATTTGCAATTCTGGGTGTTTGTGGGGTTTAGGGACGTCACCGTCGACGTGTCGATGACCAGAGATTCAACTGGAGACGGCCAGAGGGGTTGTGCATGTGCACACAGTTGGAGTTGTGTCAGGAGGAAACAGTATAGGGAAGAAAGGGGAAACTCGAAGCAACCTTCGGGAAGCAGGGGTTCGAACTTGGGTATTGGCCCGAAGTGATTTTTGGGTTATACGGGTTTTGTACTTAGACAAAAATTGAGAAAAAAAATAAGCATAAGGGTAGGTTTTGTTGATAACTCGAAGCAGGTGATAAAATGTTTTGGGGGAGACTCGAAGTAGTCTCAGGGGTGATGCACAAAAACAGTTTTTCTTTAAAATAAAAATTCAAACTTTTAAATAGATTTTTAAACTCATGTTTTAAATGATAATTTAGATTTGAGTTTAGAATAAATTAAATTTTTTAAGTATGGCATTTTTTAATGTAATTAAATTTAATATAATTTTGTCATATTATTTTAGAAAATTATTTATAGTAGTTAAATAAATGTAAATGAGGATGATAGTTAAGAAAAAAATGCTATGTACACTAATTTCAATCTCTTAGGTAAGTTTATGTAATAAGGATGATTTAATTAACATGGTTTACAAGATAATCAGAATGACTAACAAAAGGTAAGAAGATTTATCTTTTAAATTTATTAAGTAATTAATGATTTACTTAAGTGATAAATGATTTACTTAAAGAATAAGCTATTTAAATTAATTATTTAATATTTAAAAATTAATTAAGTAAATAATTAAGGCTAGTTAAAACGTAATTAATTAAGATATTTAATTAAGGAATAATTAATTATCCTAATTAAGATTTAATTAATTAACAATTAAGGATTAATTAATTAAGATAATTAATCAAGGAATAATTTATTAATAAAAGTAATTAAGATTTAATTAATTAACAATTGAGAACTAATTAATTAAGATAATTAATTAAGGAATAATTAATTAATGAAGGTGATTAAGATTTAATTTATTTTAATTAAGGATAACTAATCATTGATTAAAGATAATTAATGAAATTAATTATGTGATTAATTAATTTAAATCACACAATTGATTCATCTTAGTTGAAGATGATTGATAAATATTATATGTTGTGTACTGATTGATATCTCTGATATGTAATTGTGATGTTATGTGATATGAATTGCTTTGTGCTGAGCTGTGTTTTCTGTGATGAATATATTTCTATGTGAATACGAAAAACCCTTTGGCCCGTAAAAATTTTGAATTTCGATGCGAGAGGGAGTCGGATTCCAGTTGGTTATCCAAAACTACATCGAACCTGTGAATCTTTGTGAATGACATATCCATATGTTTCCAAATTGACACACACTATTCGGTTTAGCCGGAAGAGAACTTTTATGTCATATAACCTATTCCGAATAGTGATACAAAGAAATTGATAGCATTTGAAGACGGTGGCGAAGACCGGGTGTCTTCGAGAACGATAGGATAACCTGTCTAATGACTTTGCACTTAGTTGCTCTGGTATAGAGTTCTCCATATATGATGGTGAGACTGATCGGGATTGTAGATGCCCGGATTGCAAGGGCTTCTTCGGAAGTGCCTTTGGTTCTGTTCGAACCCGGAACTGACTTATAAGGATTGTATGTCTGACATTACATTTTGAGATATAAAGTAGATTTCTTTCAAATACATTTCTGTTGGTGGTGGAGAATTTATGCTTTTAGCTTAACACCTTTCTCTAAGACGTACGAGCTCAGAGGTTATGTAGTTGAAGGTTATCAGTAATATACTTCCAACCTGGTAATGTGGCATGCTGAGGGCTGCTGATCATTTGTTGATCAAAGCATGGCTTTTGTGAAAAGCATAGATTTGTGGACGAGACTTCGTCGAACCTCACAACCCGGCAATGGTCGAAGCAGGAAAGATGCAGCAAGGTTATTGGGGGTAGCGCCCCTTAGGGTATGTGCATTTCCTTCTGGATGGAAGTGGTATCATGGTATGGAGCCCAAATACTTAACTTATGTTGATATCGCAAATATATTACTTTGTGATTATTGTTGTTGGGGTCCCGATAAAGGTTGGTTACGACCGTAGAATGACGTACTCGTGCAGTAGTTACCTAGTTACAGAGGTAACCCGGCCTTGTGTTGGCAGAGATCTGGTTAGGTTCTCGGGGCGTCCCTCCAAAGGCGTGCCCATGTGGCCCAAGAAGTTACTTAGCTCGACAATTTGTTGGAAATACAATTACCAATACAAACCCAGTACGGTTTTAGTTGTAGAACCTGCCATCTAATATGGTAGCTATAATAGGCATACCATGATGGTATGTATGCTGGCTAAGATTAATATTATACTTTCGAAAATGTTTTCTACACTATGCACTAATAGTAATATCAAAGAGATTTCTTGTATAAAGCATATTTGACTATCATAAGGAGAAATCTCCCTCAAGTATGCGATTGCATTGTGTGTGTGTCGGGAGGCTTTATGGTAGTTTCTTTTTCCAAAAGCATGAACGGTTTTCTTTTTAAAAAATTTGTTTTTCTCATTCAAAACAACTGCTTTTGTTTACTCATACCAGTCCCACGACTGACTCAGAGTTTATTGTTTTCTTTCTAAACTCGGGTGCCCATAATTTCCATACGGGCAGCCTAATAGCAAGTTTTTCGTGTTTTGGTGCTGTCTTGGAATCTCTGAAGTCTTTTGGTTTGCAGGCTATCGATTTTTGAAGGCTTTTGACTTGGATATCTATTGAAAGCATTTGGATCTCAAGGTGCTTAGTTTTGGAAGTTCGCTATCGCTTCATTTCTTTGAAGACTTTCTTGAAGTGTGATATCTTGTTGTTCCGCTGTGAAGTTCTGTTTTGAAGTTGTGCTATATGTATAAAAATACTTTGATGTTGGTGATGATGTTGTAATGGATATTGTGATGATGTTGTATCTTTGATGTTGATTTATGGCAGTTCATTTTGTTTTCCGCTGTTTGTATTCATCTAATGTTGTTATAAGCTCCATCCAAACTGTAATTCGACGTTCGAATCTCCAATAGTCGAATACAAGTGAGGTATTTGATGTCGATTTTTGAACTCTGAATTTCAGGTCGTGACATTAAGGTAATAAATAAATTAATTTAAAAAAAAAATTAACTAAAAATTGAATCTATAAGGGTTGTCAGTATAACATAAATTGTTTTGAATTTGTATTGATAAAAGTTATAAATAAATGAATTTAAAGTTGTTTAAATTTACAATATAAAGGTTATATTTCATATTAATTAAAGTTTTTAATTAATAAAAGGATGCATAAGAATATATACATATACTACACATACACATGTTAACGAATTATAAATGCTATAAACACACACACACACACACACACACACATATTTTATGTATAAAGAAAATTGGAGTTCTAAAAGAACAAAAACCCATATAGACTTAACGAAGTATACTTTAGACGGAGGCACATATGATGTCATGAGTATACTCATCTTCGTTATAATGTCAATGGTGCTTATTTAATATTTTAGTAAATATGAATTTAAAACAAAGTTTCACTCCGTTATTTACAATGTAAATAGGGTATTGCACATATGTGTAGTTGTTTAGCACCCTCAAGCCGTGTAGTATCAATAGTGATGTTTATGTTGTCCTTAGATATGTAAGATTATTATGTGGCTTTGTTGAGCACCCTCAAGGGTTACATAATCCCCTTAGGCTATTGTAAAATGATGGGTCTTGAAAACCTAATATATCTTATGATTTTTAAGCACCGTCAGTGTCATATAGATGACTAGGAATCTGCGTTGTTAAAGTGCTTAGTAGTTCTATAGGAGTAAAGATGTAAAAAGTTATAACGGGGATAAAGAAGAGATAAAGAGGATAATAACGAAGGTGCAAAAATCTTCATTAGATACAAAACCAAATATTTAAATTAATTTTTTTCACATTATCACATCATTTGTATTGGAAAAAGAAATATTGTTCAATCTTATATAAAAACCTGAGAATATTATGATTTATGCAGATTAGATTTGGCGACCACACAGATCTCTAACTTTTATTGAGCGTTTATATCTTAAAATTAGGTCTTTTTCCTAAATTGTTTGATTTGATTGAAAGGAGAATTAGTTAAATCAATCTTTATATATTATTCTTACTAAGAGCCTAAAAAAGCATTGATTTAGTGGGTGTAGAGTAAAATAGCGGGGCTTAAAAGAAATCTACTATTTAATACGGCTAAATTGAAATAACGAAATAGTCGAAGAGCGCTATGCGCTGTAGTAAGGATTTCCGAGGCATTAGTAGGGCTTTAACTGTAGATCTAGAAGTAATTAAAAGGATAGTTAGGAATTTTATACAGGATATAATTAGTAAAGTGTTGCTTACCATTGGTGGGACTATATTTTGTTAAGCACCCTCAAGGTTGTAATTACATGACAGATGAGTCCTAATCCCCACTGAAGTAATTATGAAATTCATGCTTCACTTTTAGGGTTTTTGAGAGATGCAAAATTCATGGGAGGCTTATTAGATAAATATAATAAACCAATCTAATAAGCATAAGAACATATGTGACATTACAAAATCTATTTTTATTATTTTAAGAAAATAATATAATTTATAAAATTATTTGTCGATTAAAATACATTGAACAAAATAAATTAAAAGATGACTAAGAAATGTAAGAATTTACCTACCAATAAATCTTTTGGTATTTTGTCGCTTTAACACCCATGCAAGAGCCAAATAAAATAACCATGAAAACATTCGTGCCTTGATAACTTAAGTTTTAATTTACAAGACACCGCGTATTGTCGTTCATGAGTTATGCACTCCAAAGCAATGCAAGCTTATGGATATTAGATCCATATTCGACCACATATAAAAGTTTTATGGTGGACAGTCATGTCTGTAATATATAAAATCTCGATGAGTATGTTTCATTTGAAATGTGCAAGTAAACCGTAGTGTGAGATCATATGTTCAATATAATTAAATACAATGAGGATCTTGTTATGTTAGAAACAGCATTAGACCAAGGACTACAGACAGACTTGGGAATTTTGTAATGACCCGTATTTTACGTATTAGAGGGTCATAAAATATTACTTCTAAATTCATATTTGGTCATATGACTATAATTTTAGGAAACGTTGAGAAGTGACATTTTTTAGCCGAGCAATTTAATTGGACGATTTTACCCCTAAAAACTTATAGCTTCTATAACTTATGATATAAGCTGAATTAGGGGCTGAGACCACTTCTATTGGAAAGATATGATGGTTTCCCTTTCCGTAGAATGGTCATAACTGCAAGTTGAACTTTCTAGCTAGGAGATATGACTATTTGAAGTGTGGCAATCTTTGAAGTAGCTTAATTGGTAATTAGTGAAATTGGGGATAGACTAGCTAGTCCATTTTGGCTATTAATCTATTATCAGCTAAAATAACCTTCCATGAATCATTTTACTCTTGTTTCAAATAGATCTAAGCTTCCACTAATCCCTTTTTTCTGAAACCTTCATCTTTCTCTTGCAAATCAAGCTTAAATAATAAATTATGGGTATATTACCAAGCGAACTAGCTAGAGACAATTAAATCTACATTTTTAGGGAAGAGAAATTAGGGCTTTTCTATTCATTTTTGGATTTACATCGTTTTGCATGGAAAACTTTGGTTTTTAGGGTATTTGAGAGATTTATCATTTTACACCTTATTACATATGTATATATAGGGTTTTACATGTTTTGGATCTATTTTTAAAGTCCAAACTATGTTTTAATGCTATTTTATTAACCTAAAGTAAAATAGGAATAAAACTATTTTTGATGTTCTAATCATGTCATTTGGATGTGCAGTTGCCTCTATAGATGTTAGGTCATGTCATGGATACATTATATTATTGTTGCCATGGTTTGTTGTATGTTTTGAATGCCTAAATGTTGATTGATTTGTGTGTATACTTGAATGTTTGAAAATGCTCATCAAAGAGAATTAGAAGTTGGAAGTAGAATCAAACTCTGATGAATAGGCTCTAAGATGTTAGGAGTCATACTAATGTATAACGAATACACATGGGTCGAAAACGGAGTGTCTTGATGAAATCGGCAATAAATTGAAGTTTGGATATACTATAGCATTTTTGTTCGTGGGTAATTGGCTTGGATTCGAATTCGGATTTGGTGGTTTTTTACTTGGGGAGGTAAGTAATTTTCATAAATGGTCAATAATAAACGCATTAAAAAGGGTAATAAAATTTGTTTGTTTAGGTGATTACGTATTGATAAGCTATAACTAAATCTGCAGTTTGGTAGTAAATGGGATATGAGAAGACAAAGGCATTTAGAAAGTAATAGATGGGATTCATAATAACAAGTAGTAAATTTATGCATATATTTGGGCGTTTGCCATAATTACCAAATTTTACCATTCATATAATTTATTTTATTAAAGTCTATAGCAACATTGTTGTTAATAATGTTGTTAGTGAATTTGGATATAAAAGAATGACAAGTGTAGGTTAACCATTTATTTTATTTTGTTAAGAATGGAAATAGTTTGAAATAGATCTGAATAGTTTTTTTTTTGGGTTGTTTATGTGCCTAGTTAATAAGGGAGAGTTTATAAAAAATAAAAAGGAATGCACAAGTGAAATGTATATAAGCAAAGGTTATTTATACCCACAAATTTGTTTAATTACTGTATAGGAAGAGCCTAAATCCATAGATAAATTTATTTAGATTACATTTGTAATTCATAACATTTATGTAGATTTAATCTCAATTAATTCATTTAAATAGTGCAGTTAGCGTAGTTTCGTTGTGTAACCACAATAGTTAATTTTATAAGATGAAGCTAATGCAAAATCTATTTATAGGGTTAGACCACTTATTGATATAGATTATAGAAAGCAAGATTTATGGATTAATTTGAGTATTAAATTCAACAAATGGTATTTATTACAAATAAATTGGAATTAAACGTAAAATATTACGTTATTAAATTTAAAATGGAATTTGTGAACATTAGAGTGAAATCTTGAACTAATGTTAGTAGCATCTTTATTTTAGGTGAAAGTGAGAATATAAAGGTTAAAAATCTAAAGTATGGGTTTTTTTTTTTGAGGATATAATTTATAAAATTCTTAAATATAAGAAAGTGTAGAAATTAACGTTGCAATTAATATACTTGCCAACTTTTAATTCACAGCTAAACCTGTTAAATCTTTTTCAATTGATTACGAATTATATAAGAAAAAATTTGGCCAATTTTAGAATTTAATATAAAATTTGGATTTTTAAAATTTATTTTAATTTAATTAATGAATATTAAAAATAGCCGTTTTGGTCACGGACTCGGATTTCGATGAAACCAGTTTCATCGGATCCGTATCGGTGAATTATTATAGGGTTTCAAGTTTCGTATCGATCGGACCTGTCGTTTGACCGTACCGACGCGAAACGCCTTGAAATCAATTTTATTAAAATCAATTTGAAATCAATTTGGAAATTTTGTTTTCAGCATAACTTCTTCATACGATCAAATTTGGACGTGAAACTTTTTCCATCGCGTTCAGAATACTTTAAATTACCTATTTGGATATATAGATTTAACAAATTCGGTTCCGGAGGCATAGCGGGCTTTTTGGGCCTTAGTTTTTTCCGTACGTTCATCTATCTAGCCTATCTACTCTAACCCAACCCTACCTATAAATATATAGTTATAAACCCTAGCTCCTACCTATTGTCATTTGCTGTACGTTCATTCCTTCATCTCCTTCTCCTCCTCAAATGAATGCAAACCTAGATCTACCCCAATCCAAATTTCAGTGAAAATCCAAACTCTCCAGAAAAATTCCACAAAAATATATGTTGATGTTTTCGATACGCGTAATCTACTGGTGTGATTCGTTTTTCAAATGGAGTTATCGTTTAACCAGAATAAATTCAAAACAGTCCCAACCGTTCATCATCGCCGTAACAAACTTCGTCTGATCGTCCAATGGTTTCTGGGTAGTGAAGAGAGGACGATGGGGAGTTCATCTATGTGGTTTGTGTCGCGAATTCACGGCTGGATCGAGCTATTTAATTCGATTAGGGTTTCTTTAAGGCGGTGGCCGTGAGCTTTTCACAAGCAACGATGGAGCAGGGGGGCCTCGTGGTGGGCTGCGCATGAAGAGGGAGGGTGTTGGTTCTGGCGGCGAGGCCGGAGGTGCTTAGAATAGATGGATAAAGTCAGGTCAAAGACGAGGTGATGGGTTCGGTTGCGAATTGTATCTCTGGAGCCTGAAGCGCATAAGGGTTTGAAGGTAGAACTGTTACGCTGATGTGGCAATGAATTTTGTGAGTTTGTTTATTTTTAAATTTTGTTTTCGAATCGTTTTATCGCATAACTTTTTCATACGACATCCGTTTCACACGAATTTTTTTCCGTTAGGATCGTAATTCAATTCCGGATCTGATGACACTGGTTTGGACGTATTCTGAGACCGTCAAATTTTTGGGTTTAAATCGAATTTAAATTCGATTTAAATTCAAAAGGTGAGTGTTTTAACCCACTCACAACTACTAAAAGTTTTTATGTTTGTTAAATTAATTTTAGAAATGAATAGAAATTTATTTATGAGTATGTGGCATGTTTATTCCATCATAGCTGTTAAATTGCGTTTATTTAACTTAACTGTTAATTTAATTCATTTATTTCGTATTAATTGACAGTTAGAATTTATTTGTTTGCATATAAACTGCTAGTTAACAGTTATATAATTTATTACTGAATATAAACTGTTAGATTAATAGTTGTTGAATTTAATTTGAATAAAATTGCCAGTATTGCCTGTTATATATTATCAAATATATATTGTTATTCATTTGTATTGATTGATGTTTGTGATTGGATGATGGATGATGTTGATGAATGGATGTTTTATTTGTGTATCATTAAATGCAAGTTATCATGCATTTTACATTTCATTCGGGATTGTGGTTTGAAATGATATAAAACCGCATTTTTATTTTAAATTGCGGATTGAAATGATAAATATCCGTATTACTTGACCATAGGATAGAAAATTATATACAGGCACCGTGGTCTATATATAAATTATTTTAAAGGTGATTTCTATGGTTTGGATGTGATACGATTTATAAAAATTTTAATTTGATACTTTGTAAATATTATTCTTCCATGTTTATATATACATATGAAGTTAAATTTGGAATTTAAGCTTTGTAGAAATCCGTAAATAAAAATGGAATAAAAATTTAGAATGAGATTGATAAATTATAATATATGTTAAGTTTAGAAATTTTAAAGATATGGTATTTATAACTGAAATTTCCTAAGTAACTTAAAAATGGATATTCTAGTATAAAGAAAAATTGAGAAATTTTTTAATTACTAGAAATGGTGAGTTTTATTTATGAAGTTTATATGAATTTTTCAAAACTAAATAATAGGACATTAAATTTGTTGAAAGAATAAATTCCCACTCTAGTTTTGAAAATATTAGTACTCAAAATGGATATATATATATATATATGTATATAAATTGAAATGGTTTTGAGTGATGATTATGGTTTAGACTTTAAATAAAGAACTATATTTGTAAAGTCGTAGAAATTATTTTTCCTTACAAAGTAACTTTAAAGTTAAACCATTTATTCTATATACCGTGGAATATCCAAACCATTAGAGTTTTAAAAGTTATGGTTTTAAATTATGAATTTCAAAATATTATGCTTTGAAAAATATTTGATTTTCAGACGTTATGAAGTTTAAAGCATTATGATTTTGGAAAAGAATTATATTTGGGATAAATGATATAATATGGTTTTGGGTTTTAAAATGATATCGTATTCATAATTTTAAAATGGAAATGTTTATTCTGGTTTTAAAGTATAAACTATTTTTAAATGACCGCGGTGTTATAATAACGATGGGTTGGCAAAGAGACCGGGATCGGATATGGACATACTCTCTGTCGATACCGAAAACCACTTTGACTAACCGTGTACGCGGTGGAGATTCCAGAATGAAGTAGGTGGTGGCGACGTTTCCTGTAAGGTAAATACGTGGACCCGACTCCCGTGAGTTGGCATAAGGTGGCTAAAACAGGAGCGATTCTCAGGCCAATGAGGTCATTCCTCTGATCGGACCCTCCTCTTCGATATTATACTTTGATTTTCGATTGATTCAGTGGCCACTTCTATATTTTGATTTTGGGGAGTTAGTCCGAGGTGGGCGGTAACTGCGGCTACGCGTTTCCCCCAGCCTGGATAGCAATTGGTATATCTACCCTGGCATTGCCTAGTTGTGTCGTGTCACCTACCATACCAAGCCTTTACTACGAGTTTCTATTTGTGTCGTACCTATGGAGTATCCTCTGGTAGCTTCCCGATCAGGAGGTATTACGGTACTGTATAGACTATTGGCATTATTTGTGTTAAGGGCTATATGGGTAACCCCTTAACGTTATTAAAAAGTAAGTTTATTTTATAAATAGACACTATTATAATAGCGCAATATACTACATAGTAAATAGTTTAACGGATCCTTAGGAGATGTAAATCCCGAACATCTCTTGAGTTACTGTACTCATATTTATTTCTGTTAATTTAACTCACATAAGATCTTTTAGTCTGACTCGAGTGTTTTTGTCTTTTCAAATTCGCTCGGGTCAGTCCGAGCGTTTCAGGATCGAAGATTTTAGCTTTGGAGGACGAAGACGAAGAATCCGTATTATATTATTTATAGTATTGCACCACACTCTAAATTTCCGCTGCATTGATTGTATTGGTATGTGTAACTCTGATATTCATTGTATAAGTAAAATAAATATTTTGTAAACAGTTATCATGAAATGTATATTGATTATTATATCTTATCCTTCCGCTGTGAGATTCTATTTTGCTTTATTTCTTCTCTGTTTTTCTTATTTACCCCATAACAATCCGCCCTTGCGTATGCTTTGAATTGGCACGTGTGTCAGTTTAAAGTGTGCGAAAAGGCGGGATGTTACAGTTGGTATCAGAGCTTTGGTTTAGCGATAAACTTTGGCTCTGTGGGGTTTGACTCTTTGTTAATAGGGCAAAAATACCCTATGGGAGTCACTGAGTGTATATATATGAGAGAGCGTACTTGTTAGTATTAATAAAAGATTTTGATATTGTGTTAATCTGTTCCGTTTTGTATTTATAAATTCTGGTTGATGCATGGGACGCTATGTCATCAATAGGGATTTCTAAACACTTAATAGGACAGACCGACATAATATTTGTTTTAATATAGGTGATTGAAATAATTTTGCCTATATTATTTTCTATATATAAAAATATTTTTATAAAGATATATATATATATTTGGTTGCTATAGATTGGGTGTTAGGTAATAAAATATTTACAATAATTGAAGCTAAGCTGAAATTATAATAAATCAAATTGGAGATTTTTGAACTTAAGTCCGGGATTTTGAAATCTGCTTTCAAAAGATTTATGAAATATAATGATTTAGTTTATAAGTAAATTCTTATATAAATATTTAGTATAATTCGGAAGAATTGTTTCAAAGAAGATTTTGGAGAAAATAAATTCTGTACTTTCCTCTCTGTCGCTGGAAAATAATTTCGGTGATGGCGGCCGCATCATCGACCTTCATCTTCGAGTTTCGAAGGGGAAAGGCCACTGTGGTACACTCTACTGCAGATTTATTTTTGAAATTGATTGAATTTTTAATTGTTTTAAATATAACTTGAGATATAAGTTGTAAGAACTCATTTATCTATTATTTTTAAAATAAAATTGAAATTTGGCCCAGTATTTAATTCCTAAATTTCCATTAATTAAATTGTTTAAACTATTTTAGTGGAATAAAAGGTAAGTAAGTAATAAATTGAAACCTCCAAAGGTAGGTAAAAGAATGAATGCTAAGTATAAAGGAAGTTAAAATTTAGCTTATAAATAATGGTAAAAATCTATTGAACAATAAATGAATTAAGAGAATTGAGATTAAACTTGTATAAGTTCAATTGCACTTTCTTTGACATAAATAACTTACCAAATATAAAAGTTGAAATGTTAATTAAGAAATTGGATTAGAATATTATACAAGTAGAAATTTTGGAAATAGTGAAGTATTCAATAAATCGTTGTTATAAATGAGAAATTATTGGTATAAACTTAAGTTATAATTGAAATCTCAAGTTAAAGATAAGTAATATAAATAGGAGATATGAACTTAAGTAGATAAAATGAAATTCTTTATTAAATAAGGATTGATGTGTAGGGTTATAATATTTAGTATGAGTCAAATGCTACTAGTTGAATAAAATAAAAAGTAGGTAATATAAATAAATGACTGTGAACCCTAGGTAATGAATTAATAAAATTCTTTATTTTAAGAATGCAGGTTATAAGGTTAATAAATTAAGTGTAAGTAGAGAGTTACTGTAATTAAATAGAAACGTAAACATTAAATAAAAGGAATGAAATTAAGGGTAAGTTGAAATTGTAATTTATAAATCAAAAATATATTTATTGAACCCTTAATTAATAAAAGGGAATTGAGAAAAACTTGTAAACTTTCACTTACATTCTTAAACATACATAACTTACCATATAATAAAAGTTGCAATGTTAGTAAGAAAATGTAAGGGAAATCTTACCAGTGAAGCTTGAGGTAATTAAAGTATTCATTAAATTTGCTGTATTAATGAGAATTAATTGTATAAACTTAAGCTAAATTGGAAATTTTACTATATAAGAAAAGTTAAGTAGTATAAATAGATGATATAAACTTTAGTCAGTAAATTGGAATACAAATATAATGAATTTTGTAATAAATGGGAAATGAAATTTGTAAGAAGTAAAGAAATTCCTCCATAAATGGAAAAAGGGGAAATCAAACCACTGAAGCATGAAATAAATGTATAATAAGTTAATTTAGTTGTTGGTTTGAATTGTTATTGTTTGATTTATGTTGTTGGGTAAAGAATTTGAAATTGTTGGATGAATAAATAATCTATCTTTGTTCCATCTAAGACTGTTGAGTAAAGGACGCACTTGATAGTTAATTTCATTTCATACAAATTTCAAATTTGAACCCAGACAACAAATTGTTTGATGGTTTAAATGGTTGCTTCACTTTGTGTATGTATGTTGTTTGTAAGATTGATGATTGTTGTATTGATTGGTTGATTAATGGTTGAAACCACCTAAACATTTCACTTTAATATAAATATTTAACCTTTTAGATTATATAAGTGAATGCAGGTGATGGAAGCAACTGCTACTGCTTTTGGTTCCATAATAATAAGCGTATTGCCCGACAAATAGGTACGTTTCCGGATTACGTTTTGTAGCGCTATTTTATATAATTTTCCCGTGATTGGGATATAATTTTTGGATAATATATGTATATATTTGTATATTTTGATATTATATTTTTCTTCCAAACCTCTCCGTACAAAGGAGACTCTGCCAAAATTTTCCATAAATTTTGGACTTAGAATTTTGTGAAAATGTTTTCCAACTTTAATAATTTAAGTATAAAAGGTTATAATGACTATAAAACGGGCATATCTCATTTAAGGAAATTAATTTAGTAAATTATTGTTATAAGTTAATATTTGAAATAAGAGGTACTGCTTTATTCTTCTTTCTCCCTTCTTTTTCCTTTTCGGGGACGAAAAGTTTTGAGTGGGGGAGATTGTAACGACCAGTTAAATTTGGTAATATTAAATGAATTAATATAATATGTTCTAATCTAATTTAGAATGAAATAAAGTCTTAAGATTTTATTTGAGTAAGTGTAGAAATTTGTTATAGTAATTGGAATTTAAAGTAACAATAAAATTTATGACAATAGATTTGTATAATGTAAATTGTCACATTTTGTTGAAAGTTAATTTTAAGAAACATACAAATGTTGAATCAGTGGATATTAATAAAAATATTTACTAGAATGGAATTCAATTAATATAAAATAAACAGTGGTGATTGTACATTTCGTTGTAATTATAAATAGAGACTAAGTAAAAGTGACCGTTGAATAAACCAATGCAATATGTGAAGGTAAGTAATTTTCATAAATGGTCAATAATAAACGCACTAAAAAGGGTAATAAAATTTGTTTGTTTAGGTGATTACGTATTGATAAGCTATAACTAAATCTGCAGTTTGGTAGTAAATGGGATATGAGAAGACAAAGGCATTTAGAAAGTAATAGATGGGATTCATAATAACAAGTAGTAAATTTATGCATATATTTGGGCGTTTGCCATAATTACCAAATTTTACCATTCATATAATTTATTTTATTAAAGTCTATAGCAACATTGTTGTTAATAATGTTGTTAGTGAATTTGGATATAAAAGAATGACAAGTGTAGGTTAACCATTTATTTTATTTTGTTAAGAATTGAAATAGTTTGAAATAGATCTGAATAGTTTTTTTTTTTTGGGTTGTTTATGTGCCTAGTTAATAAGGGAGAGTTTATAAAAAATAAAAAGGAATGCACAAGTGAAATGTATATAAGCAAAGGTTATTTATACCCACAAATTTGTTTAATTACTGTATAGGAAGAGCCTAAATCCATAGATAAATTTATTTAGATTACATTTGTAATTCATAACATTTATGTAGATTTAATCTCAGTTAATTCATTTAAATAGTGTAGTTAGCGTAGTTTCGTTGTGTAACCACAATAGTTAATTTTATAAGATGAAGCTAATGCAAAATCTATTTATAGGGTTGGACCACTTATTGATATAGATTATAGAAAGCAAGATTTATGGATTAATTTGAGTATTAAATTCAACAAATGGTATTTATTACAAATAAATTGGAATTAAACGTAAAATATTACGTTATTAAATTTAAAATGGAATTTGTGAACATTAGAGTGAAATCTTGAACTAATGTTAGTAGCATCTTTATTTTAGGTGAAAGTGCGAATATAAAGGTTAAAAATCTAAAGTATGGGTTTTTTTTTTTTTTTTTTTGAGGATATAATTTATAAAATTCTTAAATATAAGAAAGTGTAGAAATTAACGTTGCAATTAATATACTTGCCAACTTTTAATTCACAGCTAAACCTGTTAAATCTTTTTCAATTGATTACGAATTATATAAGAAAAAATTTGGCCAATTTTAGAATTTAATATAAAATTTGGATTTTTATAATTTATTTTAATTTAATTAATGAATATTAAAAATAGCCGTTTTGGTCACGGACTCGGATTTCGATGAAACCAGTTTCATCGGATCCGTATCGGTGAATTATTATAGGGTTTCAAGTTTCGTATCGATCGGACTTGTCGTTTGATCGTACGGACACGAAACGCCTTGAAATCAATTTTATTAAAATCAATTTGAAATCAATTTGGAAATTTTGTTTTCAGCATAACTTCTTCATACGATCAAATTTGGACGTGAAACTTTTTCCATCGCGTTCAGAATACTTTAAATTACCTATTTGGATATATAGATTTAACAAATTCGGTTCCGGAGGCATAGCGGGCTTTTTGGGCCTTAGTTTGTTCCGTACGTTCATCTATCTAGCCTATCTACTCTAACCCAACCCTACCTATAAATATACAGTTATAAACCCTAGCTCCTACCTATTGTCATTTGCTGTACGTTCATTCCTTCATCTCCTTCTTCTCCTCAAATGAATGCAAACCTAGATTTACCCCAATCCAAATTTCAGTGAAAATCCAAACTCTCCAGAAAAATTCCACAAAAATATATGTTGATGTTTTCGATACGCGTAATCTACTGGTGTGATTCGTTTTTCAAATGGAGTTATCGTTTAACCAGAATAAATTCAAAACAGTCCCAACCGTTCACCATCGCCGTAACAAACTTCGTCTGATCGTCGAATGGTTTCTGGGTAGTGAAGAGAGGACGATGGGGAGTTCATCTATGTGGTTTGTGTCGCGAATTCACGGCTGGATCGAGCTATTTAATTCGATTAGGGTTTCTTTAAGGCGGTGGCCGTGAGCTTTTCACAAGCAACGATGGAGCAGGGGGGCCTCGTGGTGGGCTGCGCATGAAGGGGGAGGGTGTTGGTTCTGGCGGCAAGGCCGGAGGTGCTTAGAATAGATGGTCAAAGTCAAGTCAAAGACGAGGTGATGGGTTCGGTTGCGAATTGTATCTCTGGAGCCTGAAGCGCATAAGGGTTTGAAGGGAGAACTGTTACGCTGACGTGGCAATGAATTTTGTGAGTTTGTTTATTTTTAAATTTTGTTTTCGAATCGTTTTATCGCATAACTTTTTCATACGACATCCGTTTCACACGAATTTTTTTTCGTTAGGATCGTAATTCAATTCCGGATCTGATGACGCTGGTTTGGACAGATTCTGAGACCGCCAAATTTTTGGGTTTAAATCGAATTTAAATTCGATTTAAATTCAAAAGGTGAGTGTTTTAACCCACTCACAACTACTAAAAGTTTTTATGTTTGTTAAATTAATTTTAGAAATGAATAGAAATTTATTTATGAGTATGTGGCATGTTTATTCCATCATAGTTGTTAAATTGCGTTTATTTAACTTAACTGTTAATTTAATTCATTTATTTCGTATTAATTGATTATTAGAATTTATTTGTTTGCATATAAACTGCTAGTTAACAGTTATATAATTTATTACTGAATATAAACTGTTAGATTAATAGTTGTTGAATTTAATTTGAATAAAATTGCCAGTATTGCCTGTTATATATTATCAAATATATATTGTTATTGATTTGTATTGATTGATGTTTGTGATTGGATGATGGATGATGTTGATGAATGGATGTTTTATTTGTGTATCATTAAATGCAAGTTATCATGCATTTTACATTTCATTCGGGATTGTGGTTTGAAATGATATAAAACCGCATTTTTATTTTAAATTGCGGATTGAAATGATAAATATCCGTATTACTTGACCATAGGATAGAAAATTATATACAGGCACCATGGTCTATATATAAATTATTTCAAAGGTGATTTCTATGGTTTGGATGTGATACGATTTATAAAAATTTTAATTTGATACTTTGTAAATATTATTCTTCCATGTTTATATATACATATGAAGTTAAATTTGGAATTTAAGCTGTGTAGAAATCCGTAAATAAAAATGGAATAAAAATTTAGAAATGAGATTGATAAATTATAATATATGTTAAGTTTAGAAATTTTAAAGATATGGTATTTATAAATGAAATTTCCTAAGTAACTTAAAAATGGATATTCTAGTATAAAGAAAAATTGAGAAATTTTTTAATTACTAGAAATGGTGAGTTTTATTTATGAAGTTTATATGAATTTTTCGAAACTAAATAATAGGACATTAAATTTGTTGAAAGAATAAATTCCCACTCTAGTTTTCAAAATATTAGTACTCAAAATGGATATATATATATGTATATAAATTGAAATGGTTTTGAGTGATGATTATGGTTTAGACTTTAAATAAAGAACTATATTTGTAAAGTCGTAGAAATTATTTTTCCTTACGAAGTAACTTTAAAGTTAAACCATTTATTCTATATACCGTGGAATATCCAAACCATTAGAGTTTTAAAAGTTATGGTTTTAAATTATGAATTTCAAAATATTATGCTTTGAAAAATATTTGATTTTCAGACGTTATGAAGTTTAAAGCATTATGATTTTGGAAAAGAATTATATTTGGGATAAATGATATAATATGGTTTTGGGTTTTAAAATGATATCGTATTCATAATTTTAAAATGGAAATGTTTATTCTGGTTTTAAAGTATAAACTATTTTTAAATGACCGCGGTGTTATAATAACGATGGGTTGGCAAAGAGACCGGGATCGGATATGGACATACTCTCTGTCGATACCGAAAACCACTTTGACTAACCGTGTACGCGGTGGAGATTCCAGAATGAAGTAGGTGGTGGCGACGTTTCCTGTAAGGTAAATACGTGGACCCGACTCCCGTGAGTTGGCATAAGGTGGCTAAAACAGGAGCGATTCTTAGGCCAATGAGGTCATTCCTCTGATCGGACCCTCCTCTTCGATATTATACTTTGATTTTGGATTGATTCAGTGGCCACTTCTATATTTTGATTTTGGGGAGTTAGTCCGAGGTGGGCTGTAACTGCGGCTACGCGTTTCCACCAGCCTGGATAGCAATTGGTATATCTACCCTGGCATTGCCTAGTTGTGCCGTGTCACCTACCATACCGAGCCTTTACTACGAGTTTCTATTTGTGTCGTACCTATGGAGTATCCTCTGGTAGCTTCCCGATCAGGAGGTATTACGGTACTGTATAGACTATTGGCATTATTTGTGTTAAGTGCTATATGGGTAACCCCTTAACGCTATTAAAAAGTAAGTTTATTTTATAAATAGACACTATTATAATAGCGCAATATACTACATAGTAAATAGTTTAACGGATCCTTAGGAGATGTAAATCCCGAACATCTCTTGAGTTACTGTACTCATATTTATTTCTGTTAATTTAACTCACATAAGATCTTTTAGTCTGACTCGAGTGTTTTTGTCTTTTCAAATTCGCTCGGGTCAGTCCGAGCGTTTCAGGATCGAAGATTTTAGCTTTGGAGGACGAAGACGAAGAATCCGTATTATATTATTTATAGTATTGCACCACACTCTAAATTTCCGCTGCATTGATTGTATTGGTATGTGTAACTCTGATATTCATTGTATAAGTAAAATAAATATTTTGTAAACAGTTATCATGAACTGTATATTGATTATTATATCTTATCTTTCCGCTGTGAGATTCTATTTTGCTTTATTTCTTCTCTGTTTTTCTTATTTACCCCATAACAATCCGCCCTTGCGTATGCTTTGAATTGGCACGTGTGTCGGTTTAAAGTGTGCGAAAAGGTGGGATGTTACAGGGTGTAGCCTGGGTTGACTATAGAGAAAACAAAAATAGCAAATACTTTCTGGTTATGTTGTTTTTTGGGGGCTAGGCAGAAGAACTTGTTCGGAGGTTATAGTGTGTGGTTCGGGTTCGGGACTTGAGGCTTTGGCTTCAGGATCAGACAAAGGATTTGGCAAGTAGGAAATGGAGTGGTAGAATTTTGGGTCGTTTTGGATTTTCAAGGAAGTGACTTTGGGTTTGGCTGTGAAGTGACCCAGGCAGAATTTAGACTTTGGGAGTTTGTACTTGAGGCAAGGACATACGGCTTTGGGAGGATGCAAGGTGAATTTGGGGTTATATGACATTTAGTGAACTAATAGTATGGCACTTGATGAGGCGGTTCGACATGGAAACTTTGGAACTTTAGTACAATGGCTCTACGACTTACGATGGGTGTCTAAAGGAGTTTCGATAGGGAAGAAACAATGATGAGGGCTGCGATGGTGATCCATAAGGATGAAGTCAAAGATGAGGGCTTGTGAGTAGAATTTACGACTTTGTTCTACTATGGAGATAGCCGGGATGGAATAATGATTGAGCCCTACTTAGAAAACAAGTGCAAATGGATCATTGGTAACTCGGAGGTTTCTCATGTGCTTATATAGAAGGGGTATGTGGGGATGCCCACCTAGATTACGACTGCATCTAGATTTTACAAATTTTGATTTCCCTGGACTTTTGGATTATGAGTCCGGTTCCAAGCTTTATGAAGTGGCATGGAATTGGGCACTAAGAAACTTGGATGATCGAGTCTTTGGTTTGCAATTGTGTCATATGAGTAATCTTATATTCAATGCATACGAGTGATGGTTTGATGGATGCTATGTTTATCATGGTGGGTTATCGCTCTAGGGTGTCATGCAAGGTAGGTCTTTTCGACTGTATGCTTAGACGATGGATATTAGAGATTGATGGTAGTACACTTATAGATGATAATAGTAAATTAACATTTACTGATTTATATGTGCTAACTCTTTGGATGCAGGGACATGTCATGTATGATCTACATACCTTATGTCCTTTTTACTATATATGATTTTTAAGGTACTTTGAGATGATGTATCGCTCATACCAAACTATTATCTGATCTGAAGTTTTATATTTTGTTTCTTATTATCTCGGGTACTCTTAAATGAGTAGGTTAGGGATAATAGGTCAAGATAGTGCATGGAGTTGTATGGAGTACGAGCAAGAGGCTATGTCTTTGTATATCTATAATTAGGAGCTAATTATCGCTTATTCTGTTGTGCAGTACTGTGGAGCTATACAAGTGCTTGTAATAGTTAAGAGACAGTTACATGGTTTATGTTAGAGATTTGGGATGTATAAGCTCTTTTATTTCTAGTTTTGTATAATATGTGAACTTGTTGCACTCTGATGTTCTTATTTATGTTTGTTTTGATTATATTGTTGTATCGCCTGTTTTGCATCTATGTTGTTATTATAATTTTTCTATGCACTGTGAGATTTTCTACGGGTTCTTTGTTTGGATTCGTATTACTTTACACCCTTGACCGCTATCCTGCATTGGCCAGGTACATTCACAGCGCAATCTATAGGTATATTAGGTATCAAAGATGCAGGGTGATGTCACATTTTATATCTGAGCTTAGGTTAAGTGACTTCGACTTAGGTCAACTCACTAAAGCCTATGTTGATGCTTGGATCCATAGAAATAATTAGGAGCTATTGCCTTAGAATAGATCAAGCAATATATGAGAAGAT
Source organism: Allium cepa (assembly GCA_030765085.1). NCBI lineage: Eukaryota > Viridiplantae > Streptophyta > Magnoliopsida > Asparagales > Amaryllidaceae > Allium > Allium cepa. Next base: position 556,491,546 of record CM060935.1, read on the forward strand.
GTACTTGTCATATTTTAGTTTTCAAACTATATAGTACGTATGTTGTATTGCATTCATGGACACCACTTATTCCTTTTTAAGTGATTACTCATTCATATTATAGCTTATAAGAATGACCAGTAAGCGAGGAATATTGCTAGGACTAATACTTTTAGCATAGACTAAGGAGAAGGCGACGAGGCAACTATGAACTCCGATACGTAGGCTATGTTCAACACCATGACGGGGAACATGTTGTAGAATAATCAAAGAGTTTCTTCTACTATGGTTGTTGGCGGTGATGCTCCGGTGCAAGCGCTGAGGACTGACTTTGCCAAGCTGAACAAGGATTTAAGTAATCTACTTGGCTTTTTTTGCTCGACTATTACTTGTTAGCAATTCATACATTGCTTTACCCAAAACCCTACATCTCCCTTCATTACTTTTCAAAATAAACTCCTCTTCATATCTTAGTACTTCTTTGTACCTCCAAGGTGGCTAGTAAACTTCAATCGATGACATTCTCTTAGAACTTCCTTTACCATATTATCCGAATTCAGAGACACGCAACCGTCTCTTTTTTCTTAACCACCTCTTTGGTCAAGTACAAAATCTTCTAAACCATCAATCTCACTTCCTATTTCTAATTTCTTATTTCGAACGGCTAGTACTGGATAATCATTTTACTTTGCTAAAAAAATTCCGATCAATATTGGCCGAACTTCTAGACAAGAAGCCGTTGTGGTATTCTGATTTCAACTGGCCATCGACCTTATTCTAAGTCCATACAAGGATAATGCCTCTAAATCGTTTAGTTCTGATAGCATGGAAAATACCACATTCTGATGTTTTCTGCTAAGTTTATCCGCCACTTTATTCCTATTTCACAATGTTTAATCAATCCTAAATTCATACACTGCCATAAACTCCATCCATCTTTTTGTTCTAGACCTCAAGGATTTATAATCTGTAAGAACTCGAATCATTCACCTAACAAATAATGTCTCCACACCTTCGGTGCAAATATCATTATTGCTAACTCTAGATGAGGAGTAGAATATCTAACTTCATGTGATTGAAGCTTTCGAGAAGTAAAGGCAATAACTCTACCTCTCTACATCAACAATGCTCCTGACCTAGATCCCTATGCATCAATATATACCATCAAATCATGATTCTCATTTGGAACAACCAACACAGGCACATTGTTCAATAAATGCTTTAGCTTTTGAAATGCTTCTTCACATTTATCGGCCGAAACAAACTTTATGTCCTTCCTTATTATTTTAGTCATTGATGCTACTATACAAGAAAAATCTTTAATAAATCTCCGGTAGTAGCTAGCCAACCCAAAGAAACTTCTGATCACAGTCATGGTCTCGTGTCCTTTCCAAATATTAATAGCTTTGACCTTCGATGGGTTTACAGATAATCCATTCTCTCAAACTACATGCCCAAGAAATTTCACATCTCTTTCCAAGAAATGACATTTTGAAAACTTCACATTTAGGTGATGCTACAATGTCATATCCAACACTATTCCAAGATGAACTTCATGCTCTTATTCATTCTTAGAATATATCAAAATGTCGTCAATAAACACCAATATTAATCTATCCAAATGCTTTCAGAAGATCTGATTCATCAAGCCTACAAAGAAAACATGTGTGTTAGTCCATCCATAGGGTGTGTATAACCATTTAGACGAACCTTATCTTGTTCAAAATGCTGTTAATGGTATACTGTGCTCTGCCACTCTCAATCGGTGGACACCCGATGCTAATTCTAATTGTGAAAACACCTTGGCTCCACTCAATTGATCGAATAAGTCATCTATTCTAGGAAAACGATACTGATTATTTATTGTCTTCTCATTCAGCTTCCTATAATTAATATATATATTCTCAACCACACATAAGGTTTCTTCACAAACACCAAAGAAGCTCCCTAAAGCGAACTACATGGTCAAATAAAATTCTTACCTTCTAGTTCCACTAGTTGCATCTTTAACTCCATCTTGGTAGGTGTCATTCTACCAGGTGGTCCACTTATTGGTTCAGCTCCAAATACGAGACCTATTCGAAATACTATAGCACGTTTCAGTGGTAGCTCCATAACAGGCTTAAAAATATCAGCATACTCCCTTTAGTATGAAAACCAGATTGATCTCATCCTTCATGCCTTTCATAGCTCCCGATATTGCACAGATGTTGAAACTCGATTCTTCAAATGAGTATATAATTCTATCATGACAATGAAGATGTTTTAAGGATATTACTATCTTGACAGAATATACTAGAGTCATATCGGCTTAACTAATCAATGACCAAAATTATTCCAAAATCCACATAATCAAACATATATAAATTGCCAATAAACAAATGGCCTAACAAATCAAACTTTACATGTTCACATCTTATTCCAAAATTGTACAACCGCATATCAGATTCACAATCCTTAGAGAAGTAATAAGGTATGTCAGTTTTAGATCCATCAAACATTTCGAGATAAATGAATGAAGTGTTACAGTATTGAAGAGTACACTAACAGGAATAGTAGGAATAAGAAGTGTACCTCAAACATAGTCTTTTCATTCTCCATTGCGGTTGGTCCAAAAGCTGTAGGTTTCAAAGCAAAACCCTTTTCCTTCTAGGCTTTGACCGATTCAGGACACTCATTCTTGAAATTCCCCATCTTGTTGTTGATATAGTACATCACACCTTTCTTATTAGCAACCTTCTTGCCCGCACCAAAACAACACTTGTTAGCAAAGTGTCCCTTCTTATCACATTTGTAGTAGGTCACTTCAGCTATTCCCTTATTTTAAGCCCCACTCTCTTGAGATCCCTTCTTGCTAATGAACTTTCATGTCTTGCTTTAGAAATCTATAGTCTACGTAGACTTATTCTTCTTGTGACGATCCGCCCTTTTGGAAGATTCAAACTGATAATAAACCACACATGTCTAACTCAAACCATTCAAAAGAGAAGCTTTTCAATGGGGTTAAATAAGAAAATTAAGAGAAAAGAAGGAAAGCAAACATAAAATCTCACATCGAAATGACAAAATGTAATAATCAAATAAACAGTTCATGAAGCTATTTTACAATATACATTTGATTTCAATTTTACAACAAAATCATAGTACAATCAAAAAAAATACCAAACTAATACAATGGAATAATAATAGTAATATAGTCTAGCAAACTCCATCTTTATCTTCAAGGAATAATATCTTCAACACTGAAATACTCACTCTAACCCGAGCGTGATGAAAAGACAAAACACTTGAATCAGGACTAAAAGTTCTTATGTAAGTTAAATCAATGACAATTAAATATGATTGTAATAGCTTAAGATATGTCTACGGGATTTTACATCTCGTATCAAGTGTACAACATGTGTGCAATAACTTAAGAGATGTGACGGGATTATCCACCTCTAAAGGATCCATCGATATACACACACACACACACACACACACACACACACACACACACATAGTAGAATATGCTATATATATAATGTCTAATTAGTAAAATAAATATTTTTCTTAGCGTTAAGGCTTTACATCAATCCCCCTTAACAAATTTTTAAGCATTGTCCTACAGTTTGCCTTATGACATAACCAGTAACGTCGGTAGTCAAGGAGGCGCCGTGATAAGACAACACTAAAGCAAATTCATAGTGGTTGCATATAAGGATAAAAGTATGACAAAGCACGTGAGGCAATGCCCAAGGCAAGATTCTACCAGTTTACCCTTTCTGATTGGTCGTAACCTCTAATTGCCAACCGAGCCCACCACCTCCAAAATCAAATCAAGGTGCACCGATCGAGTCAAAATCAATGCAGTAATACGAATGGGTGATGGCCCCTAAAGATAGCTATCCTCTTGGCCAGACATAGGCTTCTGTTTTAGTGATTTCAAATCGACACAAGTGTCAAGGTCATCCATTAGTGTCATCTTTCTTCATTTCAGTAAAAGTCGCTAATTTAACCTCTATATTTAGGATAACATCTGCCGCATACAAGTTTATTAAAATGGTTCTGGTGGAATAACAGAGAGTATGCCATTCATCTGGCCTCGATCTCTTTAACAACCAAACATCATTTTACACACCTATTGGTTTTTTTAAATTTCAAGGACAAGTCAAAGTTCATATCAAAATATCAAACTAGCTTCAAAATCATTTCGAATTCAAAATAGGTCATACCTTCAAAACATTCGTATTTAAATCAATGATTTAAATCTAAATAATTCCCACTTTTAAAACAATTTGAATATTGAAAATGGTTTTGAACAATTAAAATGATTTGAATATTGAAAATAGTTTGGATAATGAAAATAATTTTAATATTGAAAAATAGTTTGGAATAATTAAAATAGTTTAATGTTTGAAAAATAGTTTCGAATAATTAAAATAGTTTAATGACCAGAATTAGTTTGAATATAAAGTAGTTTAATATTAAAAATAGTTTTGAACAATTAAAATAGTTTTAATAAAAAAATAAGTTTATATGTTAAAATAATTTATATTAAAACTGTTTCCTCTTTCATAGCAATTTGAACTCATGTTCCAATTCCAAATCACAATGAATTCAATTTTTTGACTTCCAATTTAAGTAAACTTCATATTCATAATCCAAATTAAATCAACCTCAATTCAAAATGATCTCCAACCTCACTTCAAATTTAATTTAAACGATTTATCTAAAGGCTAAAAAATTCAATTCAAATTCTCGTTTTTAAATAGTTTAAATCCATTTCACATCCAAAATTTTGAAATACTAATTTAAACAATTTTAATTAAAGTAAATTCAAAGTTTAAATTAAAATATAAACCTTCACAATTATTCACTTCTAATAAATTCAAATCATATCCCGATTTCCACTTTAAGATTTCAAATTAAATCCTTAAACAATTTCATTTAGATTGTTTCAATTGCAACATTTCAAACCTCGAATTAGAAAATAATTTAATTTGTAAAAATCAAATTTTATTTTCTTAAAACAGTATCACTTAAACCAATTCCAATTCAAGAATTTAAAGCCATTTAATTTAACCAAATCCGGTCTCCATATATAATTTTATACTCTATGGCCAAGTGATCATTTATTTCAATTTTAATTACGTGGATGGATATGTATCATTCCAATCCATCTTTAAATGACATAGGTATATCTCATTTCAATTTATATCTTAGTTCATTTCAAATATTACAAGTGACAATTTATAAGATGTCAGATAATAAATTAGGGCCATAACAAGGGTATGTCCAAATAAATAAACAATCACACATCAAACATCAATCAATAGACATCCAATTGCAACCAACATCAAAATCAACCAATATCAGAACAGTTGCTAGTTACCAATTGTCAAAGTTTAACTAACAATTAAATTCAATATTAATTTAAATGTCAATTTTATTCAATATAAAATTCAAATTAAATCTAAATGACAATTTAATTTACCAAACAGAAATCAATAAAATGTTATCACTTCATGATTTCAATTTAACTAACATCAGAAAATTTAGTATTGCATTAGTGGGTTTAATCACCAATCTTTGGTTTATAGCCCATCAGAAATCCAATAAAAGCCTAAAATCACACAGTCTCCAAATTAAACAAAACTAAGTTCATGGTGTCCGAAATTTCTATATGAATCTAACGGAAGAAACCGTGCGTCAATCGGAGCTCGTATGCAAAAGTTATTCATGTTAGAAGTTTGAATTTTAAATTAAAATTAAAATATAACAAAGGGAAAAAGGTAAATATTATTACCTTCTACAAACTGTTACCCACAACACAAACCCATCTACAGCCGCATCTTTAACTACCAATTCCTCTACCTACATGTCGTCATAGGTCATGTCACCGTCATCTTTGACCTCACCTTGTTGCCGCCTAAACGCCCCCATGTCCGTCGTCCTCCAATGTCGTCGCGGTCAATCGCTGTAAAGACCCAAGAATTCAGACCCCTTTTAGCTGGCAAATTTCCATAACAATTTAGCCAAAGAGGAACAAACCTACGAGACTTTAGGGTTTAGAGAATGAAGAAAAGATAGAAGAAGTAAGAAAGAAAGAAAAGCAACAGAAACGATATCAAAATCTCACAGTCGCAGCGGAATAACATATAATAGATAAATGAATAATCTTTAAATCAAAAGAACTGTACATTTTAGACATTACATCATCAGAGTCAATATACAACACCACACAATAATGGACAGTTATATAAACCTGTCCTCACAACTGAATACATAGTGGAAAAGATAATATCATATACAAGTGATACGTTTCGCCAACCAGCTCGCCTCCTGAGCTCCACAGCACCTCCTGAATTCCAGAATGACCTGATAACCTAACTCTAGACCGCCCGTGTGGAAATTGGTGAGCACCCAGAGTTTACGAAGGGAACAATAAACTCCAGGTCATTCATGGGACTGGTGTGACAACTTAGAACAGTTATATCTTTAAAACAAACAAAGAAATATTTTAAAATAGATCCGCAATGCTTTTAGAAAATGTAACTACCATATGGCCACCCGCCACACACACAATGCAAACGCAGAATTGGAGGAGATTTCTCCATATGATAGTCAAACATGCTTGATACGCAACTTTATTTGATATTATTACTATAAGTGCAAAGTGTAGGAAAACATTTCGAAAGTATAATATAAATCTTAGCTAGCACAGACATTTCGAACTATGCCTACTATAGCTACCATCTAAACAGTGGTGACCACCATAAGTAAATGGCAGGTTCTACAACTAAAACCGTACAAGATGCATATTGGAGTTTGGATTTCCAAAAAATGGCCAGGCCAAGGAACTTCCCATTGCCACATGGGTACGCCTCTTGAAGGATGCCTCGAGAACCTAACCGGATCTCTGCCAACACAAGGCCGGGTTACCTCTGAACTAGGTAACTACTGACACGAGTATGCCATCCCCCGGTTGTAACCAACCTTTATCTCGGGATTCACCAACGACCACAAAGAAATAAATTTGCAGCAACCACATAGGTTAAGTATCTGGGCTCCATACCATAATACTACCTCTATCCAGGAGGAAATGTACATACCCTATGGGGGCGCTATCCGCAAATAACCTTACTGCGTTCTTCCTGTTTTGACCATTACCAGGTTGTGAGGTCCGACGAAGTCTCATCCACAAAGCTACACTTTTCACAAAAGCCACGCTTTGATCAACAAATGATCCGCAGCACTCAGCATGCCACGTTACCAAATTGGGAATATATCACTAGTAAACATCAACTACATAACCTCTGAGATCGTACGCCTCAGAGAAGGGTGTTAAGCTAAGAGAATAAATTCTCCGCCACCAACAGAAATGTATTTGATAGAAACTAGCTTTACATCTCAAGTTGTAATGTCAGACACACATCCATACAAGTCCGTTCCGTGATCGAACAGAACCGAAGGCACTTCCAAAGAAGCCCTTGCAATCTGGATATTCACTAATCACGTCCAAAACACACATCACAAAGGGTGATAAAATCTCTATATCGGGGATCAGCCGATGCAGAGACATTCGATGGTAATACTTCCATTTCCGAAAATATCCGGTCTTCAACACCGGTCTTCAAATGCTATCCATTACGACGTATCGCTATTCGGAATGGGATTTATGACCCAAAGGTCCTCTCCCGGCTAAACCGAATAACGAGCGCTTATTTTAAAACAAGTGTAGCATTCAAATTCAAGCAAATCACAACAAATACCCATTTAAAGGTAAATATTGATAGTCGGTTATTTAACTATCAATAGATATGCACAACATCACCAGATTCCAAATAATTTCCCAAATTATTATTTTTCAAAAATATCTTTACAAGATATATTTTTACCACACTTCAACTATTTGAAAACAAATTTCAAATCATTTTACTTACGTGGAAACACTTCCAAATGTTTATTCATTTTCACTGGAAATCTGCCGAGTTCAAATACTTTAAAATAATTTATAACACTTATCCAAAATATATCAGGAAAACACTTTGAAAAAAAAAACTATTTTCCTTTAAACACTTTACTTAAAATATTAGTTATAAAAAATATTATACCAATATTACATATAACTTAAGTCCAAACTAATTTTCAAAATAAAATTAGTCGATAGAGTATAACTATTTAAATAACTATTTTCTAAAACAATTATTGATTAAATCTTAGAAATAATCATTTCTATATCAACTTAACAAATCTTTACTTAAAGGATTTAAAATAATTTAAGAAGTTAACTTATCCAAAGTATCCTTTTCAAAACCAATTCTAGAATTATATATATATATATATATATATATATATATATATATATATATGTATGTATGTATGTATATATATATATATCTTTCAAAGCTATTCAGAAATTTTATTCGGCTTTCCAGGGAGAATACACTTTCATTTCAAAATGGTTCATTTAAACCAATTAAATAAATCCTTACCGATTTACTTTAATTTTATGTTCCAAATCCGTAAATTTATTTCCACGCTTCAAAAATAAATCAATGTTTATTTTTTTAAAAATTTCCCTTTTCTTTATAAATTCCATGTGAATTCACATTTCCAAAATATCTATTGATATACGATTTTCAAATCGATTTCAAGTATTCACTTTCAACAACAATTCAATTTTTCAATTGATTTCAAAAACAACCAAATCAAATTCCATATTGATTTTCCAAGAAATTAAACACCAAGTGAATTTCATTCAAATCTCAAATTGAAATCAATTTCTACTGAACCCTAAATCAATTTTCAAATTGATTCCCAATTCTTTTCAAAACACCTAATAAATTACCAAATGGATTTTCAAAAGATTTAAATTCAATCACCAAAAATCAATTCCCAAATGGGTTTCAAATTTTATTTCCTTTTAAAAATAAATTCCTTTTAAAGAAAACCAATTCTTTTATTTTTCAAACTCTTTAAAATTCGTATTTTGAATAAAATTTTCAACCTTTGAATAATATTACCCGAAATCCATTTAATAAAGCTTTTCCTATATTTTGAAATTTTATTCAATAAGATTAAAAATAAAACTTTATTATTTTAGAATTTCTTCTTTTAAATTTATCCAATTCTCAAAAACAAATTTTTAATATAAACTTTCAACCTGAATTTTCAAAAATCAAATTTTTATTTATTTTCGGTATCAAACGATACCAAAATTATATTCGGCTAATTCTTCAACGATTCCAATCACAAAGATAATCACACAGATATTTTAAAAAAATCAACACACAACATTGAAACAAATTCAATTGTTTGAGGAATCCAGTTGGATCCCTCCAACCTGTTTCCCTGCATCCACAGATGTTAGCACAATATCAATCCCATTTCAAGATGGAATATCGTGGTACATGGGTTTATATAAAATATCATCTGCTATTATGCGGCGCAATAGGGTCTCATCCGCTATATAATGCGAGAAATCAACTCCAAGTACATATATAATACCAATTCCACTTCACGGTGTAATATCGCGGTATATGGGTTTAATATAATAACCTCCGCTTAATATGCGGCGTATAGTGTCTATTTCAATACAAGAGATAGCAATTTATCATCCAAGCATACAATCAACACAATCAAGCAATTTTAAATCTAACTATTAAAAATTTAAATCGAAACAAATTCGATTGAGTGAGAAGTTCTCACCTTGCTTTAAATACAGTTGCAGTGATTTATTTCGAATAAAATTAAACGCGCGTTTAATTTTATCCAAAATTCACACTAGCTCCAGTCAACTCCAATCCAGCTCCATCGCGTAGTGCCCACGAATACAAACCTAACGCAATTCGTTTCGTGCGAAACATACCTCATCAAAAAGTTATAGCTTTTTAAAGTTTTAAACGAATTTAAATGTAAATTTATATACAATTTCTATTTCACATTTTTAACCTACTTCATCAGAGCCGTTCGATTTCCTAACCAAAATCTGGGCCACCGAAATTGCTTCTTCTTCCTCTAGGTGATTGCGTTCATTCGAACCCATTCGGTGGCCGATGAACCTTGAATTTTCGTGACGAATACAACCCACTATATGACGATCGACCTATACCACTCGAAAGCTGATCACCGACCCTCCCTTCACCTTGAACGCGGCGAGGCTTGATTGTGCCATCGTTCAAGAAAACGCATGCAAACGACGAACAAACACGGCCCATTTTCCAACGATCTACTCGCCTATATTCGATCACGACCGTTGAGAATATAGATCTCGACTCGCTCTATGTTTTTGTATTGGAAGTTTTACGAATCGATTAACGGATTGGAAGAAAATAGAAGAGAAAGAATTGAAATTATCGACCATAGATTATAATAAAGGCCGGCTATAAACCCTAGCCAGATTTGTTTGCAAATGGGAAAAAACAACGTCCTTTTATAGAAAATATTCGCGCACTATTCACCCGAAATTTTTCCGAACTCCAAACGAAGCGTGCCGCCTGGCATTTATAATGTTTTACCCCTATTTAGAACGAAATGGAATATATATCGGGAGCCAATTCGATCATATTTGAACGATAGGTTTTCAAATCGACTATTTAAATTTAAAACTCAGTTAAACCGATTTCAGTGCGTTTTAGCTTGCCTCGAACAAACCGTAAATCCGATTGACACGAAATTTGAAATCTTACAATAATTTAACATTATGGATCCAATGAAACTAGTTTCGCCGAAATCTGAGACTTTTAGAAAAATGGCTATTTTTACTCGTTAATTAAATATTAAAATATTCAATTTCTACAAATTAACTTTTAATTCGATTTTAAAAGTTCTATAACATCATTCTAACTCCAATATGATTTAATACAACTTTACAAATCAAATTTAATCACACTAAACCCAATTTTCAATTATTTCTATAATTTCAAACATTAAATTATCGATTTAATTATCCAATTAAATTTAGATATTCGGAATATAATTTATTCGACTTACAAATTTTACTTGTTAATGTTAAAAATCAATTAAATATACGAATTTCAAATGACAGAAATTCTGGGTCATTACAAACTTCCCCCTTAAAAGAATTTCATCCTCGAAATTGCCAAGTCAGAAAAAGTTACAAAATCTATTAACTTTTCAAAACCATTTGTTCAAATTAAATTTCAAATTCATTTAAAAATTTTAACTTTTCCAAAATCCATAGTTAAACTTCTTACAATAACTATACTAAGTTTTCAAATCCTACATTTTCATTTCACTTTAGAAATTGACTTTTCGTTGACAAAAATTTTCTAACAATTTTCAAAAAATTTCTAACTCCCAAAATTTACGGAAAATTTTGGCAGAGTCTCCCTTGTACGGAGGAGCTTTTGCAATATCACAATAGATATAAATATATATACATCGACCCACACGGTCGAAAAACAGAAAAACAGTTCATATTTTCTATTTTTATTGCGTAGGCGTACCTTTTTAGCATTTTTAAACAAAGCAGTTATTTATTGGCATTTTAGAGTGACCAAATCCAGCCAACTACAGCCCCGGTACTTGTAATTACTCAATTTAAACATGTAAGTGACATATATAAGAAATTCATTTACATTTCACTAATGTTCAATAGAAAACATATAGTTTTCATAAGCAATGCAATCAAAATAATTCCCATAAGCAATTTGTAAGGTTTCGATACAAATTTTAATTGCTTACAACCAATTCACATTAGCTCACTTTCAATTCAAATTCAATTACATAGCTTTCCATTTATCAATTCAATTTCATTAACACTTTATGAATTATATACAATCAACTAACAATCATATAACAACCAAATCATAACCAACATAACCAAATTATTAATTTACATTCAATTTGGTTTAACACTTTTAATTTCCAATTGGTTGATATCTAATTGACTTTTCTTTCAATTATTCAATTTTTTTTCAACTTCATTAGCTTCTAATGAGTTAACACTTACATTCATTATTCTATATCAATTCTTTTACATTCGATTGATTAATATTCAATCCATTTATTTCACTTTATTATTATACTTCGATACCAAAATCAACTTCATTCAATCATTACTTAAGTTATATTCCATTTCAAACATCATTTGTTTAACTTAACTTAAATTTCCCCTTATAAATCCAATTCAGATTCCAATTCTATTTAACTTTTACCAAAGTCAAATTTCATCACTTATTCAAATTCATATCTCATTTTGCTTAACAAAATTGTTTAACCATTTTATCATTTGGTTTCACCTACATTTTCTCACTTTACAAGTTATACAACTTATTTAAACTTCAAAGTTATTTTATATAATCACTTCGGTTTAATTTCCATTTCAATAGCTTATCTAATCCAAATCAATTTATTTAACTTTCCTTTAGTTAAATTTCAAATCATATATTTTATTATGCCAAATCAAATTTATTTCAACTTTACCAAAGTAAAATCTTTATTATTTCATATTATAAGTCCAAAACTTGATTACTTATATTCAACAATTACAACTTGGATTTAAAATTTTCAAATTTGTTTATCACAACAAAACTTCAATTTCCAATTTACTATGGTAGCAAATCCATCACACAGAAACTTGAAAATGATACTGATGATGCTGCAGTCATCACCCTTATTATTTCCCAGTAACAGTAGTGAATTCAGTGCTTAACATTCTCTCAAAATTTTCCTTTTATTCATAAATCACATTTATAATTTATATTTACAAATCTCATTTGTATATGGATTTATTTCTCAGCTTTTGATTGTGATTTCAATTTCTTATTCAATAATCGATGATAATAATTTAATATTATCTCTTCCTAACAACCAAGCAACCATAATAATTTTCGGAAAATCATTCCTATTATTTACGAAATAGTCTGGGTAAAATTATTTCATTTACCCTATTTTAAAACAATACTATGTCGGTTTATCTTGTTTAAGAGTTTAGAAACTCCTATCGACACAGTTAGCTAGACTGCACCGACTAGAATCTATAAACAATCAACCGATAGGTCAACACAATACAAAACAATTTTATACTCACTAACAAATACGTGCTCATATCTATTATTACACTCACACTCATTCTAAAGTACTACCTACTCTATCTCTAATGAGTAATACCCAACAAAGCCAAGGTTGTCGCTTAACTAAATGCTCTGATACCACTTTGTAAAGACACGAGAATCCGTACCCCTTTTAGCCGGCAAATTTTCATAACAATTTAGCCAAAGAGGAACAAACTTACGAGACTTTAGGATCTAAAGAATGAAGAAAAGGTAGAAGAAGTAAGTAAGAAAGAAAAGCAACAGAAACGATATCAGAATCTCACAGTCGCAGTGGAACAACATATAATAGATAAATGAATAATCTTTAAATCAAAAGAACTATACATTTTAGGAATTACATCATCAGAGTCAATATACAACACCACACAATAATGGACAGTTATATAAACCTATCCTCACAACTGAATACATGGCGGAAAAGATAATATCATATGCAAGTGATACGTTTCGCCAACCAGCTCGCCTCCTGAGCACCAAAGCACCTCCTGAATTCCATAATGACCTGATAACCTGACTCTAGACTGCCCGTGTGGAAATTGGTAGGCACCCAGAGTTTTGGATGGGAACAATAAACTCCAGGCCAGTCATGGGACTGGTGTGAGAACTTAAAACAGTTATATCTTTAAAACAAACAAAGAAATATTTTAAAATAGATCTGCAATGCTTTTAGAAAATGTAACTACCATAAGGCCTCCCACCACACACACAGTGCAAACGCAGAATTGGAGGAGATTTCTCCTTATGATAGTCAAACATGCTTGATACGTAAATTTATTTGATATTATTACTATAAGTGCAAAGTGTAGGAAAACATTTCGAAAGTATAATATAAATCTTAGCCAGCATAGACATTCCGAACTATGCCTACTATAGCTACCATCTAAACAGTGGTGACCACCATAAGTAAATGGCAGGTTCTACAACTAAAACCGTACAAGGTGCATATTGGAGTTTGGATTTCCAACAAATGGTCAGGCCAAGGAACTTCCCATTGCCACATGAGTACGCCTCTGGAAGGACTCCCCGAGAACCTAACCGGATCTCTGCCAACACAAGGCCGGGTTACCTTTGAAGTAGGTAACTATTGACACGAGTATGCCATCCCCCGGTCGTAACCGACCTTTATCCTGCGATTCACCAACAATCACAAAGAAATAAATTGCAACAACCACATAGGTTAATTATCTGGGCTCCATACCATAATACCACCTCTATCCAGAAGGAATTGAACATACCGTATGGGGGCGCTATCCCTAAATAACCTTGCTGCATTCTTCATGTTTTGGCCATTACCGGGTTGTGAGGTCCAACGAAGTCTCGTCCACAAAGCTACGCTTTTACGAAAAGCCACGCTTTTATCAACTAATGATCCGCAGCACTCAACATGCCACGTTACCAAATTGGGAATATATCACTAGTAACCATCAACTACATAACCTCTGAGCTCGTACATCTCAGAGAAGGGTGTTAAGCTAAGAGAATAAATTCTCCATCACCAACAGAAATGTATTTGATAGAAACCAGCTTTACATCTCAAGTTGTAATGTCAGACACACATCCATACAAGTCTGTTCCGGGATCGAACAGAACCGAAGTCACTTCCAAAGTAGCCCTTGCAATACGGATATTCACTAATCACGTCCGAAATTCCCATCACAAAGGGTGATAAAATCTCTATATCAGAGATCAGCCGATGAATAGACATTCGACGGTAATCCTTCCGTTTTCGAAAATATCCGGTCTTCAACACCGGTCTTCAAATGCTATCCATTACGACGTATCACTATTCGGAATGGAATTTATGACCCAAAGGTCCTCTCCCGGCTAAACCGAATAACGAGCGTTTATTTTAAAATAAGTGTAGCATTCAAATTCAAGCAAATCACAACAAATACCCATTTAAAGGTAAATATTGATAGTCGGTTATTCAACTATCAATAGAATGCACAACATCACAAGATTCCAAATAATTTTCCAAATTATTTATTTTCCAAAATTATCTTTACAAGATATATTTTTTCCACACTACAACCATTTGAAAACAAATTTCAAATCATTTTTCTTACGCGGAAACACTTGCAAATGTTTATTCATTTTCACTGGAAATCTGCCGAGTTCAAATACTTTAAAATAATTTATAACACTTATCCAAAATATATCGGAAAAACACTTCGAAAACAAACTATTTTCCTTTAAACACTTTACTTAAAATATTAGTTATAAAAAAATATTATACCAATATTACATATAACTTAGGTCCAAACTAATTTTCAAAATAAAATTAGTAGATAAAGTATAACTATTTAAATAACTGTTTTCTAAAACAATTATTGATTAAATCTTAAAAATAATCATTTCTATATCAACTTAACAAATCTTTACTTAAAGGATTTAAAATAATTTAAGAAGTTAATTTCTCCAAAGTATCCTTTTCAAAACCAATTCTAGAATTTTATATATATATATATATATGTATGTATGTATATGTATATAACTTTCAAAGCTATTCAGAAATTTTATTCAGCTTTCCAGGGAGAAAACACTTTCATTTCTAAATGGTTCATTTAAACCAATTAAATAAATCCTTACCGATTTACTTTAATTTTACGTTCCAAATCCGTAAATTTATTTCCACGCTTCAAAAATAAATCAATGTTTATTTTTAAACAAATTTCCCTTTTCTTTATAAATTCCATGTGAATTCACATTACCAAAATATCTATTGATATACGATTTTCAAATCAATTTCAAATATTCACTTTCAACAACAATTCAATTTTTCAATTGATTTCAAAAACAACCAAATCAAATTCCATATTGATTTTCCAAGAAATTAAACACCAAGTGAATTTCATTCAAATCTCAAATTGAAATCAATTTCCACTAAACCCCAAATCAATTTTCAAATTAATTCCCAATTCTTTTCAAAACACCTAATAAATTTCCAAATGAATTTTCAAAAGATTTAAATTCAATCACCAAAAATCAATTTCCAAATGGGTTTCAAATTTTATTTCCTTTTAAAAATAAATTCCTTTTAAAGAAAACCAATTCTTTTATTTTTCAAACTCTTTAAACTCCGTATTTTGAATAAATTCTTCAACCTTTGAATAATATTACCCGAAATCCATTTATTAAAGCTTTTTCCGTATTTTGAAATTTTATTCAATAAGATTAAAAATAAAACTTTATTATTTTTGAATCCCTTCTTTTAAATTTATCCAATTCTCATAAATAAATTTTTAATATAAACTTTCAGCCTGAATTTTCAAAAATCAAATTTTTATTTATTTCCGGTATCTAACGATACCAAAATTATATTCGGCTAAATCTTCAACGATTCCAATCACAAAGATAATCACACAGAGATTTTAAAAAAATCAACACACAACATTGAAACAAATTCAATTATTTGAGGAATCCAGTTGGATCCCTCCAACCTGTTTCCCTGCATCCACAGATGTTAGCACAATACCAATCCCGTTTCAAGACGGAATATAGCGGTACATAGGTTTATATAAAATATCATCCGCTATTATGCGGTGCAATAGGGTCTCATCCGCTATATAATGCGGGAAATCAACTCCAAGTACATATATAATACCAATTCCATTTCATGGCGGAATATCGCGGTATATGAGTTTAATATAATAACCTCCGCTTAATATGCATCGTATAGTGTCTATTTCAATACAACAGATAGCAATTTATCATCCAAGCAAACAATCGACACAATCGAGCAATTTTAAATCTAACTATTAAAAATTTAAATCGAAACAAATTCGATTGAGTGAGAAGTTCTCACCTTGCTTCAAATACAGTTGCAGTGTTTTATTTCAAATAAAATTAAACATGCGTTTAATTTTACCTAAAATTCACACTAGCTCCAATCAACTCAAATCCAGCTCCATCGTGTAGTGCTCGCGAATTCGAACCCAATGCAATTCGTTTCGTGCGAAACGGACCTCGTATCAAAAAGTTAAAGCTTTTTAAAGTTTTAAACAAATTTGAATATAAATTTATATACAATTTCTATTTCATATTTTTAACCTGCTTCACCAGAGCCATTCAATTTCCTAACCAAAATCTGGGCCGCCGAAATTGCTTCTTCTTCCTCCAGGTGATTGCGTTCAATCGAACCCATTCGGCCGCCGATGAACCTTGAATTTTCGTGACGACTACAACCCACTATACGACGATCGACCAATACCACTCGAAAGCTCATCGTCGACCCACCCTTTACCATGAACGCGACGAGGCTTGGTTGTACCATCGTGTCAGAAAACGCATGCAAACGACGAACAAACACGACCCATTTTCCCACGATCTACTCGCCTATATTCGATCATAACCGTTGAGAATATAGATCTCGATTCGCTCTATATTTTTGTAGTTGGAAGTTTTACGAATCGATTAACGGATTGGAAGAAAATAGAAGAGAAAGAATTGAAATTCTCGGCCATTGATTATAATTAGGGCCGGCTGTAAACCCTAGCCAGATTTGTTTGCAAATGGGAAAAAACAACGTCCTTTTATAGAAAATATTCGCGCACTATTCACCCGAAATTTTTCCAAACTCCAAACGAAGCATGCCGCTTGGCGTTTATAATGTTTTACCCCTATTCCGAACGCAATGGAATATATACCGGGAGCCAATTCGATCATATTTGAAAGATAGGTTTTCAAATCGACTATTTAAATTTAAAACTAGCTTAAACCGATTTCAGTGCGTTTTAGCTTGCCCCGGACAAACCGTAAATCCGATTGACACGAAATTTGAAATCTTACAATAATTTTACATTACGGATCCAATGAAATTAGTTTCATCGAAATGTGAGACTATTTGAAAAATGGCTATTTTTACCCGTTAATTAAATATTAAAATATTCAATTTCTACAAATTAACTTTTAATTCGATTTTAAAAGTTGTATAGCATCATTCTAACTCCAATATGATTTAATACAACTTTACAAATCAAATTTAATCACATTAAACCCAATTTCCAATTATTTCTGTAATTTCAAACATTAAATTATCGATTTAATTATCCAATTAAATCTAGATATTAGAAATATAATTTATTCGACTTACAAATTTTACTTGTTAATATTAAAAATCAACTAAATATACGAATTTCAAATGACAGAAATTCTGGGTCGTTACACTCGCGACGTTAGGATTTTCGGGCCCTAAAACCTAAATTCCAGTAACCTCCACCAATAATAAGCGATGGGACCACCACCGATCAACTCCATGGTGCAAGCTCTACAAAACCCCTCAACCAATTTTCGGAATATTTTCCCGAATCAAAATCTCCTAATTTGCATTAGGGTTTCGCTATCGCCGATTTTGACCATGATTTTCCAATGACCTGAGCATCATTATCAAAAACGAATAATTGTTGTTGATTCATATCGACAAGGGCTTCATAATAATATATAGTTTGATAGGGTTGAGCAATATGAATTTTGAATTTGATTTGAAATTAGTAATTAGGGTTTTGGGATATTGACTATTGAGAAGGAGTAGATTAGTCACCATTGAGAAGGAGCATATTAGAACTGTAATGTACGTTCAGAAAATAGAGCAGAAGGCTGCTATGGTTTCATGATAGCATATATATAGACAAAGATGAAATAGGAATAAATGGAATAGATCAATTGGGCCAAAGTGCTAACAAGGCCCGAAAAGCCCATTTCGTTCCCAAAATAAAAGTAAGTCATCCTATATGTCAAAATATTGGTTTTCAATATTTTTAAACTCAATGAAACTAATTTCAAACCCTAATTCTACTGTATATAGAAGTTAGCTCTAAAATCAAATTATATTCATTTTTACATGTTAATTAAAACGAATTATTATTAACTGATTTAATCGCTTTTAAATTCTAAATTAAAAGTTTTCTATCATCATTATTGATTAAATAGGATTTAATAATCTTTTAAAATTAATTTTCCATGTTAAATCCAAGATTTAAATATAAATTAATTTCAACATTTAATTACAACAGTAACAAAATCCTAGTTCACTATATACAATTTCAAACAAATTCTTTTATTTTGATTTACATGTTCCTTATATTAAATCAACAATTTCCTTATGTGTTAATTAAACATAAGTTTTCTTTATTACACTCACATTTTACAGTTAACCTCTTTGCTCATATCAATTGAAATATTTAATTACAACAAATTTCATTGATTACAAAATAAATTTCAAAACGGATTAGATAATAAGATGAGAAATAAAACAATTGTTACATTTAGTAATTTAACACGTTTCTAAATTCATTGTTTACAAAAAAGGGTTAATAAATTTACGTATTAAATAATTGATTTCTGATTATATACCAACGTATTTAAAATATTGTTTATCCCATTCTTTATTAACATTTTATTATTAGAATATTCTTTATCTCATTGAAATTTATCGTTTTAGAATTCATTTAAGACCAAGTTTTATATTCTAACAATTCTTTAACATTAATAAATCATAAATTTTAAATTTTGACAACACTAAATTCCAAAGTCTAATTTAATTTAATATTTTTAATTGTCAAAAAATATGGGTCGTTACAATCTCCCCTACTCAAAACTTTTTGCCCCCAAATAGAAACAAGAAAGAATCAAGAAATTTGATATATTTTATATAAAATAGTCAATTTATAAACAACTAATTTTACATATTTATGTTTAATAAAAATTTGATAGTTACTCAACTTCTATGAAAAAATTTCTATGTCCTAAAGTTACAAAAAATTTCAGCAGCATCTCCTTTACACGGCTAGGTCCGAAAAAATAAAAATATCAATAATTACATTTTATATATTATATTTCAATAATAAAGCATCCTAAATTATGGGAAAACAATAAAATACCTCTACAAAAACCGTAATCCGAAAACGTACCTATTTGTCCGACAAATAAAGCTCTATTTATGGAACCAAAAGCAACAACTATTGCTTCTAACCCCGTATCTTAATTACATAATTCAAAAGAGTTAAAACTATATACAAAAAAGAGCAATATATTTGTTGTTCCAATCAATAGCACAAGCAACACAACATATATAATAATCATATGTAAACAAAATACCATTATATGCAATAAAAGAATCCATCACACATCCATCGCAACCAAAACTAATGGTTTGTTCAGGTTTAGAAACTTTCCTTTGTACAAGGATGACAAATAAACTACCGAGTGTACCTTATACTCAACAGACTTAGGTAATTACTCAATACATTATTCATACAACCTAGAATGATCTGAAGTGTCATTTCCCAAACTTTCCATAAACCAAACAACAAAGAATTTAAATATTATTTAAGTTTGTACGATGTACATATATCATTTGTACACAATATCAATTCTGATCGCTAGCTTGAATACATAAATTTCACTTCCAAACTAGTATTGTTAACTCGACCACTCTAATGTCGACTTTGATCTGATTTCTTGATTAGAAATCTCCATTTTCCTTGCATAGCCATAAACTATGGTAGAAAACTTCCAGTTCATGTCAAAAATTCGTATCAAATCTTCATCGTCAAGAATCGAGCGAAGAATTATAATTTGGATTGGTGTAAATTACAACAAATCATGTATTCGAATTTGGATCAAAAATGTTATGCAAGTAAAATGATCTACACACAACTTACATAATTTATTCTATTGGTTTCTTTAGCACATTATTTAATTTTCATTTATTTTATGTCTCATTCATTCATACAAGATCATATTTTATCAATTTACGTTCATTTACTTACACAAATCATTTCCCATTCAATATTTAAAATCATCAATGGATAAAGTATTACATAAGCTTCTTGTATTTTAATTCACATTTATTATTATATAACTTGATTTCCATTTAATATTAATATGCATTACTGAAATATTTCGTACTTAAGTTTCTCTACTTTTTAATTCACATTTATTCCTTTATATATAGTTTCATTTAATATTAAATCTTTTTGTGAACCATTTCAAAACTTTCTTAAGTTAATAATCATTTACAGAAATAGTATTCTCTTTCTACTATTCAATTTAATTATCAAGCATTTCAAAACATTAACTTAAGTTTATATCATTTCTTGTACATCTTAATTCTTTATTTATATGTAGACATAATTTCATTTTGAACCATCTTTATTACTTAAGTATTTACTTGCATAATATTCCATTAAATCCTTGAAGCATATACCTAAAATCTTATTCAAATTACCAAACAAGAATGTTCTATAGTTTAAACCTATTTTGATTTTCATTATCTTTTCATTTTATAGCTACAAAATTTCCTCTTTTATATTTTCATTAAACACTTAGCTTTTAACTTCAGATTTCAATTTGAAAGTTTGCAACTTATTAAAATAGTCGAAGATTCCATTCTATTAAAATAATTAAAAATCATTAATTAACAGAAAACTTAAGAACTAAATACCACGTTTCATTTCGAATCACCTTAAAACAATATATACTTATACCTTTATATATATATATATCAATTCAAATGTAAGAACTAAAATTAATTTTTTTTTACCAAAACAACTGTCTAGCAATGCTACTATGTGGTCTTCCCACTTTGAAACTCGAAAATGAACATCGATGATGCCATGGTCATCATCGAAATTATTTTCCAGCGACACAAGAGGGGAATATATAAATTATTTTCTTAAAAATTCTTTTAAAACATTTCTTTCAAATCTTATTGAAAATATTTCTACCCGAAAATATTTCCAAATAATACTTCCAAATAATACTAATGTTATTTTTTTTCCAAAAATCTTTGAAACCAAATTCAAAACAACGGATTTTAAGTTCTAAAATTTTCAATTTAAATTTATTTTATTTGTAAATCATATTTTGTAAACCATAATTATAAAATAACAATTCCTTATAACATACAATGGTTAATAGACTTAAGAACCTTGACTAGCGAAACAATAAATGACAATAATCAAGTATTATCATTTCCAAACATCCAACACAACAAAAATAACAATATAATTTTTTGAAAAATTCCTTTTAAATACAAATATATTAATAGGTAAAATTAATTCATTTATCTATTTTTATAACAATATTGTGTCGGTTTACCATGTTCAAGTGTTTAGAAATTCCTATCGATGCCATAGCGTCCTATGTACCTACCGGAATTCGTAAATACTAAACAAAACAAATTAACGCAATAAAAAACATTTTATAGCACTAACAAATACGCTCTCTCGTATCAATACACTCAAATTCATTCTAAGGTGTTACTAACCCTATCTCTAATGAGTTAATCCCCTACAGGTTAAGGTATCTCTAAACCAAAGCTCTAATACCAACTATGACGAAATACCTTTTTAGATGATTCAAGTGGATAATAAACCACACATGTCTAACCCAAACCATTCAAAAATGAAAATTGTCAATGGGGTTAAATAAGAATAATAAGAGAAAAGAAGGAAAGCAAATACAAAATCTCATAGCGGAATGACAAAATATAATAATCAAATAAACAGTTCATAAAGCTATTTTACAATATACATTTAATTTATATTTTACAAAAAAAATTAGAGTACAATCAGCAAACAATACCGACTAATGTAGCGGAATAATAATAGTAATACTGTGATGCCCCACCTCTATACCCACGCTAGCCAAGGACACTACAGGGTAATGCTGTCAACTAACACGGAGAATAAGGCTGCTTAGGAGCGACCATCTATAGCCTTGCTCTAACTATCTATTGAATACATCGACAACGGACATACCAAGCAGGTCGACATATCCAATGAATACTTAAAACAAAACCATAGGTAGTTGGAGGATCTATCAGAATAGAATATAACAACTCAAATGTAATATACATGATAGAACAGTAGATCATCATATACACATATACTGATACATAACAGAGTTTACAAACTGATACACGTCAAGTGGTATACCAAACCACAATATACAGGCGAATCCAAAAGAATACATATCAGAGTTACAATAAAAAGGACTACACAAAAAGCCATAACAAAAAGGAGCAAGCTGGATAGTCCATGTGGAAGCAAAATAGGCTAAGTCCAAAAGCACCTAACCTGAAACATCTCGGTCTGACCCGAGTACAAATACACGGGTCAGTCTAGCTAAACAAATCAGTTAGATAAACTGAACAACAATAACCTGCAAGGTTATAAAGTATAACAAATATCTCTAAAAGAGATAACACAATCATCTAACAAAAGATGAATCATAACAGAACAAGCCTCATATCATCGGCAACACAAATAAACAAAGGATATGGATATCCCAAAACAAGCCAAAAAGGCAATAACAAATACCAATGAAGGTAACACAAGTTCCACAAGGTAATCGCTATATATCGTGCGGCTCAAAAAGACCAACACCGAAGGGAGATACCTAGGGAATATACATATCAATGAAACATCGGAAAATTTGCACGTGCTCAGTACTGTATAAACAAGGACCCATGAGCCCGAAGACTCCAAACCCAATATCACTCGAGCGGTGACAAATGACCAACTCCAAAAGCGATATGATAGGGGAACAAACCTGAAGGCACAAACCCAAAGGTACAAACCCGAAGGCAACATACCCGAAGGCAATATACCCGAAGGCAACAAACCTGAAGGAGACAGTCCGAAGACACTATCCCAAAGGGAATAAACCATAGTGGTGAAGCTCCGGAGGCCCAGTACTGGACACCACTAACTAGCAGAATGTATCATAACTCTCAAAAAGGAATCCATAAAGTGGTAACGTGATTCCCATAACCACTCTTTCGCACTAAACGGTTTACTATCCGTTAGTTAATTTCACACTCAAAGCAGTACAAAGTTCACCTCATCTCATCGGTAAACCAGACCAAAAGGCCAAAACAATCAATCGAATAGGTCGGGGATTAATCGAAAAGACAAACGCATGGATTCATGGTCCGTGTTTTACCTAACCATTTAATCTCCCTTCCACCCCGCTCGAAGTGCGAAATCGTGTGTGTTTAAATAGAATTTATAAATTGAAGAAATGAGCTTTTAATGCAATTTTAGAAGATTATTTTATAAAAACCCGTGAATGAAGTCAAAAAGGAATCATCAAGGTCAAATATGCATAAACAACTATTTGGAATCGACGTAAATCGATAAAAGTTGGAATCACAAGCAAATAGGCAAACAAGGCAAAACAGGGAAACAGGAGCAGGTCGGTTGATCGGATTTCCTAAGTCGGCCGATCGAAATAGAAACAGAAAGTTTCGACTACAGCTTCGGTCGACCGACCCAGGGGGTTCGGTCGGCCGAACTGCAAATTCTGCAATTCCCACCCTATTAAATTGAAGTGCAAACACTCCCAATTCGCGACCGGTCGAGCAATGGACCTAAGGGGCTTTTGCCAATCGATAACTCATCCCTATTGGCTCTCCAATTCGCCTCCAAAAACATGTTCAAACATCAAAGTTAGGATCTTTAAAGATTTGAACCCAAAACACTAAAAATTTGGATATTAACCTAATCAATCCAAACCAAAAGCAAATGCACATGAATAAGTGTTAGGAACTCATACCCAACAATAAAAGATAGTTATAGACAAAGATGTGAGATAGAAATCTCACCTTTTATCTCAAAAACAAAGAAGAAGAAGCTCAATTGCAAGGAGAAGGCCAACCACTCTCCACTTCAACTCTACTAGCTTCAATCTAAGACCAAAACAAATATTTTCCTAAGTTAGGTTTAGGAAACTTCTGAAATTGAAGGAGAAAGAGTTGGAGAAGATGAAGAGAAGGCTTACCAATAGCTACACTTTGATTTTGGAGCAACAATTCAAGTTTGCAAGAAGAACTAGGGCTTGGAATTTCTAATTCTTCTTCCTTTCCCCCATTTTCAGTTTTAGCTTTAGTTTTAGAAGTGAAAATGAGTGAATGGGAGGAGAGGGACTGAGTTAGGGTATTTAGTTAGTTAGTGGGCTAAACCCAAACCTAAAACCCAACTAGAAAAAGTAGAAAAATTCAACTTACTCCAAACATATCAAAGTTTATACTCAAAAAGATCGTAAACGCCATTTTGGACTCAATGGAAGTGGTATCGAGCCCCAATTCGGCCGTTTGCAAAAAGTAACATTTCGGACCTATATCCGACTAACGACGCTATATTTAAATAAACATTTAAATATATAATCGTTAAATATGCGGGTTGTTACAGATCTCTCCTCCTTACAAAATTGCGTCCCCGCAATTCCTAGAGACGATATTTGTAACAACTACATACATGCAACATTCAAAAGAAAAAGGAAACAAGCTTGAGATGAAAAGATATTCTCACCGTTGCCAAGCAAAGATAGAAAACTCGGATAAGATTGCTCAATAAACTCTCTGATTTCCCAAGTACAGTCATTAGGGTTAGCGGACCATTGAACTTTAACGAGCGGCATGTCCTTGTTCTGAAGGTGTCGCACCTCCGTGTTAAGTACGCGAATAGGCTGTTGTACAATAGATAAGTCCGGTGAGACCTCAAGCTCTTGCAAATCAGGAGAATCGATAACAGAATCCGACTCTCGAAGACACTTCCGAAGTTGAGAGACATGAAACACGTCGTGAATGCCAGATAAATGAGCAGGAAGTGAAACTCTATAAGCCACAGGGCCAATACGTTCAGTAATAGAAAATGGTCCTATAAAGCGAGGAGCCAATTTCCCAGTCGTACTGAAACGCATCACCCCTTTCAAAGGAGAAACACGAATAAAGACAAGATCACCAATCAAGAATTCGAGAGGCTTCCTACGGTTGTCCGCATAGGACTTCTGGCCGCTTTGTGCCTCTTTCATTCTCAAACGAATAAGATCAATCTTCTCGGAAGAATTACGAACAAAATCTAGGCCAAGAATAAGCTTCTCCCCAGATTCCAACCAACAAGAAGGTGATCGACATGGTCTTCTGTATAAAGCTTCAAAAGGAGCCATACCGATACTAGACTGAAAACTATTGTTATAGGAGAACTCTACAAGAGGTAGGTGATCCTCCCAACTACCACCGAAATCAAAAATACAAATACAGAGAAGATCTTGCAAGATACGATTCACCCATTCAGTCTATCCGTCAGACTGCGGATGATAAGCTGTGCTAAAGTTTAGCTTTGTTCCTAAAGCTTGCTGGAGACTCTGCCAAAAATGACTCGTGAACAAAGGATCATGGTCGCTCATAATATAACTAGGAACACCGTGAAATCTCACGATTTCCTTGACATACAACTTAGCCAAATGCGAAGAGTCCTATTAGACTTAATAGGAATAAAATGAGCAGACTTGGTGAGGCGATCAACAATAACCCAAATGCTAGAATGGCCCGATCTCGAACGACGTAGGACGTCAATGAAATCCATAGAAATATGATCCTATTTCCATAATGGAATCTCTAGTGGCTGAAGAAGAAGACCCGAAGGACGCTGATGTTTGGCCTTAATACGCTGATAGGTTATGCAATTACTCACATAACTTGCTACATCGCGCTTCATGTCTTCCCAATAATAAAGACGATGCATATCGGCATACATCATACTACTACCAGGATGGATGGTATACTTAGAACGGCGACAGTCATCAAGAATGTCATGTCTAAGTGCAAAATCAAAGGGCACAAAAAGACGGTTCTTCTTACAAAGACACCCATGAGAATCAATGCTGAAATCCTATAACGCCTCATCACAAGATCCAGACTCACAAAGCTGAATAAGATGCAACAAATCAGGAACACGCCGCTGAGCATCGGCAATACGATCCAACAAAATGGGTCAAGCCCCCAAACTAAATAACAGAATAGGAGAATCATAAGATGAACCTCGATCACGAATTTCGCAAAAAGATAGAGTCTCAAGAACATCCCATTCGGCAAGCATCGTAGAAATAACAGTCGAATGTTTGCGACTAAGCGCATCAGCAGCATAATTACCCTTACCAGGAGTATACTGGATATCAAAGTCATAGGAAGTAAGAAACTTGAGCCAACGCTGTTGTTTCATATTGAGTTCCTTCTGAGTGAACAAATACTTCAAGGATTTATTATCGGTATAGAGAATGAAGCGCTCGCCCAATAAATAGTGTCGCCAAATATTCAAGGCAAAGACAATGGCGGCTAACTCAAGATCATGAGTGGCATAGCGAACTTCTTTCGGACGCAGTTGCTTAGAAGCATAAGCAACTACCCGATCCTTCTGCATAAGAACAACACCTAGACCACTACCACAAGCATCGGTGTAGACAACAAGATCATGATTCCCCTCGGGAACCACAAGAATAGGAGCATTAGTGAGATGTTCCTTTAATGTCTGAAAGGAAGCTTCACACTTGTCGGACCAAATAAAACGAATGCCTTTTCGAGTAAGGCTGGTGAGAGGAAGCACAACACGGAAAAAATCCTTAATGAACCGACGGTAATAACCCGCCAATCGAAGGAAACTACGAATCTCATGCACATTCTCAGGCCTCTTCCAATTCTGGATGGCTTCGATCTTTAAGGGATCGACAGAAATTGTAACGCCCCACCCCGAGACCCACCTTAGTAAAGAGAATTAATGAGTAATTCGGTCTACTAAAGCGGAGAATAGGGCTGGTTAAGAGCGACCATCTATAACTTTGTCTTAAACATCTACTGAATACGTCGATAAATGCACTATGATTTTTCTTTTCTATCTCAATGGATCGGCATACACAGTAAATGCTTAATCCAAAAATATAGGTGGCTAACGGATCTATCAGAACAAAATACCATAACTAAATGTAAAGCACATCACAGAACAGTAATCAACATCATTTATATACATATACACTGATACATGTTTAGTACAATACAATATGAATACAATAAAGGTGGTATTCGACCACACTATATACATGGAATCGAATATAAATACATCAGAGTCAAGCGGAAAGAAATATAAACCACAAAAGTGCTAGGATGATATCCAAGCAGATGCATCAAAGCAAAGTCCCGTAACTGATAGCTAACCTGAAACAACTCGGTCTGACCCAAGTGATAAACACACGGGTCAGACAACTGAATCTTATCGTTAGAAAGGAATACGATAAGGTAAAGAGAAGAGCTTCACAACGGGATAACATAAGTAGGTATGAACATCTAGGGTTGATATCAAGTAACTTCACTATGTCTCTATGGTGGTTTGCGTATACATATACTTGGGTTAATCTGAAGGAATTCATGTATATGATATAAGGGAAAACATTCAAACATTATCCATGAATAAATAAATCTCTTAAGTCGTATATAAATCCCAAGTATAAATCCATAAAATTTGAAATCACCAAAATCCTCAAAGAAATCATATTTGCCTTATTTACATCTATAAGGCTAGGCAAACACATCAAAAATGGTGAAATCGAGATCATCATAACTCATAAAAGAAATCTTATATTGGCCAATTATTACATGCAAAAGCATGTTGCACGTGCTATTTAACACAAAACAGCAACGAAAAAGTCGATTTTTCACTAGATAGGCTTCAAAATCATTCAAAACTGAAAACATAAAAGTTGTGGCAAATTTCACAACAATTTCAGAGCATCCAATATTTCGAAATTCTGATTAGAAACGCAAAAGTTATACTGAAAACACTATTCAGCCAAATATATTTCCTGTGCAAAAACGCTTTCGGTTTTGCAACTTTCACAGCAAATACAGAGGTCCAAACGGACTCGAAACTTGATAAAATTAGACATGAACAAACTAGACACAATAAGCTTCAAAATGAAACAAAAATCACCTCAATCCGACTTCGAATGAGGGAGATATAAGCATTCAAAGATGAGGTATTTCAGACATCAGCAATTAAGAATAGAGATGAAACTTGAACATATAGAGCCAAATTTTCCAAGGATGAGCCAATTTAGTTGCTGTAAGTTTTAAACTTACCTTTTGCAGCGAAAAGAGGAGATTATGAAGCAAAGATCGGAGCAAATATGAGGTCTTTAGAAGGGAAGAGGAGCTCTAGCACCTGCAGAAACTAGAAAAAGAGGCATGCAAAGAAGAAAAATTACAAAACAAGAATTACAGTAAACAATATGGATTTCTCCTCAAATTCAAGATCGAGAAGGATGGAGATTACCTTCTTGTTGAATTAGACCCGAAATTCTATTGATTTAGCAAAGAATTTGTTAATTATGGCTAAGCTTTGAGAAGGCAGCCATTATTTCTAATTTTTGAGCTTCTTAATTATTTCATGAAGAAGATGAAAATGAATGAAGAGGAAACTATACGTACTATTTCCATAAGTTTCTATTGGGCTAAATGGGTATAAACTAATTCCTATTAGGACTTAGATTAATGTTTGTTTGTGTAGTTTATTTATGTACAAACTTCTTTTATCCATATTTTACACGATTTAAATCCGATTTTAACAATTTTGAGTGCGTTGGATTCGTCTTAACATCTAGATTCCAATAAAATCTTAAATCACAATTTCAGTAATTTATTAGTTGTTTTATCATTTATTAACCAATTTAGCCAATTTTTCCCATTATTGCAAAATAATTCCAAATTCGATACAATTGGTTAAATTAAAATATATTATGCATCCAAAAACAAAGAAAATACATGTTATAGCATTACTTAAGCATTTCTCACAATTTTAATTATAGTTATCATGATTAATTATTTTATTAATTCATTCTTATATATATTTAATTAATAAAATGACAATATTGGCAAACAAGCACAATATTGTACAAATTATCAATTTAATCAAATGTAGTCAATTAACTACATTCAAATTCATGAAATAACGAAGAAACTTTATTTCACTCATGTCCATCATTTTTATACTCAGGAAAATTATTTTTCTTCTTATTCCCCACATTTTATTTTACAATAAAATGTATTATTGGTTTTAAATTACCAATATGATTTCCCCAACCCAAACAAAATTCCATTAATTATTCCAAATCACTCCAACCATCAAAATGAAGTGATTAATTTATTTTGTTACAATTCATTAGCCCAAAATTCAAATTCATTATTCATATGATGATTAAACAATTATTTAATAATTTTCTTTGTATTTAACAAAGAAAAGATGCAATTTGACAATAAATTACATTATCGCCAAATCGTACATGTTAATTGAATATGGTTGCATCTCTATATTCAAAATTCATGAAATAAAGGAACAACTTTATCTCACACATTTGTTTATTACTATTAATACAATAAAATCTTTCTACTTTTATTTTCCCTTTTATTTTACAATAAAAGGAGAATATTGGAATAAATTGCCAATATTCCTTTAATGCTCCTACTAAATTCCATCAATGACAATTTCCAACTCAAAGATCACAATTAAGTTGTTTACTTCATCTTTCCTTCATCTTAAATTTGCTTCAATCATTTAATTTGACACAAACCTTATTTTATATTGTTCTCCCAAAATTTATTCATATTATATTGTTTATTTTAAATAAACAATATAATTCATCATTTTCTTCCAATTAATTCAATTAATTCCAATATTAAATTATAATATTCATTATAATTTAATATTTACGGTAATCTCCAACCAGGGTTGTTATAGACTGCCCCTCTTATAAAAATTGCATCCTCGCAATTTCTAGAGGAAATCTGTATTCAACACAATTTATTCAATCGACAAAGGGTAAAAGAGAAGCTCGAAACTCAAACCATTCATATTCTCAACATAGAATGGTAGAGAGAAATAAGGAAAAACTTCCTTGTTTAATCCAATGGCCCATCAAAAGCTTATATAGCGATTAGCAAACCATCGAATTTTCCAAGCAGCTTGAAAGAATTTCGAAGATATCCCATCTTCGAAAAAAAACTCAATAAGATGCTCAACAATTAATCAATCGAAAATGATTGATTTCACAAAACTCTACGAATAGAGTCGGGACCAAACTCACTTAAACCCAAACTCTAAGCAATAAGGAATATCATCAATAAGATTTTCTGCATATTAATGCGGAAAGAACATCCTCACAACAAGATAAACACAATAGACAGGATGAATAAATCACGGAATGACTTCTTGCAAGGCCACCAAACTCGAACGACCGCGATAAGGCATGTCGTTGATATTAACTCAAGGATAGAATATAAGAAATAAGGATATAAGATCAAATTACTTTTCAATCCAAGATATTTATAATTTTTAAATCCCAACATCTTTTAAATTTTAAATCTCAATTTTTAACATTTAAAAACTTTCAAACTCTTTACTATACTACTTAGTAAGTAATTTAAAACTCAAATTAAAAGTCTAAATTTCTTCTCTTACTTCAAAATTAATTTCCAAAGAGATTTGTAAACCCATAATAATATCCCTCAAAATAAATTAAGGGTTTAAATTCTCTTTACTCTTTTTATTAAACCACCTAAATAGTTTAAAAACAATCTTCAAGTTCTCTTATAACTCTTCTCTTAAAACATCCAATGTATATAATATAGATTCTAAAATCTCAAAATATACTTTCAATAAAGTATAGCTCAATAATATTCTCACTTATTCTCATATTTATAATTTCAAAATAAATAAATAAATGGCATTGCCTCTCTATTGAATCTCTAATAAATGATATATCTGTTAGCTGCAGAGTCGATCAAACGATCAAAACTGCCTCGCCACTCTGTTACTCGTCTCTAAAATCAATAACTGCAATTACCTCAAAAATAAATTTAATATATAAACCCAAAATATAATTTTCAATTTTTTTTTAAACACAAACCATCGTGTCTAATTGCCTCATCATAGTATTTAGGAGATTTCTATCGATAACGTTGATCAGGCGTACCGACCAGAACTCTTAACTACTCGATGGACAACCCAACACTCTCAAATTATTTCTATAAAAGAAATACAACTCATCTAAATTTATTCTCAAAATATTCCTTGATTTTTTTTAAAAAATAATATCTCAAAGCTCAAATTTCTCTTTAAAACTCATATTTATGTAGCTTCAAAACTCAAACCAAAGAACATTAAGAGAATGCATAGAGATATTCCCAGAATATTCGATTCTCAAATCAACATAAGGAGATAGAGTGTTCGTCAATCTTACAATGTCACGAGCCACTCCAAAAAAAATCAGCAAGATATAGGATAAGCAAGATATTCTTCTCGAAGGAGAAGAAGCACACAATCCACGAATCACTGCTTTAAACGGAATAATGCTAAAGGATAACATTGATTGACTATCTGAAAAGAACACTCAAACAAAGTAGAATGATAAACTCAATCAAACTCGAATAATCTAGAAACTCTCCTCATTCCTTAGTGGATATCCTCGTGGAAGGATAACCGAAGAGCTAAGAGCTAGGAATAAGGTTACCTCGACACTCGATTTCTCGATTGGATGTCAAATCCAAATGGACTTACAAAACTCAACAAAGTCACCCTGATTGGAATTCGAGATATATCATCAACATCTCGATATTCAAGAGCGAATACAGAAACTTCGAAATCATCATTAACATTTCAAAGTGATAGAAATAATAACCCAATAAAATTCGGATGCCTAAATAAATACAGGATCCTATAACAACAAAAGGATCGGGCTTAACACCAAATAAGTTAGTCCATCTCAAATCAGATACATCTCAAGATTGTCAGTAACAAACAAATACTCACAAAAGCAACATCAAATAAAAATCTCAGAATGACCACAATGAGCCAATCATTGTGGATCCCTTTAATAGGATTCACAACTCTCAAATGAATGCAACATGAATGCTCAAAGAAATCGATCAACTCCATCGATACGAACTCACTCGTATCGACAAAAAAGAAGAAAAAGAATAGAATAATCCCAAATAAGATTATTCATAAGATAAGATAACATCAAACTCAATTATGGAATACTACGGAATACAATTTATATTCCTAGACATATTCCATCTCAACATATCCCAAAACTCGAAAAAGAATCAAAGCACGATTCGAAAACAAGCTCGAATAAAGGACAATGATTCACTCGTATTGTACTTTGACGTATTGTGATATACGTATTGTTCTGTGTTTATTCTACTTTGTTCTGACCACGGCTCTGATACCATGCTGTAACGCCCCACCCCGAGACCCACCTTAGTAAAGAGAATTAATGAGTAATTCGGTCTACTAAAGCGGAGAATAGGGCTGGTTAAGAGCGACCATCTATAACTTTGTCTTAAACATCTGCTGAATACGTCGATAAATGCACTATGATTTTTCTTTTCTATCTCAATGGATCGACATACACAGTAAATGCTTAATCCAAAACTATAGGTGGCTAACGGATCTATCAGAACAAAATACCATAACTAAATGTAAAGCACATCACAGAACAGTAATCAACATCATTTATATACATATACACTGATACATGTTTAGTACAATACAATATGAATACAATAAAGGTGGTATTCGACCACACTATATACATGGAATCGAATATAAATACATCAGAGTCAAGCGGAAAGAAATATAAACCACAAAAGTGCTAGGATGATATCCAAGCAGATGCATCAAAGAAAAGTCCCGTAACTAATAGCTAACCTGAAACAACTCGGTCTGACCCGAGTGATAAACACACGGGTCAGGCAACTGAATCTTATCGTTAGAAAGGAATACGATAAGGTAAAGAGAAGAGCTTCACAACGGGATAACATAAGTAGGTATGAACATCTAGGGTTGATATCAAGTAACTTCACCATGTCTCTATGGTGGTTTGCATACACATATACTTGGGTTAATCTGAAGGAATTCATGTATATGATATAAGGGAAAACATTCAAACATTATCCATGAATAAATAAATCTCTTAAGTCGTATATAAATCCCAAGTATAAATCCATAAAATTCGAAATCACCAAAATCCTCAAAGAAATCATATTTGCCTTATTTACATCTATAAGGCTAGGTAAACACATCAAAAATGGTGAAATCGAAATCATCATAACTCATAAAAGAAATCTTATATTGGCCAATTATTACATGCAAAAGCATGTTGCACGTGCTATTTAACACTGAACAGCAACGAAAAAGTCGATTTTTAACTAGATAGGCTTCAAAATCATTCAAAACTGAAAACACAAAAGTTGTGGCATATTTCACAACTATTTCAGAACATCCAAGATTTCAAAATCTGATTAGAAACGCAAAAGTTATGCTGAAAACACTATTCAGCCAAATATATTTCCTGTGCAAAAACGCTTTCGGTTTTGCAACTTTCACAGCAAATACAGAGGTCCAAACGGACTCGAAACTTGATAAAATTAGACATGAACAAACTAGACACAATAAGCTTCAAAATGAAACAAAAATCACCTCAATCCGACTTCGAATGAGGGAGATATAAGCATTCAAAGATGAGGTATTTAAGACATCAGCAATTAAGAACAGAGATGAAACTTGAACATATAGAGCCAAATTTTCCAAGGATGAGCCAATTTAGTTGCTGTAAGTTTTAAACTTACCTTTTGCAGTGAAAAGAGGAGATTATGAAGCAAAGATCGGAGCAAATATGAGGTCTTTAGAAGGGAAGAGGAGCTCTAGCACCTGCAGAAACTAGAAAAAGAGGCATGCAAAGAAGAAAAGCTACAAAACAAGAATTACAGTAAACAATATGGATTTCTCCTCAAATTCAAGATAGAGAAGGATGGAGATTACCTTCTTGTTGAATTAGACCCGAAATTCTATTGATTTAGCAAAGAATTTGTTAATTATGGCTAAGCTTTGAGAAGGCAGCCATTATTTCTAATTTTTGAGCTTCTTAATTATTTCATGAAGAAGATGAAAATGAACGAAGAGGAAACTGTACGTACTATTTCCATAAGTTTCTATTGGGCTAAATGGGTATAAACTAATTCCTATTAGGACTTAGATTAATGTTTGTTTGTGTAGTTTATTTATGTACAAACTTCTTTTACCATATCTTACACGATTTAAATCCGATTTTAACAATTTTGAGTGCGTTGGATTCGTCTTAACATCTAGATCCCGACAAAATCTTAAATCACAATTTCAGTAATTTATTAGTTGTTTTATCATTTATTAACCAATTTAGCCAATTTTTTCCCATTATTGCAAAATAATTGCAAATTCGATACAATTGGTTAAATTAAAATATATTATGCATCCAAAAACAAAGAAAATACATGTTATAGCATTACTTAAGCATTTCTCACAATTTTAATTATAGTTATCATGATTAATTATTTTATTAATTCATTCTTATATATATTTAATTAATAAAATGACAATATTGGCAAACAAGCACAATATTGTACAAATTATCAATTTAATCAAATGTAGTCAATTAACTACATTCAAATTCATGAAATAACGAAGAAACTTTATTTCACTCATGTCCATCATTTTTATACTCAGGAAAATTATTTTTCTTCTTATTCCCCACATTTTATTTTACAATAAAATGTATTATTGGTTTTAAATTACCAATATGATTTCCCCAACCCAAACAAAATTCCATTAATTATTCCAAATCACTCCAACCATCAAAATGAAGTGATTAATTTATTTTGTTACAATTCATTAGCCCAAAATTCAAATTCATTATTCATATGATGATTAAACAATTATTTAATAATTTTCTTTGTATTTAACAAAGAAAAGATGCAATTTGACAATAAATTACATTATCGCCAAATCGTACATGTTAATTGAATATGGTTGCATCTCTATATTCAAAATTCATGAAATAAAGGAACAACTTTATCTCACACATATGTTTATTACTATTAATACAATAAAATCTTTCTACTTTTATTTTCCCTTTTATTTTACAATAAAAGGAGAATATTGGAATAAATTGCCAATATTCCTTTAATGCTCCTACTAAATTCCATCAACGACAATTTCCAACTCAAAGATCACAATTAAGTTGTTTACTTCATCTTTCCTTCATCTTAAATTTGCTTCAATCATTTAATTTGAAATAAACCTTATTTTATATTGTTCTCCCAAAATTTATTCATATTATATTGTTTATTTTAAATAAACAATATAATTCATCATTTTCTTCCAATTAATTCAATTAATTCCAATATTAAATTATAATATTCATTATAATTTAATATTTACGGTAATCTCCAACCAGGGTTGTTACAGAAATGCCATCGGAAGATACAACATGGCCTAAGAACTTAACCTTATTCTCCCAAAAATGGCACTTGGAGAATTTGGCTCTTAGCTGATGATGACGAAGAGTGCTCAAGACAATTCTCAAGTGATTAGCATGCTCAGCTTTAGACTTAGAATAAATAAGGATATCATCAATAAACACAAGGACGAACTTATCGAGATATCCCGAAATACTCGATTCATGAGGTCGGCAAAGAAAGCAGGAGCGTTCGTCAAACCGAACGGCATAACGAGCCACTTAAAAGAACCATAACGAGTGCAGAAAGCGGTAAGAGGTATGCTATCTTCCACGACTCGTAACTGATGAAAACCCGTGGCAAGGTCGAGCTGAGAAAAGACCTTAGCACCACTCAATAGATCGAACATATCATCGATCCTAGGCAACGGATACCTATTCCTGATGGTTAACTCGTTAAGCTTGCGATAGTCAATGAAAGCCTAAGAGTTCCATCGGACTTCTTCACGAAGACGATCGCAGATCCCCACGGAGAAAAACTGGACTGAATCAACTGCTTGGACTCATGCTCTAAAAGCTGCTTCTTGAGTTTCTCATTTTCCTTTGTAGACATCCTCGTGGGAGGACGACTAACTGGCTGCGTGCCGGGAATGAGATCAATGCGGAACTCAATTGCCCGCTTGGGTGGCAAACCCGAAACATGCTCGAAAACATCAGAAAAGTCACAAGCAATAGGAATATGAGATATATCATCATCATCTTGCGAGTCAAGAACATCTAAAGCCATTTCGGAATTATCCACATTCCGAAGTACAAGTGATAGCTGAGTAGGCGAATCCGGATGTCGAAGATACAAAATTCTCTCCGAACAAATAATCCTGGCATCATATCTCACTAGCCAGTCCGTACCCAAAATCATATCAAATCCCAGACAAGAAATAACGTGTAGATTCGCACGAAAGGAAAAGCCACATAAAAAAATCTCAACATCATCACAAAGCATGCTAAGGGTCGCGGATCCCCCAATAGGATTCGCAATCCTTAAAGAAGTAACCAAACAAGAAACATCCAAAGATAAATCATCAATGAGCTTTTTCGATACGAAAGAATGTGATGCACCCATATCGAAAAGAACTCGAATACTATGATCATGAAATAAAATAGAACCTTCCAAAATAGATGAAGATATACCTTTGGGCTAAGAAGGACCTTCAGAAGCCTTATCAGCATAAAGCTTGCTAGCCTTAGCACCAGCAGGAACAATAGGGCAGGTGGAAACATGATGACCTTCCTTCTTGCAATAGCGACAGAAGAGAGGCTTGGAACAAGCTCGAATCATATGATCAGGAGAACCACAATTGAAACACTTCCGAATGAAAGGTGTTCCAGAAGGCTGAGGCTGAGAGCTAGAACTACCAGTATTCTTCTTCTTGGAAGGAAAAGACCTGAATTTCTGAAATGGAAACTACTTCTTGTTGGGGTTCTTGGAAACCTCAACATCCTCACCACTATCACATTCATTCCCAATAGCTTCGAGATTAAGTGCAAAATCTACCAACTCCTCAAAAGAAAGCTTAAGATGGAGCAAAAAAGACTTCATAAGATATTTCTTAAGACCAGAAACAAACTTCAAATTCTTCTTATAAGAAGTGCTAATGAATTCAAGACCATACTTAGATAAAGCCTCGAATGATGCAACATACTCAGAAACAGAAGATTTCCCTTGCTTCAACTTGAGGAAGCGATGGGTCAATAAAACTTTTTCAGATTCAGGAACGAACTTGAGTTCGAATCGTCCTCGAAACTGAATCCAAGAAAGAGTAGACTCATCAATTTCGGCTACAAGAAGCTCATACCAATCAAGGGCACGCTCTTGCAATAAACTAGAAGTTAAAAGAACTCTATCATGATCAGAAAGATCCATGCGAGAGATGATACGCTCGCACGTGCGAAGCCAAGCTTGGACTTCAAGAACAGAGTCGGAGCCTTTAAACGGCTTTCCCCCATGATGAGCAAAATCACTGCACAGACATGCAAAGGCAGACTTGCGAGGTGGAGATACTCGAGGAGGAACTGGAGGCTGAGTGCTCCTAAATAACTCCAAAAACTGATCGGCGGACATATAAACGCCATCCGGATGTGAGCCACTGGATTGCCCAGCATCCGAACGTTGTCCCCTGCCTCTTCCAACCATAAGCTGAAAGTAAGATAAGAACAAGATTATTCACAAGGTAGATGTCATCAATTCAAATGTGGAATACTACGGAACAAATTGCATTCCTAGACGTGTTCCCACATTCTGCCTAACCTTTGATGGTAGAAGGAATAGAGAGACGTGATAATTCAAAGATTTGTACCACTTATTACACTCTGATGTACCGTAATATGTGCATCTATTCTGCGTTTATCATATTTTGTTCTAAACTCAGCTCTGATGCCAAACAGTGACGCCCCACCTCTATACCCATGCTAGCCAATGACACTACAGGGTAACGTCGTCAACTAACATGGAGAATAAGGCTGGTTAGGAGCGACCATCTATAGCCTTGCTTTAACTATTTATTGAATACATCGACAATAGACATACCAAGCAGGTCGACATATCAAATGAATACTTAAAACAAAACCATAGGTGGTTAGAGGATCTATCAGAACAGAATATAACAACTCAAATGTAATATACATCACAGAACAGTAGATCATCATATACACATATACTGATACATAACAGAGTTTACAAACTGATACACGTCAAGTGGTATACCAAACCACAATATACAGGCGAATCCAAAAGAATACATATCAGAGTTACAATAAAAAGGACTACACAAAAAGCCATAACAAAAAGAAGCAAGCTGGATAGTCCATGCAGAAGCAAAATAGGCTAAGTCCAAAAGCACCAAACCTGAAACATCTCAGTCTGACCCGAG
The DNA here is from genome assembly GCA_030765085.1 of Allium cepa. NCBI lineage: Eukaryota > Viridiplantae > Streptophyta > Magnoliopsida > Asparagales > Amaryllidaceae > Allium > Allium cepa. The sequence continues at coordinate 556,530,622 of CM060935.1, forward strand.
TACAAATACACGGGTCAGTCTGGCTCAACAAATCAGTTAGATAAACTGAACAACAATAACCTGCAAGGTCATAAGGTATAACAAATATCTCTAAAAGAGATAACACAATCATCTAACAAAAGATGAATTATAACAGAACAAGCCTCATATCATCGGCAACACAAATGAACAAAGGATATGGATATCCCAAAACAAGCTAAAAGGCAATAACAAATACCAATGAAGGTAACACAAGTTCCATAAGGTAATCGCTATATATCGTGCAGCTCAAAAAGACCTACACCGAAGGGCAATACCTAGGGAATATACATATTAATGAAACATCGGAAAATTTGCACGTGCTCAGTACTGTATAAACAAGGATCCATGAGCCTGAAGACTCCAAACCCAATATCACTCGAGCGGTAACGAATGACCAACTCCAAAAGCGATATGATAGGGCAACAAACCCGAAGGCACAAACCCGAAGGCACAAACCCGAGGGTACAAACCCGAAGGTACAAACCCGAAGGCAACATACCCGAAGGCAACATACACGAATGCAACAAACCTGAAGGAGACAGTCCGAAGACACTATCCAAAAGGCAACAAACCGTAGTGGTGAAGGTCCGGAGGCCCAGTACTGGACACCACTAACTGGCAGAATGTGTCATAACTCTCAAAAAGGAATCCAGAAAGTGGTAAAATGAGTCTCATAACCACTCGTTCGCACTAAACGGTTTACTATCCGTTATTTAATTTCACACTCAAAGCAGTACAAAGTTCACCTCATCTCATCGGTAAACCAGACCAAAAGGCCAAAACAATCAATCGAATAGGTCGGGGATTAATTGGAAAGACAAACGCATGGATTCATGGTCTGTGTTTTACCTAACCATTTAATTCCCTTCCACTCCGCTCGAAGTGCGAAATCGTGTGTGTTTAAATAGAATTTATAAACTGGAGAAACGAGCTTTTAATGCAATTTTAGAAGATTATTTTATAAAAACCCGTGAATGAAGTCAAAAAGGAATCATCAAGGTCAAATATGCATAAACAACTATTTGGAATCGACGTAAATCGATAAAATTTGGAATCACAAAAAATAGGCAAACAAGGCAAAACAGGGAAACAAGAGCAGGTCGGTTGACCGGATTTCCTGAGTCGGCCGACCGAAATAGAAACAGAAAGTTTCGACTGCAGCTTCGGTCGACCGGCCCAGGGGGTTTGGTCGGCCGAACTGCAAATTCTGCAATTCCCAACCTATTAAATTGAAGTGCAAACACTCCCAATTCGCGACCGGTCGAGCAATGGACCTAAGGGGCTTTTACCAATTGATAACTCAGCCCCATTGTCTCTCCAATTCGCCTCCAAAAACATGTTCAAACATCAAAGTTAGGATCTTTAAAGATTTGAACCCAAAACACTAAAAATTTGGATATTAACCAAATCAATCCAAACCAAAAGAAAATGCACATGAATAAGTGTTAGGAACTCATACCCAACAATAAAAGATAGTTATAGACAAAGATGTGAGATAAAAATCTCACCTTTTATCTTAAAAACAAAGAAGAAGAAGCTCAATTGCAAGGAGAAGGCCAACCACGCTCCACTTCAACTCTACTACCTTCAATCTAAGATCAAAACAAGTATTTTCCTAAGTTAGGTTTAGGAAACTTCTGAAATCGAAGAAGAAAGAGTTGGAGAAGATGAAGAGAAGGCTTACCAATAGCTTCACTTTGATTTTGGAGCAAGAATTCAAGTTTGCAAGAAGAACTAGGGCTTGGAGTTTTTAATTCTTCATCCTATCCTTCATTTCCAGTTTTAGCTTGAGTTTTAGAAGTGAAAATGCATGAATGGGAGGAGAGGGACTAAGTTAGGGTATTTAGTTAGTTAGTGGGCTAAACCCAAACCCAAAACCCAACTAGAAAAAGTAGCAAAATTCAACTTACTCCAAACATATCAAAGTTTATACTCAAAAAGATCGCAAACGCCATTTTCGACTCAATGGAAGTGGTATTGAGCCCCAATTCGGCCATTTGCAAAAAGTAACATTTCGGACCTAAATCCGACTAACGACGCTATATTTAAATAAAACATTTAAATATATAATCGTTAAATATGCGGGTTATTACAAATACGGTCTAGCAAACTCCATCTTCATCTTCAAGGAATAATAACTTCAACACTGAAATACTCAGGCTGACCCGATCATGATGAAAAGACAAAATGCTCGAGTTAGAACTAAAAATTCTTGTGTAAATTAAATCAATAACGAGTAAATACGAGTGTAATAGCTTCAGAGATGTTTACGAGATTTTACATCTCCTATCAAGTGTACAACGTGCATGCAATAACTTAAGAGATGTTACGGGATTATCCACCTCTATAGGATCCATCAAAATATCTATATATAGTAGAATACGCTATATATATAATGTCTGATTAGTAAAATAAATATTTTTCTTAGCGTTAAGGCTTTACGTTAATCCGCTTAACACATTTTTCAGCATTGTCCTACAGTTTGCCTTGTGACACAACCAGTAACGTCGGTATTCAGGGAGGTACCATGATAAGGCAACACTAAAACAAAATCGTAGTGGTTGCATATAAGGATAAAGTATGACAAGGCACGTGAGGCATGGCCTAAGGTAGGATTCTACCAGTTTACCCTTTTTGATTGGTCATAACCCCTAACGCCTGACCGAGTCCGTCACCTCCAAAATCAAATCAAGGTGTGCACCGATCGAGTCTGTAATACTCGGAATATTTGTCGTCTTGAGTTTGAATATTAATTTTTAATATTCAACAATACGGTGTTTTAATCAAAATAAAATCCCAGTTAAATAATATTTGGTGATAATAAACAGTTTTAAAACCAAGATAATATTTTGAATTTCTAGATTTTTATTTATAAAATAGGAAATTGATTTATTTATAATTTCTTATATATATGATTTAGGACAACAAATTTATATGTAGATTAAAAACAAATTCATATTAATATAAAATGGATAAGAAGAGTGTGTTATAAGTAGAAAAAGTTAAAATTTTGATTTTTCTTACACACACAGACACACACATATATAAGTTCAAAAAGGAAAATATAATATTTATAAACAACTATGTCCAGTATATTAAAAATAATATATAAATATATATTGAAAAACGAAAGAATGGATACATATGAAAATATATATGAGAGAAATGAGAAAATTTTATATAATCATTTTAAAGGGACATCTTTTACAAATGGTGTTTTGACAAAAATGTCATTTCATACTTTTAAAATTAAAACAGCAAAAAATTTCATTGCTTTGAGTTATATATTTTTAAGTAAAAAATAAATACGAAGACGGAGACTTAAAATTATTTTATTTAAAAAGATTTTCAGATTATTTCGAAATATATATATGAAGCATGTTTTAAATCAAACAAAATTTACACAGTAAAAATAAAGAGGAATACATATACAAATATGCATTTGCCAAATCAAGTGAGAGAATAAAAGAAATATAAACATATATATATATATATATATATATATATATATATATATATAAGCATAAATCATTGTCTGGTCAAAAGAGGGAAAGACCAAAACATTCATCTTCATTCCTTTCAATATTTCAAGCCATCAAGACTTTATCTCAAATCCATCACTGTACAAAACATTGTGCAGGCAATCAAATCTATCTTAAGCCTAAAAAGATATTATACGTATACATACTTGCATAAATATATGCATATAGGCTTGTGAGTGTAGTTCAATTTTAAGAAGCTCTGAAAAAATAATATAAAAGCTCTGTAACTAAAAAACTAAAAGAAACAGCAAAAATAAACAGCAAGGAAGAAGCATTCACATTTAAATCAAAAGCAAGGATTCAAGTTTGCAGATGTAAAATTAGGATTCAACTTAAAGATTTCAAAGGATTTCAATGTTTAAGGTGAGATTTATATCTCTGAAAAGCCTGGAATGTTATAAAATTACTTTGTATATTCAATAGTATTTCAAAAAATCTTATATACGATTTATCTTCAAAAATCATTATTTCCTGCTCGATTCGAGTTTGCAAATGAAATAAACTAGTGAAATGTTTGCCGTTGAGTATAGAACATGCTAAAATTAGTATAAAGCTCTACCATAATGTATATTGGATGAATTTTTAGTAATAAAGTAAACAACAAAGTTTTTGACAAAATTAATTTAGTCAAATCGTCGAATCAAGTATGTCGTTGTGTTTCTCATATCAAAATTGGATTTTTTGGGTAGAAATCTTGATTTTTAATAGCATAAATTTTTTGAAAAGTGAAGATGATCAAAGTATACAAAAATAATAATTTTGGGTTAGAGGTGGACAAGGCGGTGGGCGTTTGCTTCGGGATGACCGTGGGGTCAAGAGAGAGGTTTCAATCGTAGGTTTTTTGTTCTAGTGGCGTGGGTTGGGTGCGACAAAGAGTTTTAGGGCTTAGGGTGGTTGGGTATAGGCTTTGGAATGCGACCGGATTTGAGAAGGAGGAGAGGACTGGGGTTCTTAGAATTTGGTGTGGAGGAAGTGACATGGATGAGGGTTCGAAAGGCGATGGTGGCAAGTGATGAAGTGGTGTAGGATGGGAGCATTTCGACGATTAGTGGGAGTGGGTTTATCGTTTAGGTCCAATTCATACACTCGAATTGGACAGTGGTGGTTGGAGGTGAAACTATTGGGTGGAGGTGATTAAGCGTGGGAAGAGACGTTGTTGATGATCATGGAATGGTCGCCATTTTTTTCGAGGCCATCGTGCATGTGAACATGTGCACGGTGGTGGCACAATACAGAACTGCTGAAGGAAGTTTTGGAACCTGCTGTGTGATGCAACACATTTTGCGACGACCCATAATTTTAGGCAATATCAATTTAATAATCTGTATTAATAATTAAATTGATTTGATAATTTTCCTTTATAATTTTAATTTAAAATGGTAAATTTAATCTTTTAAAGGTTAATAAATATTTAATCTGGTAATTTTGGTCAATAACTTTTCTAACAATTTAAAATTGATAAGAATTATTTTTCAAAACTAATAAAATTTTATTCTATTTATAATATATATATTTGATATATATATATATATTGTGAATAGGAAGATCTTTTGTTTAAAATAAAATATGTATTTTCAAATTGTAATATATATGTATGTATATGTTACAATTTGAAGAAGTTTTGAAATTTAATATAATCTATTGATAATATATATATATATATATGTATGAATATTTTGTGATTTGAAGCTTTGTTTTAAAATTAATATTTTTCAAAAGTTAATTTAAGGTTAATTCTATATTTTCAAAATATAGGATAATTTTTTTTAAAATGTGATAGTTTAAATAAGATTTAAACAAAGTTTTATTTTGTTTTCTTTAAAATGCTTAAATTAAAATGGTTATATAAATATATATATATATATAAAGTTATTAATAAACTTTCTTTTAAAAATTATCTCTTAAATAATAAAGATAAATATTTTAGATTTTAAAAATACATGTATAAGAACTTATTTGTATTATAATTAGTTTATAATATTTTCTTTAAAAAATAATTTATATATACATATATAAGTATTTATTAATTAAGTGAATTAAGTAGGTAAGCTTATATTAACATTTAAATTAAATGAAAATTTAATTAAAAATACTTAAGAAACATGTATTGATATCTTAAGATATCTTAATAACATGTGTTGAACAATTAAGTAATATGAGTGACAAATGTAAGTTCTAAAACAAGTGTCACCATTTAAAGATTTACCTTCTGTAATTTTTAATAAACCATAACTTAATTTATTAAAATATACTTTTCATCTCTTCACTTTTATTTTCTTATTTTTCAGCTGAAAACAAAGATAATTCCAAGTATGAAAACTTCTCAAAAGAAGATTCAATAATGTAAACATATTTCAATTCTATAGCTAAACCAGAAAACTACTTTCATTTAAAATCTGTAATACTATCTGCAACTTGGGAAGCTTCAAAACAAGATGGAGTTTAATAGAAGCATTCAACATGATTTTCAATTCAACAGCAAGTTTCAACCTTTAAAACAACAATTCGTAGGCATGTAGAGGGTTTCAACTGCAAAGCCTGGAAAAAGAAATTTTTTTAAGCCTGCTCTGCCTTTTTCAAAGAAATTGGTGAGTAAATCCTTTTAAAAACAGTTTTAATAAATCTGTGGTTGAATGATGATGCATGTGATGAATTGTGCTTTGATAATGAATATATGTTTATATGAATATTGTTGTGTATGCATATGGAAGGTACGAAATGTCTGATAATATATGTGTCTGTAAAATTCATCTCTGTTTATTTACAGAAGTTATTTTTTCTTAAGAAAAATTCAAAAATCTTTCAATCTAAACTATATTGAATCTTAGTATTCGAATGAAAGTTGTGAATTTATGTATGATGGTAATTTTAAAAATAGTTTCTGGGATTTTTAATTTACAAATAATTTTTAAAATGGAAAATACAGTGAAATATTGATTCATGTCAAAAATCAACATCTTTAATTCCTGCTTTGGATTGTATAGATGGATTTGTAGTTAAAAATTATGATTTTTAACATGCATTTCAAAAATTTAATTTGTTATTCGATTGGGAATTTTGAGTTGAACGGTTTCAGCGAATTGATGAATTGCCGATGATCAACTCGATGATTGGAGTTGAATTCTTGGTTGAAGCTAGCTTTTGTAATGTTGATGTGGGGAAAAATGCTTTTGAATTTTTCCTATGGCCGATTTGATCTAATTCGTTCGAACCAGGGTTTAGGATTGTGTTTCGTTCGTCTTGGCTGCCGAGGCGTTTTCGACATGGGTAGTGGATCGGAGGCGATCGCGAGATGGGGGATGGAGGCGTGGTGATACGGCACTGCTTTGGAAGGGTTGCTGGAGTTGCCGGTGGCGAGTTCATCAGAGGCGATGGGTTTTTGGGGGTCGAGTTTGCTTCAGATTTTCGAGCAGAGGGTCGAATTTTGATTCTCGTGTTTGCTGTTCGATCTAGGTGCTCGGTCGAGGTCGTGTGGGTTCGTATGGTCGTTGATGATGGTCGCGATGGCCTACGTTGGTCGGAGCCGTTGGGGTATGTGCACGCGTGTACATTGTGCACTGGGAAATTGTAACAACCCACATATTTAACGATTTTATATTTAAATGTTTGATTTAAATATAGCGTCGTTATTCAGATTTTGGGGTCAAAAATGTTACTTTCTGCAAATGGCCGAATTGAATCTCGAAATCATTTCCATTGAGTCCAAAATGGCGTTTGCGATCTTTTTGAGTATAATCTTTGATATGTTTGGAGTTTGTGCAATTTTGGCTACTTTTCCTATTGGGTTTGGGGTTGGGTTCAGCCCACTAGCTCACTTAATCCCCTAGCTTAACCCTTCTCTTCATTTCATCTTCATTTCATTTTATTTCTCAAACTAAAAACTAAAATGGGGGAAAGGAAAGAGAAATAGAAATTAGCAAGCCCTAGTTTCTCCTTTGTAACTTGACTCTTGCTCCAAAATCAAAGAGAATCCATTGGTAAGTTCATCTCCACCTTCTCCATCTTTTCTCCTCTTCAATTTCTGTAATTTTCCTAACCCTAACTTAGGAAATACTTGCTTTGATTCTAGATTGAAGCTTGTAGTGTTGAAGTGGAGTGTAGTTGGTTGATCCCTTGCAATTGTGCTTCTTCATCTTCTTTGTTTTGTGTAAAAAGGTGAGTTTTGAACTCACATCTACTTCTCTTGATTTCATTGATGTTAGGTATGAATTCCTAACACCTTGTTCATATGCACTTGCAATTGGTTTGGGTTGAATTGGGGAATATTCCAATTTTTAGTGTTTTGGGTTCAAATCTTTGAAATCCTAACTTTGATGTTTTAATCATGTTTTGGTGATGCATCGAGGAACATATAGGGCCGGGTCGTCGATTGGCATAAGCCCTTAGAGCCAATGTTCGTCCGATTGCATTTTGGGAGAGTTTGCTCTTCATTTGAATAAGGATGAAAAACAGCCCAGGCAGGATTCAGTCGACTGAAAACTCTGCACAGTCGACTGAACCTGAAACCCGAGAGTTTCCAGGCATGATTCAGTCGACTGAAAAACTCTACACAGTCGACTGAACCTGGAAACAGAAAGTCTCCTGAACCTGGAAAATTTTCCAAGTATAGGGTCAGTCGACTGAAAACTCTGTTCAGTCGACTGAACCTGCTGTTTCAGCCCACTTTGCCTTTTGAGATTGAATTTTCAATTTGAATCGATTCATGATGATCCTATGTATGATTATCAATTGATTTGACTTTGATGGTTCCTTTTAATTTTAATCCACGGGTTTTTTCATAAAATAATCTCTCGAATCGCAATTAAAAGTTCGTTTCTCTAATTTATAAATTCTATTTAAAACACACACACTTTCGCACTTCGAACGAAGTGGAAGGGTGATTAAATGGTTGGGCAAAACACGGACCATGAATCTGTGCGTTTATCCTTCCGATTAATCCTTGACCTATTCGATTGATTGTTTTGACCTTCGGGTTTGGTTTATCGATGATATGAGGTAAACTTTGTACTGCTTTGAGTGTGAAAGGGACTGACGGATAGTAAACCGTTTAGTGCGAACGAGTGGTTATGGGACATACGTTAACACTTTTCCGATTCCTTTTCGAGAGTTGTGACACATTCCGCCAGTTAGTGGTGTCTAGTACTGGGTCTTCGACCTTCACCACTACGGTTTGTTGCCTCTGGGATAGTGTCTTCGGACTGTCTCCCTAGGTTTGTTGCCTTCGGGTATGTTGCCTTCGGGTGTGTGCCTTCGGGTTTGTTGCCCTATATAGTTTCGCTCTGATGTTGGCCTTATGTGCCGCATGGGTGATACTTGGGTTTGGAGTCTTCGGGCTCATGGATCCTTGTTTGTATAGTACTGAGCTCGAGCAAATTTTATGATGTTTCATTGATATGTATATTCCCTTGGTATCGCCCTTCGGTATTGGTCTTTTTGAGCCGCATGGAGTATAGCGTTTACCTTGTGGAACTTGTATACCTTATTGGTATTTGTTGTTTGCCTATTGGCTTGTTTTGGGATATTTGTATCCTTTGTTTCTATATGTTGCCGATGATATGAGGCTTGTTCTATATGATTCATCTCTTGTTGATGATTGTGTTATCTCCCCTAGAGATATTTATTATACTGTATGACCTTGCAGGTTTATTAGTGTTCAGTTTATCTAACTGATTTGTTATTTAGACTGACCCGTGTATTTTATACTCGGGTCAGACCGAGATGTTTCAGGTTAGGTGCTTTTGGGGACTTAGCCTATTTTGCTTCCGCATGGACTATTCGCTAGCTTCATTTTGTTATAGCGTCTTTTGTAGTCCTTATCTGTTATAACTTTGATTTATACTCTTTCGTCTCGTTTGTATATGGTGGTCTCCTGTACCACTTGACATGTATTATTTTGTATACTCTGTGGTGTATCTGTGTATGTGTATATTATGATCGACTGTTCTGTGATGTATATTACATTTGAGTTGTTATATTTTCTTCTGATAGATCCTATAGCCATTGTAGTTTTGCTTTAAATATTTATTGAATAGGTCGAATTTTAATGTGTTTCTACTTTTCGACATATTTAGTGAATAGTTAAGGTAGGATTGCACATGGTCGCTTCCATTATACTCTATTGTCCGCGTTAGCCGACAGTATTATCTATGTAATACTCTTTGTTAACGAGGCTCTCGGAGTGGGGCGTCACAGCGTGGTATCGGAGCGAGATTCAGAACAAAATATGATAACACAGAATAGATGCACATATTATGGTACATCAAAGTGTACAAGTGATACAGATCCTTGAATCATCGTGTCTCTTTATTCCATCAAGGTTAGATAGAGTTTGGGAATACGTCTAGGAGTGCATTTTATTCCGTAGTATCCCACATTGTAATATCTACCTTGTGAATAATATTTTCTTTATCTTGACTTTCAGCTTATGTCTGGAAGAGGCAAGGGTCGACGTTCGGATGCTGGGCAATCTAGTGGCTCACATCCGGATGGCGTATATATGTCTGTCGATCAATTTTTGGAATTGTTTAAGAGCACTCAGCCTCCCGTTCCTCCTCGAGTGTCTCCACCTCGCAAGTCTGCTTTTGCACGTCAGTACAGTGATTTTGCTCATCTTGGAGGAAAGCCGTTTAAGGGCTCCGAGTCTGTTCTTGAAGTCCAAGCTTGGCTTCGCACGTGCGAGCGTATTTTCTCTCGCATGGATCTTTCTGACCATGATAGAGTTCTTGTAACTTCTAGCTTATTACAAGAGCGTGCTCTTGACTGATATGAGCTTCTTGTAGCTGAAATTGATGAGTCTACTCTTTCTTGGACTCAGTTTCGAGGATGATTTGAACTCAAGTTCGTTCCTGAATCTGAAAAAGTTTTATTGACCCGTCGCTTCCTTGAGTTGAAGCAAGGGAAATCTTCTGTTTCTGAGTATGTCGCGTCGTTCGAGGCTTTATCTCAGTATGGTCTTGAATTCATCAGCACTTCTTATAAGAAGAATTTGAAGTTTGTTTCTGGCCTTAAGAAATATCTTAAGAAGTCCTTGTTGCTCCAGCTTAAACTTTCTTTTGAGGAATTGGTTGATTCGGCGCTTCATCTCGAGACCGTCGAGAAGGAGTGTGATAGTGATGTTGATGTTGAGGTTTCCAGAAACCCCAACAAGAAGCAGTTTCCAATTCAGAAGAAGCCTTTTCCTTATAAGAAGAAGAAGACCGGTGGTCCTAGCTCTCAGCCTCAATCTTCCGGAACACCTTTCGTTCGAAAGTGTTTTAATTGTGGTTCTCCGGGTCATATTATTCGAGCTTGTCCAAAGCCTCTCTTCTGCCGTAATTGCAAGAAGGAAGGTCATCATGTTTCTGCTTGTCCTACTGCTCCTGCTAATGCAAAATCTGGCAAGCTCAATGTGGCTAATGCTTCTGGAGGTCCTTCTCAATCCAAAGGTATGACTCCATCTATTTTGGAGGGTTCAATTCTATTTCATGATCATAATATACGAGTTCTTTTCGATACGGGTGCTTCACATTCTTTCGTATCGAAGAAGCTTGTAGATGATTTATCTTTGGATGTTTCTTGTATGGTTACTTCTTTAAGGATTGCGAATCCTATTGGGGGATCCGCGACCCTTAGTTTGCTTTGTGATGATATTGAGATTGTTTTATGTGGCTTTTCTTTCCGTGCGAATCTGCGTGTTGTTTCTCATTTGGATTTTGATATGATTTTTGGTATGGACTGGCTAGTGAGGTACGATGCCAGGATTATTTGTTCCGAGAGAATTTTATATCTTTGTCATCTTGATTCACCTTTTCAGTTATCTCTTGTTCTTCGGGATGTGGATAATTCCGAGAGGGCTTTGTATTCTCTTGATTCGCGAGATGGTGATGATGTATCTCGTATTCCTATTGCTTGTGACTTTTCTTATGTTTTTGAACCTGTTTCGGGTTTGCCACCCAAACGGGCAATTGAGTTCCGCATTGATCTCATTCCAGACGCGCAGCCAGTTAGTCGTCCTCCCACGAGGATGTCTACAAAGGAAAATGAGGAACTCAAGAAGCCGCTTTTAGAGCTCGAGTCCAAGCAGTTGATTCAGTCCAGTTTTTCTCCGTGGGGATTCGCGGTCGTTTTTGTGAAGAAGTCTGATGGAACTCTTAGGCTTTGCATTGACTATCGCAAGCTTAACGAGTTGACCATTAGAAATAGGTATCCATTGCCTAGGATCGATGATATGTTCGATCTATTGAGTGGTGCCAAGGTCTTTTCTCAGCTTGACCTTGCCACAGGTTTTCATCAATTACGAGTCGCGGAGGATAGCATACCTCTTACCGCTTTTCGCACTCGTTATGGTTCTTTTGAGTGGCTCGTTATGCCGTTCGGTTTGACGAACGCTCTTGCTTTCTTTGTTGACCTCATGAATCGGGTATTCCGGGAATATCTCGATAAGTTTGTTCTTGTCTTCATTGATGATATCCTTATTTATTCTAAGTCTGAAGCTGAGCATGCTAATCACTTGAGAATTGTCTTGAGTACTCTTCGTCGTCATCTGCTTAAAGCCAAATTCTCCAAGTGCTGCTTTTGGGAGAATAAGGTTAAGTTCTTAGGCCATGTTGTATCTTCCGATGGCATTTCTGTCGATCCCTCAAAGATCGAAGCCATCCAGTATTGGAAGAGGCCTGAGAATGTGCATGACATTCGTAGTTTCCTTGGATTGGCGGGTTATTACCGGCGGTTCATTAAGAACTTTTCCCGTGTTGTGCTTCCTCTCACAAGCCTTACTCGGAAAGGCATTCGTTTTATTTGGTCCGACAAGTGTGAAGCTTCCTTTCAGACATTGAAAGAACTTCTCACTAATGCTCCTATTCTTGTGGTTCCCGAAGGGAATCATGATCTTGTTGTCTACACCGATGCGTGTGGTAGTGGTCTCGGTGCTGTGCTTATGCAGAGAGATCGGGTAGTTGCTTATGCTTCTAGGCAACTGCGTCCGAATGAAGTTCGCTATGCCACTCATGATCTTGAGTTAGCCGCCATTGTCTTTGCCTTGAAGATTTGGCGACATTATTTATTGGGCGAGCGCTTCATTCTCTATACCGATCATAAATCTTTGAAGTATTTGTTTACTCAGAAGGAACTCAATATGAGACAACAGCGTTGGCTCGAGTTTCTTGCTTCCTATGACTTCGATATCCAGTTTACCCCTGGTAAGGGTAATCGTGTTGCAGATGCGCTTAGTCGTAAACATTCGGCTGTTATTTCTATGATGCTTGCCGAATGGAATATTCTTGAGACTCTATCTTTTTGTGAAATTCGTGATCGAGGTTCATCTTCTGATTCTCCTATTCTATTATTTAGTTTGGGAGCTCGACCTATTTTATTGGATCGTATTGCCGATGCTCAGCGGCGTGATCCTGATTTGTTGCATTTTATTCAGCTTTGTGAGTCTGGATCTTGTGATGAGGCGTTGCAAGATTTTAGCATTGATTCTCATAGGTGTCTTCGTAAGAAGAACCGTCTTTTTGTGCCTTCTGATTTTGCACATAGGCATGACATTCTTGATGATTGCCATCGTTCTAAGTATACAATTCATCCCGGTAGTAGTAAGATGTATGCCGATATGCGTCATCTTTATTATTGGGAAGGCATGAAGCGCGATATGGCGAGTTATGTGAGCAACTGCATGACATGTCAACGTGTGAAGGCCGAACATCAGCGTCCTTCTGGACTTCTTCAACCTCTTGAGATTCCATTGTGGAAGTGGGATCAAATTTCTATGGATTTTATTGACGGCCTACCTCGTTCGAGATCAGGTCATTCTAGTATTTGGGTTATTGTTGATCGCCTCACCAAGTCTGCTCATTTTGTCCCTATTAAGTCTAATAGGACAGCTTCGCATTTGGCCAAGTCGTATGTCAAGGAAATCGTGAGACTTCACGGTGTTCCTAGTTCTATTGTGAGTGATCGTGATCCTTTATTCACGAGTCATTTTTGGAAGAGTCTTCAGCAAGCTTTGGGAACAAAGCTTAATTTTTCTACAGCTTATCATCTGCAGTCTGACGGACAGACTGAACGGGTGAATCGTATTTTGGAAGATCTTCTCCGTATTTGTATTTTTGATTTCGGTGGTTGTTGGGAGGATCACCTACCTCTTGTAGAGTTCTCCTACAACAATAGTTTTCAGTCTAGTATCGGTATGGCTCCTTTCGAAGCCTTATACGGAAGGCCATGTCGATCACCTTCTTGTTGGTTGGAATCTGGGGAGAAGCTTATTCTTGGCCCGGACTTTGTTTGTCATTCTTCTGAGAAGATTGATCTTATTCGATTGAGGATGAAAGAGGCACAGAGTCGCCAGAAATCCTACGCGGACAACCGTAGGAAGCCTCTCGAGTTCTCGATTGGCGATCTTGTTTTTATTCGTGTTTCTCCTTTGAAAGGGGTTATGCGTTTCAGTGCGACTGGAAAATTGGCTCCTCGTTATATAGGACCGTTTTCTATTACTGAACGTATTGGCCCTGTGGCTTATAGAGTTTCACTTCCAGCTCATTTATCTGGCATTCATGACGTGTTTCACGTCTCGCAACTTCGGAAGTGTCTTCGAGAATCGAATTCTGTAATTGATTCTCCTGATTTGCAAGAACTTGAGATCTCACCGGACTTATCTTTTGTACAGCAACCTATTCGCGTGCTTGACACGGAGGTGCGACACCTTCGGAACAAGGACGTGCCGCTCGTTAAAGTTCAATGGTCCGCTAATCCCAATGACTGTACTTGGGAAACCAGAGAGTATATCGAGCGATCTTATCCAGGTTTTCTATCCTTGCTTCGTAATGGTAAGTCTATTTCCGTGTCTAAAGTTTATTCTTTCTTTTGTATGTTGTATGTATGTAGTTGTTACAAATATCGTCTCTAGGAATTGCGGGGACGCAATTTTGTAAGGAGGGGAGATCTGTAACAACCCGCATATTTAACGATTTTATATTTAAATGTTTGATTTAAATATAGCGTCGTTATTCGGATTTTGGGGTCCGAAATGTTACTTTCTGCAAATGGCCGAATTGGAGCTCGAAACCATTTCCATTGAGTCCAAAATGGCGTTTGCGATCTTTTTGAGTATAATCTTTGATATGTTTGGAGTTTGTGCAATTTTGGCTACTTTTCCTATTGGGTTTGGGGTTGGGTTCAGCCCACTAGCTCACTTAATCCCCTAGCTCAACCCTTCTCTTCATTTCATCTTCATTTCATTTTATTTCTCAAACTAAAAACTGAAATGGGGGAAAGGAAAGAGAAATAGAAATTAGCAAGCCCTAGTTTCTCCTTTGTAACTTGATTCTTGCTCCAAAATCAAAGAGAATCCATTGGTAAGTTCATCTCCACCTTCTCCATCTTTTCTCCTCTTCAATTTCTGTAATTTTCCTAACCCTAACTTAGGAAATACTTGCTTTGATTCTAGATTGAAGCTTGTAGTGTTGAAGTGGAGTGTAGTTGGTTGATCCCTTGCAATTGTGCTTCTTCATCTTCTTTGTTTTGTGTAAAAAGGTGAGTTTTGAACTCACATCTACTTCTCTTGATTTCATTGATGTTAGGTATGAATTCCTAACACCTTGTTCATATGCACTTGCAATTGGTTTGGGTTGAATTGGGGAATATTCCAATTTTTAGTGTTTTGGGTTCAAATCTTTGAAATCCTAACTTTGATGTTTTAATCATGTTTTGGTGATGCATCGAGGAACATATAGGGCCGGGTCGTCGATTGGCATAAGCCCTTAGAGCCAATGTTCGTCCGATTGCATTTTGGGAGAGTTTGCTCTTCATTTGAATAAGGATGAAAAACAGCCCAGGCAGGATTCAGTCGACTGAAAACTCTACACAGTCGACTGAACCTGAAACCCGAGAGTTTCCAGGCATGATTCAGTCGACTGAAAAACTCTACACAGTCGGCTGAACCTGGAAACAGAAAGTCTCCTGAACCTGGAAAATTTTCCAAGTATAGGGTCAGTCGACTGAAAACTCTGTTCAGTCGACTGAACCTGCTGTTTCAGCCCACTTTGCCTTTTGAGATTGAATTTTCAATTTGAATCGATTCATGATGATCCTATGTATGATTATCAATTGATTTGACTTTGATGGTTCCTTTTAATTTTAATCCACGGGTTTTTTCATAAAATAATCTCTCGAATCGCAATTAAAAGTTCGTTTCTCTAATTTATAAATTCTATTTAAAACACACACACTTTCGCACTTCGAACGAAGTGGAAGGGTGATTAAATGGTTGGGCAAAACACGGACCATGAATCTGTGCGTTTATCCTTCCGATTAATCCTTGACCTATTCGATTGATTGTTTTGACCTTCGGGTTTGGTTTATCGATGATATGAGGTAAACTTTGTACTGCTTTGAGTGTGAAAGGGACTGACGGATAGTAAACCGTTTAGTGCGAACGAGTGGTTATGGGACATACGTTAACACTTTTCGGATTCCTTTTCGAGAGTTGTGACACATTCCGCCAGTTAGTGGTGTCCAGTACTGGGTCTTCGACCTTCACCACTACGGTTTATTGCCTCTGGGATGTGTCTTCGGACTGTCTCCCTAGGTTTGTTGCCTTCGGGTATGTTGCCTTCGGGTGTGTGCCTTCTGGTTTGTTGCCCTATATAGTTTCGCTCTGATGTTGGCCTTATGTGCCGCATGGGTGATACTTGGGTTTGGAGTCTTCGGGCTCATGGATCCTTGTTTGTACAGTACTGAGCTCGAGCAAATTTTATGATGTTTCATTGATATGTATATTCCCTTGGTATCGCCCTTCGTTATTGGTCTTTTTGAGCCGCATGGAGTATAGCGTTTACCTTGTGGAACTTGTATACCTTATTGGTATTTGTTGTTTTCCTATTGGCTTGTTTTGGGATATCTGTATCCTTTGTTTCTATATGTTGCCGATGATATGAGGCTTGTTCTATATGATTCATCTCTTGTTGATGATTGTGTTATCTCCCCTAGAGATATTTATTATACTGTATGACCTTGCAGGTTTATTAATGTTCAGTTTATCTAACTGATTTGTTATTTAGACTGATCCGTGTATTTTATACTCGGGTCAGACCGAGATGTTTCAGGTTAGGTGCTTTTGGGGACTTAGCCTATTTTGCTTCCGCATGGACTATTCGCTAGCGTCATTTTGTTATAGCGTCTTTTGTAGTCCTTATCTGTTATAACTTTGATTTATACTCTTTCGTCTCGTCTGTATATGGTGGTCTCCTGTACCACTTGACATGTATTATTTTGTATACTCTGTGGTGTATCTGTGTATGTGTATATTATGATCGACTGTTCTGTGATGTATATTACATTTGAGTTGTTATATTTTCTTCTGATAGATCCTATAGCCATTGTAGTTTTGCTTTAAATATTTATTGAATAGGTCGAATTATAATGTGTTTCTACTTTTCGACATATTTAGTGAATACTTAAGGTAAGATTGCACATGGTCGCTTCCATTATACTCTATTGTCCGCGTTAGCCGACAGTATTATCTATGTAATACTCCTTGTTAACGAGGCTCTCGGAGTGGGGCGTCACAGAAATGGAGTTTGGGGAAGATGAAAGGTGACTCGGAGTGGAGTGCGTGATTTCCTGTAGTCGACTCGAAGCAGATAGGTTGGAGTGTGACTCGAGACTTGCTTGAGTTTTTGGCGAGTTCCACTCGGGTTTGACCCGAGACGTTCTCATGTGCTAATATAATGCTTAAGTTTTTATAAAAGGAAATAAATTTATAAAATTAAAAACTTGTTCTTTTGAAGTAAAAGTTAATCAAACTTTTAAAAGTGTTAATTGAATTTATTTTCAAATTTAAAATGTTTTAAGATGATTGCTTTTGAATGTAATTAATTTAATTAAATTTTGAATTTTAATTTAAAAGGAGTGTTTTGAATTTAAATATTAAATCAAAGTTTTAAAGTAAATTTTAAGTATGTTTTAAAAACTAAAGTTTCAAAATTATATTGAAAATGAATAAGTTTAAATTAGATGATTAAATTGTTTTAAATTTTAAAATTGATTTCTAAATGCTTTATTTTCAAATAAGGTTAAGGTTATAATTTGTAAACCAATAAAATAATTTACCTTCAAGTTTTTAAAATTTGATTAATTCAAATAATTAATTTATGAGGATAATTAAGGTTAATTTATAATTGTTATGAATGTAAGAATACTTAATTAAATATGATTTGTTAATAAGTAAAAGATTAATTAAGATAAATGATTTTCTTAATTAATTAAGGATTTTCAAATATAAGAAGTTAAATAATTATTTAATTAATTTTGAACGATTAGTTAATTGTTTGTTTAATTTTAAATAATCACTTAATTGTGAATCAATTAAGTGTAATTATTTAATGATGAATAATTACTGAATGTAATTAAGTAGAAAAATTACTTATGGAAGTAATTAGTGGAAAATTACTTATAGAAGTATTTTGGTGAAGTGATTAAGGGATAATCACTTGATGTTATTAATTAAGGGATTAATTAATATAATTGATTTGAAGTTAATTAATTAAAGAGTAAGTAATTAATTTAAGAATTAAGGATTCTTTAATGATGGAATTAATTACTTGTTAAGGTAATCAATATAGAGAGTAATTAACTAATGAAAGTAATTAGAGAATAATTACTTATGAAAGAAATTAAGGGTTAATTACTTAGTTAATTTTGTTAATTAGTTTATGTGATTAATTAATTAATGAATGAGATTAATGTAAGATTAATTACTAAGTGTAATTAATTAAAAATGTAATTAATTAATAAAGTGATTAATTAAGGATTATTAATTAATGTAATTGACTTAATTAATCAGTATAATTAATCAAGATTAATATAATTAATTAAGATGTTAATTAAGATAAGTAATTATAAGTTTGTTAATTACTGTTTATGATTAATTAAGACTAATTAATGAGATGGTTAATTACAAGTTAATTATTTAATTAATTAAAGATATTATTAATTAATAAGGATCATTAGTTAATATGATTAATAAATTAATCAAGGTTGATTAATAAAAGTGATTTATTAAAGTATGATTAATCGTAATTAATAAAAGATTAATGTAATTAATCATAGTTGATTAATTAATGAAAATAAATGAAGGATCATAATTGTAACATCCCAGAATTTTGAGTACGGGATTTGTGAACATTTAATTCATTTTAAATGTTTACTACGGGTTTAAGTTTGATTTTGAACTAAAAGAATTGGGTTAAATTGAAATAACAAGTTATAATATTTAATGTGGAAATTCAATTGAAAATTGAATAATAATAATTGAATATTGGATTGAGATAATTTAGGAAATTGGATGTGAATTGATATAAAAATGATGTTTAAATGTGTTTTTAAGTTCAATTGGACATAAATGATATTATTGTATTTTTGGAAGAATTTAAAAGTTGATAAGTTATTAATTGGAATTTTATATTAATTTAAAAATGAATTTAATATTATTAAATATTGCAATTAATCCGGTTTAAGTCCAGAATGAACCAGGATAATTTCTAATGTATTTATAAATTCAATATGAATTATAATTAAGTTAATAAAATTTTAAAAGTGGAAGTTTTGAGTGATTTCGATAATTTCGAAAATTGCTTAATTTAATAGACGAGTTAAAATAGCCTTCCGGGGCACAGTCTCGGAATTCGACGAAACTAGTTTCATTGGATCCGTAATAGTTAGTTATTATCGGATTTCAATTATCGTAGCAATCGGAGTTGTCGTTTGACCCCGGCAGCTCGAAACGCATCGAAATCGTTTTAATCGATTTAATTTCAAATTGATCGTTTAATCTCGTAACTCGCGCATATGACCGAATTAGCTTACGAAACCTGTTCCATTGTGTCCGGAACGCGGAAAAACCCCAGGATAGCCTGTCGGAGCGTGAGAATCGGATGTCGTTTGCATTCACGTTTTAACGAGATTTTATATTAATAAAATATTATTAAATTTATATATATATATTCTATTATCTTTGCAAACCCTAATATTTTAGCACCAGCCGCCGTTCTATGCTTGAATGGCCGAAAATATCCTCATTTCATTTCGAATTTTCACTCAATCCTTGCATTAATTTCAAAAACTTTCTACATGAACATTGTAGAGGGCTTCGAGATCTACACATCTAACGGTAGGTCTTCGCTATTGTCACCGTGGGTGGCCAGAAATTGGCTGGGAATGGGCGGCGTTTGGGCTCGTCGTTGGAGACCTTGTGTTGACCGAGCTCTGAGGGGTTTTGGTCGAGTATAGAGGAAGTGAAGAGCTTCGAAGTGGGCTTGGTTGATCGACCTCTGGTGGTGGTCGGAGGGTGCGGTTCGAAGCCCTAGTTTGGGCTGATGGGTTCTTCGTGAGTGGTAGATGCGAACGAGAAGAACAGGTTTTGCGTGCGCGTGGGAAGAACGTGGTGGATGGCCGCGTGTTATGGTATAAAAAAAAAAAAAAAGAGAGACTTCTTTTAAATTCAAATTGGAATTTATAAAATACATAACTTTTGCATATGTTATCAGTTTCGGACGAAACTGGAAGCGTTGGAATCGCAGAGTCGAATACTACGCGATGGTGCAGATCTGGATCCATTCCGGGCAAGTAGAAATTTAGGTTAAATCGAACGTCGTTCGATTTAATTTGAATTTCGAACGCTCGCCGAAACTCAAGGTGAGTTATTCTCACTCACATCTGGATACTAGTAAAGTAGACAGTTAGTATTGATTGGTTGTTTGGATGTTTAGCTGAATATGTTAGTTGTTATCAAATTGAATTGATATATATACTGTTGTGCTAATATTTGTGGATGCAGGGAAAACAGGTTGGAGGGATCCAACGGGATTCCTCACAAAGTAGTAATATTTTTATATTGATGATTATGCCTGGTTATATATTGTGATTGATAAGTTGGAATTTAATTGCATTGTGATATTGTGGTTTAAACTATAAACCCAGAATATTAGTTATAAAGAAAATTGCAGTTTTAATTATAAAGAAATTAAATTGGGTTTCAAAGAAATTGAGAAAGGGTTAAATAAGAAATTAAAAGAATATAAATATTTGAAACCTGATTTGGATGGAAAACTGAAATAAATTTGTATAGAAATATTACTGGATAAATTATAAATCCAAAATTAATTATATTTGATAAATTGAATTTAGAGAAATAAAGGTATTGCTAAATAATGGATTTAAAAGGATTAAAATTTGAAATCTATTTAGAATGGAAATTGGAAGTTTTAAAATTTGGAATGATAATTAATTTAAATGTTATTAGTTGAAGTTTTGGGAAATAAATTTATGTTATAAAACCCTAAAACTTAATTTAATAAATGGACAGAAATCGTGAGAAGGATTTCTGTGATGATTTAGTAGAAATGAGATTTCCTAGGGAAAAATCCAAGTTCGAGTTTTAAATTGATTTTATAAAAAGAAAGTTTAAAATCTAAACTAATTTTAAAGAATGTCTTAAAAATTATTATTTTAAAGTGATTATTTATAAATTAGCAATAGTAAAATTTTATAAATATCTTAATAATTATGTTTATAAATGGATTTGTTTTAAAAGCTAGTTTTGACCTAAGTATATTGAAATAAGTATTAATCTTTTTACAACTCTATTTTTAAAATATAGTGTAACTAAAACCTTATTTTAAATCAAGTTATATCTTATATAATAGTTTTGTTTTAAATATTTTGAAATTTATATTTTGAGTAAATAATTAGTAGTAAATTTATCTATTTTAAAGTATATTTCAGTATAAAATGTTTTAACTGTTTTTAAATACAAATGTTTTGAACTTGGATATTTCCAATGGAAATATATGGTAAATGATTTACCTTGTAAAGGAGGAATTTTGAGAAATGTTTTCAAATGAGATTTGGAAATTTGGTAATATATCTTTTAAAGATATTTGAGGTAAATAAATAATTTGGGAATTATTTATTGTGTGATGGATGCTATGGATGTTTATGAATATAAATTGATAGTTAAATCACCGACTATCAATATTGGACAAATGCGTTGATCGTTTCGAAGAGACCGGGATCGAGATTTATTTCTCGAAAACCACTTCGATCCGGTTTGTACGTTTTCGTACGATAAACGTTTTTCGGAGTCGAAGATGGAGCAGTGAAGTGCAAGGGCTAGTCGCTACTAATCCTGAGGATATTTCCAAAATGGATGTGGTAGGAATAGTGCCTTCGGTTCCGTTCGAACCCGGGACGGACTTGTATGGACGAATGCTTCGTGACATCGTCAGCGGACGATGGGCATTCTAAGTGAAACGTTCTAAAGGTAACGTTAAGCCTCAAGCCTCACCAACCGGGAATGACTGAAAATCAGGGGATATGCAGCAAGGCTTCGTGGGTAGCCCCCACTGGAGAGTAAGGTCATCCCTGTCTAGAGGTTCCTTTTTATTTCGGCTTAGTGGTGCGGTTGCTGATCCCAACCGCGGGGTGATCTTATTCGGAATTGCCCATAGGTGATTCCGGTCTTGTGTTGCAGGGGACGAAGGGAGTAGTCCTCGGTACTGTGATCTAGACCACGTACTGTGACAGGTGGTACCCCAGTGCCTAGTCATTGTTGGAAATCCATTTTTCCCTACGAGCCTTTTACGAGTTTTGTTTGTATTACCCACTTCGGTGGCTAGTAGCTGGAATTTAATGAATGTAACAATTTCGGCTATTTTATAAGTATTTGTAAATAGACCCTATTATAATATCAGAGGATTTCTATAAAAAGAGTTTTAGCTATCGTAAGGTAAAAACCCGACATGTTTATTTGTGGCGTGGTCTTACGAGATGCTTTTGTTTTCAAAAGGATTTTTGAAACTTTAATAATCAATTGTGTGCATTATTATCAGCTGGTATTCCAGACTGACTCGGGTGTTATTTCATTATAATGCTCGGGTCAGACCGAGTATTATATGTTCAGGATAGGTTGCTATGGAGCAGAAGAGGAGCTGGAGTTCGAGACGTATTATATGTACCTATATATATATCCGCTGCTATGGTTGTATGGTATGTCTGATTTGTATTGATTGATGTATGAGGTACTCTGATGATATGTGGTATATAAACAGTTATAGATTTCAATTTTGTGTAAAGATATATAGTTGCTATTATATTTTATTCCGCTGCGACTGTGAGATTCTGATATTGTTTAGTTTCTTCTTCTTCTATCTCTTTTTCTTTAACCTCAATGGTTCGTATTTCTGTTCCACTTGAGTCAATTAGGGTAGAATAATGTTGATTCAAGGGGTACGGATTTGCGGGCTGTCACACTTGGTATCAGAGCATAGGTTGGCGACAACCTAGGCTTTGGTGGGGTAATTTCTCATTTAATAGAGTCAATAGTACTCTATAATGAGCTGAGCGTATTTATAGCTATGAGAGCGTACTTGTTAGTGTTTATAAAATTGTTTTTATACTGTGTTGACTTATCGGTTGAGTGTTTATGAATTCTGGTCGGTGCGGGAAGTACAACCGTATCGATAGGGGTTTCTAAACTCTTAAACAAGATAAACCGACATAGTATTGTTTTTAAAATGGATAAATGAAATAATTTTATCCAAATTTATATTTTGATATAAAGAAAATGTTTTTTTTTAGCTTATTATATATTAGATGTTTGTTGGATTGTTAATACCGTAATTAAGTAAGAATATTGAATTTGATCAAAATTGAAATAATAAGCTAATAAGAATAAAGATATTAAAATGGTCTATAACCAAATAGAATTAGTTAAATAAGTTGTAATAAGAGAAAGTGAAATTAAAATTAGAATTTAACCAGAATTTAAAACCTGGAAGTTTTGGGAAGGATTTTAAATACATTGAAAATAAAAGTTTGGAAATTTGAAATCCTGGGAAGTTTGAAATGTTTTCCAATGTATTGAAGGCAATAATGGAATGTTGTTTTGGGTAATATTTTTGAATGGCAACTGTTTGAAAAGAATTTGGGAAAAATAAGAAGCATTGAACTCACTGCAGTCGCTGGAAAATAATCCTGATGATGCTGGCCACATCATTAGAATTCATTTTCGAGTTTCTAAAGTGATGGATTGCTTCCCTAGTAATTGGTTATGGTATTGTTTGGATTTGTTGGGAATAACAGTTGTTTTGGATATTTCAAAAATGGAAATTTGTTTTGGAATATAAACAAATTGTTTTGGGTACAACCAAATTGGTTTGGAAAACATGGAGATTTGATTGATATACCAAATGGGTATATATTTAGTATTTCAAAATGGTTTTGACATAAAACCGGGTAAATTGAATTCTGGGAAAGTTCTTATTAAATAATGAGTAAAGTTGAAATGAATCAACTATTGAATTTGTTAAAGTGAAGCTAATGCTAATAAGAAGGAAGAAATGAAAATCTTAAATCTTGGAATTAAAATTTAATTTGAAAAATTGAAAGTGAATAACATATATTGAAGTGAATAAAATATGTTGAGGTGAATGGAAATTCAAATTTAACTTGGATAAGTAAATAAATTGGACTTAAAATAAGTTGATTTGGATTAAAATTGGAATATAAGATGACTTGAAATTGTGAGTCATTGTGACCCACAAGCTATTAATTGTTATGCTTATGGTTGAGGTTATAAATTTAAAGGTTTACAAAGGGTTAAGGTGGAAGAAGATTTGTATTCTTAAAATTTCAGTGATACACATATATATAAAATTTGAAATTGTGGTTATATGATGTAAAAGAATTAAAATGAGCAATATGAGCTTTTAAATAAGTAAGTTGGTGAACTTATATATTGAAATGGAATTATAATCACAAATGAGGAAATAGTGGAATGGTATGGTGAATTCAAACTTAATCTCTAATTGAAATATAAAGAAGTGAATGAATTTCACTTAGTAAACAAGTTTTGAACTTGTATTTGGAGAATTAAATTGTGAATTTGAAATTGAAATAAATCTAGATGAAATGGAAAATTTAAAATTGAGAAATTGGAATTTAATTCAATCTGGATGAATTGGAATTAAAGTAAATAGCTATAAAGGTGAAATGTAAATTGTTTATAATTGCATAAAGGAATTCATATTCTTAAGTTATTAAGTGTTATAATTTGAATATGTTATTGTGAAATGGGAAGAGTTGAAGGGTGTGGCAAATTTAAATTTTGACCATAAATGAGATGCAAAGTCTAATGAAGCAAAATGAGAACATAAATGTGAATGTTCTTAAGTGGAAAATAAGTCTTGAACTTATGTATGGGGAGAATAAGGTTTGTTTGGTAACGAAATTGAAATTGAATTTCAGTTGTGTAATAAATAATATTGAAAGAAATTTAGATTCTATTTAAAGGAGTAAAAAGAAAAGGTAGAAAATTTAAATGTGCCAAATGAAATAATTGGAAAATGGTGATATTATGAATGAATTCAGAGTAAATTAAGAAAGTGGATTAAAACCTAATATGGATTAGGTTATTGACTGAATTAAATTACAAATTAATGGAATTTGTATTGTAATGGATGGAATTTGATAATCAGTCAAAATTTGAAGGTAAATAAAATCCAGTTTGGGTTGGGATTTAATGTTGGTAATAAATATGGGAAGGGCAAATGAATAATGGGATTTGAATATATTAATGATGATTTGAATTGTGAATAAAATTCAAATGAGTGAAATAAATTTATATGGACTCTTTGTTAATAAAATAAATTTGTAAATGGATTGAATTAATAAACAAGGAGCATTCAAATTTATAAATAGATTGAAATTTGATTGGAATGGGAATCAAATGGAAATAAAATTTGATTTATAAGAAGATAATGGTAATATTGAGAAGAAAGCTTAAGTAAATTAAATAAATGTGATTAAGCTTTATAATGTTGTCTTGTATAAATTTTGTTTGGGTAAAAAAAAAAATTTGAAGTGCAAGTGGAAATGGTTTTAATTAATATTGAGATATGGATATAAGAGATGTAAATAATCCAGGATGAAATGATATTAATATAAACTGGGATTGGTTAAAGAAATAAAGATGTAAGGAAATGTAATTTAACAATTACATTGGAAAGAAGAAAAAAAAAAATGTTTGAGTTGTGAACCTGGTAATGGAGTAAGATTAATATAAATCTAAGTTGAAATTAATTTTAAATGGTTATAAGCTTAAGTGGCAATTGTTTTGCTTGAATGACTTGAATATTTGAATGTATTTAGAATTAAGTTGTTTAAACAACTAAATTGGTTTTGGATAAATTGGAATTTGATTAAGTGAAGTCAAATTAAAATGAAACTAAATTTGGTATGCAAGAAAGAATTGAGATATTATGAAATTGAATTTGGGTTTAAAATATATTGAGCTGGATTGGAATATAACCTAAGGGTTGTATATTAATGCAATCAAACTTGGTGATTATGCATATGAATAGACATAAGCATAAAGGAAATGTGAGTCCTTTACATTGGTAATAAGAATTTGATTGTGAATCAAATTTAAATAATGTTGCATATAAATGAATTAAAGCACTTATTCATGATATTAAAGTGAATAGGAATGGGTGGTCTTATTGTATGCAAAATTGAATTGGTTTTTGAAATGTTTGGAAGGGATTGGAAATTATTAAGTGACTTTGCTTATGAATGAAAATGGATTACCCTAGTAAGGCAAATGCTTCAAAATTTTGAAGTGAAAAAAATTGGTTTGTAAATCAACTTGATATTGAAATGGTGTAGAAAGATGTTAGTGAAGCATATGTTAATCCTATTGAGATAAATATGAATTGTATATGGTTGATTTGAGTATAAATCATTCAAGTGAAAGTAAATAATGTTGGACTTGAATAGATAATTGGAAAGATGATTTAAAATCTTGAATTGTTGGTAAAGGATGGTTAATATTAGTAAATTTTGAAATTTGCTTGATTTGGATTATGCCATAGATATGTTGGATTGCTTTTATATTGGAAAATGTTGATTAAAATGCACAGATCTTGTAACTAATGAGTATGTTGAGTAAGTGCAGGAATGCGAGGCGCTCGAGAGGGTTTGAAGCGCGTATATGCATTATATATTAGCTACTTGCTATTAAAATTTTGCTAAAAGGTACGCCTACGCAAATAAAATTGAAAAAATGATATATATATTATGATATATTTTGGTTTCCGGCCTTGTGAGCCGATGTATATATATTTGTGTATCCTGCGATATCGCAGAAGCTCCTCCGTACAGGGGAGACTCTGCCAAAATTTTCCGGAAATTTTGGGAGTTAGAAAATTTTTGGGTTTTGGGAAAAGTTAAGTAACTTATGAAGTTATAAGTTAAAATTAAAGCTTTAGAATTAATAAAGCAAATAGGTTTGGGAATTGAACAAAAAGGATTTTGTGAAGTGAATATAAGCTTTTAACTAAGCTAATGGGATAAGTAGATGAGTTTGAGAGTATGTTCTACCTTATACAAATTTCGGGGACGAAATTTTTATAAGGGGGGAGGAATGTAACATCCCAGAATTTTGAGTACGGGATTTGTGAACATTTAATTCATTTTAAATGTTTACTACGGGTTTAAGTTTGATTTTGAACTAAAAGAATTGGGTTAAATTGAAATAACAAGTTATAATATTTAATGTGGAAATTCAATTGAAAATTGAATAATAATAATTGAATATTGGATTGAGATAATTTAGGAAATTGGATGTGAATTGATATAAAAATGATGTTTAAATGTGTTTTTAAGTTCAATTGGACATAATTGATATTATTGGATTTTTGGAAGAATTTAAAAGTTGATAAGTTATTAATTGGAATTTTATATTAATTTAAAAATGAATTTAATATTATTAAATATTGCAATTAATCCGGTTTAAGTCCAGAATGAACCAGGATAATTTCTAATGTATTTATAAATTCAATATGAATTATAATTAAGTTAATAAAATTTTAAAAGTGGAAGTTTTGAGTGATTTCGATAATTTCGAAAATTGCTTAATTTAATAGACGAGTTAAAATAGCCTTCCGGGGCACAGTCTCGGAATTCGACGAAACTAGTTTCATTGGATCCGTAATAGTTAGTTATTATCGGATTTCAATTATCGTAGCAATCGGAGTTGTCGTTTGACCCCGGCAGCTCGAAACGCATCGAAATCGTTTTAATCGATTTAATTTCAAATTGATCGTTTAATCTCGTAACTCGCGCATATGACCGAATTAGCTTACGAAACCTGTTCCATTGTGTCCGGAACGCGGAAAAACCCCAGGATAGCCTGTCGGAGCGTGAGAATCGGATGTCGTTTGCATTCACGTTTTAACGAGATTTTATATTAATAAAATATTATTAAATTTATATATATATATATTCTATTATCTTTGCAAACCCTAATATTTTAGCACCAGCCGCCGTTCTATGCTTGAATGGCCGAAAATATCCTCATTTCATTTCGAATTTTCACTCAATCCTTGCATTAATTTCAAAAACTTTCTACATGAACATTGTAGAGGGCTTCGAGATCTACACATCTAACGGTAGGTCTTCGCTATTGTCACCGTGGGTGGCCAGAAATTGGCTGGGAACGGGCGGCGTTTGGGCTCGTCGTTGGAGACCTTGTGTTGACCGAGCTCTGAGGGGTTTTGGTCGAGTATAGAGGAAGTGAAGAGCTTCGAAGTGGGCTTGGTTGATCGACCTCTGGTGGTGGTCGGAGGGTGCGGTTCGAAGCCCTAGTTTGGGCTGATGGGTTCTTCGTGAGTGGTAGATGCGAACGAGAAGAACAGGTTTTGCGTGCGCGTGGGAAGAACGTGGTGGATGGCCGCGTGTTATGGTATAAAAAAAAAAAAAAAGAGAGACTTCTTTTAAATTCAAATTGGAATTTATAAAATACATAACTTTTGCATATGTTATCAGTTTCGGACGAAACTGGAAGCGTTGGAATCGCAGAGTCGAATACTACGCGATGGTGCAGATCTGGATCCATTCCGGGCAAGTAGAAATTTAGGTTAAATCGAACGTCGTTCGATTTAATTTGAATTTCGAACGCTCGCCGAAACTCAAGGTGAGTTATTCTCACTCACATCTGGATACTAGTAAAGTAGACAGTTAGTATTGATTGGTTGTTTGGATGTTTAGCTGAATATGTTAGTTGTTATCAAATTGAATTGATATATATACTGTTGTGCTAATATTTGTGGATGCAGGGAAAACAGGTTGGAGGGATCCAACGGGATTCCTCACAAAGTAGTAATATTTTTATATTGATGATTATGCCTGGTTATATATTGTGATTGATAAGTTGGAATTTAATTGCATTGTGATATTGTGGTTTAAACTATAAACCCAGAATATTAGTTATAAAGAAAATTGCAGTTTTAATTATAAAGAAATTAAATTGGGTTTCAAAGAAATTGAGAAAGGGTTAAATAAGAAATTAAAAGAATATAAATATTTGAAACCTGATTTGGATGGAAAACTGAAATAAATTTGTATAGAAATATTACTGGATAAATTATAAATCCAAAATTAATTATATTTGATAAATTGAATTTAGAGAAATAAAGGTATTGCTAAATAATGGATTTAAAAGGATTAAAATTTGAAATCTATTTAGAATGGAAATTGGAAGTTTTAAAATTTGGAATGATAATTAATTTAAATGTTATTAGTTGAAGTTTTGGGAAATAAATTTATGTTATAAAACCCTAAAACTTAATTTAATAAATGGACAGAAATCGTGAGAAGGATTTCTGTGATGATTTAGTAGAAATGAGATTTCCTAGGGAAAAATCCAAGTTCGAGTTTTAAATTGATTTTATAAAAAGAAAGTTTAAAATCTAAACTAATTTTAAAGAATGTCTTAAAAATTATTATTTTAAAGTGATTATTTATAAATTAGCAATAGTAAAATTTTATAAATATCTTAATAATTATGTTTATAAATGGATTTGTTTTAAAAGCTAGTTTTGACCTAAGTATATTGAAATAAGTATTAATCTTTTTACAACTCTATTTTTAAAATATAGTGTAACTAAAACCTTATTTTAAATCAAGTTATATCTTATATAATAGTTTTGTTTTAAATATTTTGAAATTTATATTTTGAGTAAATAATTAGTAGTAAATTTATCTATTTTAAAGTATATTTCAGTATAAAATGTTTTAACTGTTTTTAAATACAAATGTTTTGAACTTGGATATTTCCAATGGAAATATATGGTAAATGATTTACCTTGTAAAGGAGGAATTTTGAGAAATGTTTTCAAATGAGATTTGGAAATTTGGTAATATATCTTTTAAAGATATTTGAGGTAAATAAATAATTTGGGAATTATTTATTGTGTGATGGATGCTATGGATGTTTATGAATATAAATTGATAGTTAAATCACCGACTATCAATATTGGACAAATGCGTTGATCGTTTCGAAGAGACCGGGATCGAGATTTATTTCTCGAAAACCACTTCGATCCGGTTTGTACGTTTTCGTACGATAAACGTTTTTCGGAGTCGAAGATGGAGCAGTGAAGTGCAAGGGCTAGTCGCTACTAATCCTGAGGATATTTCCAAAATGGATGTGGTAGGAATAGTGCCTTCGGTTCCGTTCGAACCCGGGACGGACTTGTATGGACGAATGCTTCGTGACATCGTCAGCGGACGATGGGCATTCTAAGTGAAACGTTCTAAAGGTAACGTTAAGCCTCAAGCCTCACCAACCGGGAATGACTGAAAATCAGGGGATATGCAGCAAGGCTTCGTGGGTAGCCCCCACTGGAGAGTAAGGTCATCCCTGTCTAGAGGTTCCTTTTTATTTCGGCTTAGTGGTGCGGTTGCTGATCCCAACCGCGGGGTGATCTTATTCGGAATTGCCCATAGGTGATTCCGGTCTTGTGTTGCAGGGGACGAAGGGAGTAGTCCTCGGTACTGTGATCTAGACCACGTACTGTGACAGGTGGTACCCCAGTGCCTAGTCATTGTTGGAAATCCATTTTTCCCTACGAGCCTTTTACGAGTTTTGTTTGTATTACCCACTTCGGTGGCTAGTAGCTGGAATTTAATGAATGTAACAATTTCAGCTATTTTATAAGTATTTGTAAATAGACCCTATTATAATATCAGAGGATTTCTATAAAAAGAGTTTTAGCTATCGTAAGGTAAAAACCCGACATGTTTATTTGTGGCGTGGTCTTACGAGATGCTTTTGTTTTCAAAAGGATTTTTGAAACTTTAATAATCAATTGTGTGCATTATTATCAGCTGGTATTCCAGACTGACTCGGGTGTTATTTCATTATAATGCTCGGGTCAGACCGAGTATTATATGTTCAGGATAGGTTGCTATGGAGCAGAAGAGGAGCTGGAGTTCGAGACGTATTATATGTACCTATATATATATCCGCTGCTATGGTTGTATGGTATGTCTGATTTGTATTGATTGATGTATGAGGTACTCTGATGATATGTGGTATATAAACAGTTATAGATTTCAATTTTGTGTAAAGATATATAGTTGCTATTATATTTTATTCCGCTGCGACTGTGAGATTCTGATATTGTTTAGTTTCTTCTTCTTCTATCTCTTTTTCTTTAACCTCAATGGTTCGTATTTCTGTTCCACTTGAGTCAATTAGGGTAGAATAATGTTGATTCAAGGGGTACGGATTTGCGGGCTGTCACAATAATTAATGTAATTAATGATAGTAATTAAAGGTTAATTACTGTATATGGATAAGAATAATTATTTTGTGGAATTAATTAAAGAATTAAAGGCTAATTACTTAAATGTAATTAAAGAATAATTAATCAAGAAGATTAATTAAGGAAGATCATTTATAAATGATTAATAAATTAATTTGTAATTAATTAATGAAGAAGGATTAAGGTAATCCAATTGATTAAGAGTTAATCAAACCTGTTTATGGGTAATTGATTGATATTGTATGATTAATATTGGATGATTGATATTGGATGTTTGAATGATGTTGGATGATTTGGGTGTGATATCACTGATATGTGATATGCTGCTTTGTGAGATAATTGGTTGATATGAATTATCTATTGTGATAATGTGATTCATCTTTCTGTTATGTTATTCTGAATATAAGTTTAAATGTTTAATCCCTTAAACAACTTGGACATTAAAATGGCATTTGGATTCAGTGAGACCGGGATCAGGTTTCCATATTTGGATATCCGAAAACCACATCGATCCAAAATAAACGTTAGGTCGTGAATCCAAGTTGAGCTTAGTGAAGACTCGAAGTGTAAGAACTATTCGTCAGTATAAATCTGAGGGTGATTCCGTGATGAGTTTGACGAAGATAGTACTTTCAGGTTCGAGATAGTGATTCAAAGTGCAAGGGCTATGGTCATTGACTCTGAGGGTGATTCCAAAATGAGTGCAACGAGATAGTGCCTTCGGTTTCGTTCGAACCCGAAACGAACTTGTATGGATTGAATGCTTTCAGAACATCGTCAGGTGGATGATGAGCATTTTAAGATGGATGTGTTCTATAAAGGTAATCGCAGCCTCAAGCCTCATTAACCGGGAATGGCTATAACAGGGGAGGTGTAGCAAGGCTAGGTGGGTAGCACCTATTTCAGGGTGAGGTCATCCCTGTCTAGATGTCCCTTTTTCTTTCGACTTAGTGGGTGGTTGATCGCGCCAACCATGGGGTGATCTTACTCGGAACTGTCCAGTAAGGGATGGTCTTGGCTTTGTGTTGCAGGGGATTGGGAGTGTTCCTCGGTACGGTGATCTAGGCCACGTTCTATGACGGGCGGTACCCCAGTAGCCATGCCATTGATGGAAACCCATTCTTCCTACGAGACCCTACGCTTTTGATTGTATTACCCACTTTTGTGGCTAGTAGCTGGAATTTAATAATGTAACAATTTCGGCTATTTCTTATTTACTTGAAAACCCTAGACACTATTATAATATCACTGGATCTCCTATCAAATGTTTTGGTTAGCGTAAGGTAAAAACTTTTCCATGTTTATGTGTGGGAAGTCTTACGTGATACCTTTATTTTCAAAGAATTTTCTAAAGTTAAGCAATTTTAACCCGTTTACTCACACCAGACCTCTCTCTGACCCGAGTATTTATTTTCTATTTTACTAAACTCTTGGGTACTCATATTATGTATGAGTAGTCAATGGATTCAGGTTAGCTGGACGAATTCTGAAGGAGATTTGGAGCAGGAGGCTTCCGCTTTGATATGTTATGGTTCCGCTGTGTTAGTGTTATGTATATATTGTATTGATGTACTTGAGTTGTATGGTTAGATAGATGTTTATAACTGTCAAATATGTATGTATAAGTTGTGTACTCTGATGTTTATGATATTATGCAATATTTTATGAGATATATTATATTTCATTTGTTCTGCTGTGATTTATCTGTTGCTGTTGAGTTTCGTCTTTTCCTATCTTTTCTTCTTCTATCCCTTTCTTTCTTAAACAAGGGGTCTGGGGTGATCTTATTCCGTAGTGAGTTATCTGCAACATATTATGTAACACAAAGCCGGGACCATCCCTTACTGGACAGTCCCGAGTAAGATCACTCCTTGGTTGGCGCGACCAACCACAAAAGTTTTATTTTGGTGAAGCAGCTCTGATACCAAGTGAAACGACCTGCCTTTCTCTCCATAGAAAGATGCATCACTTTTAAGAAAGAAAGGGATAGAAAAGAGAAAAGACAGAGAAAAGAGAAAGAACAACATCAGAATCTAAATAGCGGAACAAATACATTATATTAATCACATAATATATTACATAGTATCATATACATCAGAGTTACACAGCTTATACAACACACAATAGACAGTTATAAACATTTGTCTAGTTATACAACTCAATACACAACATAGACAACGACTCAGAGAACACACAACGAATACTATATATCTATACGCTGAAGCCTCCTGCTCCATTGCTCGTCCCGAATTTGTCAAACCACCATCACTAGCTCTCGAGTAAGATCAAGAAATCCCACTCAAATCTGAAACAAAACCCATGTCAGAGAAATCCTTCATTCCCACCGCTCCGACCAACTAATCCATCGAAGAAACGGGTCCTCTCTGCTGCTTCTGAATTCCACCTCTAGGAAACTGCTAAGCCAAAAAAAAATCTTCCTGCTGGAACACAAAACACTTCCGAGCTGCACCGCTGACACAGATGTTAAAGTCTTCTTAATCCAAGCTGCTGGATCTGCAAAACCAAATCAACCAATCCCACACAGGGCCCAAGTTTCTTGAGGAGATGCCCAAAAGAAACAAAACAAAAATTAAAAAAAAATAACACATGTCTAATATAGTAACATTTGTCATCTTTGATTCTTGTTTACTAAACACATGTTATTTAGGTGTCTTAAGAGATTTACACATGTCTTAAGAGTATTTTAATTTAATTTAAATTGTTTATAAAATCCTTTAACTTAATTTATTATGTATAAGTATATATAAATTTCCCCTTCTTTTATAGAAAATAAAACAAAAAAAATTATAAATAAAAGCTTATCCTAATATTTTTATGTATCTATTTTTTTAAATTTAATTTCACAACATTAAATTCAAATTCAAATTTAATTATAAAATCCCATTTAAAAATCAAGTTATATATATATGCATATATAACTCTTATTAAATTTATAAATAACAAATCCTATTTCTATAAAATCTATTCATGTTTATAAAAACAAGGTATTATAATTATCATTTGAAAAAAACAAATTAAACAATTTTAAATGATTTATAAAAGAGACTATAAATCATTTCTATTACTCAATATATTAAGATCATATGTAATTTGTAATTTGAACTCTTATATATAAATTTCAAGACAAAGCTTTTGTGTTAATTTTTTTTTCTATAAAATAAGGGGAAATTTATATATACTTATACATAATAAATTAAGTTAAAGGCTTTTATAAACGATTTAAATTAAATTAAAATACTCTTAAGACATGTGTAAATCTCTTAAGACACCTAAATAACATGTGTTTAGTAAACATGAATCAAAGATGACAAATGTTACTATATTAGACATGTGTCATTTTTTTTTAATTTTTTTTTCTTTTGTTTAAATAAATCATTTTACGCTTATATAAACATTGCTGCAACCAACTCCGACCACTCGCGACGACACACGCAAGTCAGCAATCATCCCCTAATTCAATTCCAACCCTCAAAACATTAGCAGAAACTAAAAATCAAAATCGATCTTTCGAGCTCAAAACTGGAACAATGTCGAAACCTGGAAATCGCCTCAAACACAAGATTCCGACCACCAGAGTAGCTTCACCTCCGTCCACGACCTCTTCCACACTCCAACTATCTTCTCCCTGAATCTGGGAAAGCTCGATCATCTCTAGAGTTCGCGTCAAACAAATTTTCTAATTAAGAGAAAACTAGGGTTAAAAATTTCAATCCTTAATCACCATCGCCACAATGCTTTGATCCACTACCCAATAATTTTCCCTGAATCTCCTATCACCAATCCATCACTAAGGAAGATACTGACCACCTAGATCAACAGTTACATACCAAAACACCTTTTCTGGTCAAACCAGAAATACTCAATCATCTTCAAACTAGAAATTTTAATTTAAGTTTTAAAAATCAAGTTTTAATATAAGTAATGAACTTATACTCCTGGAATAATGAATCTGAATAATTAAATTTCCACTTACATACAGTTTGTTCTGTTATTTTGAATTTCCAGTGACAATACCAAATTATTTATCCTAAATAAAACTTAAGACTTTAATCTATGATTCAACTAACATGTTTTGTTTGAAATTTGAACCTTAACATGGATTAGATTTTGAGTTCATGATTTTTGAACATAATTTAAGCCTGGAATCTA
Source organism: Allium cepa (assembly GCA_030765085.1). Taxonomy (NCBI): domain Eukaryota; kingdom Viridiplantae; phylum Streptophyta; class Magnoliopsida; order Asparagales; family Amaryllidaceae; genus Allium; species Allium cepa. Next base: position 556,565,996 of record CM060935.1, read on the forward strand.
GAACATGCAAGGATAAATCAACAGCAAGCATGCAACTGAGTTTTAAGATCAAAAGCAAATCAAAATTTAAGTCAAAAGCAGTTTCAACACCCTGTTCAGAAAGAAGAAAAAGGTTTTTCAATAGTGCTCTGCTCATAAAATTTTTTGGTGAGTAACATTTTTATCTAAAATAATTTAAGTAAATATGGTTGCCTGATTTATTCCTGATATAGTCATGATTTATGTGAATGATTATGATAGAATTCTCTGTATATATGTATGGGTTTCTGAATGCATTACTTTATCATGTAACGAACAAGTTTCATTCAATTATTAGGTCATAACAACAACCAAATCAAAAGAAATGAAATTTTGATTAATTTGAGCTTGTACTGTGCAGACAGTAACTTAGGTAAACAAACATGCATCTCATTCATACTTATATATACATAGCAATATATTTAACAATAAATATATACAATTCTACTTATTCCCATGGATAAATCAAACAACCAAATTATATACTTAATATTTTAAATTATGAAGTTAATCACCTGTATAGATGACAAAGCACCAGTTTTGAAAAACTTTTGAATCTTTAGAAAACTTGCTTGAATGCTTTAAAAGCTTTAAACTTGAATGCGGCTTGCAGAAAGATTGAGTTGCTAATGTCTTTAACTTGCTTTAGATTGCTGCATGCAGGTAGCTTAACTTCCAGATTTTAGAAGAATGTAGGAAATAATTCTCAGGTTGAAGAGAAATGATGTAGAGGCTTCAGATTGTTTTGAAAATGCTTTGCCTGTTGAAAATGTTACAGGAAATGATTTTGAAGAGTGATTTGTGTTTGGTTACAGGTTGCTGAGAAAACAGGTTTTAGAGGAAATGAAAATTGCATTTTGAAATATGTTACAAGGAATGATTACAAATTTGTTTGATTGAAAATGTTTTGCAGATTTTCTCTTTTTTTTTAAAATTGGAATGTTATGCTGATTTTTAATTACTTGGTTCTTGTTGAAACCCTCTGCATGCCTACAAATTGTTGTTTTAAAGGTTGAAACTTGCTGTTGAATTGAAAATCATCTTGAATGCTTCTATTGAACTCCATCTTGTTTTGAAGCTTCCCAGGTTGCAGAAAGTATTACAGATTTTAAATGAAAATAGTTTTCTGGTTTAGCTTTAGAATTGAAATATGTTTACATTATTGAATTTTGGTTTGAGAAGTTTTCGTACTTGGAATTATCTTTGTTTTCAGCTGAAAAATAAGGAAAGAAAAGTGAAGAGATGAAAAGTATATTTTAATAAATTAAGTTATGGTTTATTAAAAATTAAAGAAAGTAAATTTTTAAACGGCGACACTTGTTTTAGAACTTACATTTGTCACTCATATTACTTAATTGTTCAACACATGTTATTAAGATATCTTAAGATATCAACACATGTTTCTTAAGTATTTTTAATTAAATTTTCATTTAATTTAAATGTTAATATAAGCTTACATACTTAATTCACTTAATTAATAAATACTTATATATGTATATATAAATTATTCTTTAAAGAAAATATTATAAACCAATTATAATACAAATAAATTCTTATACATGTATTTTTAAAATCTAAAATATTTATCTTTATTGTTTAAGAGATAGTTTTTAAAAGAAAGTTTATTAATAACTTTTTATATATACATTTATATAACCATTTTAATTTAAGCATTTTAAAGAAAACAAAATAAAACTTTGTTTAAATCTTATTTAAACTATCACATTTAAAAAAATTATCCTATATTTTGAAAATATAGAATTAAACTTAAATTAACTTTTGAAAAATATTAATTTTAAAACAAAGCTTCAAATCATAATACATACATACATACATACATACATATATATATTATCAATAGATTATATTAAATTTCAAAACAACTTCAAATTATAACATATACATACATATATATTACAATTTGAAAATACATTTTTATTTAAAACAAAAGATCTTCCTATTCACAATATATATATCAAATATATATATATATATATATTATAAATAGAATAAAATTTTATTAGTTTTGAAAAATAATTCTTATCAATTTTAAATTGTTAGAAAAGATATTGACCAAAATTACCAGATTAAATATTTATTAACCTTTAAAAGATTAAATTTAACATTTTAAATTAAAATTATAAAGGAAAATTATCAAATCAATTTAATTATTAATACAGATTATTAAATTAATATAGCCTAAAATTCCAGGTCGTCACAGATTTTTAGTTCGATTTGGAGTCTATGATTTCAGGTCTCAGCTTGGGTTTGAATTGATTTGGTTTTGGGTTTTGATTGAGTATGAATGTGGGTAGGGATTTCGTGTTTCGGTTGAGAACGATTTGTTTCCAGTTGAAAAAAAAGAAATGGGAGAAGAAGAGAGAAAGAAGGGGGCGGGTTTCTTAGTAGAAGGATTTTGGGCTTCGGCCCATGTAAAAAAACGTAAAGGGAAGTTAGAAAATCAAATTGTTTTAAAAATGTTGGTTATGGGCTTCAGCCCCATAGAGATAGAGTGAAAAGTTTTAAATTTTAAATGTTAATATATATGTATGTGTGTGTGTCTATATATATATATATATATATATATGTATATATATTATAAATTTTGAAATGCTCTAACTCGTCCATGCAAAACCTCATTATCGCGATTCTTTTTGCGATGGGTTCGTATTGCCGAGTACTTCGATGCTATGAAGTTTTTTGTTAGTTTTGACTAGGTGATAATTTATGCTATTTTAAAACGATCAAGTTTTAAATACGTGATTTAAATAAACATAGTCGTTTAACTTTACATGACCTATCTATTGAAGATATTTATGCAGATAAAAATAGCAGTGAGTTAATTTAAGTTTATTACGATGTTTTGACATCTGCTTAGCAGAATAAAACACCATTCCGGTAATTTTATTAAATTGGACCCTTATTTGCAGAATAAATCACTGTTCTGCCATTATTAGTAAATATATGTGTTCCTGGACATTGACTAGCAAAATTAGAATCCTATTTTGCTGTAGTATTTATACGGGCATATATTTATTTTCCTAATAATTATATTAGGCAATATGATGTTGAATTAATTGTAGAAGGTAGATTGATATGAATATCAAAATCAGTTATGTTGGATTGTTATGAAACAAATGGTAACTTAACTAAGTACCATTAAAATTGATAAGCTTCTTTCTAATTTGGAAGTTGATTTTGGAATCCACGTTATTTAATTCTTAAAGATAATTAATAATTATTTGAAGATGATTTAAAGTTAATTATGTTATTATTCTTAATAATTATTTAAAGTATTTAAATTGTTTCAAAGTTATTATTCTAATTATTTAAAAGCATGTAAATTATTAATTGAAGTTATTTATAATAATTTGATTAAGGTCAATTATTACTTAAGAATAAATAAGTATTAAGATATTAATATTACATCAAAGATAAAAAAATTCAAATACTAATAATGTTTTTAAAAATAATATATTATATAATAAACTTTTATAAAAGAGTATTTTTCCTAGATTAAACATGGGAAATTTATATAGAACTTATTAAGTATTATATTGAGTTAATTATTAAATAAAGTTTTAGGAAAGTAATGATATGCTTTCACAGCGAAATCGGGAGGTAGAGATTGTCTATAGTTAAGTTTGGATTTCTCTGGGATAAAGACGTAATCATCGACCTACGAATCCATGTTTGATACCGCAGAGTACTTTCCATATTTATTTAAAAAGTTTTTGAAATATTATTGAAGGGAATGGTTTGTGAATATACTTATTCCTATAAGATAAGTACGTACTTTTTGATTAAGAGATTTAATCTAAAATTTAAAAGAAATAAAGCTTAGTGATTTTAGTGGGAAATGAAATCTTTGGTTGAATGATTGTTATTTGATAGTTAAATAAACAACTATCAAATCTGGACCCAAAGATATAACTTTGGAAATATCTAGGAGAAACACGGGGATTAAATGGTACAGTTACCATCCAAGGTGTTACCATACGTATAAACTCATTTCATTCTTCTAGAACTATTATAAGGAAATCTATCCACTAACGGCTAGGAGATGATTTCTGATCTTATTTTCATCTGTTTATTTCCTATAGAACAGGGGTTGAGTTTACCGAAAATATCGAAAGTGGTTTCTATGAGACGGAGATCGGATAAGTTATCCAAAAACCACTTCCATCCAACAAATATGTTTTCGAGATAAAGACAAGAGCATGGAATCGAAGTTGGAGCATTGACGTGCAAGGGCTGATTGCTACTAATCCTGAGGATGATTCCAATATGGATGTAGTAGGAATAGTGCCTTCGATTTCATTCACACCTAGAATGAACTTATATGGATGAATGCTATCAGTACATTTTCATTGGAATAAAATGAGCATTCCAAGTGTAAATTCCTTAAAAAGGTAATCGTAGCCTCAAGCCTCATTAACAAAAATGACTGAAAATCAAGGGAGATGCAGCAAGACTATGTGGGTCGCACCCAATTAGGGTATGTTTATCACCCTTCCAGATACCCTTGGAAATTATTACTACGGTGCATGGGAAGAACTCAGTAAGGGTGGGAATACCCAGGGTGATAACATATTCCATTCTGTCCAAGATATGGGTAAAACCAGTATTGTGTTGTAGGGGATCCTGGCGAGGTCCTTGGTACGTTTTTCTAGACATGTATTGTGACAGGTGGTAACCCAATGCCTAGTCAGTGTATGGAATCCATTCTCCAATATGCTCTGTATGGTTTTGATTGTGATAAACTATGTTAAAATACGAGATGCAAGCATTTCAGATATTTCTATATTTTACATTGACCTTTAGACATTATTATAATATCACTGGATTTTCTATAAAAAAGATTTTGGTTATCGTAAGGGAAAAACCTGATATGTTTATGTATGGCGTGGTCTTACAGGATACCTTTGATTTTAAAAGGATTTTGAAAGTTAATGAATAAAATCCCTCGTGTTTTAAAATCTCACGCTGGTCTTACCAAACTGATGCGAGCGTGGTTTTTCCTAAATGCTCGGGTCAGACCGAGCATATTCCAGGTATAACTGGAAGGATTTGAGCTTCAGGAGAGGAGCTGGAGGCCTAGAGACATATTCACGTAGATGATTATATTCCGCTGCATTTTCATTGTGTTATCAGTAGTTGTAAGGACAGGGTGTTATAACTGTCCATGCTGTATAGGTTTGTGGACTCTGATTGCTATATGTTTTATACATATTACAGTTTTGTTTTATGTAAAAGAAATTTGTTCTATATTATAAATTATTCATTTCCGTTGTGAGATTATGTGTTGTTTGGTTTTCTTTCTATCTTCTTTCCCCTTTCTTTTTCTTACTATCTGCCTTTCTGTTCAATTTGGACTGGACAAATGTGGTAAAGTTTCAGTTCGAACTGTACGGAAAAGTGGGTAGTGACAGTCAAAATCAATATAGTAATACGAAGGGGTGATGTCCTCTATAGGTAGCTAACCCTTGGCCAGAGATAGGCTCATATTTTAGTCATTTCAAACGGATACAAGTGTCGGGGTCATCCATCAGCTTTCTCTTTCTTCATTCCAGTAAACATCGCCAACTCAACATCTACATTCTGGATAACGTCCACCAAGTGCATGGTTATTAAAGGGGATTTGGTAGAATAAAAGAGAGTCTGCTATTCATCCGGCCCCGATCTCTTTAACAACCCAACATCATTTTACACACTGGTAGGTTCTTTTAAATTTCAAAAGCAAGTCATATTTCATATCAAAATATCAGATTAGCTTCAAAATCGTTTCAAATTCAAAATAGGTCATACCTTCAAAGCATTCGTATTTAAATCAATGCTTTAAATCTAAATAATTCCCACTTTTAAAACTGCTTGATTATTGAAAATGGCTTTGAATAATTAAAATAGTTTGAATCTTGAAAGTAGTTTGGATAATGAAAATAGTTTTGATATTGAAAATAAGTTTCGAATAATTAAAATAGTCTAAAGATTGAAAATAGTTTGGAATAATTAAATTATTTTAAAGATTGGAAATAGCTGAATATAAAATAGTTTAATATTAAAAATAGTTTTGAACAAATAAAATAGTTTTAATACAAAAAAATAGTTTATATATTAAAATAATTTATATTAAAACTGTTTCTTCTTTCAAAACAATTTGAGCTTATGTTATAATTCCAAAATCACAATGAATTCAATTTTTCGACTTCCAATTCAAGTAAACTTAGTATTCATAATTCAATTTAAATCAACCTCAGTTCAAATGATTTCCAACCTTACTTCAAATTTAATTTAAACGATTTATTCAAAGGCTAAAAATTGCAGTTCAAATTCTCATTTTTAAACAATTTATTAAATCCATTTCACATCCAAAACTTTGAAATAACAATCTAAACCAGTTTAGTTAAAGTAAATTCAAAGTTTAAATTAAAATATAAACCTTCACAATTATTCACTTCCAATAAGTTCAAATCTTATTTCAATTTCCACTTTAAGATTTCAAATTAAATCCTTAAACAATTTGATTTAAACAGTTTCAGTTTCAACATTTCAATTCTTGAATTAGAAAATAATTTAATTTGTATAAATAAAATTTAATTTTCTTCAAAAAAATATCATTTAAATCAATTCCAATTCAAGATTTTGAAACCATTTAATTTAACTAAATTCGGTGTCCGTATATAATTTTCTATCCTATGTCCAAGTGATTATTTATTTCAATTTTAATCACATGGATGGATATACATCACTTCAATCCATATTTAAATGACCTAGGTATATATCATTTCAATCTATTTCTTAGTTCATTTCAAATGTTACAAGTGAGAATTTATAAGATGTCAAATAATAAATTAGAGTAATAACTGGGATATGTCCAAATAAATAAACAATCATACATCCAACATCAATAAATAGGCATCTAATTGTAACCAACATCCAAATCAACCAATATGACAACGGTTACTATTTATCAATTGTCGGTGTTTAACTAACAATTAAATTCAGTATTAATTTAAATGCCAATTTAATTCAATATAAAATTCAAATTAAATTTAAACGACAATTTAAATTACCAAACAATAATCAAGGAAATGTTATTGCTTCATGATTTCAATTTAACTAACATCAGAAAATTTAGTATGGCATGAGTGAGTTTAATCATTCAGCTTTGGTTTATAGCCCATTAAAATTCCAATAAAGCCCAAAATCTCAACAGTCTCCAAATTCAACAAAACTAATTTCATGTTGTCTTGAATCTTGATACAAATCCAACGGAAGAAACAGGGCGTCAACTGGAGCTCGTATGAAAAGTTTGAATTTTAAATTTGAATTAAAATATAACAAAGGGCAAAAAGGTATTATTACCTTCTTCAAACTGTTACCCGGAACCTTAACCCATCTACAGCCGCACCTTTGACCTCATATTCCTCCACCTACACACCACCATACGCCTTGGCACTGGCATCTTTGACCTCGCCTTGCCGCCGCCTACACGTCCCTCTATGTCCGTCATCCTCCAGCGCCGCTACCGTTGCTCGCCACGTTAGGTTTTTCGTACCCTAAAACCCAAATTCCAGCCAGCTACACCAACAATAGGGGATGAGACCACCACCGGTCAACTCCATGGTGCAAGCTCTACAAAATACATCAAACAATTTCAGAAATAGTTGCCCGAATCAAAGTCTCCCAATTTGCATTAGGGTTTCGCTATCGCTGATTTATATCGTGATTTTCCATTGACCTGGGCATCATTTCCAAAAATGAACAATTGTCTTGATTCATATCATAGAGAGCTTTGCAGTGAAGATTAGTCATCACTGAGAAGGAGAAGATTAGAACTGAAATGTACATACAGAAAATAGAATAGAAGGCTGTTAGGGTTTCATAATAGCATATATATGGACGAAGATGGAATAGGAAAAGATGGAACAGATCAATTAGGCCAAAGTGATAACAAAGGCCCAAAAAGCCCATTTCGTTCCCGAAACGAAAATAATTCATCCTATATGTCGAAATATAGATTTTCGATATTACTAAACTCAATGAAACTAATTTCAAACCCTAATTATATTTTATATAGAAGTTTGCTTTAAAATCAAAATATATTTATTTTTAAACGTTAATTAAAACGAATTATTATTAACTGATTTATCACTTTTAAATTCTAAATTTAAAGTTTTCTATCATCATTCTTGATTAAATAGGATTTAATAATCTTTTAAAATTAATTTTTCCATGCTAAATCCAAGATTTAATTAGTAAATTAATTTCGACATTTAAGTACAATAGCAATAAAATCAGCGGTTCATTATATATAAATTTTAAACAAGTTCTTTTATTTTTATTTACATTCCTTATATTAAAACAACAATTTCCCTATGTGTTAATTCCTTTATTACACTCATATTCTACAGTTAACATCTTTGCTCATATTAATTGAAATATTTAATTACATTAAATTTCATTGATTACAAAATAAATTTCAAAACGGATTAAATAATAAGATGAGAAATGGAATAATTGTTACATTTATTAATTTAACACCTTTCTGAATTCATTGATTACAAACAAGGGTTAATAAATTTATGTATTAAATAATTGATTTCTTATTGTATGTTAACATATTTAAATATTGTTTATCCTTTCTTTATTAACATATTATGATTAGAATATTCTTTACCTCACTGAAATTTGTCATTTTAGAATTCATCAAGTTATATATTCTAACAATTCTTTTACATTAATACATAAATTTTAAATTCTGGCAATACTTAATTCCAAAGTCTTATTTAATTTAATATTTTTAATAGTAAAAAAAATATGGGTCGTTACACTTCCTTAAAGATGCAAGTAAATTTTCATTCCTTAGAGCCATGTTCACCACGACATAAATGAATCTCTAAGGTGTGGTATAGTTGTCCTAACAATATCCAGCTTCAACCCTCTAATAAATCTCGTTCTTCTTAAGCAATGTTAATGATGACCTTCCCATGCCTTGACAGTTCATCAAACTTGTAACATAATCTAACACGGTCATCTCAACCTATACCAACTTCGATAACTTTTCGAAAAGAGTTAATTTAGCTACTCCACATAGGAACTTCTCTTCAAATGTGATAACATGCACCCTTGACACACCGATCCAAAGCCTAGGATGACTTTTGGACTAATGTTGGTGCCAAAAAGTGCAAGCTACCAGATTTTAAGAATAATTCAGAGACTAAAGAATACAAAAATATGATCTAAGGTGTACTGCTCTTTCAAAAACTCATAGAGGAAGGAACAAAATATAAATATAGAAAATAACTATCTTGGAAAATAGTACGTAGTCAAATACAGGATGCACAGAAATACAACTCATAGTTTGGTAAAATACAAAGTACCGATAAGATAGAAAGCTACATGTAGAGTAAATAAAAGGATAAGCAACTCCTATGATGAGCTCGGATCTCCATGTATTGAAATTAGGAAAAACACTTTATTCCCTCCTATGGAAGGGAAAAGGAAGGAAAAATGGTGAGTCGGACAAAAGACCAGTGAATGAGTACATGTTTAATATATGATAATCATGTGCAGTTGATTTTAATTCAAATCTATGTGATCTAGGGTGTTGTATAAGTGTCCATGTATTCCTAGGGTCTTTTAGTTAAGGTTTTTTTTATTTAATACACAACTTACATTGACTATTTATGCAGGCTCCTACATGGATCGAGCTACGAATCGAATCTCAATAAATAATGATTATCCACCGCTACTAAAGCTACTCAACATAGGTAACCCTACAACTTTCCCACATGGGACTACATCTCACACATTATGACTACGCGTAACTATCTCGCATATGTTTCACCATAATTTCCATCTAGGAATAAATTTACCACATCTATGGCTGCATGTAACCCAACTACATATTGAGGGGGTACTCGCAATACCGACTCGTCGGTGTGTCTCTTCATTTGCATCTATACTAACCTATCAGTGGTAGTATACGCCTCTTAATGCCTATGCGAGGATCCATTAATAACAAAGTATCACGTCGAGTCTGTATCCATGCATACAAAGGAACTGCCATTGTGTCGGGTCACACACTTCATCGGGCATCGGTCAATGTTGTATGTCCAACATAGAACCTCCTATGAGTGTTGTTTGTGATAGAATCGACCCTACTCGAATAATCGACCCCCATATGGTAAAGAGCTTTTACCTAACCCATCAACCTCCTAGTTTCCTCTCATAGGGACTAGCTTCCCTACTATTTCTAACACTCATACACACACACACATATATCATATGAATAATTAACCATAATTTAAAACCTACGCCTTATGCAAGGGTTCAACTGTGCTTCAGAACGACTACCGATCAATCGCTATACCCTGAGTGGTCGACCACTATACCTTGGGTGGTCGACCGCTTACTGTCGATTGCTTAGGTACCACGGTCGATCAGTAGTTGTGTAAATTTTTGGGTATTTGATTACAATTTATTCCATTTTTATTTATTATTAATTTCATTTGTTATGTGATTTCGACAATAAACCTTACGCTTACAGTTTTAGGTTTTACAACCTTCGTAAGTCCAAAGTGATATTTTGGTATTTTCAAAATTAGTCTAATATAAGTTGACATTAATTTAAACAAGTTACATTAACAGGTTAGGGGAATTTTTATTTGACTAGAAGGGGTTTAACCTAGAATAACCTATGTTTCTCAACCAGTTTATACCAATTTAATTTATAAATTCAACTTTGATTTAAACAATATATTTCTTAAATTTAGTTCTAATAGTCTAGATCATATAGTGTAAATGAAAATTAAGTATAAATAATCATCTTTTTAAATTGTTCCCACTCACCTTGGATCCAAGCTTTATTCATATTCTCCATTCGAAAATCAACACTCAATTGCTTACCCCTTCCTTAATCCAATCTTCTTGATATTTTATTTTTTTTTATTTTGGAGAACTTTACAAGTGCAGGAGTAGAGAATTTGACAGAGTTTCAATATAGTGACAATTTCTAATGAATTAGGGTTTAGGTAAGCTCTATATTATAAGGATGTTAGATTACTCCTAATCATTAGATTAACCCTAGAGAATACTATGTTTCATCCAGAACATTAAATAGCTATTTCATATCCAAGCATAATATTCCGTTCAATTCAGGTCGTTCGTCGCTTCAGATTTGTTGACTTTTAACATTGACTGATCGACCGCTGGGAGGCACCCGTCGACTGCTGCTTGTCGACCGACATACTCTAGGGTCTCAACTGGTAGAGTAGGTTAAATAAGGAAGTTTTATTACTTAATTTATTTAATTTTCGAATTTTAAAATTCTCGTAACTTCTTCATACTAACTCCGGTTTCAAAGTGTTATATATGAAAATTGTCTACAAAATTGCTATGAACGCAGTGTAAGTTTTGTAGAAAAATTCAGGCGTTTGTGAATTTTTTTTCACCCTTATTATATTCAATTTAATTCTTCTATTAAATTTTCTACATAAATTTTCGGGGTGTCACATTCTCCCCGTTAAAAGGAATTCATCCTTGAAATCTCAAAGGATAGAAAAATTGGAAACGTACCAGAAAAGAGTTGCAAATGGGGAGCTCAGATCTCCCATGTACTCTCTACTAGATCATCTCCCCATTAGACCTTCACAGGTTTGATTTCTTTATTGTAGAGTCGCTTTGTACCATCCTCAAGAATACAAGTGGATGCACAGGAAACAAGTGACTTCCTCTCTAACTCCACATCCTCTAGCTAACTCGGCTTGACTATGGTAGCTGAATCACGCAAGCAATTTTGCAAGTGCGACACATGGAAAACATCATGTACTCCTACCAACTTCTTAGAAAGCTCCACTCTATAAGCCAACTTCCTTATCCTACTAGTAATCGAGAAAGATCCTAAAAATCTTGGTGCTAGCTTCCCCAAACTACAAATCTCATAACTTGCCTTGGCGGTGAGACTTTCACAAATCTCATGTTACCCATTGCGAACTCTAACTCCATATGTCTACTGTCAGCATAAGATTTCTTCATATCCTATGTAGGTTTCATTCTTCTCTATATCAGGTCTAGTTTCTCCGACATTTCCCATATCATGTCCAGCCCAAGAATAAGCCTATCTGCAATGTCCCAACAACATGACGACGATCTATAGGGTTTCCCGTATAGCACCTCAAATGGCGCCATTCCAATGCTTTCTTGATAGTTGTTATTGTAGGTAAACATCACCAGCAACAAGCGATCCTCCCAATAGCCTCCAAAATCTAGGATGTATATCCAAGTAAGTCTTCTAATACTCGATTCACTCTCTCCGTTTGAGGGTGATAAGCGTTGCTTAAGTTCAACTTGGTGCCCAAATCCTCCTGTAGACTCCTCCAAGACTCGTTGGTGAAAAATGAGTCTTAGACAATAACGTACTATTAGGAACTCCGTGTAACCAAACGATCACCCTCATGTAGAAATTCATCAAAGATGTCACCATCCCCATACTCCTAATTGGTATAAATGAGTACATTGGGTCAACTGATCGACTATGATCAAAATATTCTCATTCCCTCTCCTGCTCCTCGGTAAACCATTGGTGATGTCTAAAGGAATACTCACCCACTTATACTAAGGAATATCCAATGACTCAACAATCCTCCCGGCTTTTTTTGCTCTGCCTTTACCCTCTAGCAAGTCATATGTAGAGCTACATACTCAGCCACATGCTTCAACATTCCCATCCAATAGAAGACTCTCTACATGTCATAGTACATTTTGTCTCTTCCGAGATGAATGGTCATCCTAAAACGATGAGACTCAGCTAGTATCACATTTATTAAATCCATACGTAGAGGAGCATATAACCTACCATCCCTCCATAACTACCCCTTTAAGTTAATGGCATAATGCCTCAAATGACTCAACCTCTCTCCTCTACCAAGCTACTCAAAAGTATCAACTAGCTCTTTGTCCTGCTTCTGACTGGATCCAATACATTTCATAAGTGTAGGCTACACATCTAAAGCTGCTAAAAATCCCGGGGTGATGTCTAATGATGGTCAGAAATCAAATGTAAAAATGAACTCCAAATGCTTCCACTCCAAGAACAAAGGACTCAATACTGCTGATGTCTACTCAAGGCGTTGGCCACCACATTACCCTTACCTAGTGTAAATGAGATATTGAAACCATACGATGCCAAAAACTCCATCCACCTCTACTACCTTAAATTCTAGTCCTTTTGGTAAAACAAATATTTCAAAGACTTATGATCCATATACAACTTAGACCCCACTCCAAAACGATGATGCCTTCATGACTTGAGCGTAAAGACAATGGCTGCTAACTTAAAATCATGGGTATGGTAGTTTATCTCATGGTCCTTTAACTATCGACTAGCTTAGATCACCACTCTTCCTTCTTACAACAAGATCGCTCCCAATCCCATACCACAGGCATTGGTGTAAAATATGAATGTCTTCGCACCATCAGGCAATACCAAAGCAGGTGCACTAGTCAACGCTTCCTTCATCTTAATAAAAGCATCCTCACACTTCGCATCCCATAAGAAAATTAAATTTTTCTTGGTGAGGCAGACAGAGGGGCAGAAATCTTCGCGAAATCCTTAATGAACTTCCGATAGAAGGCTGCCAAATCAAGAAAACTCCATACTTCTATGGCATTCTTCGACACATGCCAGTCTTGAAGTGCAGCAACTTTATTGGGATTGACAGTTGGCCCACTTTCCCAAAAAATATGCCTCTAAAAAGCGTACCCCTTCTCGCAAAAAGTGGCACTTCATGAACTTCACCTTCATATTATGCTCACGGAGTGTATTGAGCACTTCTTCTAATGCACACATGCTCCTCTTCACTCTTTAAATAGACCAAAATGTCATCCAAAAATACCATGAAAAACTTGTTAAGAAACCCTCTAAAAACTTTGCTCATCAGATCAACAAAGCAGGCGCGTGCACTGGTTAGTCTAAAGGGCATGACTTACCAATCATAAAGTTCGTCAGGTGTACGAAAAGTTATCTTCATGAAACTATCCATAGCTACACTCAACTAGTGGAATCCGGTAGCCAAGCCAAGATATGAGAACATCTTTGCTCCAATCAACTAATTAATAAAGGGTAGTGGATATTAATTCTTCTTTGTCAGTTTATTCAGCTCTCTATGGTTAACGCAAAGCCTCGGAGATCCATCCATCTTGGTAGCAAAGACGACCAATGCTCCCTACTCTGCAATGTTCCTCCTAATGAAGCCCTTCTCTAATAGCTTGTTAACCTTTTTTTTCCACTCGAATCCTTTGGAGCCATATGCCTTAAGGGTAAGGCAATAGGTCCAGCGTTCTCCATATGGTAAATTCAGAACTTGATTTCTAATTAGTGTGGGAGACCGGTAACGTTGAAAAATACATTTGGGTAGTTCCTAACTACACGCATTGATTCTAGCTCGTTATGTGATAGGTCTAATGAACATAGGTAGCTCAGTATAATTGATTCTTGAGGATCACAATAAACCTATAAGCTACGTCCACTACATATACTCAACCTGACAACTTCGTATCACAATCTAGGATAGCCCCATACATCATCATCCAATCTATGCACAATATCAACCCAAACCTAGAAAATACTAAGACAAAAGCATCGCAATTGATCTTGATAACAAAATTAATAATTTAAAACCCCTACATGCCATAGACAAATAATCCAATCCTCTTACAGGGTTTAACACAACTATCGGGTCCGTAACTATGCTTGTGTCTAAGTGTAACTCATCCATAAGTCTGCAAGAGATAAAAGACTATGATGTCCCCTGTTTCAAATAAAATGTAAATAGATAATCCGGATAGAGTTAACACACCTTCGATCATAACCTTCTTCCCCTAATCTGCAATTGGTCACGTACTCGAGATAGGTATTGCATCCAATGCATAAGCTAGGACAACCTAAGTAGAGGTCTTTTAAGATGTTGGACACTCCTGCTTCATGTGCCTGAACTGATTACAATTGTAACACTTTTCCTTTGAACCATCTTTCTTACACTCCATAGTAAAATGTCCCTTCTTGCCACACTTCTTGCAATGCATATCCTGCTTCTTGATCTTTCTCTTAGGTATAAATCCTCCCTTGTGTTGATTCTATTGTTGTGCTTTTCCTATAGTCTTCTTGGGTTCTTAATTTTCTTCCTTCTTAGAGACGATGTTCAAAAAGTCTATATCAATCAAACCTTCATAAGTAGCACCCATAGGAATATGACTAAGAGCTAAAACCTGAAGGGGTTGGTTCATCCTTTTAGCAATCTTTAAAGCCTTTTTATGTGGGCTATTAATCAGCTCTATCTCGAACTTTGCCAACTCATTGAATTGATTGAAATACTCCTCAACGACATGTCCCCATGCTTCAGATGAATAAATTTCTCCAACTGCACTCCCTCTTCAGTTTTAGAAAAAACTTCATCTCAAAACGTCTCTGAAACTCCCCTAAGTAACTCTCCTCCATCAATCTCTGCCTCAACTACCACCCACCAACTCAGGGCCTTCCTCTGTAACTGCCAAGTAGCTTGCTGCCTTCTTATCTCATCAGCAAGGCCCATCAACCCAAAAATCCTCTCATAAGTTTGGATCCATGTTCTCGAATCTATGTATTACTCAGTCTCCACATACGGCTTTCCTACAAGGCTCCAAAAATCCTTATAGAACTTAGCAAAATCGATGATAGGTGTCTATGCAGGAATTGCACCTATCTCTCTCCCAATGGGTCCTCCAGTGGGATTAAGTTTGGCATGTCCCCTTGCTTGAAGATACTGGTAGAACCAAATCGGGATGTTCGTGTCTAGAATCTTGGTTGCGTCGCCTGAGCCTGAACCTGCGGGATTGCTCATCTTCTATCTATGATTTATAAGAATTTATTAGCAACTTCCCATATATAGCAAAAGCAAGAATAAGAGAGCGATTACGCTTATAAAGAAAAATTGGAAAACTTTTATCTATACATATATATTTATACACGCACACATACGTGCGTGTGCGCGCACACGTTTGGAAACCCATTTGGAATAGTTTCTAGAAAAACATTTGGAAAACCTTTATTTTCACAAAACTTTTTCAAGTACATTTTCTCAGTACGCCCCTAAAGGAATTTTAAACCTAAACTTTGATACTAAATGTTACAACCTGCACCTCTCGACACACCATTCCATATCCTAGGATGACTTTCAAATTTGGGTCGGTGCCAAGAAATACGAGCTATTAGAGTTTTAGAACAATTCAAAGACTAAAGAATAAACAGATATGAGCTACAGATGTACAATACTTTTAGAACTCACAGTGGAAGGAACAAAATATGAATATACTAAACAACCATATTAGAAAATAGTACATAGTCAAATACAGAGTTCAAAGAAATACAACTATGATCTGGTAAAATACTATGTAGTGATAAGATAACAGTTACAGAGAGTACATAAACGGATAAGCAACTCGTGTGATAAGCTCGCCTCTCAATGTACTAAAATCGGGCCAATCGCCTGCTGCCATATCCTCCTTTGGTTGGGGAAAGGAAAGAAAAAGGGTGGTTAGACAAAACTCTGGTAAATGAGTACATGTTTAATATACGGTGATCACGTGCAGTTGATTTTAATTCTACTTTGTGTGATCTAAGGTGCTCTATAAACGTCCATGTATTTTTAGGGTCCTTCAATTAAGGGTTTTATTTAATACACACATATACTGATAATTTGTGCAAGCTCCTATAAGAATCGAATTATGGATCAAACCTTAATAACTAATGACTAGCCACTGCTACTAAAGCTACTTAACATAGGGTCACCCAATAACTTTCCCATATGGGA
Organism: Allium cepa; assembly: GCA_030765085.1. Taxonomy (NCBI): domain Eukaryota; kingdom Viridiplantae; phylum Streptophyta; class Magnoliopsida; order Asparagales; family Amaryllidaceae; genus Allium; species Allium cepa. The sequence continues at coordinate 556,582,864 of CM060935.1, forward strand.
CTACGTCTCACACATTATGAATACGTGTAACTATCTCACATAGGTTTTCCTACAATTTTCACATGGGAATAAATTTCTCACAACTACGACTAAACTTGCCCCAACTACACATTGAGGGGAACTTACAATGCCGACTCATGGTGTCTCTCATTGTCTACATCCATGTCCACCTCTCAATGGTAGTTTACACCTCTTATTGCACACATTGGGATCCACCAACAACACAGTATCGCGTCGCGTCAGCATCCGTGCATACCAAGGAACTCCTATTGTGTCAGGTGCCTACACTAGCTCCTATCAGTGACGTTTGTGATAAAATAACCCTAAGTCAAATAATCAAGCCTCAATGGGTAAAGAGAATTTACCCAACCCCACAACGCCCTTGTGCCATCTTACAAGGAACTAGCTTCCATGCTATTCCAAACATAATATATATATATATATATATATATATATATATATATATATATATATGAGTGTTAGGAATTGCAGGGAAGCTATTATATATATTTAAATAATTAACCATAATTTAAAACCTGCACCTTAGGCTGAGCTTCATTTTGCATAGAACGCCTATCGGCTGACCACTATGCCCTAGATGGTCGGTCGCTTGTCGTCGTCCACTTAGGTAGTGCGGTTAACCGTTTGCCGTGTAAATTCTAGGGTTTATGATTACAATTTATTCCATTTTGATTTATTTAATTTCATTCATTATGGGATTTCGACAGTAAACCTTACGCTTGCATTTTTAGGTTATATAATCTTCATCAATCCAAAGTGATATTTGTCTATTTTCAAAATTAGTCTAATATAAGTTAACATCAAGTTAACCAAGTTATATTAATAGGTTATGGGATTTTTTATTTGATTAGAATAGGTTTAAATCTAGAATAGCATACATTTCTTAACTAGTTTATACCAATTTAATTTGTAAACTGAACTTAGATTTAAACAATATAAATCTTAATTTTAGTCCTAATATCCTACATCAGATAGTGTAAATTAAAGTTAACTATAAATAATCATGTTACTAAAATATTCCCACTCACCTTGGATCTAAGCTTTATTCCTATTTTCCTTTTAGAAATCAACACTTGATTGCTTGCCTCTTCCTTGATCCGATCACCTAGTATTTATTTTATTTTATTTTATTTTGTAGAATTTTGTAAGTGGAGGAGAAGTGATTTTGATGGAGTTTTGGTATACTGCAATTTCTAATAAATTTGGGCTTAGGTTAGATATATATTTATAGGGGTTTTATATTAGTCCTAACAGTTACATTAACCTTAGAGAATATTAGGTTTCATCTAGAAAGTTAAACAGTTACTTCATGCCCTAGAAAAATATTTTGTTTAATCCAAGCTGTTCATTGCTTTAGATTTTTCGACTTTTAACATCCTAGGGTGTCGACCGGAGGAGTGGTTTAATTAAAAAAGTTTTATTGTTTAATTTATTTCATTTTCATATTTTAATACGCTCGTAACTTCTCCATACTAACTTCGATTTCGAAGTGCTGTATATGAAAATTGCTAGAAAATTACTATAAGCGTAATGGTGCAAGTTTTATAGCCATTTCGAATATTTGTGAAATTTTATTTTATCCTTGCTATATTTAATTTAATTGTTTTATTAAACTTTTGATGTGTTACATCAAACCACTCTCTAAATTCAGCCCAAGTCGGTTCCTCCTCGAAAATTTCTACGGCAACAATATTCCACTAGTAGAGAGCAGCTCCTTACAACTTCCTCGATGCAAATCTCCTTTTCTAATCTTTATTCAACCCTAGATCAGAAAAAATTCTCTTACACTAAAGAAGACAATCATTCTCTTCAATGGCATTCTCTGTTCCTAAGAATGGTTTTTCTTCCAAGTTAGTATAGTTCTGACTTAATGCGACATAAGTATTACAGACAGTCACTTCCGATGCGGTATCTCCTGCATTACTAACATTACATCCAATCAATCCATCCACTACTTTGTCTTGCATCATACTGATAAATAATTGATACATCATTCCTATATCAAGTATTTCGAATCCATTACCAACATAAGCATTAGCCTTCGCATTTGCATTTATGGTTCGATTAGCTTTCTTAGCATGGCCCAAAGGTTTCCATTACACTTGGTGCTCCTGCTTCCGAAGCTTAGTCTTCGATTCCTAGTATCCATTTCTCATAATCTTCATACAAGTATTCAAAGTCTTTATAAGAAAGTAGAATGGTCAAAGATAGAGGGGTGAGTATAGATAAACATATATTTGTATATAGAAAATAACAAGCGTGTTATTATAGTGCTATACCAACCTCAATTTATCCCTTCTTATTCCATTTGGGTTATGTTATTTTTTTTCAAAATTCTTATTAAATTTTGTGGAAATCTGTGCTCTGATACCATGTTGTAACATCCCCATTTCGAGGCTCGAAAATAGATACTAGTGATGCAGCAATCATCCTTAAAATTATTTTCCAATGACAAAATGAGATCAGTTACTATATCATTGACATTAAAAGCAAAAAAATCAAAAAAAAATTCATTAAATAATTTCATTCATTAATTTGCAAATTCATTACAATTTTAATCTTATAACCTTATGAGAACATTGTTTAGATAAAATACAATAATTACAATTATAATCCCAAGAGCGATATATAAAGATGTCTCATTCGATGATCAAAGTCTTAACTATTTAGATGATTATAGTACACATCATTACATACATCCAACAACAAGAAGAAGTAGTTAAACAATTGCACAATGGAAATAAACTTTAAATAAGCCAGATTGGCAAGCATCTTTAGTAAATCATGATCGGGTTTAGGGAATTGGCATCATAGGCGGCGGCGGGTATACTATCTAAGTTGGAAGAGGTGGCCCTGTTGGTTGTTAGGTCTGACCAACCACTTTTTGAGCTATGCGCGCCGCTTGTTAGGCTTGATTGTTTTCCATCGATAAGAGATCTTGGGAATTATTCGCCTATTATCCAAGGCATATCATTGATCCATTAAGCGAGAGCCCTTCCACACGGGATATCAGTATGTAGCTTGACTCTTGCACATCTCTGGAAGCATATTCATCAAAAACATGAAACACCCTACTCTCAGCCTATTCAATGTGAAATTGAGTTCCTGGGAGTTAAAGAGAAAATTGAAAACTTCAGATAAGACAATTTTTTTTTGTAAATAGTACTAGTCCATTTCAAACCAAAATAAGGGTGCTTAGTATCATGCAAATAACAAAAGTATATCAGGGCACTATCGATATAAACACACAGTGGAATAGTAATGTATAATAAAACATATAGTTTTTGACCAAGGTTAACAATTCCAATATCTAGTATCATTATCAGCGTCAAGCATGCATAAGGAAATATTTCCATCTACCATCCCTACCTTGTACCAGTACCTATCCTTGTAAAGCTATCATGTGAGTTATAATGAAGAGGGGATCAGTACAACATGCCGCTGATAGGTAAATAACAAACTTTATACATAACACTATTTTATGTCGATTGGCTTCCATTACATGTTACGTCTTTTGTTTTACCTAATCGTCTTGACTTCACGCATGCGTACGATACACCCTATTTACTCGAAGTAGACAATAACTATATATATAAGTACCATAGTCCCTCTTTGGACATGGACACTTTCCCCGTTAGTATCTGTAACTTTACCTCATCAAGGTCCACCATCAATGTCGTGTCATGTCTAAATCGCCGTGCGTAAAAGGAACTTCCATAGTTCCTAATAAGAGCATTACAACTATTAAGTCATACTCTACCTCATCTTGAAGCAGCTTCATATCATGGACTCATTTCCACGAACTATTATGGACCCAGCTCCTTGGACTATCTTATTCGTTTGAAAGATCTTCATTAAAAAGGTTACCTAGCTCTACCGCTAAAATAACAAACTAACTAATAAAAAACTATGAGGGCCTTGCACATCCTAAATGTGATCTACAGTTGTAGGAGGTGTAGTTCTTTTAGGTATAATCCTATCTTTTTGCACTAGTAGTATGTTCTCGACCTATGTAAATAGCTGCTACTCCTCATATATGGTACCATTCTCACTACCACGGCACCGAACCTTGCTCACCACCCCATTTAGATTGCTTAATGTAATCAAAGAAATGCCCACCTGGTTACTTAAAATGTACCCCTTAAAAGGTTGAAACAGACTCTACTTGTCCTTTGATACTTCGAGCGGGGGGGGGGGGGGGGGGGGGGGGTGGGGGGACCTTCCTATTGGTACATTTCCTTCACCTATGCACAAACATATAATCATACAGGCCATAAGGTTGGGTATGTCATACATCAGTATAATATATACACAACTTTTGGCAGCCCCCTGGAGTAGGTAGACTTTTGTTGTGTAACACCACTACCTTGCATTCTAACTCATTTTAATGACCGTGCCATACTTATTTAATCTAAGCTATTAGCTAATTTTAATAGCTATTTATATAATCATACTTATTTACTTCGCCTCCAATGTTCAATGTGTTAATATTCAATTATTTTTATATAACGAACACCTTATTTCTTTAATGCCAATTTATTGTCATTTATCACTTACTTTTAACTTAAAAGATTTAAAAATCTTTTACTGCTTAATTCCCCTTTAATGCATAAGATTTCCTCTACTATTCATTTTCAATTCTTACTATCTTTCTTTGATTACTTACTTTCTTATTTACTCATTTTATTACTTTACTAGCATTTCATTGCTTATTATTCAATTTTTAACTTTTCTCTGTTGCATATGTTCATGTTATAACTAGACTATTATTATTATTACTACTTACAATTCTTTAGTTTATACCTAGGTATTTCTGCATTTTAATGATTGGAATTACATCATCTGAAAGGAAATGTTAACACTGTAAATTTTCATAACTTATATAAAAGGGGATTGTTGTCATGTTTAGAATTACATGGAATTATCTTTTGTTTTATTAAAATTGACAATACAATGTAAAGTAAGCATAACTATTTTGTACATTTCTTTCTTTTAGACAAATTCTTGTTATTTCCAAAGGTACACTTTTATTCGTAGTTATAATCAAGATAATTTATAGAAATTTACATTGCAACACAACCAATTCCAATGAATTAAAATACTACTTAAATCTCAATTCACCTTATAATAACCTCTAATTCATATTTACTAACATATATCATTTACCTAGCAAACCTAGAATTACTACACGATTCATTAACTTAGGGACTACTTTTACTCTTACTTTCCAGATTCAATTACATGTAATATTTTTTTTAAGTAAAGAATTTACTGAATATGTTGACATAGTTTTCAAATTCATCATATGTATGATTAAGCCTATAACTACAAAATAATTACATTCAGGCATACAAGGAACATATTTACAATGAAATAAATCCAATATTATATAAAAATATAATAATTCTCACTTATCTTTAAGCTTTCCAAAATTCCAGACCTAAACCTTGCTCTTTCTGTTTGACTCCCTTTTCTCCCTATCAGAAAATGTAGCGCAAGCACATACATTTATATTAGAAATTTAGATCCAAGAAGAGATTTTGAATTTAACTTAGGTTGGGATTACAATTATAATTTACCTTGGAGTTGGCGATTCAGTGCGATCCCATTGCTCTTCTTTATTATCCTCCGCCGTCTCCACTTGTATATACTTATATAGATTATAGTTTTATTAGGATTTAAGAATTTGTGGAGAAGAAAAAATGGAAAAGCTTCGTCATGCTTCGGAAAAAATGGCTATTCATCCTAGGTTCAGACAGCTCCCACCACAACACTACTGGTTGACCTGTCCACCTCTACCGGTCGACCGGTTAAGCCTAGGTATTGATCAGTCATGTCTATTTGGGTAAAGTTGTTGGCTTCCCCTTTTTAATTAATTTATATCATTTTACACAGATTTGGTTTACGTTAATTATTATTAACCATTAAGCAACTATTGACATTGACCGATGTTAATTAATTATAATTTATTTCCTTAATTACATTTATAAATATTTTCAATTTGGAAACTTCAAACGTTAATATCATTTTTGTTTGAACTCCAATCGAAAACTTTATACATGAAAATTGATTAGAAAATGTCCATGAACCCATCGTTGCAAGTTTCGTAGCTAAATTTTGAAGTTTGGATAATTTTGTTTTCAGTTTTGTAATTATTAATTAGTTTTTAAATTTATTTTTCATTAAATTTACATGATGTTACATTTTCCCTTAGAAGAATGTCGTCCTCGAAATTCCTTAAGGATTGAGTCATTTAACATAATGTGCAACTATTCTAAACTATCCAATAATTAAGTATGCAACCAATTTTGTAGCAATAGTACACAAATGCCCGGTGTATCATAGCATATACGGTATGTATGCTAAATAGTTCTAAATCGGCACCTCATATATGAATGCATCATTTAAATCAATTTTGAAAATATGATGCAAACAACCTATATATACCCGTAGATGTATATGTATGAAAATTTTTAAAATTAATTTTTTTATTGTTCTGTTAACGAAAAAATTTAAACGCTAACACCCTGGTGTATAAGATGTGATTGTGAAAGCACCACCCGTTTGTACGGGAAACAGAAATAAGCAGAAAGTATGTAGAAAAACGGTAAGAGACACAGTATTTATAGTGGTTCGGCTTATAATCCAGCCTACGTCCACTTTAATCTTTTTATCACTAGTTTGATTACAATTCTTTACAAGATCTTTCAATTACAACACACTTCAAGTGATAGGATATGTGAAACAAGTAGCTCAAGCTTTGATGTTGACAATCATCTTCAAATCCATGGTGAATGTGGATGATTCCTTCATGGAGTTCCTTTAGAAGTTCGTTGGATCTAAAAAGCTTTGAAGTCGTCTGGAATTTGGCAGAGTAATGGCGCTTGAAGAGAATGAGCTCCCCCAAAAGTCCTTTGCATGTTGGAGATGGTTTCATATTTATAGAGAGTTCTGGGCGGAAAAAGTGCTAAGTCCTAACTCGTGGCCGACTTAAGGTAAGTCGTTGCTGACTTAGGATGAGTCGTGACCGACTCATTGAGCTGAGTCTCTGGTTTGTAGAGAGCTTCCTGCCTTTTCCGAACCCACGCTTCAAGTACTAGGTCGTTTACGAGTTATCTGGTTGTAGTTTCTGGCTTGTTTGTATATGTCGTATACGACTCATCATAAGTCGTAGGTCGTGGTTGACTTAACCAGCTGCCTCCGGCTTAAAGCTGAGTTCAGGCTTTGTGAAGGCGAGTCCTAACTCGTAGACGAGTTAAGAGACAGTGTCTTTAGGTCGTACACCTTTTTTAAGTCGTAACACTTGTTAACTCGGTCAAGCTTTAATCTGTTATGTCGTAGCTCCCTTAAGTCGTATAGACTCCTTAGGTCATCAGGGTCTTAAGTCGTTATCTCTTCTTAACTCGTGAGCCGCTTATCTCGTAAGCAGCCTACCTCGGGTACTCCTTAACTCGTAGAGGCTTTAACTCGTAGGAGGTTTCTAATTCGTGTATCCTTTAACTCGTAGATGCCTTGAGTCGTAGGAAGCTTAACTCGTAAGGCTTCCTATCCCGTAGAGGCCTTAAGTCGTACAAATCCTTAGGTCGTGTGTTTCTTTAAATCGTAACATGTTCAAAGCCGCACAATCCTTTTAAGCCGTAGACCATTCATTTCCTTAAGTCGTGAAGCCTTTTGAGTCGTGAGCTGCTTAACTCATAGACCTGTTAACTCGTGAACGAGATAGGGTTAACATTTGCCCCTCGAAGCACACGCTTAGGTCGTAAGTCGTGTGCTTCGACTTATCATAACCCGGGCATGCCGATTCAAATTCCAACATTTCCAGATATAAAAGCCTGAGTCGTCCTTCCTCTTTCCTTCTTCTCATCACTTAACTTTTAAACTGTTTTCTGCCATTAACGCATCTCTGAGCTCTCCAAGGCAATTTCGATCCAAACTTCGTCCGATTCCTTCTAGCATCATACAATCGTAAGTGATCTTGTTCCTTCTTCGACCGTTAGCCATTGTTACCTTACATGTTCAGTCCCTCGTTTTTGGCTTGTCCTTTCAAATCCTACGAGCTTTATCAAATCGGTCATTGACGAACTTAAACTCGTTTGGCTTGACATAAGGTGATTCGCGATTTGAGGCGACTTGTAGTGTGATAGGTTAAGGCTATTGCTGTTGAGGAGGCCGTGGGTGAACAGGTTGAAAGTTAGAAGGGAAGGCAGGTTGGTTGAAAAACTTGATTCGAATAGAGTGAGGAATCGTCCCATATACAACTCAGAGATTTTCCATGCGACCTAGCAATTTTCATGAGCCGTAGCCGAGTTAAGACTTAAGGGATTTCCAGTTGCTTTGAATCAGAGCCTTTCTTCTGTTCCTTGAGTTACGACCTAGGATTTAGAGCATAATCAGCTTGATGTGTTGACGACTTAAGACAGGAACGACTTAACTCTTGAGTCGGTTACGACTTAACTCTTGAGTCGGTTACGACTTAGCACATGTATTTTTTTTAAACTCCACTTGAACCTTGAACTGCTGCTTGAATCTTTTACAGATTGCTTTAACTTGTAAGCTAATAACCTGTTAATATAACATTCACAGAAAACTGGGACGAATATACTGTCATTGATTGCCCACATCGAACGACAGATTAGTTAATGATAGATGATTAACTTAAATAAATCGTGTGAACGAAGTGCTATCGATTTCAAGTGGAATATTAAAGCAGCACTGGATTAGTCAATTGAAACTGACCAGCCCTCATTAGTATTACGCTTGAGCTTTAAATAACAAGTTCCGAAATTACCGTAGTCAATCAATCGTCAACCAGTTTAATTCCAGTTATCTTTACTTGTTATTATTATTATTTTTTTTATTAGCTTTGCACGACACTTCACACTTTTTAGGAAACGTGCACCTTCGCATTTGAACATCCAGTTGTTTGTGTAGAATGACTTCTCAGGAAGGTGATACAACAGTTCGGACTGGAGAGGTAACTGTTCTTCCGGCTCCACTGGTTAATCCTCCCGAAAGAGCTCCTACTTCACTATCATACAAAGTTTTTCGCCAGTTGTGTGCTCAGTTTGGTATCGTTGAATCAGATGCCATTCTTCCCGAAAGAAATAACACTGCCGATATAGCTCCTTCTGGCTTTGTGACAATTAACCGGCAAATGTGCCTAAGTGGAGGCATTCCTCCTTTCAACGACTTTTTCCAACAACTTCTCCGTCAACTGTCCATTGCTCCATCCCAGCTACACCCCAATGGCTATGCCATTCTAATGGGGTTGTGTGTGCTTTTTAGGAGAACACTTGATCGACTTCCAAGCTTTGGTGAAGTTTGTTATCTATGCTCTTTTTCTCGGACTAAGGATCATCCTTCCATTACTGTTGTGAGGAGCGCCCGAAACCGCAAACTGATTGTTGGCCTCCCTGATACTGCTCACGGGTTTTTAACCCAATTCTTCTATGTTCGTTGCCCTCCGGGGTTTTATGGTGTGTGGAGAGTTGGAAGTAAGGGCGTTCAGCTTTATTCCTGACACATGTTTTCCTTATAAAATCTTTTCATAGCCTGAGTAGTTAGATGTTAATTTCCCTTTTTACTTTTCAGCGCTTCCACCTCCTTCTAGAGACCCAGGCTATAAGCAAATTTTTGAAAGATTGAATGCTGTGCCAGTAGAAGAGAGGAATATAAAGTTTTTGCTGAGAGATGACTTTTTACATCAATACGGGCTTCTTCACTCTTCTCGCTATACTCAGCCTCATGAAGCCCCGACTGAAGTTCCCGATTCCCCGACTGAAGCATCGGATGCCCCCGTTACTATCGAACAATCTTCATCAAAAGAGTCTAACATCGAAGCTTCATTGGTGAAATGTTCCACCCCTACCGACATTATGGGGTCATCTAGTAAGACGGCACTTGCCCCGATTGAGGAAGAAGAAGAACCTTCACAGCCTCTCGGGGGATTAGCTGATGTAGGAACTGAGAAAACAAGTCTCACCGAGCATGATGGTGACGATGTTTATGATGGGTTGAGCGACATAATAGTGACCTCACAGGAGCTTTTTAGAGATGACGTGTCTAAAACTATCTCTCCTATGATTGAGGCGACGTCCCTTCTTCGACTAACACCAACACAAACACCAACTCCTCATACCCAAGCTATCATCACCCCTACACCAATGAGTGGTTTGTAGCTTAATGCGCGTAGCTTGCACATCACACAACACTTAGGAATTTTCGGCATTTGTTCATATTTAACTTCTTTTCTTCGGGAGTTTCTAAGACTTGCTATTTTTGCCTTTTCAGATTTCTCTATGGGGCGCAGCGGCAGCGGTTCTTATTACAAGGACTTTCGACGCTATGGAGGGCGTGGCAGCTATGACTACAAGCAATACTATGCCGATCCCAGAGAAACCAATGAGCAGAGAGCTGCGCGAAAAGCTGAAGAGAGGAGAAGGTATGAAGAACGTCATGAGGGAGCGGGCACGCGACATGAATCCTTCCCAAGGGATGATGACTCCCATAAACGTAAAACGCACGATGATAGGGGGAAGAGCCATATTGAGGATTCGAGAAAGCGGACCAAACTTGGCGAGGAGCACGTGCCCGTGACATCTGAGAGACCTGGTGCCTCAGTTTCTATTGACATCCCTTCCGAATCTCCTGCTCTTGAAGGAAGTGCCATCCAAACACTTCTCAACAGGCCTTCATACCACGTTGAAAGGGGGCCCCCGACTTTGCAGAGCCGATTCCCGAACTGGTGTTTGAGGGGGGTACGCTTCGACCTTGATTTGGTCCCCATCGACAAAGAAGCTATGTACAGAAATCTCGATGCTGTCAAGCTTGATATCGATAGAATGTCTGGATGGCAAAAGCTGGTTGATGAACTTCAAAGAGTTAATCGGGCTAACATCGAAGCAATGCTGACCATGGAAAATGACAAATCAGAATGGCAGAAGATTCTTGATCAACACAACGCTGAGATGAAGGAGATAGCCGAATACAATGAAAAACTCGAAGCTGAAGTAAAGCAGCTCAAAGATGATCTTGCCTCTTCTACTAATACTTACACCCAAAGAGAAGAGGTATTGCAAAAACAAGTGCGAGATGCGCACGCCAGCCAGAGGGACGCTGAAGCTAAAGCTGAGAGGTTGGAACAAGCTGTAGAGAACCACCGCACTGATGTCACCCAGCTGCAGAATAAACTGAGCGCCCGGGACATGGAGATTGAAGCGCTAAAAGCCCAACTTGCTCAGACCGAAAAAGATCGAGATGAGGCCATGGCTGGCAAAATTGCAGCCGAAGAAACTGCTCAGACCATGGAAAACGATATCAATTCGACTTTATTCGATTTTTATTTACATTGTGTCTTGGGACGCGGCAGCCTCTCTTTTCTTGGTCCTAAGTATGAAATCACCCTGGCCGAGGTGTGGGAAGCTGCTCTTAACATGTTTAAAGACGCCGGGTATGGCGATGAAGATTTTGAGGCGCGTTACCTGGATGAGGGAGCTCGCGCTGCTCTTGCGAAGGGGCGAGAACAACTTGCCAGGATGAGAACTGGAATGGCGGAAGAGGAACGTTCTGGAAAGGAATTAACGCTTACTTCCTCTGTCCAACCTCCAGTTTCTCCTGTGGTTGACATCACGGGTTCTAGCTCCTCTACTCCGCCTGCAACTAAGACAGTAACTGAAACTACAAGTGCACAAGGCGGGGATGAAGGTGGTGAAAGCAACGAAGCACAGCGATATGAAATCAGCCTCAGAGATCCAACTACCCCAGGTAAACTTGACACCGGACCAGCCCAAGTGGTGAACTGCTCGTTCGCTCCTTGTGAACTTGACGATCTTCTTGATTATTTTTCAAATGTCAATGAATTCCCGACTTTTGATTATTCCTCAAATGTTAATGAATTCCCGACTTTTGACGAGCCGTCATCCCCTCTCTTTTCGAAAGATACTGATATTTTAAGTTTTTTCTCCTTTGTAGAGAAAGCACCGAGTCAAACTCAAGCTTCTTCTCCCCCGGTGATCCTTCCTCCATCTCTTCAAGTAGCGCCTCCTTCTGCCTCGCAACCTGGGTCACAAGAAGAACAAATAGAAGCTCTCCATGGCCTGGATGATCCCATTGCTTCGCAAGAGCAAAAAGATGAGGGACTTGAGGGAGGTGACATATCTCCGGAGCGAACTCCTTCTGACGATACAACTTTATCTAAACTTGTCACTCCAGGAAGTGAGTCTTCCTCAAAGAGGAGAAGGAAGCAAGGAGCATCAAGGAGGAGAGGGAAGATAATCATTGCCACTGAAGAGGAGCCGGAAGTTGGGCCAGCTGCGCCTACCTCTCCTTCCTCCCTTATACCCACTGGCCGACCTGAAAAGCTGATCATTCGGCCGGGTAAAGGGTCTAAAGGCAGCAAAAAGAAGTGAAGATCTTCAGTTTCTAGTTTTTTGTGTTTTGCATGTACTGGCCGAGAATTGTGCGGGTACCGGCCCCCGCTTTTCTTTATTTTGAAACCTGTACCTGCGTTGTAATTGAATAAAATGATTCCTCGTTTGTACAAACTTTTGTTTGAATTAAAGAATACATTTGTTATTCGTTTTGGCATGAGTTTATTTGATATTGCAGCGAGCTTATGGTATGTTACTTGAGCGTTACCTTTTGCTGGTTTAGTTATACCATATTGTGTGTAATTATACTATATTGCCCCCATTCCATAAGTATGCTGCAATATTCTATACCTCGAGGGGACTTACACTCTTATTTGCTAAAGAATAATTATTTTATTCTTTAAAGAAAATTTTATAGAGTACAACTCCCTTCGTATAAGTTTTTACGCTTGGTCGTTCGAAGAAATCACTTTTTTCTTTTGCTTATGTGCATATCTCATCAAGTGAATTCCTCTATGTGGTAAAGCGGACCTCTGAAGGGTACTTTAACTTCTTTTCTTTTTACGATCATTTCCCACAGTAGGCAAATTACTTTTCCTTTGAAAGTTAAAGTACGCTTTTGATGAGGATTTTTTTTTATAGAAAGTTGTACCTCTGAGGAGGGATTTTTTTTTTTACGTTTCAACACTTGGAAGTTTTATTTCAATCTCGGTGAAACGTGTACCTCCAAAGAGTTATGCTTTAGAAATCCTTTTCACGTTTCAACACTTGGAAGTTTTATTTCAATCTCGGTGAAACGTGGGTTTCCAAAGAGGTCTTTTTTCTTAATTGTGTTCCCGGGAGGGGGTTGTACCTCTGAGGAGGGATTTCTCACGTTCCAACACTTGGAAGTTTTATTTCAATCTTGGTGAAACGTGTACCCCCAAAGAGTTGTGCCTTTGAAGAAAGCCTTTTCACGTTTCAACACTTGGAAGTTTTATTTCAATCTCGGTGAAACGTGTGCTTTCAAGAAGGTCTTTGTTTTTACATTTCAACTTTGGTGAAGTGAAATTCCGAAGAGCGGCTGCTACACTTCAACTCCTGGCGAAATGGGCCTCCGAAGAGGGCTTTTATTTTGTTTACATTTCAACTCTGGTGAAGTGAAATCCCGAAGAGCGGTTATAACACTTCAACTCCTGGCGAAATGGGCCTCCGAAGAGGGCTTTTATTTTGTTTACATTTCAACTCTGGTGAAGTGAAATCCCGAAGAGCGGTTATAACACTTCAACTCCTGGTGAAATGGGCCTCCGAAGAGGGCTTTTATTTTGTTTACATTTCAACTCTGGTGAAGTGAAATCCCGAAGAGCGGTTATAACACTTCAACTCCTGGTGAAATGGGCCTCCGAGAGGGTTTTCATCGCCTGGAAGTTACTCTCTCATGGTTGGAGGGTCATGACTCCTCCAATCTTTTTTGTTGAGTAGAGAACTTTCTTTTTTGTGGCATATGACCCATTAGAGGTCTTTTATTATCCGAAGAGTTGCGCCTCCGAAGAGGACTTGTGGCGCTGATGGTAGCTTTGGTTGTTCCTCTGTTCACTTGCTTATGCCTTTTCAGCGATCCTTTTTTTTTTTTTTTTTTTTTTTTTTTTTTTTTTTTCTTTTCAAGTTTTCATCCCCCTTTTTCTCACAAGTGGCTTGTTTAATCCAAGGAAGTGTACTTCATTGCCAGGCAAGTTCGTGAGAACGGGCACTAGCTTCCTCATTGGATGTTTGTTTGTTTAAACAATCTCAATTTATCAGCAAGGGCTCGTTCCTATCGAAATCATTAGCCGTTCAATTGAAGCATTTCCTATCTAGGATTTGAATTCGGGGTCTTTGTGACTTGAAATTTGTTTGTTGAATGATGGTGAGAATCGCTCGGTCTTATTATGCGCAAGTTTTATCTCCACTGTCTGCAAAAATTTAAATCGATATTTCAGCAATACATTTTGTGTATTTTTATATCGAAAACAAAGCAAACATATAATGATAATAAGGAACACAAGATTTATAGTGGTTCGGCCATGAAATTGGGCCTACATCCACTTTATATTCTTTCATTATTTACTTGCATCAGTTTCACAATTGCTTTCAATTACAGGAATCATACATTCATAATTCTTTTTACAATGTTTCAACAAAATTTTCAAGTAAAGTATGGACGCAAGTGATTGCTGTTCCATGCCCTTGGAATTTGATCTCCATCAACTGTGGTGAGCTTGAATGTGCCGTCAAGAAGTTTCTGACCTATCACATACGGTCCTTCCCAATTTGGCCCAAACACACCTGTCGCAGTCATAATTCTTTTTAGGACTAGATCTCCAATTTCAAAGCTGCGTTGACGAACTTTGGAATTGAAATGTCTGGCTATCCTTTGCTGATGAGCTGCAACTCTGAGGTTAGCTTCATCTCTTTTTTCATCAAGGAGATCCAGCGCTTCAAGTTGCAGCTTTTCATTTTCTGCTTGATTGAAATGGATTCTTCTGTGTGAAGGGACCTCTGTTTCAACCGGGATCATTGCTTCCGATCCGTATGCTAACGAAAAAGGAGTATGCCCAGTTGCAGTTTTGTGAGTAGTTCTGTATGCCCATAGTGCAAGTGGTAGTTTATCGACCCAACCACCTTTTGCTCTTTCGAGTTGCTTTTTGATGGTTGATTTGATGATCTTGTTCACTGCTTCCACTTGCCCGTTTGCCTGCGGATGAGCTACTGCCGAAAAGCTTTTCTGGATTTTGAATCGTTTGCAAAAATCCTGGAATTCCTCACTTTCAAACTGAGTACCATTGTCTGTGATTATTTTTTGAGGCACACCGTATCTGCAAATGATATTCTTGGTCACAAAGCTTATCACTTTCTTAGAAGTGATAGTAGCCAATGGTTCAGCTTCAGCCCACTTAGTAAAATAATCAACCGCAACAATAGCATATTTAATCCCTGATTTAGCGGTTGGTAGCGGCCCAATGAGATCCATTCCCCAAATTGCAAATGGCCATGGACTGATCATCTGTGTGAGTTCGGTAGAAGGTGCTCTAGGAATTTTGGCATATCTTTGGCACTTGTCACATTTTCGGGAGTAATCTGCGGCATCCCGATTAATTTCTGGCCAAAAATATCCGTATCGGAGAATTTTCTTTGCTAATGTTTGACCACCTGAATGATCACCGCATTCTCCTCCATGCACTTCAGTTAGGATTGTTTTGGACTCTTCCCGGGATACACATCGAAGCAATGGCATTGAGAATCCTCGTCTGTATAATTGACCATCCTGGATTATATATCGAGAAGCTTTTCTCAGTAGCTTTTGTCGTTCTTTAGAGTTTTCTGGTAAAGAGCCATTGAGTAGATACTTTGTTATTGGAGTCATCCATGATTCTTGCTCTTGCGACATACTCATAACCCAATCGATATCCATTTCATCAATGCTCGGATTTGACAAAACTTCCACTGGAACTAACCCTAAGGATTGGGCTTCGCCAGAACTTGAGTATTTTGCGAGAGAATCTGCTTTCATGTTTTCTTCTCGAGGAATATGACTTATCGTGTAATGGTCGAATTCACATAAAAGTTCCCAAGCCTTTGACACATAAGCGGGCAGATTTCCTCCTTTCGTTTGAAACTCCTTCTTGACTTGGCATACTATAAGCTGAGAATCACTGAAGATCTGTAACGCTCGAATGTTTAGTTCTTTAGCAATTTTCAAACCAGCGATCAGAGCTTCATATTCTGCTTCATTGTTTGTTGAAGGAAATTCTAATCTTAGCGCATAGCATAATGACCGGCCTTCAGGAGTTTCAAGAACAATTCCAGCACCTGAACAGTAATCATTTCTTGCGCCATCTACAAACAACTTCCATTGGGTTGGGGAGTTCTCGATTGTTTCTTCCTCGCTGTTACCCTTGTCTGTAAATTCTGCAATAAAATCTGCCAAAGCTTGTCCGTTGATCGCTTTTCTAGGATGATAAGTGATGTCATATTGGCTCAATTCAATATTCCACTTTAAAAGGCGGCCCGAAGTCTCAGGGCGAAACAAGACTTGCTTTAAAGGTTGATCAGTGAGGACTTTGATAGGATGAGCCTGGAAATATTGCCTCAACTTTCTTGAGGCAATCAATAGACAATAGGCGAGTTTTTCCAACTTGGAGTAATTCATTTCTGCCCCAGTGAGTCTTTTGCTGATATAGTAAACTGGATGTTGAATCCTTTTGTCTTCCCGTACCAGCGCTGCACTTAAAGCATGAGATGAAACTGCCAAGTATATAAGAAGATCCTCGCCATCGCCGGGCCTGGAAAGTATTGGAGGCGTTTCCATATGTTGAATCAATTCTTCAAAAGCTTTCTGGCATTCGGGAGCCCAGTCAAAGTTTTTCTTTCCTTTCTTTAGAGCGTCGAAGAATGGAATGCATTTATCAGTAGCTTTGGATATGAACCGACTTAAGGCGGCAATTTTTCCATTGAGACTTTGCAATTCCCTCTTTGTTTTAGGAGCTTTGACTTCTTTTAGAGCAGTGATTTGAGCTGGACTAGCTTCAATGCCCCTAGCGCTCACGATGAAACCCAAGAACTTCCCAGATTCTACCCCGAAAGAACATTTTAAAGGGTTAAGCTTCATTCCGTATCTTCGGAGAATTGCGAACATTTCTGCTAAGTGTTCGATGTGATCCACTGCTTTCTTAGATTTTACTAGCATGTCATCAACGTAAACTTCCATAGTCTTTCCCAACTGCGGTTTGAACATAGCATTAACCAGTCTTTGGTATGTTGCCCCCGCATTCTTCAACCCAAAGGGCATAACTCTGTAACAGTAAAGACCGACATCGGTGATAAAGCTTGTGTCCTCCTGATCTGGCTCATGCATCATGATCTGATTATATCCGGAGTAGGCATCCATAAAAGACAACAATTCATGACCCGCTGTTCCATCTACCAGTTGATCGATCCTGGGTAATGGGAAGCAGTCTTTGGGACAGGCCTTGTTTAGATCTGAAAAGTCGATGCACACTCTCCATTTACCATTGGCTTTCTTAACTAGCACTGGATTTGAAACCCAATTTGGATAGGTAGATTCTCTGATGAAATTATTCTCCATGAGCCGGTCAACTTCCTCTTTCAATGCTGTCGACCTTTCTAGACCTTGGATTCTTCTTTTCTGCTTTACTGGCGTGAACTTTGGGTCAATATTCAGAGCATGTACCGCAACTTCTGGGGATATTCCGCACATATCGGCATGGGTCCAAGCAAAAACATCCAGGTTTGCTTTCAAAAAAGATATCAAGGCATTCTGAACTGACACATTAAGTTGTGAACCCACATTCAGCACCTTGTTTGGGTCCTTCAGATCAACGGGCACCGGTATCGTTGTTTCTGCTGGTACCACCCTACTCTCCCCCGCACTGGCCTTTCTAGGATCCATCACTTTTCGTGCCCCGCTATGCTCGCCAGTGCAGGGTCCGCCCTGTAGTTGCTATAGGGTTGGTATTTTGATGCGGATTGGGGTTGCCGCATCTTTCCCCATTTCTCTCTTCCTTGTTTCTCGCAGCTCTGTCATATAACATTCTCGCCCAGCGTTCTGGTCTCCTTTAATAACCCCTACCCCATTGTCTGTAGGGAATTTAATAGTAAGACACCATGGGGCAAGGACAGCTTTGAATGCAGCAAGAATAGGTCGACCAAAGAAAGCATTATAAGCAGAAAATTCATCTACTATCACAAAAGTCTGCTTGCGAACTACTTTTCTTTCTCCTTCTCCGAGTTCCACAAGCAAGTCAATGGTTCCTACTGGTTGCTTTGGCTCCCCAGTGAAGCCAACAATCTTCTGAGATGAGGCTTGCACATCCGCCATCGGGATTCTCATCTGGTCAAACGTTTTCTTGAAGAGGATGTTGCAAGATGCGCCGCAATCAATAAGAACTCTTCTGACAATAGCCGGTCCAATACCGGCCGAGATGACTAACGGGTCCAAAGTAGGGGCCTCAATGCCCGTGGAATCTCTAGCCCTGAACACAATATCATCATTAAAAGTCCTTTGTTGTTTCAGGGGTGTAGAGTCCTCTAAAACAAAGACATTCTCTTCAGTTGGCATATGTTTCAGAGCTCGAGTGTACCTCTCCATTTCACCCCAGCTTCTGCCTGCTGGGTGGGGTCCTCCTGTGATGACATTAATAACTGGCCTTCCAGATTCATGTCCTGCGGCCTTCTCATTTGTCCTGGGCTGATGAGCAAGAGCTTGTTGCCCCTGACTTGACGAAGCAGGATCATTACCACTCTTCTTCACAAATTGCTGCAACTTATTTTCTCTTAGCAATTCTTCGATTATATTTTTCAATTGACGGCAGTCGTCTGTGTCATGACCAGGCTGATTATGGAAGCGACAGAACTTCCCACTTTGCACAGCTTTTCTTCCGGTTCTGAGAACAGGAGGTTTGGGATACTCAAAAGAATCTTTTGTAGCCAAGTAGATGCGCTCTGGTGTTTCTAACAAAGGAGTATATTCTGATGGCTTGAAGGATCGAGGCTTCTTCGAATTGTGTTGTTTCCTTCCATCATTATTTTCTCTTTTCTGTCCCACAGATCCATTCTTACGTGGCGCAGCAGTGTTGTCTTCAGCTTTCTCTACTGTTGCCTTTGCCGGGACAGGACGGCTTTCCAAACGCATGAATTCATCCGCCTTTTTGTAGAACTTTTCCAGAGAATTTGGCTCCTTCATGTTCAGCCACTTTCCGAATTCACTTGACTTATCAATAGCTCTCATCAAATAGGTCAAGACCATGCGGGGTTCTGCATTATCCACCTCAGCTAACGCTATATTAAAGCGATTTAAAAAAGACTTGATAGTTTCCCCCGGATTCTGTTCCAAACCGGATAACGACATGATGTCTTTTGCCTTTGAAGCATATAGCCTAAATTGCTCTTTAAATTTCCTGGTTAGGTCTGAAAACTGATCGATGGACCGGACAGGTAGTTTTGTGAACCAAAGCAGAGCTACCCCTTCCAAATACACAGGAAAATAGCGGCATTTTATCTCGTCAGAAGCTCTGGCACCTGTCATGTGCCAATCATATTTGTACAGGAACTCATTTGGATCACTTGTCCCTTTGTAAGCTGGAATGGTCGGAGGGACGAACTTCCTTGGGAATTCAGCTTTTAGGATCTTTTCAGTAAACGGAGTCTTGCTCGGAGCGAAACCCCACTCTTTCTCATCTTCGACCCTTTGCATACTTTCTTTCATAATCTGTCGAACCATACCAGAAAGATATTCTTCGTCATTCCTATTTCTGGATCCTCCAGCCTCAGGCAATGTCTGTTCAAAGGGGCTAGCAGCCCTTTCGGGAATGTTTCTAGTTTCAGCATCATGGACATTACCGACAAAGTTCCTTTCATTATTCGCAGGTTGACGGTTTGCCCCGAGCAGATCGTTTAACCTATTCAGAATCAGAGCATTCTGAGCATTCTGAGCTTCCAATTGCGCGTTCTGGGCATTTATTTGCTGATTCAACCCAAAGATAGCAGCGTCCAATTCCGCTTTTGAAACTCCAACAGCTAGAGTGGCTTGATTTGGTGTTGGGGAAGTGGAGGTTCCCTCTTGAATGTTTGCAGATCTCACAGATTTACTTTTCCTTCCAGGAGCCATGATTTCGGATAGACTTCTGGTTCTTAAAGAAACTCTATCTACAAATCTTTCTGAAACAATGATGATAGATGTCCTGAGTTCAATTCTCAGTGAAAGCACCAAAATGTTAACGAAAAAATTTAAACGCTAACACCCTGGTGTATAAGATGTGATTGTGAAAGCACCACCCGTTTGTACGGGAAACAGAAATAAGCAGAAAGTATGTAGAAAAACGGTAAGAGACACAGTATTTATAGTGGTTCGGCTTATAATCCAGCCTACGTCCACTTTAATCTTTTTATCACTAGTTTGATTACAATTCTTTACAAGATCTTTCAATTACAACACACTTCAAGTGATAGGATATGTGAAACAAGTAGCTCAAGCTTTGATGTTGACAATCATCTTCAAATCCATGGTGAATGTGGATGATTCCTTCATGGAGTTCCTTTAGAAGTTCGTTGGATCTAAAAAGCTTTGAAGTCGTCTGGAATTTGGCAGAGTAATGGCGCTTGAAGAGAATGAGCTCCCCCAAAAGTCCTTTGCATGTTGGAGATGGTTTCATATTTATAGAGAGTTCTGGGCGGAAAAAGTGCTAAGTCCTAACTCGTGGCCGACTTAAGGTAAGTCGTTGCTGACTTAGGATGAGTCGTGACCGACTCATTGAGCTGAGTCTCTGGTTTGTAGAGAGCTTCCTGCCTTTTCCGAACCCACGCTTCAAGTACTAGGTCGTTTACGAGTTATCTGGTTGTAGTTTCTGGCTTGTTTGTATATGTCGTATACGACTCATCATAAGTCGTAGGTCGTGGTTGACTTAACCAGCTGCCTCCGGCTTAAAGCTGAGTTCAGGCTTTGTGAAGGCGAGTCCTAACTCGTAGACGAGTTAAGAGACAGTGTCTTTAGGTCGTACACCTTTTTTAAGTCGTAACACTTGTTAACTCGGTCAAGCTTTAATCTGTTATGTCGTAGCTCCCTTAAGTCGTATAGACTCCTTAGGTCATCAGGGTCTTAAGTCGTTATCTCTTCTTAACTCGTGAGCCGCTTATCTCGTAAGCAGCCTACCTCGGGTACTCCTTAACTCGTAGAGGCTTTAACTCGTAGGAGGTTTCTAATTCGTGTATCCTTTAACTCGTAGATGCCTTGAGTCGTAGGAAGCTTAACTCGTAAGGCTTCCTATCCCGTAGAGGCCTTAAGTCGTACAAATCCTTAGGTCGTGTGTTTCTTTAAATCGTAACATGTTCAAAGCCGCACAATCCTTTTAAGCCGTAGACCATTCATTTCCTTAAGTCGTGAAGCCTTTTGAGTCGTGAGCTGCTTAACTCATAGACCTGTTAACTCGTGAACGAGATAGGGTTAACATGTTCCATCCACATTTTTCCACACTTCCACAAATAAAAGTATAGTTCAACCAATTTACATCCAATCCCTACCATCAAAAATCCTTGCACACAATTTCTAACATCCATAAGTTAAAAAAAATCCAATTTTCAAAACCTATATTGTTTATGCCGGGAAAGGCTTTAGATTAAGATTTTCATCCTTCTCTTATGCATCCTTTTCCCACTATACTTTAGAACTTTCCCTTATGCTCACATCCTTTTTCCAAATTTTCCAAATACAATCAGTAAAAGTAAATTTTAT
The DNA here is from genome assembly GCA_030765085.1 of Allium cepa. Lineage (NCBI taxonomy): Eukaryota > Viridiplantae > Streptophyta > Magnoliopsida > Asparagales > Amaryllidaceae > Allium > Allium cepa. The sequence continues at coordinate 556,604,518 of CM060935.1, forward strand.
TTTAAATCTTTAATTTTTAAAAACTAGTTTTTTAATTCTTTAGTTCACCTATCAATAAGGTATGAAAAAAGAAAACTCCAAAGCTAAAACAACATTTTCTCTTGTCGCTAACTATATTTTATTTTACTATCACTTCAAATGCACAGTAAAATTTTACCCGCTAACCTGTTGACTTTTCCTTATGTAAAGCGTGTGGCATTTCAAAAGTCATAAATTTTCCTCTTTTTCCATTCAAATATCTTTTTAAATTAAATTTTGAGATATTTGAAAAAAAAATTATTTTTCAGAATCTTCCTTGAAAGTAATTTTATTTTTTTCGAAATCAAAAGTTTTGAACAAAAATTTGGAAAGGTATTTTTCTTTTAGAACAAATTATGCCACATCCTAAGCAGTCGGGATTTAGTCAATAATTTAACGTCTATAGTGGACCCTATCCTATTGTGTGGTAAATTTTCAATTTCAATTTTTTTCTTTATTTTAAAAGAAGAACCAGCATGCAAGTTCATTTATAAATTTTAGCTTTTAAGGCCTAGGGATAGTGACCCATGGTTTCGCAATAATCTTTCCTTTTCCTTCCCATGCCAAAATCTATCTCCCAAAATTTTACTACTTATTAGGACTTAAATTTTTATTTTCTTTTAGTTGGTAACCAAATAAATTTATAAATTTATTTTATAACTTCTAGTCTATTCCTATTTTCTTTTTTTTGCATTACTTAAGTGTCTTTTATGAGATTTCCTTATTTACCATTTTCCAATAAATACACTAGTCCATATAAAACAAATAAATTATTAATCATAATACGTGTTTTATACAAAGAAAAACATCTAATGTTTAAAACCCAAGCCTAAATAAAAAAACTACTAGAAATAAACTACAACTTCTAGTAACAACTCTATAACTGTTACCTTATGGGCTGGGCTTCACGAGAACTAGAACCGCGATCGCAACTAGATAATCAAAGCATGGTGACTAAGAACAAAAGCTTATGGCCCTAGTACTGCTGCTCCTCCTGTATCTCCTGCTACTACACCCTTATCTTCTGCTTCTCGGCCTCAATCCAGATCTAAGAATCTCAGATCGTTCCATACTCGAGGGCCTACTGCTGCGGCTTTGGGGCATGTTGATCTGGTCAAGGAACTTAATCCATATTTGCATGTCCCACCGCACACTAATATGCTCCAAAATCTATAGGTACCTCCTCTATCCTCATCCTCCTAAAGAAGGATTTATCCAACAACATGGGTGCATTCTTCTACATCGTCTCCCCCGGGAAGCTAACTCCAAACTGTCGAAGACGGGAGTGAAAAGACGATAGTACGAAAGATATCTCCTACTCATACCTACTCTTAGGCCCACGCAATGTTGTGGCCTTTCCCTAGCTCACTTGGATACTACCTATGACGGCGTAGATGGCCTTCTAAATGAGGGGGTTGATCTGGTCGAAGTTCCCCGTCTTGCGGATGATGTTGTGCTGATCAATGCCGACGACCAGATGGGCTTGGTCCCATATATCGTATGTCTACCAAACACTCACACCTCTATGAACGACCTGTTGAAGAATAACTAGATTGAAGGTCTCAATAGCCTCCAGATCCTCTCCTTCTATGGAGATGTGCAAGATCACTTCACATTGCTCGTTTGTCATTTGAATCTCTACTCCCTTTACTTCGGTTGTGAAGCTAGTTATGCTCTCATCAAACAAAAATTCTAAATTAGCATCCAAATAGACGAATCCATCTTGATTAACAAACCTGCTTGAACGTATCATGGCTAAGGATCGGCAGTAATCTTGTAGTGCAAATAGACCCTCCCTTCAAATCATAAGTGGTGATGTCCTAAAACTTCACCAGTCGTCCCTCTAGAAATGCAAAGTTTGTCGATTCTTCATAGCTTTTCGCGATTTCTTCATCACTCAGCAGCCACACAATCTATCGTGGAGTTAAACTTGGTTGGTGGGAGGATATACTACCATGTGGAGTTTCCATGGTTTAAGTTTGTAAGGGTCTGAGATTTAGATTTAGAGTTAAGAAAAGTGGAACATAGGTTATTTTTAGGTCATGGAGTTGCTGCTTGGTCGCCTGAGGAGGTGTTGGATGGGTCTACGTTGGTGCTGGGGTGCATGGTTTTGGTGCACTTGAATTTTTTAGGAAGGAGTATGGGTCGGCGATGCTGAAAATTTGGGAGAGATGAAAGAAATGAGGTGGCTCAAACCCGGGATACAAGTATATCCTACATTTGAGGTTTGAGTCACATGCCAGAACCTACAACCAGCTGATCGTTAATCCTTAGGGCCATCGACTACTACTAGTCGACCGGTCGTGCACAAGGGAGTCAGCCGCTCCAGCCTATTTGGACCAAGTTGAAATTGGATGTTTTAGGGGCAGGTCAAATTTTTAATTACTAGTAATAAATAACAATGTTTCATTCCACCTCCATCTTCTTCAACTTTGTTCTAGCTGCTCTGAGAAATTCCTATGTACCCAAATTCCTATTTACCCACAGTGGTGCATCCACACGCTGCTTTTATTGGGTTTTAATATACTTTCTCATTTTTTTTACCCTATTTTAAAATCATAGCACTTCCTACAGTCCACCCATAAAATAATTTTACAACTAAAATTTTTTTCATCTTAGAAAAATCATCGAGCTATATATGCTCTATTATATAAAGAAATAACTTTTTTTAAAACTCATTAACTGAAATGTCCAATTTGATTTATTTTAATTTCTACGAAAACTTTTTATATAAATTTAACATAGATATTTAATATATATAATTTTTTCAAAAATTTAATATTCACTTACTTTTCAAAAGTAGGGTTTTTCTGTCTTTAAATAATTCCTTTGAAAATCATTTCAAATGTATTATTATATATTTTTCTCAAACTTCTATGTTAAAATCATTTCAACTTTTTATATAATTCTTTCATATGGGGTCGAACTTAGAGTGGATTTTTATTTGTCCTTTCTTTTGGACTTTTCTTCTTTTCTACTTACCTATTAATTTATCTTCTCTAAGAATATTAAAAATCTAACTATCATCTTGGGTGATTTCTACACACCATCCTTTGGAAATTATCTAATTCTTACTTTCAGATATATATTTGCAACATATAGATTCTTTCTTTTCCCTTATCTGGATCTCATGTACATCATTAATCGGCAATCCTGCTAGGAATATACAACCATTGGGAAATTTGTGCTTCACAAGGGAATCAAGTGCTATCCAGCTTCAAGGACTCTTTCATGTGTCACTTCGTTCTCTTCTTATGTCAACGCCTTCCTATACAACCTACTTCCCATGGGGTAACAGGGATAGATGTATATCTTAGCTTCGTCTATTGCTCAAACTCGTAGTCGCACTATCTATAACTTCTAATATGAATGCAACTACTTCTATAGTTGGAATTTGTAGAGTTCGGCATATAAAATTTATAATTATAGTAAAATTAAAAACATGTTCACTCATCATATCCTAATTCTTAAGATCAACTAACCTAAGCTCTGGTATCAAATATAACAACTCGCACCTCCGCGGGCCTGATTTTTTGCTAAATCGAAACACCAAAGTTCGAATTATTAGTATTTGATATCCTGCAAGTAACAAAAGTATATCAAAGCACTATGGACATAAACTCACAATCGAATAGTAAAGTATAATAAAACAAATAGTTACTGACCAATGTTGACACTTCCAATATCAAGTGTTCTTGTCAATGTCGAGCATGCATAAGGAAATCTATCCTTCCACCATTCCCACCTTGTACCAATACTCGTCTCTCTAAAGCTATTTTGTGGTTTGTAATTGTAACGACTCATGTTTTACATATTGGAGGATTGTAAACTATTTTTATTTTATTCATATAAGGTTAAGGTCGTATGACTCTATGATTTTGAAAAGTGATTCCTAGAGACATTTTCCACGTCTATTGTTTTCTCAAATTTCTATATACCATTTTAACCATGAAAATCTGGTTTGGACTATAACTTTTGATAGGAGCCAAATTAAGGTCTCAATCCACTTCCATTGCTTCAGGATGATTGTATCCCATTCCGTAGAGTGGTCATAAAAAAATTAAACTTGTCATTTGAAAGTTATTGCAATTTTAAGTTTTGGTTGCTGTTGGTCAATTTTGGCGGGTAATTAACTAAGCTCGTGCTTAGACTCGCTAACTCACTTCAAAATTTGTGCTAGTATGAGGCTGTAGGAACTGATCCAAGTTATTTCCTTCTTCCCCAAAATAGATCCAAAGTACCATTAGCCCTAATTTCATCAAAAATCACATATTTCCCATATTAATCTTAACCAAATCATTGATTAGAGAGGGGACTAACAGATAGAAGCTAGAGATTATTATTTTTATTGATTTGGGTCCTTCTTCTTTGCTGTCCACTTCAGATCCAAGGGAAAATTTTGGTATTTTAGGTATTTGATGAGTGATTCTTGGCCTCTCACTCGTCTATAATTTTTTATATAGTTAAAAGGTTTTTCAACATGAATTTGATCTAAAAAAGGTTTTCTAACTTTAACCACTTATCTATATACGTGTATGACTAGAAATTTGATATTTTGAAATGACTTTTAGAATGCGTTTTGTAACCAATTAACTCATGTCGACATTATAGTGTGATTTCCATCATTCATATGCATGTGCTAATGTACAACGTAGATTTAGAGTAAAATTAGTTTATTATCACATTCTCATATATTGGTTGTATGAATGGATGTATATGCATGCTACTCTATGATTATGTGTTGTGCGTTGATGTTGTTTTCTACTGTTTCAGATGTTCGGTAGATAGGTTGGAAATTGGGAAAATTAGAGGCAAAACTTGTTGGAATTGGATGAAACTTGTAAGCCAGATTCTGGAGCATGGGAAGAGCTCACGGTCCAAATCATAACTCCAAATTTTCTAATCATAGAGGTTGGTACCGACTTGAGAATTCAAAACTGAGCTCTCTGTGTTGGTTCATGTCGCTAGTGACTTGGGGGAGGTGGGGATTTTAGCTAGTAGAGGTTGTCTAATATGATGGATTGGAGATTGGTTTAAGTGCTTAATGCTATAACGACTTGTTTCTAGGATTAGGAGTAGGGCGCTTTGAAGACATGACGACTTGATTTGGAGCAGAGAGGTCGTGGTCAAAGCATATGACCAAGAAGCACTAAAAGCAAGGAATGCAATGGAAAGAGACTTAGCCAGTATTTGGCCAATTATAGTAGTCAATATCGAGTTCTGAGCACTGTACTGAGCTCTCCTGCTTGGTCCTATGGAGATGGAACTTCTAGGTTGGTGTAGGGGTTTGAGAGGTCATGATGGAGATAATGCCTCGTTCGCATGATGACTGATGGCGACGTAACATCACGATGAAAGTTAGAGTCTTCGGATGGTAAATCTACATCGAGTGGAGTTAGGTTCTAAAAAAGATGGCTCAATGTAGAAAGGAGTCATAAAATAGGGAATGTAGAATGCTTCCTCGAAGGTGATAGCTCAATGTTCAAAGGAGTGGTTGAGTGAAGGTAATGTATAATGGTTCCTCCAGGATAGTGTAAGCTAGTTGGATCAAAGGAAAGGGCTAGGATACGCATGTTAAAGGATCATTGATACTCGAAGTGTTTTCTGTTGTTCTCAAAGAAGGGGTATCATGGGGATGCTCATAGGTATGTTGAAAGTTACCCCAGATCAGTTGAATGGATTCGTGTAGCCTAGACCAGTTGAATAGGTCTAGTGTCAGCTTAAGCTTAAGAGAATACACTGAAAAATGAGATTTCCATTAGTCCCTGGCAGTAGAATGACCATATGAGTTAACATATATCGAGAGTACATAGAGCGATAGAGATGATTGTTTGATGGATGTTATGGTTCCTTTGATTTCTTTCCCTGCATTCTATCACCTTGGGGTTGTCGTCGAAGATAGGTATTAGAGATAGGGATACCTGGACACCTAGTATCATATTGGTCCTTTATGACACATAGAGTAGCATACTATGTTATTATGTACTAACTATTTAGTTGCAGGGATAGGTCAGGTATGACTCGTATACCTTTGATCCTTATTATATCGACTTATATAGCATTTCGAGATTCATTTGTTGTCTACACCAGACTGTTGTTTGTCTCAAGGTTTTATGCTTTTCCTCTTATTATCTCGGGTGCTCTTAAATGAGTAAACTAGATAGCAGGCCTAGGTGTGATGTAGGTGTTGTGCAAAAGATGAGATGGAGAGAGCTATCTTGTACTATATATGGATTTCTATGCCTATTCCGCATGCAACACTATGGAGCCTCGGTAACGCTTGCTTATTATTATTTGTATGAGACAGTTAAACGAGTTTACATCTGTTGTATAAACTCTATTTCATGATGTATAACTTTTTCTATACTCTGATATTTGGATCACTAAGTTAATACTGTCTCCTCTATTTTCTATCTGTGATGTTAAATTCTTGCTAACCGATGAGAATTTGTGTTGGTTTGGACTGTTAGCTCCAGGTAGATCCGTCGCTCAAATTGTAGCTCCCTCTCCCAGTCGAGCCATATCTCACACAAGATCCTCTTATTTGTCCCAGGGTTCTGAGGAAGGTTAGAAGAACGGTAGCCCGTCTAGACAATCACTTGATAAAGCTCATGAGAAGGAAGAAACCGCTGTAGCTGGTCTGAGTAGTTCGGTTAGAATGCCCCCGATTATGGAGGAGGCGGAAGAAGAGTTTATACACAGAGAATGTAAGGCCGTGGTTGATTTGAAAAAGGATGAGGAAGAGTTTGAAAGTAGCAGCGACGAAACCATTACTTCTCGTTGGAATTTGGAGGTGACGATTCAGATGAAGGCAAAATCTCTGAGATCGAAAGTCACCTAGACTCTCAGAGTAATAATGTCGGAGTAGGGCTCAGAAATTTCATCGAGTTTTTGTTGAATTCGATGAAATCATGAAAGGAGATTTTAAATTCAACGTGACTCCTTCCTGTTTATAACGTTTGTAGTCAGTCGTATCCCACCTCCGATAGCCGTTTGTTTCGGTCTTTAACAACGCTTTAGGCAATATTAGAAACACAGCACGTTGCACTAGAATTACACTTGTTTCCATTTTTTGTTCCTTCGTATATCTACTTAATTTATGTTATGCTTCTAAAACTTTTCATGTATGCCTTCTTCCAAGCATGACGAGAGGATAAGGCTTCTATGATGACTTCGAGGACTATACCGATTCACAGCAGTACCCGAAGTATTTCTATAGCCAGCATCAAGTCCAGGAGGCAAAAGAAGGGTGCCGGCAGAGAAAAGAACTCGAAGCCGAAACCCATCGTCAAGAAGAGAGAGATAAAGCTCATTCACACAAAGGCAGGTATGAGAAACGAAGATCTCATGAGGACAAAGATGAGCCGCCTAAGAAATCAAAGCTTGACTATCGCTTCCATCCTTTGGAGCTTGCTTCGAAGCACACATCCGTGCGCCAGGAATTTCCTATCAGTTCTGCTATGATTCTGCCCCTAACTCATGTTTCAGCCGCTTCCATTGTCACTGCTGCACCTGACACATCTCATCCCCACCGAAGGCCAGCCTATACTCTTCTTGTGGGCCCTCCTAGGCTTGAGGTAGCTCTTCCAGGTTGGGAGTTACGTTTGACATGGACCTTCATCCCATTCATAGGGATTCCTACGTGCGCATCTCCAAGCTATCCAAAATGACCTAGAGAAGGCCGAGAAATTGGAGAAGCTCTGTAAGTAGATAGTGGACACAAACAGGAATAAATACCAAGACATCCTCTCCTTTAAGACTGAGAAATATGATTTTGAAAGGGCGTTGGCTGATCGGAATGCTCAAGATTAAATAATTAGGGGAGGAGAAGGAAACAACGCTCCAAGACAGTAAGAGAACTGCTAGCCTGATGAAGGAGCTGGAGGAGGCACATAAGAAGGTCGAGATCGTCTGGAGAGATGAAATTAAGAAAACTCATGTGGAGGAAGTGAAATTGAAAGGGGATTTGATTGCTTGCAATGCTACCATTGAAGCTCAATGGAAGACAATCACCGACCATGATCTAATTGTCAAGGGGAAAAATAAAACGATCTCCGACCAAGCCAAGGCCTTCGCCAAGTTATAGGCTTAGATCGCACAACTCGGTGCCAACAAAACTACTGTTGATATTGAGAAGGCCGCAGTGAAAGCAAATTATTTGGACCTCCAACATGCTTTTGATCGAAAAATGGAGAAGCTGGATGCAACGATCCTGAACTTTTATGTCAACTTCTTGTTGCACCAAGGGAGCCTCAGCTACCTTGGCCTAAAATATCCGCGCACTTTGGCCCTTGTTTGGGAGGAAATTCTATTCCTCTTTACTGAGAGCGATGATGTAAATATAGATAAAGATGCTTATCTCAATGATCACTCCAAGAAGGCGCTTCTTGAGGGCCAGGAGATCCTCCGGGTTGAGCGAGAGAAGGAGCCTCCTGATGCTGCCCTAATGTCTGCTACTGACGTGTTTACCAGGCCTTCTTCCACCAGCACGGTTGAATCATCGAAGCAACTCCATGACCAACCAATGAGCATGGGACTTGATATTGTTCCTCATATGGTGGATCCCTCAAAAGAAGGCGAAGGTGATGAGTTTGTAGTCACCGTTCGTGATACTTCCTCTGGTGCAGGTAACGCCCATGCTTCTCATGAATTTAGGAGTCTTCATCTTACACCATAGGAGCAAGAGGAGTTTAACGCTTTCCTTTTTGATCTTATGGGTCCATTCACTTTTCCTATTGATGCGCCAATACTACTTCGGTGCCTACATCAGCTGTCATTTTCACATCCTCTAAGATTGTATCCATTCCTTCTCCAGTTCTCACATCCACCTCAAGTTCAAAGCCATGCCAGAGGCCGAGAAAATAGCGGCACTCCACGGCTTGGATTAACCCTCAGTGTCTTCAGAAGGTGATATAACTGCTGTAAAGGCTAAGGAGCAGGAGACGCAAACGGAGCAGCCGCATAAGACTTGGCATTATTTGGTTAATATTAAGAAGGAAAAGGTGGAGGCAGTCAAAGCTTCCAAGAGCTACAGGAAGTCACAAAAATGTAAAGGAAAGGGAAGCACTTCTAAAAATCATTCGGAGGAGAATGAGATTGTCATCCAAGTGCATGTTGACATTACTGGCACTGCCACCTTTTCCAAAATGAAGCAGAAGCTACCAACCAGAGGTGGAAAAGGAAAGGTGGCAAGAAGCGTTGAGTGGCTGGTGTGAGGATGGACTTGATTTTGGCCAATAGTGCGCAAGAAGATTGACTTGTTTTGTTTTCTTTTCGAGTCGTTTTTTTTCAAATGCAAAGACTGCACCTTGCGTCCATACTTTAGAGTTTGTACTTTCTCTTTGTTGGCCATTGTTGTGTAGGTACGACCTCCATATTTTGATCCTATGTACAGAAAATCATAAGCAATACAATGATGTCTTGATTGTATTTTTATATATCTATTCATATATGCTTCGTGCACTTGTGCTTGTTTCATTTCATACGTGCTAGTTCTATGATTATAGCCAAAGTCCTTCATTCGAAGTAATATAACTTAAAAATTAACAGCATTTAGAGAGAGTCTATTTAGAAATTCACAAAAATTTAATAATTTCAAAGACCTAGAAATTTTTGTTGTATTTTTATTTGGAAATTCACATAATTTTTATATAGAAATTCACACAACTTTGAGATAGAACTTGTGAATTTATTGTTGTTTGGAGTGACAGAACTTGTGAAATTATTGCATTTGCATGATTTTGTCTCAGTACAAGTGTATGCCCTCCCAGTTCACAGGGTTGTTTACTCCAAACAAATTTAAAGTATTCGGTAGTTTGGGGATTTAGATGACCTCTATTGGAAATTTGTCTAAGTCATGACTTTATTTTCGATTCTTTGGAAGTTTTACGACCTTGGTATTTACTCTCAGTTTCCGACAGCATTAAGTAAGTATGCAATTTATGCATGGGTATGTATTGTCAATCATTGAGTGCCTCCCTTCTAGCACCAATTATTCCTGATTGTATGCGTAAGGGGCTATTATTTTGAGATTTAGCGCCCCGCTTGTGTAGTGTGCGCTTTGGTTGCCCCTCGATGTTGTCTATCTATGGGTAACGTGAAGAGTTTTTTTTGGTGTTCCTCGGTGTTGCCTATCTACGAGCAATGCGAGAAGTTTGTTCTTGATGTTCCTTGACATTGCTTATCTCTGGTCAATGTGAGGAGTTTGTTCTTAGTGTTCCTTGGCATTGCCTATCTCCGGGCAAAGCGAGGAGTTTAAATCTGGAGCTCCTCAGTGTTGCCCATATCTTGGTAGCGTGATGAGTTTATTCATGAGTGCGTGGCTTACGAGACATGTGGCTCTCAATGTTCCTCGGTGTTTCCTATCTTCGGGCAACGCGAGGAGTTAGTTTCGATGTTCCTCGACGTTGCCTATCTCCGGGCGACGCAAGGAAGTTAGCTTTCGACGCTCCCCGGTGTTGCCTATCCCGGCAATGCGAGGAGTTAGTTTTCCACATTCCTCGTTGTTTCCTATCTCCGAGCAATGCGAGGAAGTTAATTTTTGATGCTCCTCGGCATTGCCTATCTCCAGGCGACGCGAGGAGGAGTTTCATTTTTGACATTCCTCAGCATTGCTCATCTCCAGGCAACGTGAGGAAGTTATTTTTCGATGCTCCTCGGTGTTGCCTATCTCTGGGCGACGCAAGGAGTTTCGTTTTTGACGTTTCTCGGTGTTGCCTATCTCAAGTCAATGCAAAGAAGTTAGTTTTCGATGGTCCTTGGCGTTGCCAATCTTCGGGCGATGCGAGCTGTTTCATTTTTGGCGTTCCTCGACGTTGCCTATCTCTAGGAATTGTGAAGAAGTTAGTTTTCGATGCTCCTCGGCATTTCCTATCTCTGGGTGGCGCGAGGAGTTAGTATTTGACATTCCTCAGCGTTGCCTATCTCTGGGCAATATGAGGAAGTTATTTTTTGATGCTCCTCGACGTTGCCTATCTCCGGGCAATGCAAGGGGTTTAGTTTTTCTTTTTCGAGAGGCAAGGATCGAATTTTTCTAATCCAATTGTTTGAGTCGATTCGCTTCCATCGACTGGGCGGGTAATCATTATGAACATAGTTTGGTTTGTTCAAGAAGCAAACTTTTTAAGGAAAGCATGGCAGATTCTTTGCTTATTTACAATGCCATCGGCATTTTCAAGATGGCTTATTTGCTGAAAAATAGAAGATACATAAAATATTTTCTTAGATGAAATAACGGTGGAGCAATTCGCTATTCCAGGCTCTGGGAAATGCGGCCCGATCTACGTTTGTCAGCTTGAAAGTTTCATCGCTGAGCTTTTGATAAATGATATATGGTACTTCCCAATTTGGTCTGAATTTTCCTGGTATAGGGTGAACTAGCTTGAGCACAAGATCTCCAATCTCGAAGGTCTACTATGAACTTTGGAGTTGAAGTACTGTGCAACCTTTTTTGGTGGGATGGTTGTTCGTAACTCTGCTTCTTCTCTTTTTTCATCGATCATGTTTAGCGATTCGAGTAGGAGTTGCTCATTTTACGCTAGATTAAAATTCTTCCTTCGGTCTGAGGGGACCTCTAATTCAAAAAGAATCATTGCTTCTAAACCATATGATAATGCGAACGGAGTGTGGCCAGTTGTCGCTTTGTGTATTGCCTTGTATGCCCATTGTGCAAGTTGAAATTCGTCAACCCAATTTCCTTTCGCCTTTGTTAATCGCTTTTTGATGGTGGAATTGATGATCTTGTTTACTACTTCCACTTGGTCGTTTGCTTACGGATGAGCCACTGCAGAAAAGCTTTTCTCATTTCGAAAGCTTCTGTAGAAGTCTTTGAACTCGGCACTCTCGAATTCAGTTTCATTGTCAGCGATGATTTTTTTTGGCACACCAAACCTGCAAATGATTTTTTAGTGAGAAAGTTAATAACTTTCTTTGTGGTTATGGTAGCCAGCAATTCCACTTCGGCCCATTTTGTGAAATAATCTACGACAATTATAGCATATTTGGCTCCTCCTTTAGCTATTGGAAGGACACCAATCAGATCGATCTCGCATATCGTAAATGGCCATGGGTTGACCATTTGTGTCAGTTCCGTTGAAGGAATTCTCTTAATTTTGCTTAGTCTTTGATAGTGATCGCATCTCCTGGCATGATCAACAGCATCGCGATTTATTGTTGGCCAAAAGTATCTGTAATGAAGGACTTTCTTTACTAGCGTCTACCCCTAGTGTGTTCTCCACATTCGCCTTCATGTACTTCCTTCACGATGTGTCATTTTTTATCATTAGTCACACACCTAAGAAGAGGGGTCGAGAATCCCCATCGATAGAGTATCCCATCCTTATCACGAACTTGGCGCCTTACAGAGGAGCTTCTTCTGCTGATTTCGGTCAGTTAGTAGGGCTCCTGCAAATAGATATTCCTTTATTGGTGTCATCCATGTATCAGGCTTGATGGTGGTTTCTAGAATCCAGTCAACGTCCATTTCATCTATACTCGAGTTGGTTAGGGTTTCGACCGGAACCAATCCCAATGATTGGGCTTCCTCAGAGCTTGCTAGCTTGGCCAAGGAGCCTGCTTTGGTGTTTTGCTCCTGCGGGATGTAAGTGAGGTTGTAATACTTGAAATCATTTAACAGCTCTTGTACTTTGGATAGGTATGGGGCGAGATTTTCTCCATGCGCTTGGCATTCCCCTTTCACTTGACAGACGACCAGTTGGGAGTCGCTATATATGTAAATAGGTTTTATCCCGAGTTCCTTTACAACCTTTAGTCTAGCGATCAACGCTTCATATTCTGCTTGGTTATTTGTTATTGGGAATTCCAAGCGCAAAGCAGAGCTAATGGCTCGCCTCTCGAGGGTTTCAAGCACTACCCTTGCTCCCAAACACAAGTTGTTTGATGCACCATCAACGAAGAGCTTCCATTGCGTGACTGCTTCCAACTGAATTTCCTCCTTCTCATCCCTTACAGTAAATTTGGCAATGAAGTCGGCCAATGCTTGCCCGTTAATTGCTTTCCTTAGATGGTATGTGATGTCGCATTAGCTCAACTCTATATTCCACTTGAGCAATTGTCCGGAAGTTTCTGGCCAATATAAAACTTGGTTCAGGGGCTGGTTAGTCAATACCATAATTAGATGAGCTTGGAAGTACGATCGTAATTTTCGAGATGTGATCAAAAGGCAATACTCTAGCTTTTCCAACCTTGGGTAACTCTTCTCGGCTCCGGTGAATCGTTTGCTAATGTAGTACACAGGTCGCTGGACTCTCGCTTCTTCCAGCACGAGAGCAGGGCTTGGTGCATGTGGGGAAACTACTTAATAAACAAATAGGTTTTCTCCATCCATCGGTTTTGATAAAATGATGGGAGCTTCCATTGTCTTAGCAGTTCCTCGAAAGCTGTCTGGCAAGCTTCGCTCCATTTGAAGTTTTTTCTTCCTTTCTTCAGTGCATCGAAGAATGGTATGCACTTGTCTGTAGCTTTAGAGATGACCCGACTCAGTACTGCGACCTTACCCTTCAAGCTTTGAAGTCCTTTCTTATTTTCAAGGGTTTGGACTTCCGGTAATGCTGTTATTTTCTTTGGATTTGCTTCGATGCCCGGACACTTACTATGAATCACTAGAATTTCCCAAAGGCTATTACAAAGTGACATTTAAGTGGGTTTAACTTCATTTCGTATTTTTGAAGTATTTCGAACATTTCAACGAGATTATCTAGATGGTTAGTAGCTAGTCTGGATTTAACTAACATATCATCCTTGTAAACCTCCATAGTTTCCCAAATCAGGCATTTGAACATAGTGTTCACTAGCCTTTGGTACGTTGACCCTGCATTTTTTAAGCCGAATGGCACTACTCTATAGTAGTACAGTCCCAAATCGGTGATGAAGCTGGTGTTCTCTTGGTTTGGTTCATGCATTAGGATCTAGTTATAACCCGAAAATGCAACCGTAAATGAGGGCAGCTCATGTCCTGCTGTTTCATTCACTAGTTGATCAATCCTTGGGAGCAGGAAGCTATCCTTCGAACAGGGATTTTTAAGGTCCGAGAAATCAATACAAGTTTGCCATTTTCAATTAGATTTCTTGACTAGGACCGGATTTGATACCCATTCAGGGTAAGTTGCATCTTGAATGAAGCCATTGGCCATCTGTTTATTTACTTCCTCCCTCGGTGCCTTGGACTTCTTAGGGCCCAATCTTCATCTTTTTTGCTTTACTGGTGTAAATCTAAGGTCAACATTGAGCACGTGGTAGGAAATTTCAGGGGACACCCCACATATATCGGGGTGCATCCGAGCAAACACGTCCAAATTGGCATGGAGAAATTTGGTTAACTCTGATTGCATCTTGTTTCCCAAGTGCGACCTTATTTTCAAGACCTGTATTAGGTCATCCATGTAGACTGGGACAGACACCGTTAACTCTACTAGTGCTGCTTGATCATCCCCTAAGCTCTTCTTCCTAGGGTCCAAGGCCTTGTCGAATCGGCTATGGTCCCCAAGCCAGGGGCGGCTCTGTAGTTGCTATTTGGAGGGCTCACGAATGTGGAGGGCCTCCCCACATCCTTTCCTTTTTCCTTTCTTCTTGCTCACGCAATTCTGCAATGTAGCATTTCCGGGTAATGCTTTGTTCTCCTTTCACTATTCCAATTCCATGCTCGGTAGGGAACTTCATTGTAAGGCACCACTGGGCCAATGCTATTCTGAAGCTAGCTAATGCGGGCAGCCCATGAATGCATGTATGCTGGCATTTCATCCACGATCACAAATATCTGAATGAGGGTGATTTGTCGCTCACCCTCTCCAAGCTCCATAGGTGGGTCAACTGTTCCTACTGGTTGTTTGGATTCTTCGTTAAACCCCTGAATCTTAGTTTGGAAAGCGGATACACTTTTCATGCCAATCTTCATTTGGTCAAAAGTTCATTTGAAAAGTATGTTAACTGAACTGCCACTATCAATCAGCACTCATCGGACTACGGCGGGACCGATTCCAACTATCACCACCATTGGGTCGAGGGTTAGAGTTTCAACCCCTTCGGTATCTCGATTACAAAACACTATGTCATCGCTCAGTTTCATCATCTACTGCTAAACAAGATTCTTTTGGAGCATGCTTCGACGAACTCGCAGGTCGCTCCATCTCTCCCCAAATTCTTTGTGCGGGCTGTGGTCCCCCAAATATTGTCTCGATAATAAGCCTTTGGTCAGTTCATTTTGACTCTTCTTTATTGATTCATGCTTGATTTCTTTTCTTTCTAGGAGGGCGAGGGACATATTGTTAAAGTTTATGGTCTCGGATTAACCCTCGATGAGGTCCTTAAGGTGGCGGCATTCGTTTGCATTATGTCTGTATGTCTTATGGAAGCGATAGAATTTCCTTTAGCGCTTTTGTTCTTTTGTTACCTCCTTTCTAAGAGGTTTCCTATACTTTTTAGTTTCTTATGCTTTGAGATAAATGTTCTCCGGAGTGTCATTTTGGAGTGTATAGTCTCCTAGTCTAAACTTTTTGTTGCTATCACCACTATTTCTCTTGTCGGAATTTTGATTTCTTCCCTTCTGGTACCCACTCTTCCCTGCGATTCCCTGGCTATTTCTAGGATCGTGTGTGCGCTGATTTATCTTCGTACCATTTTTCTTGTATTCATATATTGTACTCTAGCGGCCTTTCTTTCCAACGCTTGTGCTTCTTCCAACCTCAAGTACCAGCTTGCTTTACGATTGAAGTTTTTCCAGTTAGTAGGTTTATTTTACCTTGATCCATTTCCCAAATTTTGTTTCCAGATAGATAGCGCGCGCACTAACGCCATAAAAACATTGTCCTTGTTGGAATTGCTCACTTCTGTCACTATAGTGTTAAACCTGGTCATGAATGATCTCAATGAATCATTGCGCCCTTGAACTAGCCCATATGGGGACATAATGTCTTTTGGTTGCGCAATATGGAGCCCGAATTGGTCAAGGAATTTTGTTGCAAGTTGGTCAAAGGTAGAGATAGATCTTGGGGGAAGTCTGGTGAACATCATAGATGAAACTCCTTCTAGAAAAATGGGGAAACATCGGCAACAAACTGCTTCTGGAGCATTGGCACCATCCATGTACTAGCTTTACTTGTACAGATGGGGTTTTGGGTCCTTTCTTCCATCGTAGGAAGGAATAGTTGGTACGGTAAATTTGTTCGGGTACCTTTCGTTCAAGATCTCGTTGGTAAAAGGGGTTCGACTTAGGGTAGAGGGGTCTGACTTGGGAAAGATCCCTGCCCATCATCATTTTGGCTTTTACTTTCGTCCATCAGCCATTTGATTATGTCTACTAGTATGCCTCTGATTCCAGTAGTCCTAGGGGAGGAAATCAGTCACTGCACCAAGTGTTTGGTTCTGCGAACGATCTTGGTGCATGGGTTGACGCCTAGGCTCTTCTCTCTCTAAGAGAGCCACTTCCACGGGACCCTGTTCGCTTGCAGTTGGTATAACTGGAGTAGTTTGGAAGTTTCTATCATCATCGAATGCATTGATGTTCTCTTCCATTTGATTACCTTGCTCTCCATCTTTTAAATCAGAGTGATTAACAGCTATGTCTTCCTATGGGGTTTTGACCCCCTGATTCAAATCCAAGATTGGTTGCCGTGGAGGCAGAGGATTCTCATTCTCTTCCATGCCGCATCCTGTAGTTACACATTTTTGTTGCTATTTTCTGTTCATTTTGGTTAGGCCGGAGACAGAGGGATTCTCTTGTTCTACAGCAGTCATTAGTTCAGTAAAAGCCCTTGCAGCGGGCTCTGATTCTAGGGTCACAGAGCATTGAGCTTCTCCATCAGAGCCTTTTGACTATTTTCCATTTTCTAATTGATCACTTGAGCTATTTTATTCAGCTCATATCTGGTGATAACTTCATGCTGATTGGAGGATGCCAGTGCCTAGTTTCCTAAGTTAGCACATTTACTTCAGCTTGATGGAGAATAGCTCCTTCTCTAGCTATTACTGCCCCTGTGGATCTTCCAGAGGCAGGCTCTTCTGCTCCCAGGGGAGATTGGTTCTAAAACAACAAGTTCTTCAAGCAAAGATTAGGGATCTAACTTCTAGACCTATGAGATCCAAAGTAGATACCTAGATCTGGATCTTGAGTAGGAGTGCCCAGTGAAAGCACCAAAACGTTGACCCAAAAAATGGACCAACACCCTGATTAGAGTTTGAAAGCACCAGCACTATCCTGATAGGGCAATATCATAGATCACAGAAATAAATAAAGAATAGTAAAAGAAAGTAGACATAGAATTTTCATAGTGGTTCGGCTATTAACGAAGCAAACGTCCACTTTATAGTTTTATTACATACTGATTGTTGTTACAAGAGTTATTTGATTACAATGCTTTGACTATTTCCTAGCTAGATTGGATCTCCAGAGTAGGAATCCATTGGAGAATCATAGTGTATTACTTTGGAGATTGTAGTGAGGGAGATAAAGAACAATTCCAGTAGAGCTTCTAACAACCACTTCGGAGAAGATCCTCTTTATGTTGCAAGTAGGACGCTATTTATAGAGATCGGAGAGACTCTAGGCCAGGCCTATCGTCATCTGCTTATAGATAGGTTACAAGCAACCAAAGGGGGCTTTGGCTTGCAAAACGATCCAAAACCATGGGTCGCTAGAGACCCATGGCCTATGGATCATTAGCGACTCAGGCCTATGGATCGTTGGTGACCTATAGACTTGGTTCATTTTGCGGACCAAGTTTTACCTCTTTTTGATAGTTTCCATATTTAGTTTGTTTGATGGTTTTAGCATGGCCTATAGGTCACTGACGACCCATAGACTTGGTTCATTTTGCGGACCAAGTTTTGCCTCTCTTTGATATTGTTCCATATTTAGTTTATTTGATGGTTTTAGCAGAGTCATGAGTCGCTGATGAGCTAAGCACTTGGATTTTTCTGGAGTCTGGACTTGAAGATATTCCCATCGTCTTTCCTCGTAGCTCTTATGTTTTGATGGCGATTCACTATCTGTTTACATTTAGCTATTGATTGGACTAAAGGAATGCTGGTCTACTAGCCTCGTTGATTCCAATCATTGCTTTAGTCATATAGCTTGGCCCTTGTCGATCCCTCGTCCTAGCTTTTCTGGTTAATTCCTAAACCATCATGTCTACACAAGGTTGTTCTATTTTTTGTTGGTTTCTGGTGGGTTAGAAACTCGGATAACATTTCCTTAACTATGTATATAATTATTAACGATTCGAAAATTTCAAATATTAATAACTTTTTTGTTTGAACTCTGATCGGAAAACTTTGTATATGAAAATTGATCAAAAAATCACCACGAACCCAACGGTTCAATTTTCGTAGCCAAATTACGAAGTTTGGAAAGTTAATTTTTGACTTTAAAAATTATTAATTAATTACTTTTTAGTTTATTTTTTGTCAAAATTACGAGGTGTTACAGGAATAGGTTTTTCCTCACTAATACCCTATCAAAACTTATGTCATCTATAACATATCCTACATCCAAATTGATTAGAACATAATCATAACATCAATAATATATCATGCATGTATGGATTGAAATGAATAATCCATCATTTCCAAGGGTCTAAAGGTTTCACATTCCTATAATTACCCAATCCTATAAAATGGAACATTCAATATCATTGTTTTCCTAAGGTCAGTATAAGCCTATATTACTTTTCTCAAACCAACTAAAAACTTATTTACTAACTTAGGCCAAGGTATATCAAATGACCCAATAGTCTTCTAGTCTATATTGATGAAGATAATAACAATCTCCTAAGTTCGACAGGAGAAATATTCACGGGCTCTAAAAAAGGTAGGAGAAAATAACAATGCCTTCCTAAAAATGGCAGGAGAAAAACAAAGCTAAGCAAGCTACTACGAATTTTTTAGAACCATAACTCCAAATTTTAGCGTTAATAGCAAAGCACCATGCATTGGAATCGCAGCCCTGACCACCCGAAGGCTTAACGGTTAGAGGATAAGGTGTAACCCTACCCCAGTCTCAACCAATATGTGGTTTTGAAATATTCTTTAGGTCATGTCTTTTGATCGGTCTAGCGCATCCTAACATAATTTGATCTTCTCGATATCTTGACTGTAATTCTACTCACTCAGGAGTTAAGTCTGACCATACCTACTATTAGAACAACCCTAACCAGTCATCGGTTCCCAAATCCCTAAGGTTAAAGTGTTGGGTGATAGCTTTTCGCACAAAAGTTAGTATGTTAACAATTTATTACATGCAGTAATAACTTATCAAAGTGAAGATGAACACACAACACATTAGCAATCATCCAAATATATGTTCAACGTGATAGCCAATTGTACACAAAATTACTTACTTAAATCAATGGTTTCCTACATTAATACTCTTTTAAAAATGGGTCACAATGCTTTTTCATTCCTTTCGAAACCCCATTAGTTCTTAACAAAATCCTCCTTTTTAATTAAGTAAAACTTTACCGAACATAGAGCTGAAATTTTTTGAAATATTATAAAACAACTATCTTTCCTTCTAAAATCGTTTGTTATCACACCAAGATAAATTTCAAGCTATCGCATGTTAAAAATATAGACTATCGTGCTTTGATAGATTACATGCTTTCGCTTGTTAAAACTAGAGCTATCACCTATCAATAATAAGTAGACATCGTTTATTAAAACATAGCTTTATAAATTTAACTAAATGTAGCCATTACACCATGACAAAAATATAGCCATTGCGCCTTAAAATATAGTCATCATGCCTTGGAAAATATAGTCATCGCGCCATGAAAAATATAGTCATCATGCATTAGCCAAAAACAAAGCTATCATGGTTAAAGCAAATGGCCATCATGTGTTGAAACAAATAAAGTCATCATAGTTTGACAAAAATAAGGCCATCGTGAGTTAATAAACAAGCCATCGTGAGATGGTAAAAGCATAGCTATTGCAGGTTAACAAAATATGGTTAGTGCATGTTGATAAAATGAGGCTATCATGTGATGAAACAAATAGCCATCGAGGTTGATAAAATTATAACCATCATTTGAAAAACAAAGTCATTGTGTGATGATAAAACAAGGCTTCTGAAGGCTGGTAAAACCATACCTATAGTGGTTTGAAACAAATAGCTATCACGGGTTAAACTGACATTTTTTATAATTTTTATAAAACTATTTCTTTGCCTTTAAAATCATGAAGTTTTTACCAAACCAACATTGTTTACCAAAATCACATTGGCCAACATAAACCTTTTTAGATTCTTACAGTATTTCAAAATGGAAAATATACTTTTAATTTTGAAATATTTTTTTGCTCAAATTGTATCATTTATTATATTTTGCAAACAAACCATTTTTGCACAAATAATTTATATCAAATTGTAATCGCTTGGGGAAAATCCCCTAAAATTCCCATAAATCAATATTTGTTTTCTTAAGAACGTTAAATTTTCAAACCAAAATAATTATTTCACATATTTTAAATGATTAAATTTTGAGACCAACCATTTTCTTCCTTAGAAAAATCATAATTCATAATAACTCCAAAAAATTTAAAATTGAAAACCCAAATCAAAATTAGTATTTCACACCTCATATCAAAATTTAGAACATTTGGAAACTAAAATTTTAGTCTTTAACACCAAAACCCCTTTGGAAACTTCCTTGATTATCAAATAATAATCATTAACCCATGTACATGAATATCCAATCTATATGCATGATACAATCAAAATTCAGATCTATATCCAAATCCAAATCTAACATATCAAACAAAAGAGATGGAGATTATTATCCGGCCTTTTAATTAGCTAATAATTGGATGGAATGGAATACTTAGACTTGAAATATATCGAGGCAGGAAGCCGGAAGAGAGAGCTACAAAGCCTAGAAACTAAGTATAACTAGAGTAAGAAGATGGAAGCAAAGCCATCTCACAAAATCCTAGGATCAGATCCATCGAAGTGATGGATCAGTACCGATCCATAAACTTATGCCCAATTTATCTCAAACTTTCCCTGCTTATCAACCATGTTGCCAATATCCTCTCTCAGCTTCAGCCATTGACCTCATGCGATTTCCTATCGATCTCCTCAAGCACCTGAAATCAACAACTTCATTCCAACATCGAACCATCACTTGACCCTAAAACAAGCTTCAAGCGACAAACAAGATGAGAAACACAAAGCAAACCACAAGTCGCTTCATTACGAAGAGTTTAAACCAATACATAAAACAATCTTATGGATCAGTATCAATCCATGCCGATGGATCCGTATTGATCTATGATAGGTGATGATGTGGCCACCTTTGTTAGTAGGGAGTTGCTTCTAAAACACTAGAGAAGTGATGGAGGTCATGGAGGAGCATATCTCGGTGGTCTACAACTATAAATAGAGGGGTAGAGGCTTAATTTTAGAGAAATTTTGCTTCCTTGCAATTATTATATATCACTTTGTAATCACCAGTGGAGTGGTACCAAACCATAAGAATTGTACTTGTAAAAAAATCACCAAATCAGCAACAAAGCTAAGTGGAAGTAAGCATCGATCGACCGAACCATTAAAAACCTTGTGTGTATTGTTTTTACTCATTTTCATTTACTTTTTGTATAATTTTCTACTATTCTAAAATCTATTGGGTGTTTGTGCCATTTTTGGTTCAAACAATTTGGTGCTTTTGTTGAGAAACACTTGAATTCACTGATTTGAGACTGGTAAAGATTCAAAATGACAAGATAATTTGATTGAAAAACTACTGCTAGAGGAAATCAACAATGGGGAAGCCAGGAGGTATCCTCAGGATCCAACTCCCCATCCATTTACATAATCAAGGATGAGATGGAAACCAAGATGAACGGGATGTTGGAAAATTTGATTGCTCGCTAGGAAGAGGTGATGGAGAATTTCTTCAGGAGAATGGGATGGATGGGAACAACCGAAGTAGCTACAAACTAGAATCTAAGACCTGAAGGCGGAGCGCAACCACCTAAAAGCAGAGTGGAACAATTAGAGCGAACCCTACACTAACCTTATGGATCGATATCAATCCACAGGAATGGATCAGTACCGAACCATAAGAACTCTAGGGTATGGGTAATCTTGGCTTAGCTGGAAATGATACACGTCATGTAGATAATGCCAAGTGATTGAATGCATATCAAAGTGTTGAAGCATGACCGAAGGAGTATGTGCAAGTGTTCCCTCATGGAAACGGGGGGAAAGCTGAGAATATTGAATTGAGAATTCCCTTGAATGATGATGATTGACATGCTGAGATGGTGTAACGAGCTATGATGTGTGGATTGCCTAGCCGGATCTGGAGGATGTGAATAAGAGGCCATTCACTTCGAATATTCGGTGTGCTAGGAATCTGCCCGATTTCAAGTTACCTATATTGGAGACATATGATAGGAAGATGGATCCAATAGTTCATTTGATGAGATACATCCAGCACATGGAGGTGCTAGGTGTGTCTAAAGAGGTCATGGGATGGTGTTTCCGTTTATATCTAACTGATTTGGCGACATTATGGTTTAGGCAGCTAGAGAATGGTTCCATTAGCATATGAGATAAGTTAGTGGATAGTTCTATGAAATAGTTCCATGTCAAATTTTATGACCAAGGAATATTATGACATTATCAAGTGTGAAGCAAAGGGCCGGTGAGTCCCTCGGGAGTTTTTTTTGATAAGATTTAACTCAGCGGTTACCGCAGTAGATAGGCCGGAACCATCAGTAGTTTTTATGGCGACAGTTTCAGCAATGGGCTGTAAAACATATTTTTAAGGTTTCTTTGCGATGGGATCCACCAATGGATCTCATAGAATTTTAACATAAAGCCGAAGGTACTAGCGTCAGGAGGATGTTGAAGATAAGTAGGAAGAAATTAATGCGGTGGATGGTGGAGGACCGTTTGGAGCAGTATTTATTAAGGATAAAGGAAAACGAAAGATAGATGATGGCTTTGAAGGATCTAATCGATAGAGAAAGGAATCGAAATTCTCTGCTTATGCAATTTACTTTGACACCATGAAACAGATCCCCCATCAGAAACCAACAAGGAGGGAGCCTACGAACTGTTAAAGGACGTTTGAAAAATATTTTCTTTTCCATGTACTGGATGTGAATAACACAAATGATTGTAGAAGCTTTTCCAATCTGATCGAGGAATAGGTTAGAAATAACTGATTACATCAGTATGTGAAAAGCCGAGCTATAGTGTTGGAACAAGAGCAGTCATCATCCGCAGCGATTGGAACAGCCTTAGATCATGGTCAAGGATAGCCATCTCTTCATTGGGATAGCAGGAAATCATAATCTATCTTCGCTTTCAATAAATAATGAAATGCTACAGTTGAGCCACTTACTCGTATATGGGATCTCGATCCGTCCTTAGGCATGATCTGCGTTGAATGCTAGACTATTAACGCTCGAAAAGGCAATTATTATGATGTTTGGCTTCATGTTTGTTAATATTTGAATTCGGATCTAGTAGATGGATCCCTGCTTATTGAAATCCAATTGAAAGCGATGACAAATATTGATTGAGGTAGGGCAATGACTACAAGGTGGTCGGAGAGCAAGTGGATGGACTTGTACGATATTGATCGCATAAAGTACCGATCGGAGAGTCGGGACCAAAGTGAAAACGTGCAAGTCCCTTGTTAGATAGCAAGTGGATGGACTTGTATGCTATTGATTGCATTAATCTTCGACCGGTGAGTCAAGTTTGGAGTGCAAGGTGCAAATTCCCTTGCCGATGAGCTAGTGGATGGATTTGTACGATATTGATCGTGTTAAGTCTCGGCCGGAGAGTCAGGACCAGAGTGCTAGAATTAAGTCCCCTCACCAAAGATGTGTGGATGGGCTTGCTTATCATTGAGTGCCTATACCGAGGAGTGAACGGATCGGGCTCAGTAAGGGTGGAGAAACCATGGATTTGAATATTGGCCCCTAACAGCCATGGATTCGATTAACGGTCCAGAGAGACCATGAAATTGATTCTCGGCCATGAACAACAATGGATTTGATTAATGGTCCAAAGAGACCATATATTGGATATCAGGCCTGAATGGCCACCAAGTTGTAATGCCCTACCTTGAGACCTATATTAACAAAGAGTATTACTGGGTAATACCGTCTGCTAATGCGGAGAATAGGGCTAGTTAGCAGTGACCATCTATAGCCTTGTCTTAAATATCTATTGAATGCGTCGACAAATGCTATATATATTTTTTTACCTCCTAAGTGGATTGACATATCCAATAAATACTTAACACAAAGCCATAGGTGGCTATAGGATCTATCAGAACAAAATACGATAACTCGAATGCAAAACACATCATAGAACAATAGATCATCACATATATACACATATACAGATACATCACAGAGTATACAAAATGATACATGTCAAGTGGTATAGCAACCATAATATACAAGCAAGCCAAAAGAACAAACATAACAGTGTATCAATAAAAGGACTACACAAAAAGATATAACAAAAGGAGCTAGTAGAATAGAGTCCATGCGGAAACAGAATAGGCTAAGTCCAAATGTACCTAACCTGAAACACCTCGGTCTGACCCGAATATAAATACACAGGTCAGTCTAGCTAAACAAATAGTTTAAGAGAATATACGATGATAGAAGCATAGGATAGTGGTGATGTTCTCCTTAAGCAAGAAGATACAATACTAAGTAAGCATGAGCATATGTATGGTATGTATCACTACACAACATATAGTCCCAAAAGAGATAGAATAACCCATAAAACGCTAAATGTAGTGAGCCTCATATCATTAGCATTTCATAAAACATCAAATATGGTTTAGGGTAAAACCTAAATCCGTCAAATCAGCAAACCCAAAACATGTGTAAAGAGATCCCATCTCAAACACGCCATAAGGCAAATATATCTCTAAAGAGCAGAATAAAATCTCAAGTAAACGCCAAAAGGCAAATCTCAAATAACGCCAATGTAGGCAATTCAAATCTCAAAAATAGAACTCCCAAGAGTTCAAATTCTCGAAAGGTAATCGCCACAAATATATATCGATTGGTTCAAAGGACTAATTCGGGAAAGGGGCGATACACTGGGGAAAATAGTCAAAGAAATCAACTCAAAAGTTTAGCACGTGCATGTGGTCGAAGCCTTGCCGAGTACTATTATCTCTAATAGGTTCCTCGTTCGAAGGCAAAACAACACAATGACAAATACACAGCAATGGCATATATGCCGCAATAACAAACATCTCGAAGACAAATACGCTGCAATGACAAAAACTACAATGGCAATGACCCGAAGGTCCAGTATTGGCAAGCCACAATGGCAAATTTGTCACAAACTCTCGAATAAGAACTCGAACAGTGTTAACGTGTGTCCCATACCACATGTCCGCACTAAACGGTTTACTAATCGCTAGTAAATTTCATTCTCAAAGTAGTAAAATGTTTACCTCATCTCATTAGTTAACTGGACTCGAAGGTCAAAACGATCAAACGGACAAGTTGGAAATTAACCGATGAGATAAACACATGTGTCCCATACCACATGTTTTACCAAGCTGTTTAATCTTCCTTCTCATTCACTCGAAATGTGCAAAAACATGTAATTTATATATAACATAATTTACTTTGGAAAGCAAGCTTTGAAAACAAAATTCCAAAAACAATTCGAAAACCCATATTTGAAAATTCCCTCATTATAGAGAATAAATCAATTTTACACTTGAAAATAATTCAAAATATTATATAATAATTATTTTGATATGCCCATTGCTTTTAAAAATTATTTCAAAAAGATTAGGAGAAAATCGTGCTCGAAAACGAATAAAAACAAGGAAAATCACTCAAACCGATACTCGAATTTAAATTCAAATTAAATTCAAAATAAATCAAAATTTCAATTTTGAAATCTCCAAAATTTGGCTAGTCTGTCGATGGACATCATTTCCTATAATCATCATAAAAAACATCATGAATATAGCTGGAAAATGAAGCAAATAAAAGTCGGAAACATCAAAACACAAGAGGAGATAAGGGACGATTTTTCTTTTTCCAGGTCGACCCTGAGGTCGAAATCCTTGGTCCATAGTTCAACTATATGGTAGACCTAGGAGCCTCTGGGTTGACAGTCAGGTCGACCCAGGGAGGTGTGGTAGACGACCTAGCATACGAACTTTTCTTCAGCTCGATTTCTACTTGCGAACTGATTTTCTAAGCAACTTTTGACATATCAAATAGCAATATTTTTCAATAAAATTTTACAAGGATGAAGTTCAAAATGAAACTACCAAATGCAAGCAATCCAGTAGCATTTCGTTGCCGGAATGGCAAAATATAAGGTTTCAAAGTAGGAACAGAAAATGATTATAAATAAGAGAAAAACTAACTATAGAAACTTTTACACGGCAAACAGATTTTCACATTTTGAGAAATTTAAGCTTTCATCAACTAGCGTTTGTGAGTTTTAAGAACTCATCTTGCTGTTAGATGCTAAAACTTGGATTATGCAGCAAAATTGAAACCTTTTTGCAAGATTGAAGCTTTCAAATACCTATAGAAAAGAAGAATAGTACATGCAAACCACAACTTACATTAAATTAGAAATCTTTACTGTAACAAGAATTTTTGTTGTGAAATTAAGTAGTTTGGAGTATATTACCTTTGATTAATATTCTAGAGTGAAAAAGATTTGAATTTGGAGAATTAAAATGAAGAAAATGGTTGGATTTGAGAAATTAGAAAATGGGTTTACTGACTTTTTCTTTTCAGCTGAAGGAAGAAGAATAAAAAGGTATGAATTGACCGTACAACCAATTCCTTTTTCCTATTTTCTTTACTAAGCTTAATGAATATGGGCTGAATTGAATCCAAATTAAAGTGAAAATAAGAGGGCTTAAGGTTAAAATCAATATTTAGCCCAAAATATATGTGCATATCACATACATATAAATAAAAATTCATTTTCTTCATATTTACACACAATAAAGATATGAAAACTGGTATACTTATAAAATAAAACATTTTCTATCACAAAAAAAGATTGATTTATATTTTTAAAACATTTTGATTATTAAATCCTTAATTTAACAAAAATGCACCATTTAATGATCTGGAAAAGTAACGGACTTAACTTTTAGCTTAGAACATCCATAGATTCCTCTAACGATCCAGAGAGATCGAGTTTTCCACAAACGATATGGAGAGATCGAACTTTCAACTAATGATCCAAAGCAATTGGGGACTGATTCGATCATCGAATAAATGACAGAGACATTAAAATCTTGACTTTGGCTTCGAACTCCATTTTACCTTGAAGTGGTTCATTAGCGATTATCGAATTGAGCCGTTGATTTCAATGAGTTACTACTAGCCCCTAGATAAACACGGGATGATCTTGATTCGTGATACAGCCTATGGATTATCGATTCTGGAGAAAATGGAGTCATTGCCTATGACTGACACTCAAGTAAGGACTTGAATCCATAACTATCACGGTCTAGAATGACCCTTGATTGACGTGTGAATCAAAAGGAACAAGATGATTCGCAATAGCTTGATCGACTGATAACCAAAAGATTCAACTACTTATATTCCATCAACTTTAACAATTGTTCTTGAGAAAAGCAAAAATTCCATTCACAAAGCATGCTTTTGGGGGGGTAAGTGTTATCCAGCCTTTTGATTAGGAAATATTTGGATGGATCGAAAAAATTGAACTTGAAAGAAATTAAAGTAGGAAGCTCGGAGAGATAGCCACAAAGCCTAGAAACCCAGTACAACTAGAATCAGAAGATGGAAGCAAGGCAACCTTACAAAAGTCATGATCGGATCCATCTAAGTAATGGATCGGTACCGAATCCATAACTATGGATCTGTACCGATCCATAAACTTATGCCCAGTTTATCTTAATGTTTCATGTTCATTAACCATGATGCTGATAACCCTGTCCCAGCTTCAGACCATTGATCTTGTGCGATTTGCTATCTATCTCCTCAAGACTTTAACTCAATAACTTCATTCCACCACCAAACCATCACTTGACCCAGAAACAAGCTCCAAGCACAACAAACAAGATGAGAAAGACGAAGCAAACAACAAGTCGCTTAATTATGAAGATTTCAAGCCAATCCATAAGGAAATCTTATGAATCGGTACCGATCCATGACAGGTAACAATGTGGCCACGTTTTTTAGTGGATACTTGCTGCTAGAATGTATGAGAAGTGATAGAGGCATGAAGTAGCATATCTCGATGGTCTACAACTATAAATATAGAGGGAGAGGCTCAATTTCAAAGATCTTTTTTACTACCTAGTAATTATTACACAATTCTTTGTAATCACCCATTGAGTGGTACCAAACCAAAAGAATTGTCTTCTAAAATAGTCGCTGAAGTAGCACAAAGCTAAGTCGATGTAGGCATCAATCGGTCGAACCACTATAAACCTTGTGTGTATTGTTTTTACTCGTTTTTATTTACTTTTATTTAATATCCTCTCGTATAAAATATATTGGGTGTTTGTGCCCTTTTTGGTTCAAACGGAGATATTATTCACCTTTTAATCTTTTTGAAATGATGGAATTTGCCTTATCTTCTCTCTTTCGCTTTTCTTATTTCCCAATGGACGGCCATTTTTGGTTAGGTTTTAATTTTCAAATGAATTCGAAAATGAACAATGAAAAGGATGGAATATCTTCTCTTCCTATTTTACCTTTTACACTAATATTTATATTTTAGTTACTTTAAATCATTCTCTTCATTACATTTCCCTAGGCTAACTCGCATTAATTGATTAACTAATTTAGAAAATCCCATATTTTTTAATTTCCATTTAATTATCCCGCAATTAAATATTCATATGATGTGCAATAAAAATTAAGGGTGCTAAGTATATACCAGGTGCCTAAAAGTCGGTGCTTTTTGGAAAGTTTGCTAATTTAAGATAGGGGGATTTGTTCGCATACGTGGCCGAGTTCAATATGTTATCGAAGTATGGTCTATCTTTTATCGATACTCCACTAAAGAAGAATGAAAAGTTTATTGTGGGCTTGGATGATTATCTTGGAGAGAAGTTAGAGGGACACATTGATGAGTCTTTTGAAAAGCTGGTGGAGAAAGCTCTTCGACATGAGCACTGCTTTAAATCTCGGCTACCACGGTCGATCTCTCGGCCGAGATCTCGGTTGAAGGCTTGGATGAAATGAAACATGAGATATCATTTGATATCTCCTTTCAATTACATCGGCCAAAATTTACATATACGGCAGATATTTGGAGCGAAATAATATTCTGAGATATCTCCGATATATTGTTTTTTTCAAAAAAATAGGCCCATCTAAGTCTATGATAAAAAAAATAAACAAAGCCATTTTCTTTCTGATTCAAATTCTCAGAAGATCACATTCCACATCAAAAAATCGAACTCCCTTTTCTCTAGAGAAAAACAATCAAACTCTCTGTTCCAATATCTGAAAGCTCACGGTTGCTTCCAATTGACTACCCAATCTCGCTTTTGATAATCTGCAGCTTCATCTTCGACCAATCTCTCTACTCTCTACATGTATGTAAATTAGGGTTGTTTCTGTTTTAGTGAAATTCAATTTTTTCAGAAATGGAATATATAGTATAATTTAGAGTAGAATTGTAAGTAGATCTAGTTTGTTATTCTTGCTACATAACCTTCTGCAAGTAGATTTGCATTCTAAAACCCTTCGATTCTTGATATCTTTTATATGCATTTGCTTTTATTTAAATCTGTTCCTGATACCGCATATATGTAATTGTACATAACCTGCTTTTTCAGTTAATTTGTTGCCTTTCATCTACTTATATGGAATCGTTAAAACTAAAGATGTTTTGTAACTTTTGTTGAAGAATTTCATATAATTGAAGTATAATTGCATTATTTTTTTGTTAGAATAGCGGAGATTAGTTGCAGTAATTCAACAAATGTTAAATAAACTAATACCATGCATTTTTTGCTATAAATCATGTGATGTGTTATATTCTGATATGGTCTCGAGATGAACTTTAGGTCCGAGATGTAAATCCGATATTGGCCCCCGAGATGCCCTCATCTCGTCCGAGATCTCATTGATACGATCCTGAGTTACTAAAATCATCAAGATGAAACATGCCTGATATCTAAGATTTAAAACCTTGGACATGAGAGTATGTATTCCAAGTCTAGGCTAGTTGTTGATTCCAAGGATGGGCCAATGCCACAAGTGGGGGGAGGCAACAAGAAGCGGAAAAAAATAAGGAAGCGACTTTAGAATAATGGTGGCTAGAAGAAGTGTAAGTGGGAGCCTGCTTGTTATAATTATGGGGTGAAGGGTCATTTTACAAAAGACTGTTAGGTGAAAGGAAGGAAGTTCTGTAACCGCAACAAACCTGAGCATATCAAGAAGGACTGTTTAGTACCCTCCAGGAATAAGCAAGTTGTGTCTTCTTATGCTTTGAATTTTGTTCCATCTTGGTTGAGTGCTCCATCAGTGAAGGAGAAGGGGAAGAGCGTTGTTATACAGGGCATGCTTTGTATTTTTGATGCATATGTACCTGTTTTATTCGATACTAGAGCTTCACATTCCTACATATCTAGAGATTTAGTAGTTAGATTGGGATTAGTACACGAGATATTTAAATGACCTTTCATTGTTATAGACCATATTGGAGGATCAACTAGACTTTGCATGGTTTGCCAAGATGTAGCATTATCGATTCATGGATGTTTTCTTATTTATGCTTGCTTTATCTTGGGTTTTGTTGGGCTCCGTATTATCCTAGAGTGGATGGTTGTAGAAGTATAGAGTGGTGGTAGATTATGAGAGGTCGTTGGTGATGATAGGGATGGATGATGGGCTTAGATTGGAAATATTTTCCCTACTCGACAATGAGGTGATGGTTAACTTTCTGTAAGTGCTCGAGGTCCCATACAATGAGTTGTCATCTATACCTACAACTATTGAGTATTCAAACATATTCGAGGAGGTGATCAGATTACCACCACATAAGGATATAGAATTTCATATAGATTTAGTGAAGGATGTCAGACTGATCATTATGCCATTGAGAAGTATGGCGTTGAAAGAGCAGAAGGAATTAGAGTTTCAAGTTAATGACTTATTATGATGAGGGTTCATTCAACAGGGTATATCGGAGTGGAGAAAACACGCAGTGTTCAACAATACAGTGGATGGTTCTTTGAGATTGTGTGCAGATTACCATGACCTGAATAAGGTGATGAAATAGAATATGTGTCCACTTCCATGTATTGATGACTTATTCAATCAACTTTATAGTGCTAGGATGTTATCTTAGTTGGTCCTTGCGACGGGATTTCATCATATGAGAGGAGAGTGTGTCGATTAAAACGTTTCGTGACTTGTCAAGATTCTATGAGAAGTTGGTTATGCTGTTCGGGCTAACCAATCACATCAATATATTTTGTTGATCTTATGAACTGCATCTTCAAGGATCGGTTAAATAAGATTGTACTTGTGTTCGTGAATGATATCCTTGTTTATTCAAGGATGGAGAAAGAGCAAAAGGAACACTTAAGGATTATGCTCGAGTTGTTGAGGAAGCACTAATTGAAGGTGAAATTTTCAAAGCGTCACTTCTGGAGGAGGAAAGTGCTATTCTTGGATCATGATATTTCTGAGTAGGGCATTGTTGTAAGTCCTGCGAAGGTGCGGTGATACAGAGTTGGGATCGACCTAAGTTCACTACAAACGTGAGAGGTTTTCTTGGAATGGTAAAAAAACTATTGATGCTTTATCAAGGACTTCTCTAAGGTAGCAGCATAGCTTATTTTTTGAAGAAGAATCAGAATTTTGTTTAGGATGCAAGGTGAAAATACGTGTTCGTGAGTCTAAAGGAGTGTTAACAAGTGCACTGGTGTTAGTTATTCCAAGTAGGAATGAGGAGTTAATAGTATATTTAGATGCCTATGGTACTGAATTTTGTGTGGTGTTGATGCAAAGGAGAAACTATGTCGCATATGCTAGTCAACAACTGAAATGGTATAAGAAGAAGTATCTGACTTATGATTTGAAGTTGGCAACGATACTGCTTGCTTTGGAAATATAGAGAAATTATTTGGTTAGAGAGAGGTTCGAATTGTATGTGGACCATAAATCGTTGAAGTACCTTTTCTTCCAAAAGGATCTCAACCTTTGTCAACAGCGATGGTTAGAGTACCGGGCTTCCAATGACATTGACATTTCTTATTCACCGGGTAAGGGAAATGCAATCATAGATACTTTGAGTAAACACGCATATTCTAGAGCGATGTTCCTAGAGTGGAAGCAATTGGAGTTTATTGATGGCTATGATTTCAGACATCGCCATGAACTAGAGTAGGAAGTGTTGGCTAGCTTGACGATCAGACCTACTATGATTAGGTGAATAGATACTAGCTAGAAGCGGATGCTAAACTAGAAAAATTCATATTAAAGATAGAGGAAGGAGTAGAATGTGAGGAGATGAAGTAGTACGCCACGACTATGATGGTTGGCTCCGTAAGGACTG
Organism: Allium cepa; assembly: GCA_030765085.1. Lineage (NCBI taxonomy): Eukaryota > Viridiplantae > Streptophyta > Magnoliopsida > Asparagales > Amaryllidaceae > Allium > Allium cepa. The sequence continues at coordinate 556,637,069 of CM060935.1, forward strand.
GAGATTGTTTGTGCCTGATGTTGATAGATTGAAAGATGAGATGCTAAGAGTGTGCCATCATTTGAGATTGACTATACATCCCAGCAGCAATGAAATGTATCATGATATAAGGCAGATTATATTAGGATGGAAGGAAGAAGAAGATTAGGGCATTCATCTTGAAGTGCATGAAATGTCAGTTGCGTAAGGCAGAGTAGAAAATTCGAAGTGGTTGGCTGCAATCCTTGAGATTCCCGAGTGAAAATGAGAACAAGTATCGATGGATTTCATCTGTGGAATGTTAAGGACTAGAGTAGGGTGTGATAGCATGTATATGGGTCATAGTTAATGAAGAGTGCAAGATTTATACCCGTAAAATCATGTAAAATGAATTCTGAGTTGGTCAAGTTGTATATGAAGTGGTTGTGCGATTCATTGGCATACCAAAAAGCGTTGTGAGCGACCAAGACTCTATGTTCGCTAGCGGGTTTTTAAAGAGCTTACAAAAGGCATTGAGGACACACCTGCATTTGAGTATTACCCATAAAATGATGGGTAGACTAAGGGGATGAATCGTATTTGGAAGATCTCTTGCTAGTTTGTATTATTAACTTTGGAGGCCTGTGAGACGATCGTTTGCATTTGGTAGAGTTCACGTACAATAACAGTTATCAGTTCTTCATTGGTATGGCACCACTTGAAGTGTTATGCAATTCTCCTTCATATCAGTGGGAAGCAGATGAGAAACTAATAATAGGGATAGATATGATCAGATAGACTTCAGAGAAGATGAAGAACATTTAGCAATGAATGAAAGCTACTCAGGATACATAAAGAACTACGCTAACAGGAGAAGATGTGATTTAGAGTTCTCTATTGGTGACATGGTTTTGCTCAAGATCTCTCCACTGAAGAATGTTTTGATTCGGCACTAAGAAGAAGTTGGCATCGAGATTCATTGGTCCTTTTCCGATACTTGTGAGGATTGTGAACCTAGGTTATAGAGTCAAATTGCCTTAAAGGATGAGGGCATGCACAATGTGTTCCAGGTCTCTCATTTGTAGAAGTTTATGCATGGCTTAGACATATAATTGAACCAGATCAGCTTGATGATATTGAGATTGAATTAAAAAACTTTGAGACCTTGTAGGCCTATTTGTATCGTATGGAAAGATAAAAGCAACTTGGGAGGAAGACAATAAAGTTGGTGATGGTTTGGTAGAGTGAGATCAAAGGCAATTATACTTAGGAGACAGAGGAGAGCAAGAGGACCACTTATCCAGAGCTCATTACTTGGCGATACTTTCTTTATAAAGTTTTTACTTTCACTTTCGATATCATATTAGGTAGTTTAGTATCTTGCATGTTATGACATGTGTAGTTATATTTCTTGCTCTTGTGTGCCTACTTGATGTTTGATATGATTACTCATGGTTGTTAGGCATGCTATGGAGATGACCGATCAATGCAGAACAAAGGCCAAGAGTGTAAAGTAGAGAAAATCTAGACACAAAACCTGTAAAACATCTTACAGTGCAAAGAAAAAATATAATATAGTAACATATATGTTAACCAGACAAGGCAGTGACATAATCAATGAACCATAAATAAGACCATCAAAGTGCATCAGCTTCACAGACTATACAAAAACTGAAATAAAGAGTTTATACATCCGAAGTTTTCAAAATAAAATCTATAACTTTCTCTCATACTACAAGTACCGACATAGCTTAATGGCACCACATAGCGGAATATAACGATAGTAAGCTTCACAGTGTGTTTGTGTGTGTATAAAAGCATAGCATATTATCGTATTATTCATACTTCATATAAATCCATGCGCTCTTCAGACTTATTATCCCTAATCTAGTAATTTAAGAGTACTCGAGATAACAATAGGCAAAGCATATGATCTCAGGTTAGATAGCAGTTTGGCATGAGTGATACATCATCTCAAAATACTATAAAACCGTATATATTGGGGCATTGGGTAAGAAGAACCATACCTGACCTTGCATCCAAAGAATTAACACATACATACGGTATATGTTAAACTACTATCATAAGAGGAAAATAGGGTGTATAGGGTTATGACACAGTATATCAAGCACGCAACAAACATAGCATCCATCGCATGGTTTTGCATCTCTCACTCAAATACTTTAAATGTACGATAACCCTTACAGATGCTTAACTCATTGCCCACGCAGATGGCTAGGGATTAGACATATATAGATAGCCAAGAATTGCGTACATGTAGGCTACCCTAGGTACATGCAGGCTGCCCTATCCCAACAATAAACATCATAGTAATAGAATTACCCATCAATCTCTTAGCATATATACGGATAGTAGAACTATCTCGTAGATGCTTAACTTATGCTCAGGCAAAAGGTTAAGGACAGAAGACACACAAACGTCCAAACACATAGGTACATGCAGACTATCCTAGGTACACACAAGCTACCCTATCCTAGTCACTTGCATTATAACCTCATGTTCTACTCTATGAGCTATCACGCAGAACTTGGCCCCTTGATCCATCATCAGATGCCATAGTCACTCGCCACATTGAGTCATCAAAGTCGTCATACTCCATTGGTTTCCATTCCAAGGTCATCTTGAGCTATCCAAGAGTCATGCATCCCTGCTCTAAACTAACTCCTAAAACCATTAAGCAAACCTAAGTATTGTACCAAAGCCCCTCGATATTGAGTCTGAAGCAAACACCCTGAAAAACACCATTTCACATTCTATCTGGTCCTTCTTCCATAGCCGAACCAAATCCACCGAATAACATTTAATGTTCGGTTCCTTATTACCAAACCAAACAACTACCAGACATGATCTCATGTCTGGTCCTCCATTGTCGAACCAATAGCTATTGGACTGGATTTCTTGTCTGCTCCTCTACTGTCGAACTAAGTGCTACCGAATCGACTAGCTACCGGACAGGATGTCATGTTTGGTCTTTCCCTTGCCGAGCTAAGCACCTAACAGATAGGAATTCATATTTGGTCTTATGCTTACCAAGCCAACAAACACCCGAAATAGCACTCCCTTTCCTGAAACCAACCACCGGAATCCCATGCCGAACCTATGCAATTAAAGCGTTTGGCGATACCATAGCGGTGGAGATTCAAAAATTATAGTGGGGATAAAGCAGGGATATACTGAAAAATATCAAAGGTGCAAAAAGTTTCATAAGATATAATACTGAATATTTAAATTCAATTTATTCTCATTCTCACGTCATTTACGTAGGAAAAAGAAATATTGTTTAATATTATATAACAAAATTGAGGAATATCTTGATTTATGCACTCTAAATTTAATGAATACAGTAGATTTCTAAATTATGTTGAGAACTTATGCCTTAAAATTAGGTCTTTACCCTAACTTTGTTGATTTTGCTCAAAAGAGAACTAGTCAAATTGACATTTTAATACTAGTGTTGCTAAAGTGGGTGCTAATAAAACTTGATTTAGCAGGTGTAGCACAATATAGCAGTCCTTAAAGTGATCTATTATTTAATAGCGCTATATTGAAAGAGCATAGCGGTTGAAGAGCGTTACACTATATAGCGGGGATTTAGTGGGGATTTAACTGCACAGTGCCGATCTTCTATGAACCAAAACATGTAGCTCCTTTAGCACATCAATATCGCGCCAGTTACATTGCTACACTCAACACTTCGACCCTCATGCATCGTCTATGCAAATGATATGACTCCAAATTCTTTAAAGCCTATCCATCGAAGTCCGATCTCATAGATCTTACCTCTAGTTCGCTTCGATGAGCATTTTTAACAATACAATTATACAAACAAACACCACACATGCACCAAGCCATATTCAAACATGCAAATCGCAACAAAATCGTAGCAGCTATCGTATAAGATGTATACAACATTGCCGAACATCTACCAAAGCAATCACATATCTAAATAACATGTCTAAAAAACTAAAAATTCATTCTCTTCACATTTTTACTATAGTTTGGGTTTTGAAACAACATTAAAACTTAATTTTGACTTTAAAAATGGATCCAAAACATGTTAAAACCTATATATACATATAAAATAAGGCGAGATGATAAATCACTCACCATAACCCCCGAAATCCAAATTTTGCATGCAAATTAATGCAAATCCAAAAATGAGTGGCAAAGATGTAATTTTCCCTCCACCAAAATGTAGATTTGAAGATCGCTAGTGAATGCCCTTGTTAATCTACCCTTAGTCTATAGTATAGACTTGATTTAGAAGAGAAATAAGAAGGTTTTGGGTGAAGAATAGGTTAATGGAGGCTTGGATCTATTTGGGATAAGGTATAAATGATTTATTTCAATAAATATAGCCTCCATGTTCCTCTCCTCAAATTCACTAATCACCTACTAAGTTGATCCAAAACCTACCAAACTTTAAATTGCTATATCTCCTCGTTAGAAAGTCCAAATCACTATTTTGAACACTGTAAATATAGGGAATCCATCGTATCTTTTCAGTAGAAATGGTCTCGGATGCTAATTCGAAATCTATCAAAAGTTAAAGTCATTTACAAGTTTTTAGGGGTAAAGTCATCGAGAAAAAACTCTAAAGATAGGAAATGTCACTAATATGTATTTCCTAAAATTATGAGTCATACGACCTCATACGAATTTTAAAAATAATTACGATTCTCTGATATGTAAAATACTGGTCGTTATAATCTCCCCCTTAAGAATGTCACCTCCAAAATCCCCAATGCAAACAAGATAAAATCAAACATGGCTACCCTAGATGACTAACATCCATTAGAATATCAAACGTCAAGCATACACATAGAAGCAGGTAATGATATCTACACCTAACCTAGTATACATGATACTAAACTACCCTATGTGATATTGAAAGTGTAAGTAATTGTAATAAACATAAGTCTCACTAAGTAAAGAGCTCTGGATAAGTAGTCGTCTTACTCTCCTTGATCTTCAAAGCACAATCTCCTTCACTCTCACTCCATTGAACCTTCACATGGTCTACCGTCTTCCTCCTAAGCTATTTCGTATTTTGTCCGACTATATGAATACACCTATGAGGTCTTGATGATTCTGGTTCAACCTCGATATCATCATGCTGATTCGGTGTAAATATCATGCCTGAGCCATACAAAAACTTCCACTGGTAAGAGAGGTGGAACACATTATGCATGCTCGCTATCTTCTGAGCTTATTCGACCCTGTAAGCCAGGTTCCCAATCCTCTCAAGTATTGAAAAAGGGCCAATGAATCTCAATGCCAACTGCCGTTGATACCGAATTGAACAACATTCTTCAGCGGAGAGATCTTAGTAAATACCATATCATCAATGGAGAACTCTAAATCACATCTTATCCTATTAGCGTAGCTCTTTCGCCTGTCTTAAGCAGCTTTCATTCATTGTCGAATAATCTCGATCCTCTTTGAAGTCTCTCAAATCATATCTTGCTTAAGTATCAGTTTCTCGCTCGCTTCCCACCACCATGAAGAAGCATAGGCCATATAACGCTTCAATTGTTGCCATACCATTGTTGGACTGATAACTATTGTTATATGCAAACTCTATTAAGTGTAAATGATCGACCCATGGGCCACCAAAATAGGGAATGCAAGATCGCATGAGATCCTCCAAAATACGATTTACTCTCTTTGTCTTCCCATCAGTTTATTGGTGAAAGCTATACGAAGATGCAGCACTATCCCCCAATTCCTCCTATAAGCTCTTCAAAACCCCACTAGTAAAAAAAGGGTCGTGGTCGCTCATAATATTCTTTAGCACACTATGAAATCGCATAACCTACTTCACATACAACTCTGCAAATTTGGAGCCGTTCTACTAGACTTGATGGGTATGTGTCGGGCACTCTTTGTCAATCCATCGACTATGAGCCAAATGCTATCATACCCTCCTCTGGTCATCGGTAATCCATCGATGAAGTCCATCAAAACTTTTTCCCTTTTCCACCCGAGAACCTCGAGCAATTGCAGCAAACCACTAGGCTTCTTCTACTCCGCCTTACCTACTGAAAATTCATGCATTTCGAGATGAATGCCCTAACATCCATCCGCATCCCCTCCTAATAAAATGTTTGCCTCATATCATGGTACATTTTGTTATGCTAGGATGTATAGCCAATCTCGAATGATGGCACTCGTGTAGCATCTTATTCCTTAACCCATTGACATCATGAATAAATAATCTCCCATCCTTATGGAGCCAATCATCACGGTCAAGCCCGTACTGCTTCATCTCTTCATACTTTGCTCCTTCCTCTATCTTCGCCTTGATCTCCGCTAGTCTAGCAGCTCCCTTCTGATTACCACCTATCCACTCAATCAAGGTAGGTCTGTCGATCTAGCCAACACTGCTGGCTCTAGCTCACATCGAGGTCTAAAATCATAGCCAACAATAAACTCCAACTGCTACCACTCTAAGAATATCGCTCCATGCTAGCACGTCTCCTAGTCAACCCATTAGCAATTGCATTTCCCTTTTTGGGCGTAAAGGAAATGTCAAAGTCATCCGAGTCTAGGAACTCTAACTAGCGCTATTGACGAAGATTAAGGTCCTTCTGGGAGAATAGACGCTTCAATGATTTGTGATCCATATACAACTCGAACCTCTCCCCAAGCAAATAATGCCTCTTTATCTTCAAAGCAAATACTATTGGCGCCAACTCCAAATTATTATTCGAATACTTCCTTTTGTGCGTTTTTAGCCGTCGACTAACGTAGGCGACAAACTTTCCCCTCTAAATCAACACCACAGCAAGTCCAGTACCATAGGCGTTTGTGTATACTGTTAGCTCCTCATTCCCACTCAAAATGACTAACACGGGTGCAGTCATCAACCTCTACTTCCGACTCGCACCTCATATCCCAAATAAAAATCTAATTCTTTTTTGTCATGTTGGTTAACCACCCTGCTATCTTAGAGAATTCGTTAATAAATTGTTTATAGTATCCCACCAAGCCAAGGAAACTTCTCACATCTATAGCGGCCTTGGGTCGATCCAAGTCCTATAATGCTACCATCTTCATTGGATCTACGACAATAGCTTGCTTAAAAACAACGTGACATAAAATTTCACTTCCCTCCTCCAGAAGTGATAATTCAAAAACTTTACCTTCAATCGGTGCTTCCTCAACACCACGAGCACAATCCTCAAATGCTTCTTGTATTCTTCCTCTATCCTCGAATGAACAAGGATATAATCCACGACCAAAAATACAAAATAATTTAGCTTATCCTTAAAAACACAGTTCATAAGATCAATAGAATATGTCAAGTCGTTGGCTAGCCCAAACGACATAACCAACCCCTCATAGAACCCAGATGGCATATGAAATGCTATGATCAGTACACTCTCCTTCGCCACACTTAGTTGATGAAACCATGTTGCAAGGTCCAACCGAGAGAACAACATAGCACCATGGAGCTGATAGAACAAGTCATCAATACATGGGAGTGGATACTTGTTCTTCTTTTTCACATTATTCATCTCACGGTACTCTTCACACAATCTCAAATAGCCATCCACCATAGTGGCAAGCACTACAGGTTCCCCTTACTCAGATATATCCTATTAAATGAACACTAATAATAATAGGTCATTCACTTGCACTTCTAGTTCCTTCTACTCCTTCGACGCTATATACCTCAATGGCATAACAATGGTCTGGCATCCTTCAGCGAATCTATATGGAGCTCGATCTCTCTAGGAGATGGAAATCTAGTCACCTCCTTGATTATGTTTGGATACTCTCTAGCTATAGATAGATGATAACTTACTATAAGGGATCTTGAGCAGATACAAAAGGCTAGCCATCACCTAATCGTGGGTAGGCAACCCATCTCCAATCTACGCCCATCTCTATCCCCATCATCACCAATAGCCTCTCACAGTCCACTATTATTTTGTATCTCCATAGCCAGTCCATCTAAGTATAATACCGACCCAACAAAACCTAAAACAAAACAATTGTAAAAAAACAAACATCCACTACGTGGTAAGGCTAGGTCTCGACGAACCGTGCTGAGGCTGGCTGAACCTATAGGATCCGTTATAATTTAAAGGTCGACCAACTATCCCAGATTTCAATCTATGTGCAAAATAAATAGATATGTAGGAATGTGAAGCCCCGATATTGGATAAAACACATACATGTGTATCGAAAATAGAAAAAATACCATGTATCATGGCGCTCTTCCTCTTCTCCTTCGCCAGTGGAACACTCGACGAAGCTAGGGCAATGCCCAAAGCATAAGCAGACTCAACCTGCTTGTTCCTAGGCAGTTTTGGACAATCCTTCTTGACATGCCCAAACTTGTTGCAGTTGTAGCACTTCTTGTCTCCTGCCTTACAATCTTTAGCAAATGGCCCTTCTTCGCACAATCATTGAAAATAGACTCCTATTTTCCCTTCCTTGGACCATTCATCTTTTGTTGTTATGCCTCCTTAATTGGCTTTGGACAATCTATCTTGACATGCCCAGCCCTATCACAACTGAAGCACTTCCTCTCACCATCTGTTGGGTTCTTATAGTCCTTTCTAATATGACCCCTCTTGTTGCAATTAAAGTACCTCGGCACTCACTTGCCATTCTTTTGGCACCTTTCTAAGACATTTCCCACCTTCATTTTCCCTCATTCTCTTGATATTTCCACTACTTGCAGTTTAGCTTCTACTAGAGGAACAACCTGCTGCACTTGCGTTTGAGCACCACTATCCCTTTTATTCCCCTTTGGGCTGCTTGCATTACACTTGTCATCATACGGATGAATGATGCCAGCACTTCCGGGTCATTAGCCATCCTAATGATTCTTCCATCCTTAGCCTCTAGTGTAGAATTCCTAGTATGCCTGTCTATTCTTACAAACTGTAATAAGAATGATTAGTCCCTCATGGAGGAAAATTGCATTGATGGTATTCAAATGTACAATGCGATTTACTATGATATACTACTATGTAGTTTTATAAACCAAAATATAACAAATACGCTCCCTCATATATCGCTCGATCTATTCTAAGACGATAGCTCCTTTCTCATCTCTAATGGATCCGAGTATCAACATAGGTTGTCTACGCAACCTAAGCTTTGTTACTAAATGTGCTACTGCCCTGCACCTCCAGCACTTAATATACCTATATAACACGATGTGGAGGTACCTAATCGATGTTGGTCTATAGCTAAAAGTGTAAAGTAGTGAGAATCCAAATGCGATACCTGTAAAATGTATCATAACGCACAGACAAAATTTAATAAAATAACATAGATGTAAAAAAGACAAGACATTGATATAACCAAATGAACCATAAAAAAGACATTAGAGTGCATCAGGTTTACAGACTATACAAAAATTAAAATAAAGAATTTATACATCCCAAGTCTCTAAAATAAACTCTACAACTGTCACTTATACTGCAAGTATTAATATAGCCCTACATTACTACACAGCATAATATAAGCGATAGTAAGGTCCAAAGTATAGATATATAAAAGCATAGCCTCCTGCTCGTACTCCGTACAGCTCCATGCACTATCCATACTATATCCTTAATCTACTCATTTAAGACTACTCGAGATAAGAAGAAGCAAAAAATAAACCTCAGATCAGACAACAATTTGGTTTGAGTGATACATCATCTTAAAATAGTATAAAAACCGCAAATAGTTATAGGGGCATAAGATATGAAGAACTATACCCGACCTATTCTTATATCCAAAGAGTTAATACATAAACACAGTATATGGTACACTACTGTCATAAGAGGTAAATAGGGTATATAGGTGTATACACAGCATATCAAGCACGCAACAAACACTACATCCATCACATAGCCTTGCATCTCTCGCTCAAGCACTTCAAATGTAGGACAACTCTTACGAATGCTCAAATCATTCCCCATGGAGATGGCTAAGAGTTGGACACAAGAAAACGTCCAAGAATATAGGTACATGCAGGCAATCCTCGGTACATATAAGCTACCCTATCCCAACAATGAGCATCACAACATTAGAGTTAGCCACCGATCCCTTAACATATGTATAGATATTAGAACTACCTCACAGATGCTTAACTCATGCCTATGTAGATGGCTAAGGACTGGAAGCACACAGGCGTCCAAATACATGGTTACGCACAAACTGCCCTGGGTACATGCTTGCTACCTCATCCTAGCCATGAGCATCAACACCTTAGTTATGCTCTATAAACTATCATGCAAAACTTTTCTCCTCGATCCATCACCAAATTCCATAGTCAATTGCCACATCAAGTCATCGAGTGGTCGTACTCCATTGGTTACCATTCCATGGTCATCTTGAGTTATCTTGAAGTCATCCATCCCTGCTCCAAACTAGCTTGCAAAACCACAAAGCAAACCCAAGTATTTCCCTAAAGCCCTTCCATGTTCCTAAAGAAAACATCCTGAAAAGAACTATTCCATGTTCTATTCGTTCCCCCTCCCATAGCCAAACCAAATCAACTGAACACCATTTCCCGTTCTTCTCCTCATCACCGAACCAAACAACTACCTGACAGGATTTCATGTTCGGTCCACCACTTTCAAACCAACAACTATCGAACATATATTCCTATCCGGTCCTCTACTGTTGAAGCAATTGCTATCGAACCAACTAGCTTCTAGACAGGATTTCCTATTGGGTATGCCCCTTGTTGAGCCAACCATCTACAGGAAAGGAATTCCTATCCAATCTTCCACTTGCCAAGCTAACTCACATCCAAACTAGTACTTCCTTTCCTGTAGACAACTTCTGGACCACCCCATGCTGGACCTAGCTTCATCGAATCAAAACCTGTAACTCCTTCAGCACATCACCATCACACTAATTTCATCGCTACACTCAACACTTCAACCCTCGTGTATTATTTATGCAACTATGACTCCAAATGCTCTAAAGCCTATCCGTCAAAGTCCAATCTCATGATTCCTATCTCTAGTTTGCTATTATGAGCATTTTCGACCATACAAGCATGCAAACAAACACCATACATACACCAATCAAACAAGAAAATCACATAATCAATCATAGGAACCATCATATAAGGTGTATACAACATAAACTAATTATAACACCCTGCCTCATACTCATATTACCAATGAGTGTTATAGTGTAATACTGTCTGATAATATAGGGAATGAGGCGAGATTGGGCTTACGCATATAAATATTCCCTTAGGATAACAACGGTACGTAATTCAAAAGTGATGAAAAAGATATCGATACATACATAGTATCGGCACAAAGCAATAAACACGTGAGCCTCTAGGATAGAACAATGCACAAATAAATAAATCTCATAGAACACAGAGTCATCCATGTAGCATTAACATATAATAATAAATGTACATGAGTTCGAGTGGGTTTACAAAAAATAGTCAAATGCCTAACTATCACACTCTGATCTCTTCATCCCTGAACCTATAATATCTCAGACTAACCCGAGTATTATGTAAATAACACATGGCTTTTATTACGTCTAGAAGGTAGATGATAACATGTGGAAAAAACTGGCGTGATATAGCGTGTATCTCACAAGGCAACATAAGATCATCATATATATACGAATCTATCTCGAACTGCACTACTAGTCAATGAAACCAAAACTTAACGATGAATTAACCTGATATACAATCATCAGCCAACACACACATAATATAAAAGGCAATCAAATCTCAATAAGCATGCATCGAGTGAGGTGCCATAAGTATGCCATCATGTGTGTTTATATCTCAGGTCACATATTCATAATTTGGCGCCTCATAGCACATGGCACGCTCCAGTGGTTAAGAGGTCCTTGCCTTTGAATAAATGTCTAGTAGGGGTATCTAAATAATATAGAATAATCATAAAATCTTGCATATTCAAGATGGGAGCTACATAACACACAGCATGCTCTGGGGGATAGCATACAACACTTAGTTACTCCCGATCATCATGAATTTGTCCTTTCATACACCGTTGTCATAAGGCTACTGCCCAATGGTAACAGACTGTTTGGCTAGTGTGGCATCGGGGCATATCATCACACAATCTTGATGTCAGCACACAACACATATAATAAGGTGACGCCACATATCTAGGACACGATCCCACGATCGACCAATTAGTATGGACTTTGGTATATCTGAATAAATAGCACAAGACAAATATTGGCACATAATGGACCCTTCCTCCATACATTAACCTATAAAATAAGAGTGTCACTCCCTTATAGAAAGTAGCCGAACAAATATCAACGTAGGCATCCCGTACCATCTGGTGTTACTAACTCGTTTACTCAATGCTCATAAACTACACTTCTTATCCATATTAATGTTCTATACCATGATCCAAATAGTAGCTGAAATAATATTGCCAAATGTCCCATACAAGACGGTATTACTAATTTGTTTACTCAAATTTCAAACAATCCATAATTTCACACAATATTATTCTATATAACAAGTCCAAAGAACAAACGGAGTAACATTACTGAATGTCCCATAGGAGACCGTATTATAACTCCATTTAGTCAAATTCCTCGTTATACAGAAATAAATCCAACATAATCATATATTTTGTACAATGAGTCAAATGAGTAATCAGAAAAGTATTACCAAATGTATCATTCCATTCAGTATTACTAATCTATTTACTCGAAATTCTCATTATATAAGACTTAACACCATTTAATCAACTATTAATTAAAAGGGGTTTTATTAAAAATCCTCATTTCCAAAATTCCAATATTAAATTTTGAGTATCAATATAAATTTTTCAAGCGGTTTATATTATGAAATTCTCATTCTATGCCAAAAAACTTTGTTAAATACCAAACTTCAATATTTTAAAACATTTTACTTAGTTACAAAGAAGTTCTTCTTCCAAACCTTTATTTAATTTCAAAATCGCCGAATACCTTTTCAAAATATTTCATACTATATGGAAGCCATCTTTAATACCTTTAAACAATGATAAAAGAGGTTTGTAATGCACACATCCCTTTAAAACCAAAATTCAAATTATGTTATTCTTCCCAAATAAGATATTAACTCGAAATCCAATTCTATATTATTAGGTTTCAAAATCAATATTTAAAATCTTTACTTATTTCCAAACTCATGTAAACCACTTTTTAAACACTAGTCTATCAAACTAATGTTTCCTTCTGCTTATTTTTAAACAATACCAATACGATTTCCTAAACAAGAGCTCCTTGAAAAAACTTCAAACTTCTTATTTTCCTTAAAAAAAGATTTTCGTCAATAAAATTTACCATGTAATTAATATATCACATTCAAAACTCATTGCTTTTCCAGAACTATTATTTTACAAAGCTTCAGATTTATTTAATTGCCATGAAATAATCTCATCACATAGAAAATAAGTTTTTAATTCTCTGTATAAAAGAAAAATCATTTAAATAATTTTATAATTATAAAGAAATAAATATCTATTCACAAATTCAGTTATAATCCAAATGTTATAATCCCAATCTTTAAAAATGTATAACGCTTCTTAAAAATATTCGCTTTTAAATTCATTTCCCTTTTCTTGAATTACACCAAAAAACTTTGCATACTCAAAAAAGTCAATTCATTTAAAGCAATGCTTCAAACATAAAAAATTTATGTCTATTTACAAATTAAACCCAATATTAATTTCTAAAGATAACTAAAAATTCTATAAATTCAAATATATATTCTTCAACAATTTTTCTCTTCTTTATTTCAAACCCAACTAATTTGAATTTATCACAAAATATCTTTTTAAATTTTCCTGTTTATAGAACCATTTATATAATGAAATTCCAACGTCTCTACTTTTGTTTAAAATTATATAATTTAAGCAATTTTATAATTATCTTCGAAAGCATTCAATTCAATTTCCCCATTTTCAATCGATTTTTGGCAACGATTCAACTTATATCCATTTAACTATTAAATAACATGTACCATATACCCAAAATACAACACTAATCATCAAATATACCACCCATCAATACAATTTTTCATAGCAACCGCATAATATACGAGTAAATCCTATCAACCATTCAATATAGTTAGCATGAAACCAAAAAATTGAAAACCAAACAATAATTCTATCGAACATTTAATACGTACTAGAGCATGGTTGTGAGTAAATAAATTCACTTACCTTACTTTAGCTTCCAAAATTGAGCAATCAAACAAGCAATTACTTCACATCTCCAATTTCAACTCCTTCTCCATTTTGTCAACCATTTAATCCAACACCCTAAACTTAGCCGCTAAAGCAAGCTTCAAATCAAATCCACCTTGTCGCTCTTCGTGCGTTGCACCCACATACCCAGCACAATCGAATGACACTTTTGTCATAAGCACCCCACGTTGACATAGCTATCCCCTAATGCGCGTCTAACGTCTGACGTTAAGATTCTTCCTAACATCATCCCATATCACTCAATGATGTGTTTTTTGTTTTCTTCTTTTCGAATAGTAGATCGCGATTCTTTTTTTTCTTCTTTGGTTTCTAAAGTCAGCAATTCATTTGGGGCTAGGGCTAGTGGAAATTGAAAGGGGAGAAGGGTTGGGTTTTGGTTATGGGCTTAAAAGAAGACTGTAGAAGTGTTGAGGAAACGAATGTACTAGAACCCCTATATTTACAAATAAGTCCGATTCCAAATAAAAATTTCATTTATCTCTTTTTTACATTTAATCTCACTTTTGTTCTCATATACGAATACTCTATCAAATATTTATAATTATATATTCAATTTAAACATAGTCTTTGTTTTTGAAAATATAATTTGATAAATTACATAAAATATTTAAATTAACTTGTTATTTATACTCGTTAATTTATTCACCTCATTAGTATCGAATAAATTTCTTTCATCTATTTCAACCATATAAAAATTACATACGATATAAAAGTTTATTTATATTCATTATGAATACATTGTATTCGAGTTTAATATATTTTTATTAATATTTTGAAACAAACTTATCCACTAATTCAATTTGTTAAAACAAACTTCTTTATCAAATAATTTTAATCCAAAAAATATTTGTTCGAAAGTAAAGTTATCCAAAAATTGAACTTGTATTTTTGCTTTAGTTAAAAATAATTTATTACAAAAGCTTAAAAGATCGGGTTCTTACACTAACATCTACCAAGTTAAACACATGTCCAAATAATACGTCTAGAACACCAAAAATCCATTATATTCATGTTTTGACCACAAGTTGGTTATTAAAACAGCAATAAAACTTAATTTTGACTTTAAAAATGAATCTGAAGCATGTTAAAACCTATATATACATATATAGTAAGGTTGAGAGATTAAAAGTCACTCACTATAACCTCCAAAATTCAAGTTTTGCATTCAAATCGATTCAAATTTAAAAATGAATAGCGAAGATGTAATTTTCCCTCCCAAAAAATTGTAGATTCGAAGATCTCTAGTGAATCCCATTGCTAATCTACCCTTAACCTATGATTTAACTTGATTTGGAGGAGAAAAGACAAGGTTTTGGGTAAAGAATGAGTTAACAGAGGCTTAGATCTATTCAGGAGAAGGTAGAAATGGTTTGAGGATGTTTATTTCAGCAAATATAGCCTACATACCTGAAACGGGTTATTAGGCTTCTCTCCAAATTTACTAATTACCTAATAAACTGCTCCAAAAACCGCAAATTTCAAACAACCATATCTCCTATCTAGAATGTCCAAATTGCTATTATGACCATTCTAAGGAAAGGGAAATCATCTTATATTTCCAACGGAAGTGTTCTCAAACGTTAATTCAACTTCATGAAAAGTTATAGCCGTTACAAATTTTCAAAGGTAAAATCGTCTTGAAAACAATAAAGATATAAAATGTTACTAACATACATTTCCTAGAGTTTTAGAGTCTTACGACCTCATATGAATTTTAAAAATAATATTTTACAATCCTCCGACGCATAAAATATAGGTCATTATAGTAACGACTCATATTTTACGTATCAGATTGTCATAAAATATTATTTTTTAATTCGTGTTGGGTCATATGACTCTATAACTTTGGAGAATGTTGATATTGATATTTATTACCTCTAAAAAATTTATGGGATGATTTTATGCACGAAAAATTGTAACATCTATATCTTTTGAAAGAAGCCTAATTAAGGCTCGAGACCACTTTCATTGGAAAGATACGATGGTTAGACTTTCTTTTAGAGTGGCTATATTAGCAATTTGGATATATGGTTGTATGATGTTTGGCTTTTCTAGAGTAGCTTAAGGAGTAATAAATGAGGTCAGGGATAGGTCCACTAACCCATTTTGGCTTTAAGCTATTATAGGCTGAAATAACCTTCCCCAAATCATTTTTCTTATCTCCCAAATAGATCTAAGCCTCCACTAACCTCTTCTTTGCCAAAATGTTCTCCTTTCTCATCTAAATGAAGATTAAATCATGGATTAAGGGAAAATTAGCAAGGATGTTAGCAATAGAAATTCAAATATATATTTTAGGAAGGTAAATTGAGGCTTGGCCTTTAATTTTTGGATTTACCTCATTTTGTGTGGAGAAATTGGATGTTCGGTGAGTGATTTATCATCTCACAACTTATTATATATGCCTTATTGGTTTTCACATGTTTTAGATCCATTTTTGAAGTAAAAAATAAGCTTTATTACAACCTAACCTGAAATAAAAACAAGAATAAAAATGAATTTTGGTGTTCTAATCATGTTATTTGGACATGTGGTTGCCTCTATAAATGTTAGACCATGTTATAGATACATTATATAATGGTTACCATGATTTGTTGTATGTTTTGCATGCTTTAATTTTGATTGATGTGTGTGTGTTGTTCATATGCATGCTTATATGGTTGAAAACGCTCAATAGAGAAAATTAGAAATAGAAAACATAAGACTGGACTTTCGTGGATTGGTTCTTAGATGTAAGGAGTCATATCGATGAATAAGGAATATATTCAAGTCGAATAGTGGAGTGTAGTGATGAAATCGATGCGAAATTTGACTTTGGAGATACAACATCATTACTGTTTGGTAGCATTTGTTTAGAGATAGTTGGCTTGGGTTCGACTTTTGGTTCGATGGTGTTCTTCTCATGGTGTACTCTAGGTTATATATGGAGAAAGCCTAGAAAGCAAATGTTGTTCGATGATGTTGTTGTTCGGGGGCAAGCAAAAGAAGTTGTTCGAGGGTTATGGTGTGTGCTTCAAGACAAGAGGGCTTTTACTTCAGATAGAGGATTTTCCAAGCAAGAAATGGAGTGGTGGAATTTTT
This sequence comes from Allium cepa, assembly GCA_030765085.1. Classification (NCBI taxonomy): domain Eukaryota; kingdom Viridiplantae; phylum Streptophyta; class Magnoliopsida; order Asparagales; family Amaryllidaceae; genus Allium; species Allium cepa. Next base: position 556,654,357 of record CM060935.1, read on the forward strand.
CATTGCTTCAGGCCTAGAGTGATGTTGCTTTGGGATTCCAAGAGAGTGACTTTGGGTTCGGCGATGAAGTAACCCAAGTAGAAACTTGGACTTTAGGAGTTATTTCTTAGGGAAAGAGAATACGACTCCGAGATGATGTAAGGTGACTCTGAGGTTTGTGTGGTGATTAGTGAAGCAATGGCATGACACTTTGACATGATGACTTTGGAACATTAGTATGATGCTTTACGACTTACGAGGGTGTTTAGAGATGTTCTGATGTAGGCGACTCAACGATGTGAATTTTCATAGTGATCCACAAGGAAAAGATCAACGATGAGGGTTATGCATGATTATGTTCAAATATGGAGATAGCTAGGATGGAATAACGATTGAGTTCCACTGTGGAGACTCATATAAAGGGACCATTGATAACTCCAAGGTTTCTAATGTGCTCATATAAAAGGGGTGCATAGGGATGCCTACCTAGATTATGACTATGTACAGATCTTACAACTGAGGATTACCCTAAACTTTTGCAATTGTGAGTCTAGTTCCTAACCTTACGAAGTGGCATGGATTTGATCACCAAGAAACCAAGATTTGAATGAGTTCTTAATGTGGAATTGTGCCCCATGAGTTATCATATATCCAATGCACATGAGTGATGATGAGGATTTTTTGATGGAAGTTATCTATGCCATGGTTGTTTATCACTCTAGGTTGTCACACAATGTATGTATTTTTTACTGAATGCCTAAACATGGAATTGTACTTTGATTGTAGTACACGTATATGATAATGATAGTAGATTTGCATATATCGATTGTTATGTTCTACTCTTCGGATATGGGGACATGTTAGATATGATTCTACGTATCCTATGTCCTTATTTCCACATATGCTTTTGTTGAGTTTCAGATAATTTATTCGCTCATATCAGACTGTTATCTGACCCAAGGTTTTATTCTTTGCTTCTTGTTATCTCGGGTACTCTTAAATGAGTAGATTAGAGATAATAGGCCCGGATAGTTCATGGAGTTGTATGAAGTACGAGAAGGAGGTTGCGTTTTCATATATCTATACTTTGGAGCTTATTATCGCTTATTCAGTTATGTAGAACCATGGAGCTATACCAGTACTTGTATTACTTTGGAGATAGTTACATGGTTATTTTGGAGATGTGGGATGTATAAACTCTTTCCTTTCCAATTTTGGATAATTTGTGAATCAGTTGCACTTTGATGTTCTTATTTATGTTTTATTTGATTATATTGTAGTATCACCTATTTTACATCTAAGTTGTTATTATTTTTTTTCTATGCACTATGAGGTGTTCAATGGGTTCTGTGTTTGGAGTTTTGTTATTTTAAACCCTTAAGTCTCATCCTACATTATTCGAGTATCTACATAGTGCACTCTATAGTCATATTGGGTACTAATGGTGAAGGATGGTTGTCGTAAATTTGATCATTTAAATGTCAGTTTTTATCCATGTACTTAAATGCAACTCATTTTATATTAAAAAAATGTTACAGATGGCTAAATTAATTTTTGTAAAGATTTCGATGAAGTCTTCTAGTATAAATGTTCAAACTTCATAAGAGAAAGTTAAAGTTTGGGAATGGTTATAAAGTTTACAGGGATAGGATAAAGAGAGTGAATGGTTACCTCTGCTTCATGAAGAGACTTCAGAAACGTAGTTGTTTATAATATTATAGACGCTTAATGAGGATAAAAAATATGATTTCTATTCCAATAAAAGAAGTAAGTAGCCCATTTTAAGTGGTTGAATGGTGTTTCGTATTTCAAATGTTGTTATTTTAACAATGGAAATAGTAGGAGCGTACCTTACGACACTTGCAAGGTGCATCAAGTTTCAAAAGATTACTTTCATATATGCCAGATATTATTTATGAAATAATAATTATTTTCTATTTTACCGAACATAGACGCAGTTTTATTTAATATGAATATTCGATATAAATCAATTTGCTATGGCATTTCGATGTTGGTAGTTGTTTTCATGACAATAGTGGTATGTCAGCTATAGAAAATACATAAGCAAATAAAATATTTAACAACTAATTTTGAAATTATGCACTAAGCTATATCTTTGAAAAAATAATTTTTTAATCATATGATTATGAGACATATGATACTTGTGAATTGTAACTCAAATGATTAAGGACGACGCATCCATTAAGTCGGAGCGAAAAAAGATTTAATGAACACTTCAGGTTCATACATATAGATGTATGCAGTCCAAGCTCTAATAATACCAAAAGCGGATCCACTTATTTCATCACATTCGCTGATGAATTATCTACGATATGACATGTGTATTTGATATCTAAATTGGATATTTATGATAAGTTTATAGAACATAAAATAGAAGTATAAATATAGTATGCAATGGAAATAAAATAGTTCGATTTGATTGAATAGGTGAGCATCTTGGATAAAAGTTTCAATGCTACCTAAAAGCATCCTAAGTCACTCCTCTCTTTGCTAAATAATAATATCTCGATAAGGGGTAACTAGACTTAGTTGGACAAAGTATGATTGACAATGAGTGAAGTTAGGTTACTTCTTTCTATAAGGATATGCACTTAAGAGTAGTTGCACATGTTAAACTTGATCTCATCTAAAGTAGAGTTTAAAATTCACATAAAATATGAATTGGGAAAGAACCCAAATCTTAAGTAGTTAAAGATATATGGTGGTCCAATTTACATTATAAGTGTATGTTTTCTAAACTCAAAAGTAGATCTATTTTATGTACGTCTATGGGTAGTTCATAAAATATTTTGAATGCCTATTCCACTCTATTGAGAAATAAAAAATTTATTCACGAAATGTGACCTTCATCCCAAAGGAAAATCTTTTGGGAGAAATTAGTTGTAGGCGAGTGACTTGGATACAATCTGAAATTCTAACATAGAAACTGAATACACAGATGCAGTAAGTTTAACCAATCCCAAATTAAATATAGCTCATTAGAATTTTTAATAAGGATTCTCGCACATTGAAGAGAAATGATGAGTTTCTTATCAATGTTAGAAATTGAATTGTTAGTAATAACAATACCCTCATTTATCAACTAGCCATAGAGATCATAGACTTTACTACATGGCATGTTGCTTTAATCCAAAATGGATTCAAAATACATTTACAAAATTTGATTTATTGTTTGATCCTTTGGCTATATGTGATTCTTTGGGGAAAAGATTGATAAGTTGGAATGTAAAAGGCAAGATGACAGGAAATGGCCTCGTTAACCGTAAATGTTGAAATTAATGGAGCAATTTTGCTAATCAACATGCTTAAGTCCACTTATATTCTACTCATAAATTATCGCATAGTCTAACATTGAGTTTTGGTTACATTGATGTTGAAACAAAACTTTTGAGTAATAATTTAGAATAGATGGTTTGCAGACATCACCAAAAATGTCTAAATGTCAATAGTAGCGACAACAAGGCTTTTGGAATTTTGGATATAATCTAAGAGTTGATACAGAAATGGTGTCCAAAGGTCATCTAGAGCTTGAGAAAGTATTTTTATAGAGAAATCAAGTAGTTTATTTTTAGTCAGAAAGAAGAGGAAACGTTTATTTGTAAGAAAGAAAATTGAAGGCACTAAATCATTTGTAATGCTATAAACAAATAAGATGCTTCTGATTGTTAATGATGTACCCATGGTAAAACTAGTTAAAGTTTGGTTGTTTAATTCCCAGTGAAGGATTTGAAAGAGACATCCTTTATACTTGATACAAGAGGATGTTGGGATAGTCCAAATCGATATACGTAGCAAACAGATTGAAATGTTTAATATGGAGCATATACGATTGATTTTGTATGCTTTGGCAATGCGAACCATCGTATATGTTATATATTAGGTTCATATGGTGTAATGAGCGAATATCAAATCTGAGTTAATATCACTCAATGATAGTTGAGAATATTCTCAAATATTTCCAAGTTAATAGAGAATTTTAATAGAAACAACGAACTTCATATTAATAAGTGTTCGAACTCGAACTTTATAAGTGACATCAAACATCGTAAGTCAATCTTAAATTTAGGTTCACCCTTGATTAAGGAGCTTTAAGTTGGAAATGTTACAAACAAGAATTTTTTGATAGATTTAATTATAAAGGCTAAGTACATCTCCTTTATTAGTGCCATAATTAAAGCAGTATATATGATCAAATTTATAAGAAAGCTATGGATGGTTCAAACCTTTGAGAACCTAGTAATATATTGTGATAGCAATGGTGCGATATCATTTGCAAAGAGAGTAGCTAGCTTGATAAGACGTCGAGATATGTTTTCCTTAATTAACACATGATAAAATGGCTTATTAGCAAAAAGGAAGTATAATTGAAAATTAGATACAAAATAATAACATTGCAAATCCATTCACTAAGTCCCCTTCTTAGTCTAATTCTGGTAGATTGATTGAAGTCATAGGCATACATACCATAAGTGGCCTAAAGTACAAGTGGGAGATTAATAGAATTAAGAGTGTGCCTAGAGGCAATTATGCAATTTGATTATATATCTAATTTAACTCTTATAGGGAATCTAATTCAAAATGTGGTATTCTTCTAGTTTTATTTTTCTAATATATATATTATTATATTGTTTATAAATATATTTTTATACACGTTAGATATAGATAAATAAAAAATCCTTAGGAGAAGTATTTTATCAATTGCAATTGAAAAAGTGCTCGAAACCATGAGTAATGATTCGATATTTAGATCCTTACTCATTAAATGTCCTATTAAAGATGTATCGAGAAAATATATCGATATGTTTATTGAGACTAGCATATGTAACGCTCTTCATATGATGGATGGTGAATTGATTATGACTGTTGGGGGCATCAATGTGTTACATACTTTTGATTATTTGAAACAATCATAGTCGAACTAAGTCAAAATAAAAGATCTCAAATAATTATGTGTGGTAATCTTTCGACTTGAGGGTACTATGGATCTTAATTAACTAGACTGCATGTTGATTATGGTTGATCACATTACATAGCATTTATATTACGACCATAGTTGGTATACGTAAAACTATTTAAAGTGAAGAACTGTCCAAGATAGGATTTCTCTCCTTGTTGTAGAAGGTTAGTATCACCGTAATTGGTAGTCGACTTGATGTGGAAATCTTTGGCCAAATTAAATCGGTTAACCCATAATGTTATTGGATTGAACCAAGGATTTCGAAGTTGTCTATGCAATTAACTAGGATATTACTAGAGTTTTTGACCATGGATCAAACTCTAGATATCTAGTGATGCTTTGATGATGAAAATAATGTATGCATGAAATTTTGTTGCAAGGTGTAGCTAATATAGATCAGAAGCCATATTTTTCCTAAATTATGTATAGTGACTGAACTTGTGCCCGATACTGTACTTTAGCAAAGTCCGTATATGCTTTTTGTTCATATTGTTTAAATATTGGCCAAATATCGAGTTCACATTAGGGGGTCAACACAACCATGTTGTTAGCTAATTTCCAACTTTGGTAAATTTTAAATTAATTTATAAAAGTTGTAAATTACTTATAAAATTAATAAAAATATTATATTTCTTTTCTCATTGCATTTTAAAGATTATCTGAAGCCGAAAAGTTAATCGAAATGAATTATAATTGTTATATGTATATTTAATTAAAATATAGAGTTAAGTGAATTAATTAAATGGTTAATTTAATTATTAAAATAATTAGCCTTAGAGTCCATTATCCCTACAGGGGAGGGGGTTGGCCATGCACGGGCAAGAGAGGGTGTTAGAGTTTTGTTTAACGGAAGGTTTAAAGTCATGGAAAGTTTGATATATGGTTGGCTATTTATAACCCCTACGTCTCTCTTCTCCATACACAAAAAAAAAAATCAAAAATCTTTTGTTCATTAATAAAAGAAAGAAAAATCAAAAAGACTAGAAATGAAACTTGCAACCTCTATTCAAGGACGAGGAAGTTGGACTTCAAAGAAGAGACTGTTAACAACTAAGGTATCAACAATTGGTAGGATCATATGGTACATGTTCATTTAGATGAATACATATATTGTTAAACCTCCTCATCTTCTTCTTCATGTTTTATTTTTGGTAATTATAATAAAATAATTTTAATTTTAATTTTGAAACTATTTTAATATATATTTATATATAATATTTCAATTAAAATAAACTTGTATTTGTAAATACATACACATACATAAATATGTATGCATGTATGTATTTATATATGTATTTATGCATAATAACCTTTTGTTTTGAAATTAAAGTACAACACATACGTAGATACATATATATATGCATACACACACACATCTACGTGTGTGCATACACACACACACACATATTGTTTTAATAAATAACATGCATATGTGTGTGTTTTTTGATTAAAAACCAAAAGTGCGTGTATATGTATATTTAAATATGTTTTTTTAATTATATATATACATTTATATTTTCATCATGGATTTTATAAAAAAATATTCCGTTTGTTTTAATTAAATAAATCAAAATTGAATAAGTCGAATGTGTACTTAAAATATAAATTATGAAACAAAACATTTATTACATATTTACATGTGCATGCACACACACACAGAGATATATATTTCAAAATTCACTAAAAGGAAAAACATTGTATTATATTTAAAACCGAATATATATATTCACGAATGTAAAAATTATATTAAATTAATTAATAGTTGAAAATTTAAAGACTACTGCTTATATGAAACTGTCATTTGTTACATAAATGATCTATCACATGTTAAATTATCTTCCCTTCATAACTTACCATAAATATTATAACCGTAGATCCTAACGGTTATTTACTAACATTTGACAATTATTCATATATGTACACCTAAATAACTTGTTGTGTTTATAATACTTAGCATATTTGTGTTATGAATGGATACACGTTATAAATTAAAATGCAAATTCAACATAATAAAATAACATGGATGTAACACTCGATAAATATTAGAGAGTTATTTATATGCCATAAGGGAAATTATGTAACGTGTTATGTAAACTGACTCTATGTATAATCTTATTCGTAATGTATGTTTTATTTAGTTTTATCTTCTTTTGTGTGTATGGTGTTATATTATGATATAAAATAATTAATTAAAATATAGACAAATAGACGATCCTTAAATAAAGTGTTATATGATTGTAATTGCAATCATGAGTATTAAATAGTAACTAAAATAACATATTGTTTTAAATAGTCATGATCAAGATGTTTCGAAAAAAGGGTATTGATGCAGAAATGAATATCTATACATATATTAAGACCTGATTATATAGCAATCTCATTGTGTTGGGCAGTGTATACTCATGGCCGTTGGAGGCAACAAAGTGTTACATCTTTGTAGTTATGGGATGGTCGCAGAATGACTCGACTAAGAGTTTCCTATTGATTAATCAACTCTATGCCTCAAAATAAATCATTTATTTAAATACAAATATTTTATTATGAATTAGAAAACTTAAAATTAAAACTCCAAAATACTTATATTGAAAATCACTAAATATGATTTAGAGAAAAATATGTTGTTCATGTAAACACAAAATAAGATGGTTTGTAAGTTAAATAAAATTGTTATTTTGACATTTCCCCTATTTACCCCGATGTTGATGCACCTAATCCACCACTTTTAGGTTTTACCACCATGTTAATGTATTTCATCCATCCGCACATGATCATTAACCTACCCCCATTGAGATATCATATGCTAATTTATATGATTTGCATATGGATTTTACCATACAAAATATGTGGAGCATAGGTGTAGCATTGATTATTATGAGGATGTCTTGCACCGATTGGGTAAGGAAGCACAAAGTGATATCTTAAAGGTGTAGGCACATTGTGCATAAGCACAAGTCCAAGCAACAGAGGCATACTATAGGTCTCTAGCATAGGCATAGGGTCAACTAAAGGATGAGTTAGAGGAGGAGTGGAAGAGTATTCTAATTATATGACATATTTTGTTCCGTTATTCAGGAGAGGTGATGACGACTACTCACGTCTTCATGGTTCCCCTCCACTTAGAGATGATTTGAGTCATCTTATATATACTTTGATTTATGTACCTAAGGTGTATTTTGTGAAATAATTCATGTTTTATGTAACATATTTCACGTTTTATTTAGTTTGATGCATGCTTGCACTTGTGTATTTACTTATTATGCACTCTTATTCTTTTATATTACGAGAATGATAATTTTTCCCATGCACTCGAGACATATTATGTTTAATAGCCATTATTAAGTTAACTTCTCTTATACTTTAGCATTTAGAATATCGCTAAGCGATGATCAAGTCACTCAGATGTCCTCTCATATACTTCATGCATTATTGAGTTGTTGCAGTTATGTTCTTTAATCTTTAGCATATTGCCATGTGGGGATTCATTGTCAACCAATGAGTTGACATGTCACTTACTCTAGACATTATTTAGTTGTTTCTTTAGCCTTTAGCATACTTCCAAGCAATGAATCATAGTCTGTCAGTGACTTAACTATTCATGTATTGTAGCCATTGTTGTGTCGTTGCAATATTATAAATATTACCTTGTAAACAAGCCTCTAGCACAAAGATACTTTCACGACCCGAATTTCAGCGTTCGAAAATCGACATCCATACTTCACCGTATTCGAATGTCTTAAAACTCAGCCTACCATTTTTCTTAGGTCCACCTTCACCTAGCCCTCCTTCGACCAAAACCCCAATGCCTGAAAGCCACACCACCACCTAAATTCGATGAATTTCCATTTCCTATTCATCTTGAAACTCAACAACCAAAATTTTAAAAATCATGGTATTTACATCAAAAATCGTGTTTTCCAAACACTAATCTAAATTTACAATCAAAACTTGATAATTTATCAATCGAGTTTTCGATTTGAATTTAGATTCCTTTATATTTTTATTCTATAAATAATGGCTTGATTTGATTACTTCAAACTATTTTTAAAATTGATATTACGTTCATACAATCCTTTTCTCTTTTATGATCATCACCTTAGTTCGATTTTATAGGGAGATATGAATTTTTCTTCGGTTGATCTTAGTTCTGGAAGCACAACAGAGTGTATACAAATATACACAGTCATGCATACTTCAATCCACACACAAACATATATATGTAGAGCTATTTACTTTCATTTATCATTTTTTTTCACAGCAACTACTGCACAAAACACCAAGATAATTCACATATCCAATTTAAATAGGTCAGATTTGCTTACCTGGATTAGGAAAGAATAGAGAACAGACTTGAGCTTTTATCCCCGAATTTGATATTTTTTGATTTATTGTTTGTTGAAGTTGATCAAATTTTTGTTTTAAATTTGGGAACTGAAGTCTACATTTGCTTTAAACATTACTTCTGATCTTCATTTCCAGGTTGATTGTGTGCTTTGCTTCCAGATTAAAGATATTCGAAAGAAGGTTTTTGATTTGATTTCCAGGCCTTTGATTTGTTTCTGGTTTTAGAGTTAGAGATAATTTTTCTTCTTGTTTTCTCAGGTTAGAGATGCAATTTGATCTGGTTTTAGTTTTTATCCTCGTTTCTTTAGTTTTGAAATGCATGGGGAAAAAATTGGGAAAAGAAGAAGTAGATATATTTATAAATCTTGTTTTCATTTTATTTAAATTAAAAACAAGTGACACTTGTAATTATAATCTATATTAAAGCAACACATGTAATATGCATGTTAGGATTTAGCCACAAATGTTAACACATGGTCTTGTTATTTTACAAATGTCCTAGATAATGTATTTTTATATTTTAAACCCTTACTTATAAACTTATTAATTACTTATAATTTCAAACTATATTTATCTATTTCAAAATAAAATGTGTTTTAAATCATTTTATCAAATCTAATAAATATTTATACATATATTTATAGCTTTAAAGAATGTGATTAAAATAAATCAAAGATTAATAAATAAGTATATAATATGTATATATTTGAATTTAATTCTTTAAATAGCTTTTGTAAATTTTATTTATATCTATTTCACAATATAACTTTCAAAATATAGATATGCACATGTATTATAATTCCAAAACAGATTTTTATTAATTTTATATTATAGAGTTTTCAAAATTAAAAATGCAGTTCAAAATAAGTCTATATTCATATAAATAAACAGGCACCTATCTTATTTAGTTTGGAAAATTCAAATTATTTCACAATTAAATTTAAAATTAATATATTATTCAAAATATTTATTTTTGAATTTTCAATTGAAAATTCTACTTAAAAAAACATATTTATATACATTTATATTAATAAACAAATAAATATCCATTTAACTTGGAAAATGCCAAATTAATTCACAATTTAATTCAAAAATTTATATTAACTACCAATTTAAAATTTCTCAAATCCAGGATCATTACAGACTCCCCCCTTAAGAAAATTTTGTCCCCGAAATTTGCCAGGGAGACAACAAAGGATAGATACACAAAGATAGAGAAACAGTTTTCCAGGTCAAACATAATATCTATTCTGTATTTGGCTTACCAAATTAGAATATCATCAATAATTATGAGAACGAACTCATTCAATATTTTACATTATACTCAGGTTACCAGATCTACGAAATAAGCAGGGGCATCAGTTTGTTCGAAGGATAACTAACCACTCATAGAATATATCTGGACCTAACAGAATAAATAATGGATACTCAATCCAGGTTGGAGTATCCCAAAGTATACACCAACTTGTCCCTCTTAGTACTTTGATCCTCTCAAGAAATTACATCAAAAACTTTAAACTTTGGTTTTGGCCGAAATCGTTTCATTGATACAATCCAATTTAACTTTATATTTAGTTAACCAATTTATTTCAATTTAAAATTCCAAATTCATTAATGTTAAAAAGAAAAGCTGATAAGGAACTGATGAAAAGAATACGAAATAGGAACTTATCTACACGATTCGTAGGGCATTCACTGTACCTAAGCTTCTTCTTGTAGCTTCCATGAAGAAATCATCAAAGAACCAAAATCGGATGATGATCAAAAAGAGAATTGATAGAGAAAGTTATTTCCGTTGTTGCAGGGTATTGACCATTTGTAGTGGTACTCCCCTGTCCCCTATCTCGTCCTCTTCTTGCACTCATACTCACTATTAGTGGATAGCAAGAGAATTTACTGAGGCATACGAACATATATCTTAGGGATATACTCATTCTAGGGTATACTTCACCATATCTCTAATGAGTTACTTAATGTGTTATACTCCTGAGCTAAAGTTTCAACCTTTAGCTCTAATACAAAAACTATCATGACCCTAATTTCATCCTTCGAAAATAAACATCCATAATTCACTCGTATTCGAATGCCGCAGATTCAAATGTTGAAATTCTATTCGCGCCAGAGTTTATAATACATTAAGTATAACAACATGGCGGAAGAAAAAGAATAATATCATTGATATACAATAGTTGATTATAACAATGATACAATGAGAATTGATCCATATTATCAGAGATACAAGGTACAGCTGAAAGAATGGCACAATTGGATGGTCTAGACTTTGCAACCAACGACATCGGAAAGATAACAACAACAGAATCTCTAAAAGAATCCAACACCATCTTGCAGCTCCATCTCCAAAGATAGCTTGGACAAAAAGATCGAACCACCATCATCGATGCACTAAGCAAGGCTGGTCATCGATGTGATCGCCAAGATCCAAAAGCTTCAAAGGCTATCGAATCTGCACTTACTATCTCGCTATCTGAAAAATCTAACTCCAGACTACCCGTGTTGAAAATTGCGGGCACCCAGAGTTTGGAAAGGGAACAATAAACTCCAGGTCAGTCATGGGACTGGTGTGAGCAAACAAAAACAATTTTTTCGAATAAAAGCAAACAAAAGGATTTAAAATGAAATCCGCAATGCTTTTTGAAAAATGAAACTATCATATGGTCTCCCACCGTGCATGCCATGCAAACACAGAATTGTAGGAGATTTCTCCTTATGATAGTCAAACATGCTTGATATGAGAAAACCATTTTGATATTATTAATAGTGCATAGTGGAAAATATTTGCAAGTATAATATTAATCTTAGCCAGCATACAACCATTATGGTATGCCTACTATAGCTACCATGTTCAATGGCAGGCTTCCGCCACATTCCATGGCAGGTTATACAACTAAAAACCATACAGGAAGCGTATTGTTTCTTTGGATTTCCAATAAATGGTCAGGCTAAGGAACTTTCTATTGGCACATAGGTACGCCTCTGGAGCAACGCCCCGAGAACCTACCATGCTCTCTGCCAACACAAGGCCGGGTTACCCCTGCCCAGAAGTAACACCTACAAGTATGCCATCCCTGGTCGTTTACGACCTTTAATCGAGGGCCCTCAACCACAAAGCAACAACCACCAAGTATTAAATTTGCAACAATCACGTGAGCTAAGTATATGGGCTCCATACCATGACACCACCCATTTCCAAAAGAAAGGGACATACCGTAGGGGCGCGAACCCTAACAACCTTGCCGCATCTTTCCTGTTTCGACCATTTCCGGGTTGTGAGGCTCGACGAAGTCTCATCCATAAAGCTACGCTTTACACAAAAGTCATGCTTTGATCAACAAATGATCAGCAACACTCAGCAGCACTCAGCATGCCACACTACCAAATTGGGAATGTATCACTGGTAACCATCAACTACATAACTTCTGAGCTCGTACGTCTCATAGAAGGGTGTTAAGCTAAGAGAATAAATTCTCCGCCACCAAACAAAAATGTATTTTATAGAAACCAGCTTTACATTTCAAAGTGAAATGTCAGACATACATCCAAACAAGTCTGTTCCGGGTTCGAACAGAACCGAACGCACCTCATAAAGAAGCCCTTGCAATCCGGGTATTCACAATCTCGATCGGACTCCCCATCACATACGGAGATCTCTATACCGACGCGACTCAGTGCAGAGACATTCGACGGGTTATCCTTTCATTCTCGAAAATACCCGGTCTTCACCACTGGACTTCAAATGTTATCCATAATGTCGTATCGTTATTCGGAATGGGTTATATGACACAAAGTCCTCTCCCGGCTAAACCGAATAATGAGCGCAATATTTAAAAACATATGGATATTGGGATCTATGTTAAGTCACAACTTAAAGCCCAAAACCTTTCTTTAAATGGTTTAAACAAATTACCATTTTCAAATCTTTAAACAAAAAGGTTCATTTCACAAAGTTCACCAATCTTTCACAAAGATTCATTCATAGCCTTTCTAAAAAAATTCCCTTTCAAATTGGATTAACTCATCCAATCTTTAAATCAAAGATTCAATTCACAGCTTTCAAAACCATTTCCATTTCAAACCTTTTATAAAAAAGATACACCTTTTGGATCTTCTTCAATTTCAAAACAAAGTTCAACAATCTTTCACAAAGATTTATTCATAGCTTCCAAAATAATTTTATTTCAAACTTGAAATCTTTTCAACATAAATTGGAAATCCTTTCTTTGTATGAAAGCTATTATTATTTGAAAACAAATAGTTTTTGTTTTGGAAAAATCTGATTACATTTGCACAAGTTAAAGCACTTCAAGTATAAAACTTGGGTTAAATTCAAATTCCCAAAAACAATATTTTTAAATGGTTTAAAACCCATATAAACACATTTATAACTTTTATAACCTTTTCAAACCATAATTCCCAAATATACAACTCAATTTCAGTTCTGAATTCAAATTCAAATCAATTTTTTCAAACTTCAAAACTTTTATCAAGTTATTTAGAATAACTTTAAGCTTCAAAACTCCTTTTCAAAAGCTTTTCATATTTAACCCAATTCTTTTCAAAGCCATTTGGATTCAATATTCAACTTTAAAAATAATATTTAGATTTCAAAATATCTATGATTCCTCGTGCAATCCATATTTGTGTGTGCATGGTGTAGTCCAGGGGTTTTACATAATAGTGCAACGTCATCAAACATCACAATCCAAACACAGCAATATCGATAAGCGGTATGATTAGTAACGCTTATCGTTCATTCATAGATTCATAGATAATATACAAATGTATCACAGATAAACAAATAAATTATACACAGTCAATTCACAGAACAAAATGTCACAGATCAGTTAGGACAATCAATTCAGGGCATCTCATACAATACAAATATTCATAAGCAATCCAAGCATTCAATAATCATTTATAGGCAGGTTTAATTAATTGTTTAATCCTTAGTTAATTCAATTAAATTTTCAATTAAATTAATAATTTATGAATTAATTACTCAATCCTCATTATAACTTAACTTAAACCAGATTAATAAATTACTAATCCTGGTTAATTAACATTAATTAATTACAAACCATTTTAAGTAATTAACCTTTAATCATTTATTAATTAACCTTTAATAATAAATTAATTAACCTTTAATTATTTATTAATCATCCTAAATTAATAAATCAAATAACCTTTAATTATTAAATAATTAACCTTTAATTATCCTTTATCTAATTATCTTTAATTAATTGCCATTTAATTAATTATCCTTAATTACTTACCATAAGTGATTATTCGTAATCACTTATATTGATAAATCACAAATCAATTTTTATCATTGGATAAATCAACTTTAATCATTAATTAATTATCCCTAATTATTTTCATTAAGTAATTATCTTTAAGTAATTAATTACCTTTAATTACTTACATTAGTTTATTATTCTTTAATTACTTTTATTCATCAATAAATCTTCAATTATCCAATTAATAATTTAATTTAAAGATAAACCATTTATCTTTATTAATCACTTAATTATAATAATGTTTATTTAATAAACCATTTAAATTAATTATCATTAACAAATAAGCCCATTAATTACTTTCAGTTAAGCAATTATACTTTAATTAATTTCACCAAGTAATTATTCTCTCATAAATCAAGACTTTAATCAATTAAAGTTATCCATTTATCTTAATCAATTTACTTTATTAAAGCAATTAAATCGTGCTTAAACTTAATGCTTGAAATCATTTTATACAAAACATTGATTTAATTAAAACTTAGGTTACATCCTCACATTTACAAAGACACTTGTTAATTTTAATTAGTTAACTTATATATAAAATCATTTAATTTCTAAACACATTATTTTATCCTTTTTCAAAAACAAATCTTTAAAACTTGAACGTTTTAATATTCTTTAAAGCGTTATTTAAATTGCTTAGAAACTTAATCTTTTAATAACTTTAAAACTTGTTAAAATCATCAAAGTTAAGAAAGCCGAGCCTTTATAGATTTTTTTGCTCGAGCAAAGCACTGAGATATTCGCGAACATCAGTTCGCTTCGAAGCAAACCATCATCCACTTCGAGATCAAACCCAAGCACCCCCTTTCTTCCTAAATTTCTCTACGTTCACCTGATACAGGTGAAAATTCGTGCACGTGCACGCCCACCAGAATTGTGGTCGACCATCACCGAGACCTCCAACCAGTCACCGATCATCCCCTAATCGTCATGAACCACCCAGATTTACGATGCAACGATGAACTCGAAGTCGAGCAAGTTGGCTCCTCCACGAACCCAACCCAATCGCAGAAAATCTCCTCGCACCACCGATTCTGGTCGCCGGAATTCTCATCCTCGTTCCCAGAGCCTCGCTTCACTCCCACGTGTCGATCCCACATCATGCGATCGACTCCGGAATCACTATGTCGCTGTCATCCCTTGACAAAACACCCCGTACAAAACGTAGGCCTAAACCTTAAATTCACTTCTCCCCGATAAAATAAACTCCAGGTCAGTCGTGGGACTGGTGTGAGCAGAAAAAACAATTTTTTTGAATAAAAACAAACAAAAGGATTTAAACAGAAATCCACAATGCTTTTTGGAAAATGAAACTACCATAAGGCCTTCCACCGCGCACACCATGCAAACGCAGAATTGAAGGAGATTTCTCCTTATGATAGTCAAACATGCTTGATACGCGAACACCATTTTGATATTATTATTAGTGGATAGTGGAAAATATTCGAAAGTATAATATTAATCTTAGCCAGCATACAACCATTATTGTATGCCTACTATAGCTACCATGTTCAGTAGCAGGTTACCGTCACATTAGGCAGGTTATATAATTAACACCGTACAGGGCGCGTATTGCTTCTTTGGATTTCCAACAAATGGTCAGGCTAAGGAACTTCCTATTGCCACATGGAGTACACCTCTGGAGGGACGCCCCGAGAACCTACCCGGCTCTCTGCTAACACAAGGTCAGGTTGCCCCTACCCTGAAGTAACACCAACAAGTATGCCATCCCCGATCGTTTGCGACCTTTATCAAAGGGCCCTCAACCACAAAGCAATAACCACAAAGTAATAAATTTGCACCAACCATATGAGTTAAGTATATGGGCTCCATAACATGATACCATCCTTTTCCAGAAGAAATGGACATACCCTAGGGGCGCGACCCCTGACAACCTTGCATCATCTTTCCTGTTTCAACCATTTTCGGGTTTTGAGGCTCGACGAAGTCTCGTCCACAAAGCTACGCATTACACAAAATCCATGCTTTGATCAACAAATTGTAACGACCCGAAATTTTCAATACCGAAAATTCCAGATAGTTATGAAAAAGAAGAAAGAGATAGAAGAAGAAGAAGAACAAAGTCATCAACATCTCACATTCGCAGCGGATAAAATATAATAATAAATAATAATAGTTTAAAGAAGAATACTATATCTGTCGATTACATTTTAATACATCAGAGTTACACATATATTCAACACTGGACATATACAAATCAACATGCCTCAGAATTACAATATTATAATACAGCGGAGATACTCTACACGTTCCTGCCATCCAGCTCGACCCCTGAGCTCCAGAACATCCCTACCTGAAAATCTGTAATACTCGGTCTGACCCTAGCATTACATCAAAGTAACACCCGGGTCAGGCTGGAAACCAGCGTGAGTAAACCCATCCAACAAGGAATACAAAGCACATAACTTATATAGAACCCGGGTAACTCATATCAATTCATATAGCCACAATTCATTATAGATATCACTTATTTCACATATAAGTTTATAAGTGCCAAAATTAAGATCAAATAGTCCGATGTACTTAAATCATTTCATCCCAACTATTAATTTCACATGACAATTTATAAGAATTCGAAGTGGTTTCGGGTATTTCCCAATATCCGATTCCGGCCTCTTCGAGTCTCATGTCATACTAACCCAAGTTATTTAAATGAAATACACAACATTTCATATTAGAGGTATCAATGAATTCAAAGCATTCAATACCATTCAATCAACCATAAGAAAATTCGATCACTTCCAAATTAATTCAACTGATTCTAATTGAATTTCCAACCTCAATCACTTAGATTCTTTCATCTAACATTAATTAATTAGTCAACCCTTCATTATTCATCTTAATTAATCACTCTGGATTAATTATTTTCCAATTACATTCAAGTAATTATCTTTATTTAATTTCACAATATTAATTATTCTTAACCAAAATCAATAAGTAATCTTAATTACTTCATAAATTAATTAACTATATTAATTACATTAATTCTTAATTACTTATATTAATTAATTTTCCATAAGTCACTTATTATTGATTAATTAATCAATCGTTAATTACATCATTAATTATATGAATTAAGGATTTCCAATTATATTTAATTTATTCTAGTCAAAATTTAATTACATTAATTAAAACACGGTATTAATCATTTTTGATTAATCCCAAACTTTAATTAACTATCTTTTTATTTACTTCATTAAATAAATCAATTACTCCTTAATTAACCATCTTAATTAATCTCTTGATTAATTACACCAAGTAATTGTATCTTATTAACTACATTTAATAATCATCTATCAAACCATCCATCGATTATTTTAAATTAATCAAACTTAATTAATTAAGTTTGATCCTTCATTAATTAATTCAAAACCCTTAATTATTAAATTAATCAACCCATATCATTAATTGATTGAATTAATCAATTATACATTTTAATTACCTTTCTAATTTGATGAATCACAAATCATTAAGCCCTTATTAACAATGAAAACATTTTCGTATTTATGACTTAAGTTTTAAAATAATTTTAAAACCCAAATACTCCGAGGCAAACCACAATTAGCTCAAGAAACAACCAAAACTAAAATCACCAGATCATCAGTACACATCCAAACAATTCAATCATTCATCCAATTATTTAAATTCAACCATTTAAATTTAAATAATAAAAAAAATTCAACAGAGTGAGATTTACTCACCTTTGATTTTGTTTTGCAATCCACTTCAATTCAATTTTGTCTTCACAGTTTTGACCTTGTATAAACAATTTATATGGTTCTTATTAATATTTGAAATGACCTAAAATGATTTACTACTAAATAAATTCGATCTACTAATTTGTTCGATTTAAAATTGATTTTAAATTTTAAAGTGTTTTAACCAACTAAATTATCTTTTGAAATCTCCTACCTTTACAAAAATCATTCATACCTAATTTCCAAACTGAGACATTATTTATATTTTTTTTAGCTGCATATTTTTACTCAATTAACTTGTTAAATTGAAATTTAACATATCAAAAGTTTAAGCTATCTCACCTAAATCGCTGTAGAAGCTACTTTATCTGCTCGAACCTTGAAGAGCTTCCCCTTGCCAATGCTCAGACCCTCACACACACGATCAAACGATCGTCTTCACCACCCTAGCAACAAACAATCCCTCTGCCTCGACTTCGCCACCGTTGAAGCACCGCACGCCACCATGAGACTCCGCCCCTCAACCTTCCAGTCTCTCCACACACGCGCGCAACACCAACAACCACCAAACTCGATTTCGTGCCTTCGCGATCTTCCCCTCACACGTCGTCGCACTCGACTGTCGTGCAGCTCAAACCCACGTCGCTCCTCCTAAAGTCGCGACTACAACTCTAAACTCGCCGCATCGAGTCACGACCCCCCTTTTTATCTCCCTTGCTGAGGAATCGGCCATGATTTTTTTTTTTGACAAATTCGATTATCTGGAAAGAGGCTTCGGCCATTTTTTTTCGTTTCTTCGATTTCGATTTTTTTTAGATGTGTTCGGTTTACTGATGAAAGTTAAAGAGGGGACGAGGATAAGATATAAGGTTGGAGAAGCTTCTTGAGTACGCGAGAATAAAATATAATTGAATATTGAAAATATCTCGCGTTGTATAAAGCGAAATCCCAAACCCCGAATCAGTCATGCCGACGAACGTTAATATGGTTTTACCCGCATTCCGAACACAATGGAACATGTTTCGGAGGCTAATTTGGTCGTATGCACGAGTTACGGAAATAAACGATTAATTCTAAATTAAATCGATTAAAATAGTTCTAAGCGTTTTGAGCTGCCAGGGTCGAACGACAACTCCGATTGCTACGAACATTGAAATTCGATAATAACTAACTTTTACGGATCCAATGGAACTTGTTTCGTCGAATTCTGAGACTGTGTCTCGGAAAGCTATTTCTAAACGTCAATTTAAACGATATAATTTCATAACTGAACAAATCACCTTTATATTAAATTTCAACCATTCTATTATCTTCAGTATCATCATTATAAATTTTATAGGCCTTCAAATTATTTAAACAGGCTTAGAAATTTCAGATTCAACAATTTACCCAATTTCAATTATTAAATTCAATATTTAAACTATATAATTCAATGATTATCAAGTAAATATTGTCATCTTGAATTCAAGTTAAAATTAAGTTTTTAAATGTTTAAAATCAATTTAATTATTCCATTTTAAATTGTTAAAAATTCTGGGTCGTCACATTCCTTCCCCTTTAAAGAATTTCGTCCCCGAAATTACTAGATAGGAAAAATGGTCCAATGCCCCTTTACTTTTCCTCCAAAACCCACAATTCAACATTCTACCAACTACCTTTTATAAAAGATTTCTTATCCTTCTTACTAACTTCCCAAACGCTCCCAAAGTTTCCAAGCAATAACCTTTTACTCAATCATTCAAATTAAAATTTAAAACCAAATTTGGAATTATCAAAATTTTCTCAAAATTTTTCTAACTCTCTAAATTTTCGAAATTTTTTGCCAGCGTCTCCTTTGTGCGGCTAGCTTGATACAACTACAGAAGGCCTCTACGGGCTTCCAAATTCCAAAAAAGAAAACAGAAAGCCAAGTGGCTAGATCAAAAACCCAATCCAATTTCATATAGAAATTTAAATACATACCTTTTTGTCGGGCAATTCACATTGTCTCCTGAAATCAAATCCAATTTTCTTTTCCCTTTATAATACCTGCATATCTTTTTCCTAGCAATAATATCCAATCATGCCCTTTTAAAATCTTTTCATACATTTCCTTACAAAAGTTTTCATATCTATTTCTATTTAAAATTAGTTTTCCCTATTTTCATATGAATTCAATTTGTCTTAGATTTGAATGTTAAATTTTATCTTCCATTTATAACTGATCCAAATTAGTTTCATATACTAAGTTATTTTAGTTTTATATTTAAAATCGTTTTGTTGCTAACAATAAGTTTCCAAAATTATCAAAAAAAAAATTAACTCCCAAAATTTTCGAAAAATTTTGGCAGAGTCTCCTCTGTACGGAGGAGCTTTTGCAATTTGACAAGAGATTTAAATATATATACATCGACCCACTCGGTCGGAAAAAGAAAAAACAGTTCATATTTCCTATTTTTATTGCGTAGGCGTATCTTTATTTAGCATTTTAAGCAAGCGGCTTATTTATTTAAGCAAATAGCGCAACCAAATCTAGCCAAACGGCTTCCCGGTACCTGTACTTACTAAATTTAAACATGTAAGTGCCATATATAGAAAATTTATTAGCATTTCACTTACTTTTAGTGGCTAAACACAAGCATTTCAAAAGCAACAAACACCAAACACTTACCATGAGCGATTTATATGATTTAAAGCTAATTCCAATTGCCTCAAACCAAATTTATATGCCGTTACATTCAATTTTAATGGTTTTCAACTCAATTTCTTACATTCGGCTCATTTTAAGCCAAACAAACTCATATTCACTTCAAATGATTCAAAAATTAATTTTATTTGCTTTAATTCATAGAATTTCTTTACCTTCGTTTACATCAAACGACAACTATTTTTATGTAAATTCGGCGATACTCACTTAATAGAGTATCTACTTTAGTTTGTAACTACTACAAATCAATTTCAAGCCATTCTGTAAGTAATCCCATTTCAAATTTATTCACCAACCATACATTTGCATTTCATTTCACCTCTGCATCGTTTCCATTTTAAAACTATTCCATTGAGCTTGACATCACTCATTTCTTATATTAATATCCATTTTCCAGATAAATTTAACCCAAATCCTTATTTAATTCAATTAACCCATTTATTCGCCCCATTTTAAATTTTAAATTCACCTACTTAATTCATTTTCGAATTTATTTTATTAATACAAAGCCATTCTCAATTTATTCCTATTCACTTGGGTTTTGTTTGCAATTTAAACCATGTCTATTATAATTCAATTTCATTTCATTCGACAACACTTCCGTTATACCTAATTTACTTGCAAATTTCATTAGATATTATTCATATTACACTTGAGTTTTATTCATAATTCAAACCATCACTATTTCGATTCAACTCTATTTTATTTTTATGTTTACAACATCTCCACTTATTTAATTCATTATCAAATCCAAGTCGAATTTTATTTACAATTCGAATTCATTTCCAAACTCCATTATTAACTTATAATCCATTTTGTTTAACCAGGTTAAATTTCATTAACATACTCTATCAAATAATTTATTTAGCCAATCAGCTTACCTCCAACTTTTATATCAATATTCAATTTTATTACAAAAATCACCTTATTAAATTTTTCCTAAATTCAATTTTTTTTCATAATTCCAGTTTGGATTTTCTTTCATTTTCTAAAATTCCAACATTTTATTTCAAAATTTTAGAAAAGCTTTTAAAGTCACATAATACTATTAAAATAGCTTTTTATAAAAAATACTTCTTATAACTCGATGTTTCAACCAGTCCATCCTTGTTCTCATAGAAATTCAGTCATACGTTAATCAGGCGTAGGACTGAAAATCTGTAAGTACTTGGTAAACTCGTTTTCAACAACCAATGAAAATACTTGGAAAATATTTTTATTGAAAATATAGAAAACAGCTTTGAAAATAGAGGATATATCTTTGTGAGAATGCTCTGGAGATCATCACTCCCATCCATGGTCGCAGTTACATCTCGGGTTACGTTGCCATCACAGTAAAGTCCATGTAACTGTAGACACTCTGCGCCCCTCGATTACGCTATGGAACCCACAACAGATCGCAGTTACATTCCAGGGTTACGTTGCCATCGCTGTAAAAGTCCATGTAACTGTTGGCTCTCAGCGGCACACACGATTTTCACTGTCAAAATGAAACTTCTCCACTCCTACATAGGTCGGAGTCTACCGATATAAAATCAAATGTAGACTGTTGGCTCTCAGCGGCACACACGACTTTCGCTATGTTACCATAGGTCGTAGTCTACCGATATAAAATCAAACGCAGACTGTTGGCTCTCACCGGCACACACGACTTTCGCTATGGTACTACTTATAATCCTCAGGAACTAGTTTTGTCCGGACT
This sequence comes from Allium cepa, assembly GCA_030765085.1. NCBI lineage: Eukaryota > Viridiplantae > Streptophyta > Magnoliopsida > Asparagales > Amaryllidaceae > Allium > Allium cepa. The sequence continues at coordinate 556,677,080 of CM060935.1, forward strand.
CCTCACAGGATCAACTTTAGAACCCCCCCTTGGGGCTCAAGGCAGCACCACCCGGTGACACTCCTGAGAAGTTCATTTCAAGGGAGCACCTTTTTCCCCAGAGCCATCATCAAAACACTTTATACTATACACATATAGTATCTTTCAAATCATACACCTAGTATAATCTCATACAAAGCTCCTTTACACAAAATCGATTATCCCAAAATCGATAATTTTCAAACTAGGCTTTCCAAATTCAAATATTGATTTTACCCAAAAATCAAAAGCCTTTCCAAATTCAAAGTTTCCCAAAACCTTTTCCCAAAATCCTCATAAGATCCTTAACATATATATATATATATATATATATATATATATATAATTTTAAAAACTTTGGATCCTTTCAAACTTGTATAAAACTCCTTTTATACTTCAAAAATCCTTTTCTTCCGACAATAGATTTAACAAGGGGAGATTTATCTTATATAACAAAGATATATAACTTTGTTTATTCAAAATCAAATATTCAAATTAGATTACTTTTTTCCAATATCAATTTCACTCAAAACCGTACGATGTACCCTTATCATCCGTACGCTATACCAATCTGATCGCTTGTTCGATCACACAATTTCACTTCCGAACTAGTATCGTCCACCTGACTTCCTAGTGCGGACACAGATCTGGTTTCTTGATTAGAAACAGTCATTCTCCTTGCCTAGCCATAACTATGATAGATAATATCCAGAACCAATCAACAATCCATATCCAGGTTCGTCGTCGAAAATCGAGTGAAAAATCCCACTCGAATCGATATAACTATCACGAAATTCTGTGCTCGAATCTGGATCAAATCACTATGCGAATAGAATAATATACATACATCCTACGTGATTATTTTCATTGATTATTAGCAAAATCAATTTACTTTCTATTCACATTCACCTAAATTTTCATTCACTCATTTACAATTGCCTTAATTCCATTGAATTATCACTTCAATCCTTATCTCGGATGGGTATTTAAATCAATAACAGTTTGAATTCCGACCAGTTTATATTTAGAAAATAGCTTGAAAATTTTAAAAATAGACAAGTAGTTGAAAAATAATTATTAATTTGAAAAATAGCTATAAAATAGTTAACTAATTATAAAATAGTTGGAAAAATAGCTAAATAGCTTCAGAAATTTTAGATAATTGCAAAATAGCTGTAAAATAGTAATTAATTTGTAACATAGTTGAAAAATAGTAACTAGTTTAGAAAACAGTTGAAAAATGGTTAAATAGCTCCAAAAATAATTGTAAGACAAGTATAAAATAATTTGGCTTTAAGGAAGAAAGATTGTATATATTTAATGGCTTGGAAAAATAAGTTTATATTAAAACAATTTATATTGAATATAGTCCAGAGTCAAAACTGTTCACTTTTCCATCAATTCAATTCAAATTTCCACTCCCATTTAAATTAACCCAATTCCAATTTAAATAACTCCAATTTCCATTGGACTTGATTTATTCCCAGTTCAAGTAGAATCAATCTTGATTTCTTTCCAACTTCAAATCAAATTCCATTTGATTTTTAATCATGTTCAACTTTATTTACAGTTCCAAATTATTCAAATAAATTTGGACGAATTTCAAATTGAATCCACTTCAATTTCAAATCATTTCAATTCAATCCAATTCAAATTTCCCATTTAAATTTTTAAACTTATCCATCTTCAATCACAAATCCAATTAATTTAAATCAAATTCAATTTTGAACTAATTCAATTTCAATCTCAAATTTATCTTCCGATTAATAACCTATCCATCTAAGTTTAAAACTTGCTTCACTTTGGGTTTCACATCACATTCCAAGGAAAATTCAAAACTCAACCTTAGAGTTTATTTTCATATTTATTTCCTTTACACACCAGGCTACTTTTAAAATTTTAAACCACCCTTGGTTTTAATTTCAAAACAAATCCCTTAAAAATCTTCCAAACATTTCTTGTTTTAAAATAAGACTATATTAAAAATAGTCTGAATTTTATTATTATTATTTTCTTTAACTCTTTGAAACAATTTATGGTTTCTAGACTTAGGTTTTAAAACTTCACAATTATTTTAAACCTACTTTAATTTAGAAGTTATACTCATCTTATAAATTTACTTCATTTGGCTTACTTAATAACAAATATATCATCATTAAACACAATAACTATTTATGATAATACTCAAGGTAATCATATCTAGATACCAATTCCTTTTTATATCATTCTTACTTCCATAAATTCAAGATTCAATTTTAGTTTGAATCCATTTCAAACTTACCTTTATTTAAAGTTTTTAAACAATTTAATTTCTGAGCTCAAATTCTAGAATTTCATTTTAATCAATTTAATTTTAATTTGATTATATTTCTATTACCACTTAATTTAATTCCAATTCAAGATTTAAATTTGATTGTATTATACTACTTCTTAATTTAATTTCAATAATTTAACAACCAATCGCTTTAATATTTATTAGAATGAAATATTGCTTTATATATAAAAATATACTTTAATATAAAATCATTTAAAACCTTTATATAAGAAAATAACAAGTACTCTCTCAAATATATATATATACTCAACCCATTCTAGAGTACTACGGACTCTATTTAATGAGTAACTCCCACCAGAGCCAAGGTTCTCGCTTAACCTTTCAGCTCTGATACCAACTGTAACGATCCGTAATTTTCAATACCGAAAATTCTAGATAGTTAGGAAAAAGAAGAAAGAGATAGAAGAAGAAGAAGAACAAAGTTATCAACATCTCACATTCGCAGCGGATAAAATATAACAATAAATAATTACAGTTTACAGAAGAGTACTATATCTGTCGATTACATTTTAATACATCAGAGTTACACATATATTCAACACTAGGCATATACAAATCAACATGTCTTAGAATTACAATATTATAATATAGCGGAGATACTCTACACGTTCCTACCATCCAGCTCGACCCCTGAGCTCTAGAACGTCCCTACTTGAAAATCTGTAATACTCGGTCTGACCCTAGCATTACATCAAAGTAACACCCGGGTCAGGCTGGAAACCAGCATGAGCAAACCCATCCAACAAGGAATATAAAGCATATAACTTATATAGAAGCCGGGTAACTCATATCAATTCACATAGCCACAATTCATTATAGACATCACTTATTTCACATATAAGTTTCTAAGTGCCAAAATTTAGATCAAATAGTCCGATTTACTTAAATAATTTCATCCCAGCTATTAATTTCACATAACAATTTATAATAATTCGAAGTGGTTTCGGGTATTTCCCAATACCCGATCCCGGCCTCTTCGAGTCTTATGTCATACTATCCCAAGTTATTTAAATGAAATACACAACATTTCATATCAGATGTATCAATGAATTCAAAGCATTCAATACCATTCAATCAACCATAAGAAAATTCGATCACTTCCAAATTAATTCAACTGATTCTAATTGAATTTCCAACCTCAATCACTTAGATTCTTTCATCTAACATTAATTAATTAGTCAACCCTTCATTATTCATCTTAATTAATCACCCTGGATTAATTATTTTCCAATTACATTCAAGTAATTATCTTTATTTAATTTCACAATATTAATTATTCTTAACCAAAATCAATAAGTAATCTTAATTACTTCATAAATTAATTAGCTATATTAATTACATTAATTCTTAGTTACTTATATTAATTAATTTTCCATAAGTCACTTATTATTGATTAATTAATCAATCGTTAATTACATCATTAATTATATGAATTAAGGATTTCCAATTATATTTAATTTATTCTAGTCAAAATTTAATTACATTAATTAAAACACAGTATTAATCATTTTCGATTAATCCCAAACTGTAATTAACTATCTTTTTATTTACTTCATTAAATAAATCAATTACTCCTTAATTAACCATTTTAATTAATCTCTTGATTAATTACACCAAGTAATTGTATCTTATTAATTACATTAAATAATCATCTATCAAACCATCCATCGATTATTTTAAATTAATCAAACTTAATTAATTAAGTTTGATCCTTCATTAATTAATTCAAAACCCTTAATTACTAAATTAATCAACCCAAATCATTAATTGATTGAATTAATCAATTATACATTTTAATTACCTTTCTAATTTGATGAATCACAAATCATTAAGCCCTTATTAACAATGAAAACATTTTTGTATTTATGACTTAAGTTTTAAAATAATTTTAAAACCCAAATACTCCGAGGCAAACCACAATTAGCTCAAGAAACAACCAAAACTAAAATCAACAGATCATCAGTACACATCCAAACAATTCAATCATTCATCCAGTTATTTAAATTCAACCATTTAAATTTAAATAATAATAATAATAAATTCAACAGAGTGAGATTTACTCACCTTTGATTTTGTTTTGCAATCCACTTCAATTCAATTTTGTCTTCACAGTTTTGACCTTGTATAAACAATTTATATGGTTCTTATGAATATCTGAAATGACCTAAAATGATTTACCACTAAATAAATTCAATCAACTAATTTGTTCGATTTTAAATTGATTTTAAATTTTAAAGTGTTTTAACCAACTAAATTTTCTTTTAAAATCTCCTACCTTTACAAAAATCATTCACACCTAATTTCCAAACCGAGACATTATTTATATTATTTTTTAACTGCATATTTTTACTCAATTAACTTGTTTAATTGAAATTTAACATATCAAAAGTTTAAGCTATCTCACCTAAATCGCCGTAGAAGCCACTTTATCTGCTCGAACCTTGAAGAGCTTCCCCTTGCCACTGCTCAAACCCTCACACACACGATCGAACGATCGTCCTCACCACCCTAGCAATGAACAATGCCTCTGCCTCGACTTCGCCACCGTTGAAGCACCGCATGCCACCATGAGACTCCGCCACTCAACCTTTCAGTCTCGCCACACACGCGCACAACACCAACAACCCCCAAACTAGATTTCGCGCCTTCGCGATCTTTCCCTCACACGTCGCCGCACTCGACTGTCGTTCAGCTCAAACCCACGTCGCTCCTCCTAAAGTCACGACTACAACCCTAACTCGCCGCATCGAGTCGCGATCCCCCTTTTTATCTCCCTTGCTGAGGAATCGGCCATGAAATATATTTTTTATTTGACGAATTCGATTATCTGGAAAGTGGCTTCGGCCATTTTTTTTTCATTTCTTTGATTTTGATTTTTTTTAGACGTGTTTGGTTTATTGATGAAAGTTAAAGAGGGGACGAGGATAAGGTATAGGGTTGGAGAAGCTTCTTGAGTATGCGTGAATATAATATAATTAAATATTGAAAATATCTCGCGTTGTATAACGCGAAATCCCGAACCCCGAATCAGTCATGCCGACAGACGTTAATAAGGTTTTACCCGCATTCCAAACACAATGGAACGTGTTTCGAAGGCTAATTCAATCGTATGCACGAGTTATGGAAATAAACGATCAATTCTAAATTAAATCAATTGAAATAGTTCTACGCGTTTTGAGCTGCCAGGGTCAAACGACAACTCTGATTGCTATGAAAATTGAAATCCGATAATAACTAACTATTACGGATCCATTGGAACTTGTATCGTCGAATTCCAAGAGTGTGTCTCGGAAGGCTATTTCTAAACGTCAATTTAAACGATATAATTTCAAAACTGAACAAATCACCTTTATATTAAATTTCAACCATTCTATTATCTTCAGTGTCATCATTATAAATTTTATAAGCCTTAAAATTATTTAAACAGGCTTAGAAATTTCAGATTCAACAATTTACCCAATTTCAATTATTAAATTCAATATTTAAACTATATAATTCAATGATTATCAAGTAAATATTGATATCTTGAATTCAAGTTAAAATTAAGTTTTTAAATGTCTAAAATCAATTTAATTATTCCATTTCAATTTGTTAAAAATTCTGGGCCGTCACACAAATGATCAACAACACTCAATAGAACTCAGCATGCCACACTACCAAATTGGGAATGTATCACTAGCAACCATCAACTACATAACCACTGAGCTCATACGTCTCGGAGAAGGGTGTTAACCTAAGAGAATAAATTCTTCGCCACCAAATAGAAATGTATTTGATAGAAACCAGTTTTACATCTCAAAGGGTAATGTCAGACGTACATCCATTCAAGTCAATTCCGGGTTCGAACAGAACCGAAGGCACTTCACAAAGAAGCCCTTGCAATCCAGGTATTCACAATCCCGATCGGACTCCCCATCACATATGGAGATCGCTATACCGGCACGACTCGGTGCAGAGACATTCGATGGGTTATCCTTTAGTTCTCGAAAATACCCGGTCTTCACCACCGGTCTTAAAATGCTATCCATAACGTCGTATCATTGTTCGAAATGGGTTATATGACACAAAGTCCTCTCTCGGCGAAACTGAATAATAAGCGCAATATTTAAAAAAAATATGTATATTGGAATCTCAGTTAAGTCACAACTTAAAACCCAAAAACGTTTCTTTAAATGGTATAAACAAATTAGCATTTTCAAATCTTTAAACAAAAAGATACACTTCACAAAGTTCACCAATATTTCACAAAGATTAATTCATAGCCTTTCTAAACAATTTCCCTTTCAAATTGGATTAACTCATCCAATCTTTAAACCAAAGATTCAATTCATAGCTTTCAAAACCATTTCCATTTCAAATCTTTTATACAAAAGATACACCTTTTAGATCCTCTTTCGTTCCAAAATAAAGTTCAATAATCTTTCACAAAGATTTATTCATAACCTCCAAATTAATTCTATTTCAAACTTGAAATCTTTTCAACATAAATTGGAAATCCTTTCTTTATATGAAAGCTATTATTATTTTAACATAAATAATATTCATTTCGGGAAAATCCGATTGCATTTGCATAAGTTAAAGCCCTTCAGGTAAAAACTTGGGTTAAATTCAAATTCCCAAAAACAATATTTTTAAATGGATTAAAACCCATATAAATACATTTATAACTTGTACAACCTTTTTAAACCATAATTCCCAAATATAAAATTCAATTTCAAATCTGAATTCAAATTTAAATCAATTTTTTCAAATTTCATAACTTTATCAAGTTATTCAAAATAACTTTAATCTTCAAAATCCTTTTCAAAAGCTTTTCATATTTAACCCAATTCTTTTCAAAACCATTTGGATTCAATATTCAACTTTTAAAAATAATATTTAGGTTTTAAAATATTTGTGACTTAACCAATTTCCTCGTGCTATCCGTATTTGTGTGTGTATGGTGTAGTCCAGGAGTTTTACATAATAGTGCAAAATCATCAATCATCATAATCGAAACACAGCATTATCGATAAGCGGTATGATCTATAATGCTTATCGTTCATTCACAGATTCATAGATAATAAACAAATGTATCATAGATAAATAATAGAATTATACACAGCTCAATTCGCAGAATAAAATATCACAGATAACCTAGGACAATCAATTCAGGGCATCACATACAATACAAATATTCATAAGCAATCTAAGCATTCAATAATCATTCATAGGCAGGATATATTAATTGTTTAATCCTTAGTTAATTCAATCAAATTTTAAACTAAACTAATTATTTATGAATTAGTTACTCAATCCTAATTATAACTTAACTTAAACCAGAACAATAAATTACTAATCTTAGTTAATTAGCATTAATTAATTACAAACCATTTTAAGTAATTAACCTTTAATCATTTATTAATTAACCTTTAATAATAAATAAATTAACCTTAATTATTAATTAATCAACCTTAATTAATAAATAAATTAACCTTTAGTCATTAAATAACTAACCTTTAATTATTTAATTATCCTTTAATTAATTATCATTAATTAATTACATTAATTAATTAGCACTTAATAAATTATCCTTAATTAATTACCATAAGTGATTATTCCTAACCACTTATATTAATAAATCACAAGTCAATTTTTATCATTGGATAAATTAACTTTCATCATTAATTAATTATCCCTAATTACTTTCATTAAGTAATTATCTTTAAGTAATTAATTACCTTAATTACTTACATTAATTTATTATTCTTTAATTACTTTAATTCATCAATAATTCTTTAATTATCCAAATCTTAATTTAATTTAAAGATAAACCCTTTATCTTTATTAATCACTTAATTATAATAATGTTTATTCAATAAACCATTTAAATTAATTATCATTAACAAATTATCCCCTTAATTACTTTCAATTAAGCAATTATACTTTAATTATTTCACCAAGTAATTATTCTCTCATAATTCAAGACATTAATTAATTAAAGATATCCCTTTATCTTAATCAATTTACTTAACTAAAGAATTTAAATCATATATAAACTTAATGCTTGAAATCATTTTATACAAAACATTGATTTAATTAAAGCTTAGATTACATCCTCACATTTACAAAGACACTTGTTAATTTTAATTAATTAACTTATATATAAAATCATTTAATTTCTAAATGCATTATTTTATCCTTTTTTAAAAATAAATCTTTAAGACTAATTTTTTTTAATATTCTTTAAAGCTTTATTTAAATTGCTTAAAAACTTCATCTTTTAATAACTTTAAAACTTGTTTAAATCATCAAAGTTAAGAAACTCGAGCCTTTTCGGATATTTCCCAAGCAAAGCACCGAGATATTTGCAAATCGGTTTGCTTCGAAGCAAACCATCATCCACTTCGAGATCAAACCCGAGAACCCTCTTTCTTCCCAAATGTCTTTATGTTCACCTGGTACAGGTGAAAATTCATGCGTGTGTACGACCACCAGAATGGTTGTCGACTATCGCCGAGACCTCCAACCAGTCACCGATCATCCCCTAGTCATCACGAACCACCCAGATTTACGATGCAACGATGAACTCCAAGTCGAGCAAGTTGGCTGCTCCACGAACCCAACCCAGTCGCAGAAAATCTCCTTGCACCATCGATTCCGGTCACCAAATTCTCATCCTCTTGCCTAGAGCCTCGCTTCACTCCCACGTGTCGATCCCACAGCATGCGATCGACTCCGTAGTCACTGTGTCGCCGTCATCCCTTGACAAAACACCCCATACAAAACATAGGTCTAAACCCTAAATCCACTTCTCCTCGATACCCCCCCCCCCCGGTCTTAAAACTCAGTCTACAATTTTTCTTAGGACCACATTCACCTAGCCCTCCTTCGACCAAAACCCCAATGCCTGAAAGCCACGCCACCGCCTGTATTCGATGAATTTCCATTTCCCGTTCATCTTGAAAATACTCAACAACCAAAATTTTAAAAATCATGGTATTTACATCAAAAATCATGTTTTCCAAACACTAATCTAAATTTACAATCAAAACTTAAGAATTTATTAATCGAGTTTACGATTTGAATTCAGTTTCCTCCGTGTATTTTTATTCTATAAATAATGGCTTGATTTAATCACTTCAAACTATTTTTAAAATTGATATTACGTTCATACAATCCTTTTCTCTTTTATGATCATAGCCTTAATTTGATTTTATAGGGAGATATGAATTTTTCTTTGGTTGATCTTAGTTATGGAAGCACAATAGAGTATATATAAATATACATAATCATGCATACTTCAATCCATACACAAACATATACATGCAGAGCTATTTACTTTCATTTATCATTTTTTTTCACAGCAATTGCTTCACAAAACACCAAGATAATTCATATATCCAATTTAAATAGGTCAGATTTGCTCACCTTGATTGGGAAAGAATAGAGAACAGACTTGAGCTTTTATCGTTGAATTTGATTTTATTTATTTATTTATTGTTTGTTGAAGTTGATCAGATATTTGTTTTAAATTTGGGAACTGAAGTCTGCATTGGCTTTGAACTTTACTTCTGATCTTCATTTCCTGGTTGATTGTGTGCTTTGCTTCCAGATTAAAGATCTTTGAAAGAAGGTTTTGATTTTCTTTTCCAGGCCTTTGATTTATTTCAGGTTTAGAGTTTGAGATAATTTTGCTTCTTGTTTTCTCAGGCTAGAGATGCACTTTGATCTGGTTTTAGTTTTCTTTTCCTTGTTTCTTTAGTTTTGAAATGTATGGGAAAAAAATTGGGAAAAGAAGAAGTAGATATATTTATAAATCTTGTTTTCATTTTTATTTAAATTAAAATCAAGTGACACTTGTAATTATAATCTAATTAAAGCAACACATGTAATATGCATGTTAGGATTTAGCCGCAAATGTTAATACATGGTCTTATTATTTTACAAATGTCCTAGATATTGTATTTTTATATTTTGAACCCTTACTTATAAATTTATTAATTGATTATAATTTCAAACTTTATTTATTTATTTCAAAAGAAAATTTGTTTTAAATCCTTTTATCAAATCTAACAAATATTTATATATATAATTATAACTTTAAAGAATGTGATTTAAAATAAATCAAACATTAATAAATAAGTATATAATATGTATATATTTGAATTTAATTCTTTAAATAGCTTTTGTAAATTTTATTTATATCAATTTCACAATATAACTTTCAAAATATAGATATACACATGTATTATAATTACAAAACAGATTTTTATTAATTTTATATTATAGAGTTTTTCAAATTCAAAATGCAATTCAAAATAAATCTATATTCATATAAATAAACAGGCACCTATCTTATTTAATTTAGAAAATTCAAATTATTTCATAATTAAATTTAAAATTAATATATTATTCAAAATATTTATTTTTGAATTTCCAATTAAAAATTCTATTTAAAAAAATCATATTTATATATGTTTATATTAATAAACAAATAAATATCCATTTAATTTGGAAAATACCAAATTAATTCACAATTTAATTCAAAATTTTATATTAACTACCAATATAAATTTTTTCAAAACCGGGATCGTTACAGTAGGGCACGGCCACTTTACTCTTTGGTGGTCTTTAGATTAGTTGAAGGGTGGCTTTGTGGGGCCATAGCCACGATGCGAAAAGAGATAGACAAGTAGAATATATGTATTATAAGCCTAACGAAGTTGTCCTTTACAGATGTACAAAATCCCCGACTGAGTTCCGTACAAGGTAGACCTTACTAGCGGGATTCAAAGAGTAGACAGAACGATTACATATAGTCCTCAAGGTACACATTGGGTGGTATATTGTGGATGTCGGAGCATTAGTATAGTCTAGTGCCGACAAAGCTTTACGTTTTCATAGTAAACGACGGAACATCTATATTGTAGGCCTCATGGGGCAGTCCTTTATATATGTAGTCACAAAATGCCATGGAACCATGACGATGGAGACCTTTGCGAGTAAGATATGCAAGGTACTATGGGTAGTACCTAGGACCAATATGGTTGTTGGGCATATAGCTGCATACATATCTGTTATTAGGTTTTAATCCACTAAGGAGTAGATGTGTACGATTCACGCACATGGACAAGAGTATTATAAACCTAATGAACCTAATATAATAGTAAATGGAAATAAAATGGTATATGTAGAATTACGCTTAGAAGTGTATAATTTATCCATTCACTAGAACTTTAGTTCTGACCCCCTCCTTATAACATCCTATGGGTTAGGTAGATGGCAGAGACTTTCCAGGTTTAAGATACTTGTTTATAAAATGCTAGTATATTGGTAAGTATTTACTTATTATTATATTTTAGTCAATACGGTTATGATATATTTGTCTTTGCCTATTTGCAGGATACTAGATACCCAACTTTGGCTTTAGTGGGTTCGGGTTTTAGCATTTTTGTGAAAAATCCGGATCCACTGGAATTTAGGTGGTTCCAAGATTTGCATATATCGTTATTATGTTCTACTCTTTGGATGCAAGGACATGTCAGATATGATTCTACATATCCTACGTCCTTATTACTACATACCCTTTTTATGGTAGTTTGAGATGATTTATCTCTCATATAAGACTGTTATCTAATTCAAGGTTTTATTCTTTGTTTCTTATTATCTCGGGTACTCTTAAGTGAGTGGATCAGGGATAATATGTTTGAATAGTGCATGGAGCTGTACGAAGTATGAGCAAGCAGTTGTGTTTTCATATTTCTATACTTGGAAATTATTCTTGCTTATTCCATTATGCAGAACTGTGGAGCTATACTAGTACTTGTATTACGAAGATAATTATAAGGTTTATTTTGGAGATTTGGGATGTATAAAATCTTTTCTATTCAGTTTTGTATAATCTATGCATTTGTTGCACTTTGATGTTCTTATTTATGGTTCATTTGATTATATTGTCGCCCCACCTGTTTTACATCTCTGTTATTATTATACTTTATCTATGCACTATGAGATGTTTCGTAGGTTCTAGCTTGGATTTTTTATTTACACCATTGACATTCATTTTACATTAGCCAAGTACGTCCATAGTGCCCACTACAGTTATATTGGGCACCGAAGGTGTAGGATGGTTGTCACAAATATGGTCACAGAAATGTCAGTTTTTATTTATATACTTAAGTGAAACTCATTTGATATCTATAAAATGTTAGGGATAGATGAATTCAATTTTGTAAATAATTCAAAGTAGTCTTAGAGCAAAGGTTTTATTTTAAATGTTCGAACTTTACAAGAGAAAGTTAAAGTTTGAGAGTGGTTATTAATTTAACATAGTTGGGACGAAAGGGGGTGAATGGTCACCTGTGCTTCATGAAGACATTTTAGAGACATAGTTGTTTATAATATATATAGATGCTTGACAGGGATAAAAAAATATAATTTCTATTCCAAATATATTTTTCTTATAATGAAACTATTGTTTATAAGAATTATTTCTTTAAGTTCGAGATATTTGATTTGAAACTCTCGATTTTAAATTAATTTCAATAAGTGAAGTAAGTAGCCCATAAAATGTGGTTGAATGGTGCATTTCAAGTTTTGCTATTTTATCTATGAAATAATTATTATTTTTGGTTTGACCTATCATAGATGCAGCATTATTTTTATATGAATTTTATGAATATTCGTTATAAAATCAATTTTCTTTTGACATTTCGATGATGGTAGTTGTTTTCATGACAATAGTGGTGCATTGGCTATAGAAAATACAGAAGTAAATAAAATATTTAACAATTAATTTTAAAATTATGCATAAAGCTGTAGCTTTTGGAAAATAATTTTTTAATCACATGGTTATGAATCATATGGTACTTGTGAATCATATCTCAGATGATTAAGGATGACACACCCATTAAGTGGGAGCAAAAAAAGAGTTAATGAATACTTTGGATTCATACATATAGATATATGCAGTCCAAGGTCTAATTGTACCAAAAGTGGATCTGCTTATTTCATTGAATTCATTGATGAATTATCTACAATATGACATGTGTATTTGATGCATAAGTCGGATATCTATGATAAGTTCATAGTATATAAAATAAAAGTAGAAAATATAGCATGCAAAGGAAATAAAACAATTCGATCTGATCGAATAGGCGAGTTATCTTGGATAAAAGTTTCAATACTACCTAAAAGCAAACAACATTCACTCCTAAGTCACTCTTCTCTATGCTACATAATAATATCCCGATAAGGGGTAACTTGACTCAGTTGGACAAATTGTGATTGACAATGAGTGAAATTGAGTTACTTCTTTATATAAGGATATGCACTTAAAGAGTAGGTGCATACGATAAACTTGATCTCATCTAAAGTAGAGTTTAAAATTCATATAAATATGAGTTGGGAAAGAACCCTAATCTTAAGTAGTTAAAGATATATGGTGGTCCAATTTACATTATGAATGTACGTTTCATAAACTTGTATGTATATGGGCAGTGTATAAAAATGTTGAATGCCTATTCCACTCCATTGAGAAACAAAATTTTCTTCTTCATGAAATTCTACCTTCATCCCAAAGGAATATCTTTTGAGAGAAATTAGTTGGAGGCGACGAACTTAGATACAATTTGAAATTCTAACATAGAAATTGATGACATAGATGTAGTAAGTTTAACCAATCCCGAATAAGATAAAGCTCATTACAATTATTAATAAGGATCCTTGCACATTTAAGAGAAACTACGAGATGTTGAGAAACTGAATTTTTAGTAATAACAATACCTAAATTATCAACTGGCCATGGAGATCATAAACTTTGCTACATGGCATGATGCTTTGAATCCAAGATGGATACCAAGTACATTTACAAAATTTGAAATATTTTTTGATCCTTTGGCTACACGTTATTCTTGGGGAAGAAGATAGATGAAGTTGGAATGTAAAAAGCAAGTTGATAGGAAATGACCTCGTTAATCTCAAATGTTGAAATTAATAGAGCAATTCGCTAATCAACATGCATAAGTCCATTTATATTATACTCACAAATTATCACACAGTTTAACATTGAGATTTGGTTACATTGATGTTTAAACAGAGTTTGAGCAATAATTTAGAATAGATGGTTTGCAGACATCAGCTAAAATGTCTCAATGTCAGTGGAAGCGATAACAAGGCTTATGGAATTTGGATATGATCTAAGAGTAGATACATAAATGGTGTCCAAATGTCATCTAGAGGTTGAGCATGTATTTTTGTAGAAAAATGAAGTAGTTTATTTTTAGTCAAAAAGAAGAGGAAACGTTTATTTGAAAAAAATAAAGTCGAAGGTACTAAATCATTTCTAATGCTATAAGTAAATAACATGCTTCTGATTATTAATGATGTACCCATGGTAAAACTAGTTAAAGTTTGGTTGTTTAATTCTCGATGAAGGATTTGAAAAAGACATCCTTTATACTTGATACAAGAGGACGTTGGGATAGTCCAAATCAATATACACAGTAAACAGATTAAAATGTTTAATATGGAGCATATATGATTGATTTAGTATGCTTCTAAAATAAGAACCACAATATATGTTATGTATTAGTTTCATATCGTGCAATGAGTGAATATCAAATCTGAGTTATAATCACTCAATGATGTTGAGAATATTCTCCAATATTTCTGAATAACTAGAGAATTTTTAATAGAAACGACGAACTTACTATGAATAAGTGTTTGAACTCAAACTTTATACGTGATATCAAGTATCGTAAGTCAATCTTAAACTTAGGTCCGTCCTTGATTAAGGAGGTTTAAGTTGGAAATGTTCCAAACAAGATTTTATGACAGATTTAACTATAAAGGCTAAGTATATCTCCTTGATTAGTGCCAAAAAGAAAGCACTGTATATTATCAAATTTATAAGAAAGCTATGGATGGTTCACACCATTGAGAATCTAATAATGTATCGTGAAGTAATGATGCAATATCGATTGCAAAGAGAATAGCCAGCTTGATAAGAAATAGAGATATGTGCTCCTTAATTAAACATGATAAAATAATGTATCAGCAATCAGGTATGCTTCTGATTTTATTTTTCTATTATATATATTGTTTTATTATTTATAATTAATGTTTTATACACATTACATATACACAAACAAAAAATCCTTAGGACGAGTATTTTATCAATTGTTGTTGAAAAAGCGCTCGTAACTATGAGTAATGAATCAATATTTAGAAACTCACCCGTTCAATGTTCTATTAAAGATGCATCGAGAACAAATATCAATATGTTTATTGAGACTAGAATATGTAATTCTCATTATATGATGAATGATGAATTGATTATGGCTGCTGAGGGCATCTAAGGGTTACGTACTTTTGATTATTTGAAACAATCATAAAACGAACTAAGTCAAAATAGAAGATCTCAAGTTACTACATGTGGTAATCTTTAGACTTGAGGGTACTATGGATCTTAATTACCTAGCTACACTTTAATTATGGTTAATCACATTACACGGCATTTTTATTATGACCATAGTTGGGTGTACATTAAACTACTTGAAGTAAAGAACTGCCCAAGATAGGATTTGTCTCCTTAGTTATGGAAGGTTAGTGTCACCATAATTGGTAGTTACTTGATGTTGAAATTCCTGGCCATAATTAAATCAGTTAATCAATAATGTTATTATATTCAACCAAGGACTTCAAAATTGTCTATGCAATTAACTAGGATATTAATAGAGTTTTTGACCATTGATCAAACTCTAGATATCTAAGTAATACTTTGATGATTAAAAGAATATATCAAAATTTTGTTGCATGGTGTAGCTTAATATAGATTAGAAACTAGATTTTTCCTAAATTATGTATAAGTGACCGAACTTGTGCTTGATATTGTACTCCAACAAGGTCTGTATATGCTTGAGTATTTATATTGTTTAAATATTGACCAAATATCGAGTACATACTAGGGAGTTAACACAACCATACTGCTAACTAATTTCCAACTTCGGCAAATTTTAAATTAATTTATAAATGTTGTAAATTATTTATAAACTTAATACAATATTATATTTCTTTTCTCATTGCATTTTAAAGATTGTTTGATACCTAAAAGTTAATTAAGACGATTTATAATTGTTATATGTAGATTTAAAAATAAGAATTAAATGAATTAATTCAATGATTAATTTAATTATTAAAATAATTTTCCTTAGAGCCCATTGTCCCCATAGGGAGAGGGTCGGCCATGCATGGGAAAGAGAGGGGGGGGTTAGAGTTTTGTTTAATGGAAGGTTCAAAGTAATGGAAAGTTTTGATATGCGATTGGGTATTTATAACCCCTACATCTCTCTTCTCCATACACAAAAACATATAGAGTGACTTCATTACTAAAAGAAAGAAAAAAATAGAGAAATCTATAAGTGGGACTTGCAACCTCTATTCAAGGATAAGGAACTCGGACTTCAAAGAGGAGATTGCTAACAACTAAGTTATTAACAACTGGTAGGACCAAAAGGTACGTGTTTGTAAAAAAATACATATATTGTTAAACCTCCTCATCTTCTTCTTCATGTTTTATTTTTGGTAATTACAATAAAATACTTTTCATTTTAATTTTGAAACCGCTTTAACATATATTTATATATAATTATTTCAATTAAAATAAATATTTATAAATACACGCACAAATTTACATGTGTATGCATGTATGTATTTATATATGTATGTATAATAGTTTTTTTTGAAATTAAAGTACGACACATACATAGATAAAGACATATGTGAATACATACATATATATACACGCACACAAACACACACACACAAAAAAACACACACACATATACACATACATATATATTGTTTTAATAAATAATATACATATGTATGTATGTTTTAATTAAAAAACAAAACTTCTACATATACCTATTTATTTAAATATGTTTTTCTAATTATATACACATATTTATATTTTCATCATGCATTTTATAAAAAAATACTTTATTTATTTTAATTAAATAAATCAAAATCATATAAGTTGAATGTGTATTTTAAATAAAAATTATGAAACGAAACATTTATAACATATTTATGCGTGCCGTGCACACACACACACAGCGAATATATATGTACTTACTGAATATATGCAAACACACATTCGACGAATGTAAAAACTATATTAAATTAACTAATAGCCGAAAAACTAAAAACTAATGCGTATATGAATTTGTCATTGATTGCATAAATGATCTGCTATAACATGCTAAATTCTCATCCCTTCGTAACTTACCGTAAATATAATAACCATAGATCCTAATGGTTATTTACCAACATGTGACATTTATTCATCTAAGTACAAGAAAATAACTTGCAGTGTTTATGATACTTAACATGTTTGCATTATGAATAGTTACACATTATATTTTAAAACATAGACTAAACATAAATAAAATAGCATTGGATTTAACACTTGATAAATATTAGAGAGTTACTTATATGCCATAAGGACAATTTTATAACGTGTTATGTAAACCGGCTCTATGTACAATCTTATTCGTAATAAATGTATATTTTATTTAGTTTTATCTTCTTTTGTTTTTATAGTGTTATATTGTGATATACAATAATTAATACTTAATTAAACATATACAAATAGAAGATCCTTAAATAAAATGCTATATGATTACAATTGCAATTGTTAGTATTTATTGTAGCTCTACTTTTCGGAGTAGGGTTTAAGAAAAATAATAATGATTTGTTTTAAATATTCATGATCCAAAAGTTTCAAAAAAAGGATATTAATACAGAAAAGGATATCTACACATGTATTGAGACCCAATTATGTGTGCTCTCGTAGTGTTGGAAAGTGTTTTACTCATGGTTGTTGGAGGCACCAAAGGATTACTTATTTATAGTTATGGGACGGCCGTAAGATGAATCAACGAAGAGTTTTCTATTGATTAATCACAACTTGTTCTCAAAATAAATCACATTATTTAAATATAAATGTTGTAATGTGAATTAACAAAATTTAAAAAAAAATCACTAAATATGATTTAGTAAATAATACATTGTTCATGTAAATGCGAAATAAGATTTTTTGCAAATTAGTATAAAATTATTTTTTTGAATTCCTCATATTAACCTACCTGTTGATGCACCTGATCCACCATTTTTGGGGTTGACCGCCATGTTGATGTATTTCATCCTTCTGGACATGATCATTAACCTATTCCCTCCGAGATATCGTATGTTGATTTATATGATTTGCATATGGACTTTACCATACTAAATATGTGCAGCACAGGCGTAGAATTGACTATCACTACAAAAAAAAGGATTTTTAAAGACTATTGTATTTTGTCTCTAAATGCAAGTTTTTGTCTCTAATTTATATTTGTAACCAACTTAAGACAGATAAGTGTTGTCTCTAAAATAAGGTCTCTAAATAAACAGAGACCACAAATATTAGTCTCTAAAATATTAGTAACTTCACAAATGGTCTCAAATACACGTCTACATTAAAAACTAATTAGAGACAATTTTATGGGTCTCTTGTACAACTATAGAGACCATATTCAAGGTTTCAAATCAGTCATTAATACAGTGGTTATTATAAACCAGATGGATAGAAGAAATGAAACATAATTTTATTATAGTATGCAGCACAGATCAAAGAGCAGAAATATATAATGTCAAACAAACAAAAAGCAAAATAAGTGATGAATTTGCGGCTCATGTACAAAAAACAAGCTCGTGTGCAAAAAAGGTAAGCCGCTGCCTGCATAATATCAATGTAAGAAGCTACAGACTGAACAATATCAAAGTAAGAGCTTGCAAAAAAGTAAGCTTGCACAATATCAAAGTAAGAGCTTGCAAAAAAGTAAGCTACAGACTGCATAATATCAAAGCAAGCTGCGGACTGTATAATATCATAGTGAGCTGCGGACTGCATAAACAAAAAACTGCAGTTCATTGCAAGAAAAGCAAAATACAGAATATTCCAAGCAAAGATGTCATAATTAAAACAAAACATATCTAATTTGGAGCCTACAAGCTATAATCCTGAAACAAGATTCAAACAAAACAAAAACTAAAATAGAGTTTAAAAGAAAAGACAATTCCAACAGAGCCTACCTCATGCTTTCAGAAGCTAACATGCAATTCATGCATCATTTTCATTTTGCAACCCAACGTTTCCTCGAGTGTTTGATGCTTGATTATTTCCAAGTAGATTATGATCGGGTTGATCTTGTGTTATAGGTCTCAATAGTTGCATGAAAGATCCAACTTGTTCTGAAATGTTTCCAAAAGTTGATTGAAAAGGCACATTCGTTGTTTGATACTGTTCGGATGTTTGTTGACAAGGAACTAATGGTTGTATCATTTGATAAAGTTGTTGAGAAGACTGACCTGATGGTTGTGGAATATGGTTAGGAATTTGTGGAAACGGTTGATCACATGGATATGATGGCTGCGCGAGAAAACTTGAAGGTTGTAGAAATGGTTGAGGAGGATGATGCAACACTTGATTTGATGGTTGTGGTAACGATTGAGCGGATGGTGGCACGAATGGCTGAGCAAGCGGTTGTGGGATTTGACTTGGCGGCTGTACAAAGAACTGACCCAAGTCTTGTGTTTGACCGGATGGTTGGTTGAATGACCATGATTGTTGGTTTATGCTTTGAAGATTGGTCGGATTAATTGAACCAAGCAAGCTAGTTACTCTCAATTGCACTTCTCTTTCTATTACCGATTTAAGCTCCGATGTTAATAACATGCTACTGGACATTGCAGGTTGTTCTTGATTTGCACGATCTGCAAGACAGTTGGATTGAGAACTGTTATGCAATATAGTATTTGTATCAACATAAGGTGCTCCGTAAACCCTTCCTCTTGTAAGGCCTCCGGATGATTCAACCCAAAGTCTTGGATTCCATACATTTCCATCTTCTTGTAGTTCGGCTTTTTTCTTCATATATGTTTCCTGAAAAGGTTAAAAGGGTAACAACATATAGGCTTGTTGGATAGTAACATCTAAGCTTTTATTTTGACATAGACTAATAAATGAGATAAACTAAAATTTTGCCAAACAAAAGTTAAAAGTTTGGACGAGCCACTGTGCTAGCTGTACTTACAAATGCAAACGCAAATTGATGTGACTTATTGTGATCAAAGTTTAAAATTAGTTTTCAAACTGAGTGTAAACTCAGATCAGAGTTTAAAATCAGTTTTTATACTGATCCTAAACTCAGTTTATAAACTGGGTTTGTAAGCTGGGTTGTTGAATTCGGTTTGCTAACTGGTTTAATATTGCCTAAGTACTCATTAAACATTGATATCTGGTGCTTTCCTCCAAATATGTGAAGCTTATGTATAATTCAAGAAGTCATGTATATGACTTGATTCCACAATCAGTAGACGTAGGCAAGTGACAGCCTTCGTTTTGAAATATGCAGCATAATCAGTAATAGGAATACACAGTAATGGGAAAAATGTCAATGAAAATAATATCATCTGCCACATGACTTCAAACATATGTCAGGACTTGTACCCAACTTCTTATAAGACAAAAGCTACAAGGATATATATGTCATAATATTCATAACAAAATCAAATTTTATTTTCTTTTAATTGGTAGAAAGTATGAGCCGAGCAGCAGTGATACTCCACTCTGTCTAAAATTCGTTATTAGTACGAAGTCCATTTTATACATATATAATATTGATCTGGTGGTCCACACATTTCTCTACTCTTCATTTTTGACAGGCTTTGTGTTATTTACATTTCTTCGTAGCCTATGCTTATTTTATCAACCGTACCACTTTTGACAGGCTTTGTGTTATATAATATTGATCCAGGCCACTATGCTCATGTTTCGTTTCAAAGCTGATATTGTGAAGAAAATACAGTATTTAACTTTTAGGTATATTATAATAAAAAAGAATATATTATGCAATGTGGAGTAAATTGTTGAGAAGGATAACTTATAGATTGAACTTTTTACTTACTTTACTTTAAAACTGAGATTGTGCAATGTGAAAATTATGCAGTGTGGAGTAAAATTCTTATTATCTGGGTGTTATTTACTTAAGTTTAAAAATAAGGTTTCAGTACGTTATGCTTTTTACCAACTGCATGAACAAAATGATAATTTTCCCATCCAAATATTAGAGGTGTTTTAAGTTAGTAGAGTTAATTTAAACTTAAGTAAATTAGTTGTGTTATAAGTGAGATGAAAACACTAAGTTTTAACTCGGTTTTAAAGTGAGTTTAAAATTCAGTTTCAAAATGAGTTTAAACTCAGAAACTGAGTTTAAAACTCTGTCTGAGTTTTAAATCGAGTTAAAATGAGATTAAACTCAGTTTAAAACTGAGTTGTAAGCTTAGTTTTTCTGAGTTTAAAACCCATTTTAAACTTACAAACTGTGTTTAAAACTAGGATTCACAATGAGTTAAAACATTTGGGTTTTGGATAATTTATGCTAAGTTTCTATATCAGTAACTTCGCTTGAATGTTTTTAGTTTCTATTAATATTATATTTATTACTATTATCTTCAAATTCTATAATGTATTGGGCATGTGAATGTCTAGAACATAAGTTTTTGTTGGCCACAGCCTTGATATGTCCAAACCATGCCTCATTCATATGACTACCCATACCGATACTAATATTGTTTTGAATTATTAAATTTTTTAAACCGACTATTCTACTTTCATAACAATTTGTATAGCTGAATGGGACTGAATTTATGCAATACCTTATGGCTCCAAGAAAAACAAACCTGATTACTGTTAGTACATGATTGTACTTTTTTTCCTTCTGTACTTCATTTTCAGTTTAGTCATTACTATATTATGCTTGATTAGTGCTTTTTCCCTTTTGTAACATAAATCATGAACTGTTGGAGATATGCTAATGCATTACTATGTTATGCTTATTTGTACCCTATTTTTAACTTCTGTTAAGTCAAGACGGAAAAAAATTTGATTGCTTGTTTCATTAGGAAATACATTGTATTATATTGAATATGTTAATGTATATTAGTGAAATAAACGAAAATATGGATCCATTCTCTATTAATTTAAGGAATAAGTGGCATATAGTTATACTTTAGTGGCATATAGTTTTAATATGCACTTGCAAATGTTTGCCCCTTTCCCATTGTTCTAATACTCATTTTTTCCCATTTATGATAGGGCTGACATTGGAATACATGTTGGTTTTTGCAGGTGCAGGAAACAACTAAAAGATTGCACTGTCATCCATTATGTCTAGCCATATCATGCGTCATGGATTTTTGATTGTCACATAACATTTCATTGCTATTGGGACACACTACAATCATAGGTTAAATATTTCTCCAAATAGTACTTTTTTGTTTGGTACTCTAAATTTATTTATATGTTTATACGAAGTACATATATTTATACTAGAAAACAACTCAGTCAATTTTTTTAACCTGTAGATCCGTTGAAATCGTTTTCAACAATATACTTTGGAATCATCAGAAACCTATTTACAACCAGTCCTAATACGAGTTTCAACACAATGTGCGTTCTACGATTTTATTTCTAGTTAGAGCAAGTTCTCTTAATTTTTCCATCTCATTCATCATAATACTCTGGCAAGGATAAAATGTGCATGCTCTAAGAGTCTCAAATCCCATAACTTTAATCTGTTTCCAGAATCTCCATATGCAGTTTTCTAAGTATATACTAAACATGAAAATTTCTGAAACACAATATAATATCCAAACTTATATGACATACAGTTGAAAAGTGATATTGTTTAGGACTACTAATATATGAACCCCATACAGAAATGGAAAATGAAGTGAACTGCGTTTTTTTATCATCTTTTGTGGCTAGTTTTCTCACCTTTTGAAACTGAGTTTAAATTAATTTTTAAATGAGTTTAAAGCTCAATTTAAATTAGCTATTTTATAACTGAGATTTAAATACTAAGTTTTAAACTCAGTTTAAAATTCAGTTTTAAAATGAGTTTAAAACTCAGTTTAAACTCAGAAACTGAGCTTAAAACTGAGTGTAAACTCAGAAACTGAGTTTAAAACTTTGTCCGAGTTTTAAACTGAGTTTAAATGAGCTAAAACTCAGTTTAAAACTAAGTTTTAAACTCAGTTTTTCTACGTTTAAAGCTCGGTTTAAACTAAGAAACTAAATTGAAAACTCGATTTTGAACTCATTTTAAAACTCGATTTTAAACATATTTTAAAACTCAGTTTAAGCTGAGTTCAATCTCAGTTTAAAACCGAGTTTAAATTCTTGGTTAACTCCTTTTTTCACCAAAGTTAAACTCGGTTTTAAACTGGTTAAAATGTTGAATTAACTGAGTTTTTAATTTAGTTAACAGGCACTAAACAAACTGAGTTACATGAAATTTATTGATTTACATGAAATGTACAGTTTGTTTGGCAATAATGTTTCAGGTTGAGCAGCACAGCCTATAAGTTATTCTGTCTCAAGAACAAGGCTTGATTTTTAATGTCTTCATAAGCTCTAAAGCCAAAACATTGTGCTAACATGGTAACAAAATATACATGCTAATTTTAATGACGAACAATTGAACTAGTTTAGATTTCAACCTACAATAGAACATAACAAGATTAATAAAATTTAAAATAACTCATATAGACTTTCCGTGACTTGTTGTCAACAAATTCGCAAGTTGATACTGAAGCTCGCTTTGCTTTACCTTTTTCCTTAGCTTTCTCTCTTTTACTATGCCAAGCCACGAAACTTTCCTCGAAACTCATCGGTTTACCTGTCTCAAGCTCCTATAAATCGAGGATACAGAGATTAGTAAAATATCGAATAATGCAGCAAGCACTTGTGCTATGATCAGAAAACTATATACATATACAAATATGATTATTTGATTCATGAGTTGGCCTTAGTATGCAAGTAGAAAAGTAGCATTTGAAATATGTTAGTGTTTTATATTTTCCCATGCCGATGAGAATCATAGATGGATTATAATTCAAAACTGCAATGTTAAAATTGTTCCTTTATTGGACTATGTTTTATTTTCGTAAAATAGTTTTATGCATTGCTGACCGACCGATCGACTCCGTCACAAGATTGTTCTAATTGGTCAAATATTGCCTACTGCAATGCCACTTTACGTTGGTTAGATGTTTTTTTTTCATTTTTAAGCATCAAAATTCTTTGCTTCAAGTGAATTGATTAAATGATAAGAATAAAACAATGAAAAAAAACAATGAAATCGTAGACGCCTGTATAAAAAAGCAAATCAACAGAAATACTTGCATGCAATATGAGATGACTCAAAATTGGACAAATAGGCCTTTAATGTTTGTAGAATTTCCCAAAAAATACAAATCTAGAATGACATGGTTAACATAACTTACCATAGGCAATTAAATATGTCACTATAAATTAAAAACCATCATTTTGTGTACTTCACTTGTAACAAAATAGTCCAACTTTTTTAGCAATGCAGCAATGGAAAAAGAATTTGGAATATCATATATTTATTTTTTAGTCCATGTCTTAGGCTTAATTCAGCCTTGACATAAAACAACAGAGATAATCTTTATAGTATAGAATAGAAAATGTCGAATTGGCTACTATATTCTGTTTACCAACGTTGCCTAAAAGACTTAAACTCATAAAAAAGGTTTTGAACACAAATATAACAATCGATTAGAGGTGTGCATGTATTAGCGATCTCAAAATCTTATTGCATTCCAATAGAACACCTTTTAGGTAGTGATTAGAATAATAACTTGTTGTGTCTAGTTGACTTCCTCAAGTCGGCAATGTCAAAACTGTTCGTTTATTGGCCTATGTTTTATTTCCTTAAAGTGGCATCGCAGTGGATAATATGTTTTATTTCCGTAAAATAGTCAAAACTGCAATGTTAAAAAGTACAAAAGCTGTTGAAACAGGGAGGAGAATAAGTACAAATTGAGCACAACACAAAATAATAGTGATGCATTTAAATGGAAAAAAATGTCAGCAATGCATAAATTGAATCTCACATTTCAGGTTAATTTTTAAAGAAAACACAATGTTGAATAAAATAAGTTATAAATAGATAAATGAAAATTATCTACAATGTCAACTGTTCCTTTATTGGCCTTTCTATGGACATTAGTTTTTCTATAACAAAATCAAATACAAAGAACTATATGTAAATTTGTTCAATTTTTATAATCTTTAAAAGTAAAAATTAAATTATTGTAAAGAAGCTTTATCAATTTATAAGTCGCCACACGCTAAGCAGGGTGAAATTTCAAATTTCAAGGAGACAAATGTAATCTGAATTCAAATTTTGTTACTTTTAAGTAAATACATACCACTTGCGCGTCATGTGAAACAATGGACACGGATCTAGCGGTGTGACGTGTGTGTGTCCCTTCTTTTGGTGTCAAACGATTGGCTCTCATCTTCTGACATTTATCATCATACGTGCTTTTGTGCTATTCAATATCAATCATTTTATTCCATACATCTGCATGTATCCATGCAGGAGGGGTGTCTCGACAGTCAGTCATCTTTGTGGTTTGCTTTAATCTTTTGGCTCTTTGTCGTGCACGATTTAGTTTTTTTTTCAATATAGAAGCCGCTTTCTTTTGCCACATGTCATAAACTTTGTGCTCATAAATAACGTCATAAGTGTATGCCCTCTGCACAAAAAAAAGCAATATGATTGAAATTAAAATTTAAGACGCTGCAAATTGCTTCGTTGGTGGTATAGCTACAACCCGGTAACTGTATATTCATACATGCACACAGGTTGAAGCTAACTTGAGATTAAATTGAAATTATCGTTATCAAGGTCAACAAATTGTAACAATAGAAGAATTACGGAGGTTCTAACAAATAGCTTCAAGTGGCGACACAAAAGGGAATCTAATCATAAATAGTCGGTGAGCAATCCGTTGGCAAGAAAATTTACTTTCAGTCAGTCATTGGTAAATCACACAATGCATTATGTGTAATGTAATGATAGTGTACATAGTGAAATTATAAGTGCACTTGAGAAACTAAATGAAAATGTAGAAAGACATGCACAACTTGAATGTCATGAGTTGCATAAAGGGGTGAGTAGTTTGAAAAATAAGGATTGTAGTTTTTAAAAATGAATATAGAAAAATGTTACAAATTGAATACTTATTTAATAAATAGTCAAAAATATTGAGATACCTTAAACTCATTAAATAGCAGCAGTTTTTTCTCCTGTGGAACTTTCAAAAATGCATACCATGGTTCGGTAAATCGCATATCCCAGATAGATCCAATAAGACATGCAGCAGATTTATTCTTAAATCTATAATAATTAAAAGAAATATAAACTGTTCAGTATACATTATTTTTTAATGTAAATGTAGAATTATGTAAAACTTACTGAGTTCCTTTCCATTCAAGTGGCCCTTTTTGCGTAATAGGATCAATTGGAGTGTCATATCCTCTGATCGGAATATACTCCCTTTCATCAACTATATCTTCTGTCTCTGCTCCGTCTGCCTCATGTTCTCCAATTTCTAATGCATCGTTTCCTTCTTGGACACCTATTTCTGCTTCAAAAGCTTGATCTCCTTTAACTTCCACAATATTTGCTACTCCATCCTCATAAGTCGATGAGCGTGCTCTTACTTCTCTTTCAACGCATTGCTCTTCTCCAATTCCCACCATGGGTTCCATTCCACCCTCATATATGCTTGATAGATTTACATCGATGTTAGATAAACTATCATTTCTTCCAGATCTTCCGGAGCTTTGTCTACCTCCTGTGCAAGATACCTTTCTCATGAGGCCTTGAAACTTTGTACCTACCATTAGGCCTTAACAAAATCTCATTAGTACAAAATCTCATCATTACTGTTAGTATTGTTTTTAAAAACCGATACCAGCTTATAAAGATGCAACAAATAGTTGTCTCCTATTTCTCACTTTATTATATTATATATCAGTGCTAAAAACAGATTAAACCACGAACCTTTTGTTTGAAATCAGTATTCAAACTAATTTCTTTAATTGGAATATTACAATCAAATAATAGAATGTCGAATATTGGATAGAGCTTAGATAAAGAATCATTATCGTAACATAAGTAGACCTTTATATTTATGTTATAATTGCAAAGCAAAGGATAAAAACTCTCACCGAAGCACGTCGACTAAGCATGCACTACAATGAAGTTTTAAGCTTTGTCGTTGGTGTTGTCAGCAACATTATAGTGTATGCCTATATGCTAAAAAATCCATATTGTATGTTAGAAGATAGAACAATACCAAATATATTTATTAACTAAAGTTTTAATTTTTATGTCATGTGCATACTAAAAATAAATGTACGCTAAATCAAACGAAAATATACGCTCATTAAATAATCATCACAAATGTAAAATATATTACTCACATATGCATGCAATCTAGATTGGAAGAAATAATAATAAGTAATCTAGAAACATTTTCCAACTTGCAATGTACCATGTTTCAAACAACAAAAGTTGATAACAAAATTATTCGTGGACAATAAGAAATTAAAATACAATAATCATAACATCTAATAGTAGTTTAATTCTGCTAGGGAGAGTATTCATCCGCAATAGCTACTTCATCATTGCTCTGTTCATCATCACTTGCATCAACATCATCGTCGTCGCTTTCAGCTTCTATATCCTCTTTTGAATCATCACTATTGCTCTCGGGCGTTTCCATTTCATGAACTAGTTCTTCATTATCAATGATGTCATATTGTTCAACTGTTAATGGTTGATCAAGACTATCATCTGAAATAATAGTAGGGGGTTGAGATATCTCGTCTGCTTGATCCACATCAGTATTCTCCTCTGAGTTGAATACATTAAGTGAAAACCGATTTCTTGCAGTGGTTTTAATCACAGTTAACCATTCGTTGGATGTATTTCCAGGTTGGCATGTGAAATAAACTTGCTGACATTGATGTGCGAAGACAAACACATCTTCTATTTGAAGTCGTGAATTATTTTTCACGTCAATCAATCCATTTGTACAGTGCACTCTTATCCCATCTCTTGACAGTGTGTCAAACCAATCACAACTGAACATAAAAATTTCGTTCTCCTTTCCAAGGTATGTAAGCTTAATAACTTCTTTAAGCATCCCATAATAATCATTTTCTAGATCATCATAACAACTTCCTTTCACACATACGCCACTATTCATTGTTGTTTTTGTGCTTTCCATACTGCATTGTATGGAACTTATAACCATTTACAAAGTAACCGTTGTAACACTCCACTAAATAACTTGGTCCTTGTGCAAGTAAAAATAGTTGATGCATAATACCATTTGGATGGAATGAAATCTGTTAAGTAAATACACATGGTAAGTGAAAAATTTATACATCATAAGTTGTATGTAAAGAAATTAATTTTACAACCATTTAAAAAACTTACATTTGATTTTAACCAATCAGGAAACATAGATTCCAACGTTGTATCAATGAAATTCTCATCCATCTGTGAATATTTACCTCTTAATTCCTCTTTGCATTTTCTAAGCACAAAATTATATTTTTGTTGGTAAGTTATATTATGTATATCTAATTATAATGATATTCGATATTACTTACATCATCAAATCTTTCAATTCAGGGTAATTGAAAACTACATATTTGTGCATAGCATGATGCTCTATTGGGGTCAGTCTCCTTTTCACGAATGCTGTGGATAACACCCTGCCCGAACGACAAAAAATACTTAGTTTTTCATCAGCCATAATCTCTCCTCCATCATCATTTCTTGGAGCTTGATTCCATATAGTTTCAACATTCGGACCAAAATAACAGGATGTAAAATTTGATATCTCATCAATAAGATATGCTTCAGCTATGGACCCTTCAACATGCGCCTTGTTACCCACTTTCTGTTTCAGATAATATAAATACCTAGACCATACATGAAAATTAGAAAATAATCCATAAGATTATTGAAAAAATAACGAACGTACCTCTCAAAAGGATACATCCATCGATATTGAACAGGACCACCTACTTTTGCTTCATACGGAATATGAATGGGCAGATGCTCCATGGAATCAAAAAGGGAAGGAGGAAATATTTTCTCAAGCTTACAAACTATTTCAACGATATTTTTTTCCATCAAACTCATGTATTCAACATTTATAGTTTTCGCGCAAATATCACGGAAGAAATTACTAAGTTCCACTAAAGTTTCCCATATATTTTTTGGCAAAAAACGGCCGAAAAGCAGTAGGAAGAAGTCTTTGCATGAATACATGACAATCGTGACTTTTAAATCCAGTAATTTTAGTTTCAGACTCATTGACACATCTTTGAATGTTAGATGCATATCCATCTGGAAAACTTATGTGTTTAACCCACTGACAAACAGCTTTTTGATCTTTTTTTGGAAGACAAAAAGGAGCCTTTGGCTTGCAATAATTACCATTAGAATGTTGAATTAAGCTCATCCACCTTTGCTTGCTACAAATTTTTTCAAGATCAAGTCTAGTCTTCAAATTGTCTTTTGTTGTGTCAGTGTCCATCAACGTGTTGAATATGTTGTCAAAAAAGTTCTTTTCAATATGCATCACATCTAAATTATGACGAATCAAATTTGATTCCCAATAAGGAAGATCCCAAAATATACTCTTACGTACCCAATTATGTGATTCACCAAATCCTGGTATTTTTTGATTACCTGATTTAAATCCAAATACAACATTAGGCAAAGTGCACACTATATCTCTCATCTCAACACCAGAACGACGAGAAGATGGTATATCACGTTCAATGGTATTCTTTTTGAACTTGTCCTTTTGCCTTCTGAATGGATGATTTAATGGCAAAAATTGTCGGTGGCAATCAAAAAAACAAGCCTTTCCTCCATGTTGAAGAGTAAAAGACTTTGTTTTTTCCATACAATAAGGACAAGACAATCTTCCATGTGTACTCCAACCGGACAACATACCATATGCAGGAAAATCACTAATTGTCCATATCAAAGCTGCTCTCAAGAAAAAATTATCTTTTTTGTGCACATCATAAACAAGAACACTTTCCCATAGCTCTAAAAGTTCATCAATCAAAGGTCGTAAGAAAATATCTAAATTCCTACCAGGACCTTTAGGCCCTGGTATGATCATGTTTAGGAACAAAAATGGTTGTTTCATGCACTTCCATGGTGGTAAATTGTAAACTGTCAAAATCACCGGCCAACAGGAATAAGCTTTTGCGGAAGTTCCAAATGTACTAAAACCGTCGGTACATAAACCCAATCGGACATTTCGATCAGATGATGCAAAATCCGGATGTCGACGATCAAATTCTTTCCATGCTTCGCCATCAGCTGGATGAGCCATTGAACCATCACTTGATTTATTATAATAATGCCATGTCATGTCTTTAGCATGATTTGGCGACATGAATATCCTTTTCAATCTTGGAATGATTGGAAAGTATCGAAGTTGTTTTACAGGGATGTTTTTGCAATTATTTCCTATATCTTCGTTCTTGTAACGAGGACTTTTACAAATATCGCATTCAACCTTCATATCATTTTCTTTGTAATACAACAAGCAAAAATTCTGACAAACATCAATTTTGTCATAGCCAAGTCCAAGTGGTTTCAGCATTTTTTTTAGCTTCATAAAAATTTTGAATTAGCTTATGCCCTTCAGGTAGCATGTTGTCAATTAGTGCAGTCATGTCCTTAAAACATGCCTCTGTCATACGTCGTCGAGATTTAAGAGCCATCATTTTCGCACACGCAGATAACTTTGTTTCTTTTTTGCATCCATCCCAAAGTGGTTCATCGGCCGCTTTTAACAGATGTAAAAACTTTTGAGCTTCAACATTTGGTGGTTGCTCTTCGACATCATAACCAACACTCATTACATCTAACACCATATCTTTATATGGGTTGTCGTAATTTGGATTACTTGCATCTTCCTCTGACATTGTTGGTTCATCAACTTCTTCCTCTCCATGAAAAATCCATTTAGAATAAAGCGGAACAAAACCATTTAATAATAAATGCTTCGAAATTTCTTCCTTTAACTAAATTTTTTTGTTTTTGCACATGGAGCATGGACACCTAACAGTTCCTCCATAATTTACTTGTAAAAACGCATTAACAATAAAATTGTTGACACCATTAACAAATTCTAGATTTATATATCCATCTTTAAGCCTACGATACATCCATAAACGGTCACTCATTTTGAGATTAATCCTAGATAGAAATAAAACTTACTTAATATTTAAATGGTAGCAAAATGTTTTTAAACAACAAATAATGATTCAAAGCATATAATCCATAGAAATATATTAACGATAAAAAAAACATGCAGCTTAGTGTTACCATGAATAGATCATTATCAGTATCGACTACTGTATGACTTTATGAATATACTACAGGGTTTAATTACCAAAATGAGTTTCTTATCTTAAATCATGAATTTAACAATTGAATCAAACCAGGATATAAATCATAAATTGTGAATTCAATGAATTCATAGTTTAACGATAAAGTCCATGTTCCATCAATTATTTGCACACAAAAAATTCTGAATGTTGAGACCCACTAAAGACCATAATTTCAATCTTTTAGTAATAATTAGTGACAAAATTATTTTGTCTTTAATTAGACCTTATTTAAAGACAAAAAAGTTTTGGGTCCCTAAAATTTGTTTTAAAATTAATATATTGTTGTAGTGCCAATTCTCATCGCCAAAAATCTTCTCCGATATGGAAGATGAATCAGAGATTGAAGAAAATATTCCTTTGGTTGGAGATATTAAGGATCATATAGTTAGAACAGGTAATTAATATTTCCCCTTTACCTGTATCTTTTTAGTTACATGAATTATCATAGTGTTTATAATGAATTTGGATCCTGATTTGTAGAGTAGACACAGAAGTATACCATTGAATTCAATTCTCACAGGATGATAATTCATAAACTTTTACCTATACATGATGACAATTAATGATACAATAAGCATACGAAATCTATGCTATCATATTTGTTCATCAACAATCCATATCCGTAGCGTTATTTTTATAATCACTGATAAATAAAAAATAGTATTTAAAAGGGTTATTATCAAAACAGTTTCTAGTTTTATGGTGAAACAGGAGAAACAAACTTACTAAAGCAGGTGGTAAAAGCTTTGAAAATTCTTTAAAACCAAAGCAAAAGAAAAGGCAGAGTTAGAAGAGGCAAATGAGGCTTACTATTATTGAGTTTGACGATGCATTCATGCGTATAAAATAATTGTACCAAAGGCTTTTTTAAGCTACAAGCAACAAGTTCCCACAAGACTGGTTTACCTTTTGTCAGTTTGCTGCAACAATAAAACCAAGAAGCAACTAAATTGATTGGCAAGGATGTTTACTTTATATTCATAATTATTGGTGTCATTTTGACTATTCACAGTAATCAATTACCTCTTAAACTTTAGATTAATTTAAAATCGTACCAAGTAAACACACTTATATTTGTTTCCTTTTGGAACTGAAAATAGGAACTGTACGAACAGCATCAGCGCATATAATAACAGCAGCGATAGGATCAGGGGTTCTATCCCTAGCATGGAGTGTGGCTCAGTTGGGTTGGATAGCAGGACCCTTTGCAATAATGTTTTTTGCAGCTGTTACATTGATTCAATCAAGTATACTGGCTGACTGTTACAGATCTCCAAATTCCGAACATGGTCATATTCGAAACAGATCATATATGGATGCAGTCAAGTTCAACTTAGGCGAGACCAGCATGCTGATATGCTGTGTTCTATAGCAGTTGGGCTTGTTTGAAATTGCTATTGCTTATACTATAACTTCTGCTTCTAGCATGAGGGCAATTCAGAAATCCATTTCATGTTTGATATCTTTAGCTAATATAAAATAAATAGCTTATAAACATATATAAAATTCGTAAATTAGGTGCTGAAAAATACTTTGAATAATGTCACAAGCATATACATACGTGAATGGATATCAAATTTTTAGTTAATATATTTTAGTTATGAATACCAATCACTAATGACAAATAAATGCATTCAATATCTCCTTAAGTCATCTTTTAAGTTGCAGCAATCCTTTAGTTATTGTGCTTCTTAAAATTCTTCGTATGTAACAGTAGATTATTTATATGTTACATATGTTGGGTAGTTGGTTTTCAAGTCTACTGCTACTAGCCTGGCTTTCAGCTTTAATGCGACATTAGGTAGATACCACTTAGTTCACTTCAACTAGCAGTCGAACCACAGTTGACTTTAGTTCTCTCATTAACCTAGACACCCAACGCTCAGTTAATCAACTTTAGCCAATCATTCATCCATTTAGCTTCACTTAATCGTGTCCAACAATTCATGCTTCAGTCATACGATCAGGCACTCCCAATTGTTCGTTCAGCTGCTTCTCTTATCCTCCATTTTGTAATGTTGCACTACAAGTCCTTCAGCTATTACAACAAATAGCAGGTCAACTCTAAGCACACAGTAGCAATTTGTTAGCCCAACACCCAGCAACTCACTCGTCACAAAATCAGTCAGCTCTACTTCTCCACTCATACAACAGCTCACTTCAGCCTGCAATAGAACCTGCTAGCGTAGTGTTGCATTATGGACGTGTAGCATAACAAAAACCTGAATCCTTTAGTTGTAGTGGTTTTCTAGTATTCAGTAGTATCATTTTTTTTCTAATCTTCATGCAATGATTTCTGACCATTTTATCACCAAACTTAGGCTGAGTGGGTGCAAGTGAAGAATCAATCGGGTGACTGGATATTTGCAGGCCCAATACTTGGAACTTTTGTTTGTAACATCGGTGACATGCTTAAGGTTATATTCATATTAAGATTTTTCATTATGATATACACTACATATTATTCAATTGATTCTTGTTATAAGTTTTAAATATTGTTGATCCGACATTACATGATCAATAACTCTCCAAAATACGTATTTCTATTGCTTTCTTTTACAAGGTGTGAATGCACTGTTTCTATATGATCTTTATAATTTTTACAAGGCATGAAAACACTGTTTGTATATGAATTGAAATGGAAAATCATCTTAACACCAATAGAGAGATTTGGAGGTTAACCAACCATGCACTCGATAACCAGTTCCTATGTTATTCATTTATAGAGTTTCCAATAAGCGCTTACATGAACAGTAATTATATTTTGTTTAATACCTCATCTTACAATATAATAGAACCAATTTCCTAGTAAATACCACCAGTCACTTACGCTAAATGTAAGTATGTTGGATACAATCTGTACATCAGTAAAATAAGAGTGAATGGTGAAAGTTTCTGTAAATCTTTTAAATATCAAAAGATAAGATGACCTGAGAGTTGAGATGTAGGTGATTAAAATGAAAAAGATACAAAATTTGATTGAAATTGATAATCTTATAAAATGGGAAAACTCAAATGATTTTAGTTTATTTCTTATTGATGCGACGACTTCTTCAGTTTAGAACAAAGTTTTATATATGCGGGATAAAGTTAGCAAACAAATTAAACTATTGGAGTTTTTTTAATAGTCAACAAAATATGTCTTGGTTTCTACGAGTCGATCGACCACCCTTGTGTATTGAACAATCAGTTGTGTTGTAGTTAGTTTTTTCTTTCTTTCAAATCGTTGGATATGTTAAACTCAAAAGGTTTCTTTGAAAATTTTACCATGAGAAAATGAATCAACGACCTCTCATTAAAAAATAGTGTTGTTTCTAGAAATACCGAAGTTCAGATTTCATACAAAATCTGAAATATGTACTAGTGGCTAGTTGGTTGACCAACTAATTAAAAATTGATTTTATTATAGAAAAAAGTTATCGCTAATAAATGTATGTTTCCAAAAACTTATATCCAAAAGGTAAACAATCACTTGCTGCACATGACAAGAAAAAATTGGAGTTGTCATTGCAAGCATACATAGTAGAAAGAGGCTACGAACTATGCGTATAACATTTTCTTTCTTTCATTGTTGGATCAAAAATGGATTATAGTTGTTGTGTGTTTGATATATGATAATTTGCATCTTAGATGCTTGTATTTGCTATAATGAATCATGTCTTTTCAATTTACAAAATGTGAAATAAGCAATGTTTTTTTTCCCAGATCTGCATTTCTATTATCATGTAGAGAAAATAGACCTGAAACACGATCAATCTATATACAATTAAATGTTGATATATATGATCCTTATTACATGAGTTTGGATATATACTATCTCAATTTCTTACGCACGAGTTTAGGTAAAATTATTTAGGACAGATGATTTTATGCAGCAGAATCACATATATTATATACACGTTGCAGCAAACAAGCTTACTATTGCTGGGCAGGTAAATTGGAACTCGTATTATATTGGTGATATGTTACGACTTGTAATAGAAGAATTTTTGTCTTCTTAGGTTTTGCTGGAAAGAAAAACATACATATAAAACAGCCATTAACAAAGGACACAACATTGCACCACTAATTCAAAATATAACAAGCAGACTCTTATATTCAAACTCTTGGTACTGTAGTGAATGAAAATAAAAATCACTAAATCGAACAAAAGATAAGGATGGCCTTAGAAAGTACCTTGTTTTGATATGACAATAATCTAACTAAATTGGCTGCCACTTTCACAGTTGCAGGGGATTCTGCAACAAAAAATATAAAACGAGTGACATTAACGTGCTAAATGCATTCACATAGCATGTGATGAAAATGAAATATACAATTCTCCTTTTTCTATATATTATTATTTCAACTTTGTATATTGTTTTGATATGACAATAATATACAGTTCTACTTTTGTTTCCGTTTACCTATACTTTTGTTTGCCTTTACGTCTACTTTTGTTTGACGTCCTAATTCTTTGCAAAATCTCTAAGTTAGATTCTTGCAGTAAACACGGACTTAGATTAATTGATGGATTTAGGTTGACCCTGTAGGAGAGTTGGAGGTCGACAAAGGACCATCATACACACATTCGCTTAAATATTGCTTATTGTAACATTAACCCTATTTATTTAGTAATAATTAGTGACACCATCATTTCATGTTTAATCGGACCTTAATTAAAAGATCAAAAAGTTTTAAATCTCCAAAATTTGTCTTAAAATTAATATTTTGTTGCAGTGTCATAACCTATTACATTAACAGGTCCAATACTATAATCTTGTAAAAAGTACGACTTTAGAATACAATAATTATATAACTCAATGGCATAAAATAAGAACATAAAAATGATTGTACACTTACCTAAGCACCAGTGTGTAGTATCCAAATGCCAAGGCTCACAAATTTGTTATAGGATCAAATGCTAGCTTGCTCATTTCTATAGAAAAAATACCAAAAGTAACCATATGTTTAAAATGCAATATATGCATGTTGAAAAAGAACAATCAAAAACATAATACATGGAAATTAGAAATTAAGGATTAGACTTCATTCATTTTCATACCAAACTCTTGCTGTTCCATTATTGTTAAATCTTCCTCATAGTTAATTTATATGTACAAAAAGTATTGCGCAGCCAACCATTGGTGCATACAAGGACTGAACAATCATAGGTGTCAATGAACTTCTAAATGGATCAAGGATGCGTCTACCAGTGCTAAATGTAGATTTCGACGCTACCGTAGACATGAGGACAGTTAAACATCGTGATTCATTGTGGATATGATGCGAAATTTTTAACAATTTTCTTCCCAATATTTCAAAATGTAAACTCTACAGAATCTACTTCATTTTCTTTATTAAGATATATTTCTCCAATTTAGACTTTCGTACTCCACAGTTATGCAAGGATTTCAATTTTTTAAACAATCTCTTAAATCAATTATGCCTTCATCCTTTTCAATTTTACTGTCCACTTTATTAAACTAAGTAAAGCTTCTTTAATTTTCTTTGTACTCATCAAATAGTTCAAATATGGCATTATTGTAGGGATTTTTTTTTTAATTTGAGCGGAAGCGGTTTATTTGTTCAGAATCTAGTATTGCCTATTTAGATATCAATGACACTTAAAAAGAATTATGCAGTCTCACAGAAAAATAACAGAAATAGAAGACAGGAAGATTTAACGTGGTTCGGATATGAATATCCTACGTCCACGGAGACCCAACAACTTTTTATTTCACTAAAAAAGAGAGTACAAAAGAAAGAGGAAAGAATAATGGTGGATACTACACTTGCTTGTTCATATGAAGATAAAGTTCCTTCATTTATATAGACTTGATAATGAAGGGTTGCTTGGAGATTAAGCAAATCAATTTTCTGATTACGCAGATATCTTTCCAATTTGCGTGATTTGATTTTAGTATAAATAGATGGCGTGATCTTCGTTTTCATATCTTTCCTTTATTCTCCATGCCTAATAATTTATTTCTTCATATAGCAGAATAATTCATTGATTTACTAATTAATTAGTTTCCTTAAAATATCCTTTCATATATCAGCTAAATTAATTGATTTGATTGAATCAATTAATTAATTTCTTTCCCTTTTAATGAACATTTGAATCATCCAAATTCAACACTCCACCTTGATTCAAATATAACAATCTCTCTTCATCACCTTATCATCAAATAATCAACATATAAGTTGTTGGGTCTAGCGCCCCATGGCGCTCAAGTAACAGGTATCAAACTGATCAAGTTTGAGCAATGCTCAAACTTGTCCTTAGGAAGTGACTTTGTCATCATATCTGAAGGATTATCCAAAGTACTCACCTTCAACAATTTGATCTTTCTTCGTTCTTCCTCAAGCATAAGAAAGAAACCTCTAACATCAATGTGCTTCGTCCGTGAACTATAAGCTTGATTTTCTACAAGATGAATTGCACTCTGACTGTCTGAAAATAGCTCTACTGTCTGCTGCACCATTGAAAGATCATCCAACAACTGAAGTAAGTACAATCCTTCCTTTGTTGCTTCCACAATCGATATCAACTCTGCTTCGGTAGTCGATAAAGCTACGATAGATTGCAGCTTTGATCTCCATGAAATCGAGCCTATGTCAAGTGTAAAAACATAGCCCGACACTGACTTCCTAGCATCTCTATCCCCAGCGTAATCAGAATCACAGTATCCTCTAAGAAAGATGTCACCATCCACTCCACCATATGACAAGCCCACCGAAGAAGTGCCTCGAAGATATCTAAGAATCCACTTCACAGCTTGCCAATGCTCTTTGCCTGGGTTAGACATATATCGACTCACAACACCCACTGCATGGGCCAAATCTGGTCTTGTGCACACCATCGCATACATAAGACTACCAACAGCACTAGAATAAGGTATATCAGCCATATACCTTTTGTCTTCTTCCGATGAGGGAGATAAGTCTTTTGACAACTTAAAATGAGAGCCTAATGGAGTGCCAACCGGTTTAGCTTTCTCCATTCCAAATCGAGCGAGGACCTTCTCGATTTACTGAGCTTGAGTGAGCCTTAACTCTCTCCGCTTCCTATCCCTGCTTATCTCCATACCCAATATTCTTTGTGCCTTTCCCAAATCCTTCATGTCAAACTCTCTACTGAGCTCCGCTTTCAACTCCTTAATTCTGGCCATACTCCGAGATGCAATCAGCATGTCATCAACATATAACAACAAATAAATCATATCACCATCACATCTCCTGAAATAAACACACTGGTCTTTGAAACTTCTGGAGTATCCCTGTGAAAGCATAAACTTATCAAACCTCTTATACCATAGTCTAAGAGACTGCTTCAGTCCATATAGAGATTTATTGAGTTTGCAAACATAGTCTGGCCTGCTACTGTCAATGAACCCTTCCGGCTGCTTTAAATAAATCTCCTCATCCAGATCACCATGCAAGAATGCAGTTTTGACATCTAGTTGCTCTAATTCCATATCATAATGAGCAACCAATGCCAAAAGAATACGAATAGAAGTATGCCTAACCACTGGAGCAAAGATATCATGATACTCTACCCCTTTCTTCTGAACATACCCCTTTGCGACTAACCTTGCTTTGTATCTGAGATTACCATTTTCGCCGTCTTTCACTCTATAGATCCACTTGCATCCAATAGCTCTCTTGTCGGTGGGAAGAGGCACCAAATCCCAAGTATGATTTCTCTGCAATGATTTAATCTCCTCCTCCATAGCAACTAACCAACTGGAACCGTTAACTGATGCGATGGCTTCTCTATAATCACAGGGCTCATCATGGACAACATTCAAAGCATATGTTGCCATATCATCGAAGTTAATATCTTCGATGCTCAATCCAACAAACTCATCAAGCCACTTAGGCTTTCTTCTTTTTCTGACAGGCCTAGGTTCTGAATGAGCTCCACCTTGAGTTTGATCCTCTGTACCAACATTAATATTATCCTCATCAACCACGGTGTCATCGGAAACACCATTTGAACGTTTATGGAAAGAATCAACAGATGACTTGTTTTGTGTCTGGTATTCTTCACATGTCCTCTCATTGTCATCCGATGAGGAAGGCTCCACCTTCAACATAGCCTTCTCATCAAAAGTCACATGCCTGCTCATAACGATCTTCTTGCTAATAGGACACCACAACCTATATCCCTTCACTCCTCTCCTATAACCTAGAAAAATACACTTCCGAGCTCTAGGTTCCAGCTTCCCTTTGCTCTCGTGCACATAAGCTGGGCAACCAAACACTTTGAGAAATGAATAGCTGACAGACTCTCCTTTCCATACTTCTTCAGGGATCTTCATATCTATGGCAGTGGAAGGTGTGCGGTTGATGAGGAAAGCCGCCATAGATAAAGCTTCAGCCCAAAATCCCTTCTTCAATTTAGCAGTCAGTCTAAGGCATCTTGTTCTCTCCAATAATGTCCGATTCATCCTTTCTGCAACTCCATTAGACTGGGGGTCGCCTGGTGTGGTGTAATGCCTCTTAATGCCTTCAGACTCACAATAATCGATGAATTCCTGTGATACAAATTCACCGCCATTATTTGAACGGAGAACTTTCAATTTCTTCCCTGACTGCTTCTCAACTATAGATTTCCACTTCCGAAACTTGGCAAAGGTTTCACTCTTTGACTGAAGAAAGTATACCCATACTTTACGAGAGAAATCATCTATAAATGAAACAAAATATCTGGCTCCACCTAAAGACGGACAAGGGGAGGGACCCCAGACATCTGTATGAACATACTCCAAGACAGCTTTTGCTTTATGCTCTCCTGTACCAAAAGAAATCTTCGTCTGCTTTCCAAGAACGCATCCTTCACAAAAACCAAGTTTTGAATGATGAACTCCATCAATCAATCCTCGTTTTCTCAACTCATCCATGCTGCGCTCACCGATGTGACCCATCCGTAAGTGCCATAATCTGAAAGAATCCGAATCAACAGATGTAACAGAAGCTGATTCACCAATTATAGTAGTGCCCTTTAGTAGATAAAGATTTCCTGCCCTCACACCTCTCATAACAATCATGGAACCCTTCGATATCTTCATTTTCTCTCCTTCCACTACAATCTTCAAGCCAAGTCTACTTAACGCCCCAACAGAAATCAAGCTCCTCCTCAAATCAGGTACATGTCTAACATCGGTGATCGTACGAATAACACCATCAAACATCCTAATCATCACGCTACCAACACCCACCATACGGCAAGAAGCATCATTGCCCATCAGAACTTCTCCTCCATCAATTTCACGGTAAGTGGAAAAGCAGTTCCTATCAGGTGTCATATGATAGGATGCGCCAGAATCAATCAGCCATAAGTTGCTCTTCCCAGAAGAGCCAGAAGCTGTAAATACATCGGTGTCACTTTCTGTATCTGATTTCTCTGCTGTAGAAGCTGAAGCTTGCTTTGGATCTTTTCTTCTACCTTCAAGCTTGGGACATTGTGCAATGAAGTGCCCTGGTTTTTACAATAATGGCAAGTCAAATTCTTAGGCCCCCTAGACTGAGACCGTGAATAATTCCGTCCTCCACCTTTCTTCGTCCTGCTTTGGCCTCTACCTCTCTGAACAGATAAGCCTTCAGTATCACTATCCAAGCTAGTGCTCGCCAATCTACCTCTTAATACTTCATTATGAAGACCAACCTTTACATCAGATAGGCTAATTTTACTGCGGCCATAAATCATGGAATTAACAAAAGCAGTATACTCCTTAGGCAAGGAACATAAGAGGATCACAGCTTGAGCCTCATCAGTAATATCAACTTCCGCTGCCTTCAGGTTCATAATCAAAGTCGTCAAAGCATCTACATGCTCCATGAGATCAGCTCCAGGCTTCATCTTGAACGAATAAAGTTGTTGCTGAAGAATAATCCGATTAGTGAGAGACTTGTCTTGATATGCATCCGATAAT
Organism: Allium cepa; assembly: GCA_030765085.1. Classification (NCBI taxonomy): domain Eukaryota; kingdom Viridiplantae; phylum Streptophyta; class Magnoliopsida; order Asparagales; family Amaryllidaceae; genus Allium; species Allium cepa. Next base: position 556,718,757 of record CM060935.1, read on the forward strand.
GCATCCCATAGTTCTTTCGCCGTCTTCTTTTGAGAGAATTCTCTAAGAACTTCATCTGAAAGGCTCAACTGAATTGTTGTAAGAGCTTCATCTTCCATCTCTTCCAAATCAGCTGCATCAATATCTTTCAATTTCTCAGGCGCAGAAACAACCTTGTAAGTCTTCTCCTTCTTCAATACAGCCTCCATCTTCATCTTCCAAGTACCAAAATCTTCTTTTCCGTCAAAACGTGTTACTCCATAATTGACACTAGATCTGCCAACAGACTTACTAGAAGTAGCCATTAATATCCAAACAGAAACAATAACACTAGCTCTGATACCAAACTGTAGGGATTTTTTTTTAATTTGAGCGGAAGCGGTTTATTTGTTCAGAATCTAGTATTGCCTATTTAGATATCAATGACACTTAAAAAGAATTATGCAGTCTCACAGAAAAATAACAGAAATAGAAGACAGGAAGATTTAACGTGGTTCGGATATGAATATCCTACGTCCACGGAGACCCAACAACTTTTTATTTCACTAAAGAAGAGAGTACAAAAGAAAGAGGAAAGAATAATGGTGGATACTACACTTGCTTGTTCATATGAAGATAAAGTTCCTTCATTTATATAGACTTGATAATGAAGGGTTGCTTGGAGATTAAGCAAATCAATTTTCTGATTACGCAGATATCTTTCCAATTTGCGTGATTTGATTTTAGTATAAATAGATGGCGTGATCTTCGTTTTCATATCTTTCCTTTATTCTCCATGCCTAATAATTTATTTCTTCATATAGCAGACTAATTAATTGATTTACTAATTAATTAGTTTCCTTAAAATATCCTTTCATATATCAGCTAAATTAATTGATTTGATTGAATCAATTAATTAATTTCTTTCCCTTTTAATGAACATTTGAATCATCCAAATTCAACAATTATTAACTAGTTGAACCACATATGTGGAGGGGTAAAGAGCTTCTAATGAAAACTTTATAAATCCAAATCTCCAACAAGAATCAATGACAACAGCAATATAAGTAATTAAACGTATGTTTTTCCCAAACAGTCCAATATTTATCATACTCCTCTTTCATTTTTCTGCTGGCACGTAATAAAATCAAAGTTCCTCTTTCAGATTAAGATGATTTGGGAATGATTGTTGAAAATAAAATGATAAAAAATAAAAGTAAAAATCAAAAACTTAGAAATCCGCATACAACAGGCAGTAGATCAATTAGAAATTGAAAAACAAACCTTTATGTTCTTCAGATGTACACATCGACAGCTCATCTTTGTTCAGTCGTGATTAAAGCAACGAGGATTCGCTTGAAGGAGGATCGAGTTGTATAATTTTTTGGGGAAGAAATTTTTTGGAGGCGGCTAGCTAGGTTTGTTTCTACGTGTGTTATTTTTGAGGATTTTTTTTTGTGCGTACGTGGGTAGGGGTGGAACCAGTTACATAATTAAAAGCATTTTAATTTTGTGCGTGTGTTATTTTACGTTGAGACTAAATTATAAGATTATGGTTTAATTTTCTTAACAATTAATTAAAAGCATTTTATGTTGAGACCCAATAAAGACCACAGGTTCAATTTTTTAGTAAAAATTAGTGACCCCATCATTTTGTATTTAATTAGACCTTATTTAAAGACCAAAAAGTTTTGGGTCTCTAAAATTTGTCTTAAAATTAATATTTTGTTGCAGTGTTATGAGGATGTGTTGCACTGACAGGGTAAGCAAGCGCAAAGTGATAACTTGAAGGCTCAAACACAATGTGCATGGGCATAGGTCTAGGCAACAAACGCATATTATCAGTCTCAAGCATAGGCATAGGGTCAACTATAGGATGAGTTGGAGGTGGAGTGGAAAAGTTTTCAAATTACATGACATACTTTGGTCGGTTATTCGGGAGAGATGATGATGATGACTCACGTCTTCGTAGTTCCTCTCCACTTAGATACGATTAGAGTCGTCTTATATATACTTTGATATATGTGCCTAAGATGTATTCTGTAATATGATTCAGGTTTTATGTAATATGATTCACGTTTTATGTACTCTGATACATGTTTGCACTCTGTATTTAATTTACTTATTATGTGCCCTTATTCTTTTATATTGTGCGAATGATAATTTCTGCATGCACTCGAGACATATTATATTCAGTAGCCGTTATTGAGTTGTCTTCTCATAAACTTTAGCATTTAGGATACCGCTAAGCAATGAGTCTCATAGTCATTCAGATGTCCTATAATGTACTGTAGGCATTATTGAGTTGTTGCAGTTATGTTCTTTATCCTTTAGCATGCTGCGAAGTGATGATTCATAGTCGGCCAATGAGTTGACTTACCACTTACTGTGGCCATTATTGGATTATTTCAATCATGTTCTTTAGGCTTTAGTAAATTGCCAAGCGATTAGTTATACTAAATCGGTGATTTGTCCTATCGCATACTGTAGAAATTATTTAGTTGTTTCTTTAGCCTTTAGCATACTTCCAAGCAATGAATCATAGTCTGCAGTGACTTACATGCAAACAAACCTCTAACACAAAAATATCACTTCTCAAATTCAATATGGAAGATTACAGCCATATTTTCTTCCTCCACCTACACCTATGTATGTCCTTTAAACCACGACGTCCATTGAATCCATCATTTCCTAAACCACCAACCTAGTGGAATGTCAATATGCAAGAAAGAAACTTTGAAGATTTAGGTGAGCATGGGAGGCAGTTACATGAGCTTAGAATATAAGAAGAAGAGAAAACATGATAGGGAGAAGAACGGAGAGTCCAACAACGACACAGACAAAAGATAACAGGAACAACGTAACCATCAACTAAAAAGACAACAAGTGGTTAATTCTCCTCCAATTTACTATAGATGTGGAGTATCAATTTTGTACTCGTCATCAGAAACCGAAATAGCATCACTGTAGCCACTTTAGATGCTCCAAATTACCAAATGGTAATGGGTTATAGGAATGGATTGATGATCGACAATTTCAACCACTCATTGATTACGCCATTGAAATTGAAAGTGGGATAGCATTACTGCGTAATAGGCTCAATTCACTACAATTTCAAGGAGGTCATAGACATAACTAATCTAGGACATTTTAGTCATGGTTTATGTTTATGTCAATGGTTGTGTATGTTTATGTGAGAATTGTTGTTATTATTTATGTTTATGTAGGGCTATGTATGTTCTGTCATGATTGTAGTCGGTTATATTTATTTATGTCTATTAAAAATGATTGCATTGGACTTGAAAAACATATATTACATAGAAAGTAATGGAACTTAAAAATACAAGGAAATAAAAAATTGAACTTAAAACATACATGGTACTTAAAAATAAAATAAAATACATAAAAGTAAATAAATAGAAGATTCATAGTACCTAAAGTTCATATGCAGCATGTCCATTATAGCTTGTATGACGTTTAAAATGATAAGGCAGGTCATAAGTTGTTTCAGACAACTCAAAATCATTTCCTGTATCACTTCAGCTATAATTTTTCGATATCTTTGACAAACCTCTGTAAATGTGGCCTACATACTTCCATTATCCATATACCTTAGCCACTTCCTATAATCCGGACATTTATATAAGCTACCATTGACTAAAAATTTATCCAACCTTTAAATTATAATTGGGTGTGGCAATTATTAAAGTTTATTCACTAATAGTTTGATTTTAAAATGAAAAAAAGAGGAAGTAATATGCGTAGTAAGTAAACAGACACAAAACTTAAAGCAGGTCAATCTATGTTGATCTATATCTACTATGAGGATTTTATTATTACTTCTCTTCTCTTAGAATAGCTTGGATTACAAGAGACAATAAGAAGAATATAAATGCTTGAGAGCTTGATATGTTCAACCCTTGTAAAAATTCATGTCTGGTATATTTATGGATGCTGGAATTTAAATTATACCATCGAGATTGTGTCGCAAAGGTCAAGGAATTGCTTTCGGCCGTTGATTTAGTCGTTCGATTGATCTATAGGCAACTATGATACTTGCAAGATTATATGGCTTAGATGATCGCCCATTGGCAATCCGTACTTGAGCATGCCTTGTTCAGAGACATGCAGCATAACAGGAAGTGGTTATCCAGTGGCGCTTTGCTATGGTGGTAGCAAAGGACAATGTGTGGTTTGTAACACCTCCAATTTTATTGACATTATTCAAGAGATTTAATTAGAATAAATTAAATAGAATAATGTAGATAAGGAGATTGAGGTTGATTAACACGCTAGGGGGCCTTGCTTATTAAAACTAATGAACTTATATAAATTGTTAGGAAACTAGATATAAGGGCATTAGGGTAAATAGCCGTTCATATTTTCCACCTTTATACTATCTTTCTTAGACCTGCGCGTTCATTTTTATCTCAAACAAAATTTTAAGACATAAGAAGCGAGCAAGCCCGGCCATTAGAAAGAGGAGAAGAGAAAATCAATTAAAAGCTAGGATTCAAGTTAGAAGGAATCAATCTCAATCATACTTCAATTTCCTTATCCAATCTAAGGTGAATCGTAATTTCTACATCTCTATTTTGATTTTAACATTATATGATTTTTGATTTAAGGATAAATCTATCTTATGATATATTGAATGATGATATGCTTGTTTATGATTATATATGGATTAAACATGGTTGTTTAAAAGGTACACATACACGGTTTTAGGGTAAAACCGACATGAAGTGATTTTTAAATGTCAAGGAAATATTTTATGTTATAGAAAACATGATTTTGGAGACGATTTTCAATTTTCATAATTTTTTGAGTATATATGGATTTTATATATATTTTATAGTGAAGAAAATGATTTATTGGGTTATAAATTAATTATGGCTAAAATAAAGATTATTTGGGTTTGAGATTTTTATATGTTGGAAAACATATTAAAATAGATTTTCTGAGAATTTTCTAGATTTTTCCCAAGTGTTTTGATGATTATATAAAATTATTTAAGGTATGAGATTTAAATGTTTTATATATTTAATTAAGTAAAAGGGGCATTTTATAAAATAAAATTATTATTTATATTTTTGGAAATTTGTGACAGCATTTTTATGAAAAGAAATTGTTAACCATTAAGAATTTTACAAAGAAAGACGGGTTAGTTGAAAGTTATCCTTTTAAGTTAAAAAAAAGAAATCATACTTTTAACATGTTTCAGCCTTTTACAGTAGTAAACCTTCCGACCTAGAGTTTTCGACTAAGATGAAGGGTTATAGCTTTTGACAAAGTCAAACCAATGCATAAGGTACCAAGTTGCCTGGTACGTAATGAATTGGACAGAGTCGAAGGGTTCTTAGTCGAAAGGTTGATAGCCAAAGAGGTTGGGGTATGTTTGTTTTACAAACCAAAAGCTTTCGCCTGGTTTGCTTTTGAATTATAGCTTTCGACTTGGTTGCTTTCAACCAGGTCAAATGTTTAAAAGAAAAGTTTTGAACCTTTAGACAAAGTCGAAAGGTTATTGCTGTTTTACTACTATTTTGATTTGGAAAACCTTTCAACAATGTCGAATGGTTACCGCCATTTATCATTGTTTTATTTTGAACCTTTTGACATAGTCGAAAGGTTATAGCCGCTTTTTCCAACCTTTCGAAGTCGTTGCTTTCGACAAAAACGAAAGGTTTACTTGTTTTAAAAACCAGCTGCTTCTCCCATTTATTTCGAAAGGTGTTAAAGCCTTCGATTTAGGTGATTTTCCTTTGTTTTATAAATTGAAGTATAACCCAAGATTTTGAAGGAGTTGCTTTAAAAAGGCGGAGGTCCATTGTTTTAAATGAAATGTTTTAAAGCTTTCGAAGCAGACCTTCTGACAAGGTCGAAAGGTTGCTTCTATTGTAGTCGAAAGGTTTTAAAAGAGGACCTTCCGCATATTTTAACATGGACCCGGTAAGTCTTCGAAAATTTTATATTTTAAGAGTTAAATGCTTTTGAAAGGTTTGAATTGCTGAATGGTTTCAATGGTTTCAAAAGATTTGAATTCGAAAGGTTGTTTTGAAGACCTTTCAACAAGGTCGAAAGGTTTGATTTTAAAAGATTTGAAACCCCATACTCTAAATTTTAATGGAACACCCATTGCTTATAAAAATGAGTTTTGTAAGGGTTTTAAGTATGAAATCTTGAAGAAGTATTGCCTTGATAAAAATATAAGTTAAAGGTGTTAACAATGTTTTATGATATGTATTTCAAGGACCTTGAACCCACAGGAGGGGTATTGTTAATTACTGTTTTACTTCTTTAAATATGAGTATATTCACATGATAACCCATAACTGTATTTCAGGGAAAAAAGGGGTAGAAGAACCAGTCGGTTAACTCAAATAGTAAATATAGATTACATAAACTCGTGAATGAATAGAATTGCATCCTTGGAGTCCAGATGACCAGAAATGTAGGATGCCTAAAATTTGTAGTTATTGGAGGTAAACCAAAACGTTCATAGTAAACCCATGAAAACTATGATAAGGTAGTTATTGGTGCATACCAAGAGGTTCATAGTAAACCCATGAAAACTATGATAAGGTAGTTATTGGTGCATACCAAGAGGTTCATAGTAAACCCATGAAAACTGTGATAAGATAGTTATTGGTGCATACTGAAAGGTTCATTGTTAACCCATGAAAACTATGCATAAGGACAGTTATCAGTGGCTAATTGGTTTGTAGTGAGCCCATGAAAATTATATTCGAGTTAAGAATTGACATCGGTCAATGGGTCCTGGTAAACCCATGAAAACTAGGATAAGAGTGTGGTTAATGGAAGCAGTAGGTTCCTAATCAACCCATGAAAACTAGGATTTGCAGTGAGTTATTGGATAAGTCTATAGGTTCCTAGTCAACCGATGAAACCTAGCATAAGGTGATTAGTTATTTGAATGACTAATAGGTTCAGGAGGACACATGAATTAAGTAAGTTAAATGGCAGGAGCCTATTGGTTCCTAGTAACCCCATGAAAACGATTAATAGGACATGGTGTCTATTAGTTATAACAAGGTTATTAGTAAACCCATGAAAACTAAAAAGGCTAATGTTACCCTAGAAACTATAATTATGACAGGGTGTTAGATTAAACTAGGAATGAGAAAATCTTATTTATTTACAAGTATGCATAACATCATAAAGTTTTGGAATGTATGTTTTAATCATTATGGATGTAGGAGCACAGAATTAGGTTTTTGAAAAGGTTTTAGGAAACTAGTGAGGGGAAAACCGATTTCACAAGCGGCATGGTCTCTGTAACGACCCAGAGTTTCAGTCATTTGAAATTCAAATATTTAATTAATTTTAAATATTCACAAGTTAATTTTATAAGTTAAATAATTTAAATTTCGAATATAGTGATTTAGTTGGATAATTAAATTGTTAACTTAATATTTGAAATTGTGTAAATAATTGGAATTTGAATTTAATGTGAATAAAATGATTTGTAAAGTTGAATTAAATTCTATTTGAATTAGAATGATGTTAGAGAACTTTTAATTGAATTAAAAGTTAATTTGTAGAAATTGAATATTATAATATTTAATTAACATGCAAAAATAGGCATTTTTCACACTCTCTCGGATTTCGACGAAACTAGTTTCATTGGATCCGTAATGTTATATTATTGTAGGATTTTAAATTTTGCATCAATCGGATTTACGATTTGTCTAGGGCAAGCTAAAACACATAGAAATTTGATTAAGTAAATTTTAAATTTAAATAAGTCGATTTAAAAACCTATCTTTCAAATACGATCGAATTGGCTTTCGATATATATTCTATTGTGTTCGGAATAAGAGTAAAACATTATAAATGCTAGGCGGTATGCTACATTTCGAGTTTGAAAAAATTTCTTGTGAATAGTGTCGTGAAATTTTCTATAAAAGGACGTTATAATTTCACTTTTTCATAAACGAAACCAAAGCTAGGGCTAGCCGCCATCGACATTCCAATGGCCAGAAATTCACACGCTTCCTTCCCCATTTTCTCCAAATCCACCGACTATTTCGAAAAGTGCTGAACTATAAAAATGAAGAGGACGATGAGAGCTTCGATTTCAACGGTGATGATCGCAACGAAGGAGATGACCGATGGCAAATCGACCACAAACGTCGGGATTTTGTGCATGTTTTTCAAAGCATAGCCGTGATCGAGTTGTACGAGATTCTCGGCGAAGGTGGAGCTCGGCTTTGGCTTCGTAATGGTGGTGGTAGATCGACCTGAAATCGATCGTATATGGCGCAAAAATTTAAGGCTTGACGGCGGCCAAGGTTCTTGCTCGTGATTTTTAACGTAAGGGGGAAGATGGATTTAATGGCCAGATGATAATCTATGAAAACGTGCGGCCTTGATTAAGTGGGTTTTAAAATAAAAATAAAAGTTTAAATTTATATATTTTTTAAATTTGTATAAACTTTATAACGTCATAACTTCTTCATAAGAGGTTCGTTTTTTACGAAACGAATTGCATCGATTTCGTATTGACGAGACCTAAAGCTTGTTTGGAGTTTATTGAAGCTAGTGTAAATTTTGGATAAGAATTAAACAGCTATTTAATTTTATTCGGAATAAAACACTGCAACTGTTATTGGAAGCAATGTGAGTACAACTCACTCTTTCTGACTCACTGATATTTCAGTGAGAATAAATTTATTTTACGATGATTGATGATTTTTTGGATGATATATGATATATTGTCTATATATTGATTAGTATTTGGATATATTCCTGCCTATTCGAGCAGATGAGACCCTATACGTTCCCGTGTATAAGCAGATGACCCTTTGTACGTGCGCCTGCCTTGAAGCGGACATTGCACACATATTCTAATGTGCATATTTATTGCAGGTGACAGGTTAGAGGGATTCAACTGGATTTCTCACTATTGTTGATTTATTTACAGATACTGTGATATATTATCTTATCATATGATATATGATATTTTGGATGTCAGGATTGATGTGATTGATGTATTTAGTGTTGTTGCAGCATTGGGCCAATTTTGGAAATTTTAAAAATATTAAAGGGATGATTTCCAAATTTAAAAGGATTTTCAAGTGATTTTGCAAATAGATATTTTGTTAATTTTTGAATCATTCAGGAATGGATTTATTTAAAATAAATAAGTGGTATAATTTTTATGCTATAAAAATTATGATTTTTGTGAAATATGATTGAAATGTGATTTTTGAAATTTGAAATTGATTATTTTGTAAAATAATTTAAATTGGGATTTTTGACTTATTATAAGTGGCTTTTATATAAGATTTATAAAATTGAATTTTTATAAATCAGAATAATAGAATTTTAATGGAGTTTTTATAAATATTAAAATGGAGTTGTAAATGGATTTTATAAGTAAATAAGATTTATAGGTTTATTTAATTAGTGAAGTTATAAAAGAATGAATTTGCAAATAAACGATTTATAAGTAATTAACTTATAATTTGGATTTGGCATGTAAATGAGATATAAATAGAATGGGTTAATAAAGGAATTTTATAAATTGAAGTTTTTATTAAAAAGACATGTGAATTTATACACACTGTTTTATAAATTCGAAATGAACTGAATTTGATAAGTTAATTGTGAAAGTTTATTAAATGAGATATATTTACGATTTTGGACAGTGGATAATCCTTTAATGAATATATAAAAGCAATGAATTTGGTAAATGAATTATATCCATGATTTTAGACAGTGGATCATCTTTAATAAATATGTAGAAGTAATGAATGTGGTAAATAAGTATATTCACGATTTTGGACAGTGAATAATCTTTTAAAATAAATAAATGTTTTGGGAAGTGATATTTTAAATGAAGTTAAATGGTTTGAAGATGTTTTAAAATGTGTTAAGTATCGAATACATAGATTTCAACATTCATTGTTGAAATAGACGTTTTCGAGAAGTAAGGAAATGATGGACTATAACATTGGTGTTATAGTAAATGATTTTCGAAAGAATATGTTTTGTATAGTATATGGGATTTATGTATCTATCTAAATTTCGAATTCCTATACTAGTGATTTTGGGTTGTCGTAACGATGTTTTACGCAACATTCATTTTGACCCAAATAAATGTGTTTAAAGAGAATGTTTTCCTTAAAAGAATAAAATATTTACTTAATTCTGATTTAATTATATGTAATATTTTCAAAGTGTTGAAAATAAACTGATTTGTGAATTACTTATTATTAAATAAGTATATGGAAATGTTTTCCAATATTAAAGTTGAAATGGTTTAAGATTATATCTTTTAAAGATAATTTTAAGTGAATATTTGGCAAATGGTTTAATTAATAAAAGATTAATTAAAAGGACGTAGTGATTGCAAATGGTGCTAAATATTTGTTTGTTTACTTTGACAGTTAAATAACCGACTATCAAATATGGCCAAATTTTAGTTCCTTGACTTGATGTGGAAACTATTTAGTCGTACACTTAGTATGTAGCCTTCTATGTAGGCTTGATTATCGTTTATGTTGAGTCGTGTAGTGCGAAGTATTACTCTAATCTATCGAGCTTCCTTGTTGTCTCAAAGAATAGCAAGTTGAAAGTTGGAGACGTGATAAGTCTATGAGACTTAGTTTCTGTGTGAGGTTGAGAAACGCTTTTGTGTTGTTGGTGCGAAAAGACCGAGATCGGTTTATCCGAAAACCACTTCGAACAACATATTTATGTTCGATTATGCAGGTTATTGATGATTTTGTTATTCAAGATTTTCATAGTGGGGGACTGCTTGTTGATCGTTTGGGGTTAAAATCCCAATATACATATAGTAGCAGTGGTCACTTCATTTTGAAATATCCAATGCAAGGACTATTCGCTACTAATCCTATGGATTTTCTGACAGGATGTGGTAGAAAAGTACCTTCGGTTTGTCCTATTCCTGGACAACTCGTATGGATGTTTGTCTGACATTGCATTTATAAAAATTATGTACATTGATTTTTACAAATGTACATAGTGGTGGCAGAGAAGGCAACTTCTCTTAGCATAACACCCTCTTTGAGACGTTTGAGCTTGAGGGTTGTATTTTTGTGAAAGGCAATTAGTAGTCAACGGAAATGGCTATGTGGCATTCAAAGTGATGTGATATGTGATTGTGAAAGGTAATCGTTACCTCTGCCCTCATCAACCGGAAATGCCAAAACAGGGTTAGATGCAGTAGGGCTATGTGGGTCGCTCCCAACTAGGAAATGATCATCCTCTTCAAGATATATTTTTACATGTTGTGACGTCGTGTATCTGATTATTGTGGTTTGTATGCTTAGAGGCCGTCGATAAAGGTCGGCAACGATCAGAGGATGACATATTCGGTACCATCTAGTGATAGAGGTGGGTCGGTCTTGTGTTGGTAGAGGGCAGATGTTCTATGCCTCGGGACATCCATCTAGAGGTGTACCCATCGGAAGGTAGTCCCTTCACTTGGTCACTTGTATTAAAATCCAAATTCCACTACGTACATGCCATTTTATTTGTAAAGCCTAGTATGCCGGAATTTAATAACGTTAACATTTTCGGCTATTTTGAATATTATTTGTATACTAGACACTAGTATAATATCAGACGATTTGATATGAAATGTTTTAGTTATCGTAAGGTAAAAGCATGTCCGTGTTTATGTGTGGGCGTGGCTTACGAGATACTTTTGTTTCGATAGAGGAAAAGTTTGGTAATTTAATAAATTCAGTTGAATGTGTTTCTCACGCTGATTTACCAGACTAATCCAGGCGTTCTTCCCTCACAATGTCTGGTTAGACCGAGTATATATACAGTTCAGATTTTGTGCTTTTGAAGCTTCAGCAAGAGAGCTGGAGATCTTCATTTTCGTATACACATATCTGTTTTGATTATTCGCTGCTTAGTTGTTGTTTGCATTATCGGCAATTGCGAGGACAAGTTATTACAACTGTTCAGGATGATAACTATTGATTGACTGTTGTACTCTGATTCATGTATGTATATACAGTTTCTGTTTTGTAAAGATCATTGATATGATATTATATGTTTTCCGCTGCGATGTGAGATTCTGTATTATTTTGTTTCGTTCTAACTTCTCTCTTTCTTCTCTTCTCTTCTTCTCTCTTCTTTTTTTTCCTCTTGACTTTCCATCGGTCTGTGCTTTTTAGGTCGAACATGTGTGGTTCATTGTCGATTCAAAGGGTACGGATTTGTGGGTCATCACATTTGGTATCGGAGCTTAGATTTTGTATATTCCTAGGCTTTGACATGTACTATGTATAGATAGGAATAGTAGCACTCTAGATTAAGTTTGAGTGTATTATACATATGAGCGCTTATTTGTTAGTGATATAAAATGTTTTATATTGTGTTAGCTTATCCATTGATTTTTTTGTGAATTCTGGTCGGTATGTGTACACCATGTTATCGATAGGGATTTTTAAACAATTAAACGAGGCAAGTCGACATAGTATCATTTAAAAATGGGTAAATGAAATAATTTTACCTCAATTATATTTTATATATAAAGGAAACAATTTTTTAGAGTTATTATAGTGTATATAAGTTGATTGTTTAGTTGGTGAAAATGTAAATATATATATAAATTAATAAAAGCTATTTGAATAATCTAAACACCAATTGTAAAAGAATAAATTATATAAGCAAATGAATTATTAGTATGGAATTATAATTAATATGATTTACAATTGTGAAATAATCTTATATATAAGAAATGAAACAACATGAGTATATTTATAAATATGAGTTATAAATAAAAATGGATTTAAACTAAGAATTTGAAAATGTTGAATTCCGTTTGTTTTGAAAGTTGTTTTTCAAAGTATAAAGAGATTATATTATTATAAATCTAAGTAAGATAAATAAATTTGGAATGAATCTTATATAATTAAAGTAAAATAGTGAAATTATATAAGTAAAAGATTTATATGTGTGAGTTATGAATAAAAGGAAATTTTAAAAAGAATATAAAGCACTGAATTCAATATCATTGATGGGAAATAACAAGGGTGACAACTGCAGCATCACCAGTATCATTTTCGAGTTTCTATGTGGTGGATTTGCTACCAATAATAAATTAAAAATCAAAGTTTTGTTTTGATAAACAAATTTGAATTTAAAATCCAAGTTGAAATTGATAAATATAAGTAAAATGAGTTTTGGACTAATAATATGAAACAAAAAAAAATTAATTTTAGTAAAGTTGAATAATAAGAAGTTAATGAACCGAAGTAGTTAAATAAATATGAACTTGAGTTATATAAGGAAATTCAACTTTAATTGTAAAAGTGAATTAGTGAATAAACATGGATTGGAAACGTTAATGTTAAGAATTTGAATAAAACTTAAGTTAAGAAATTATGAATATAGTGAATACTAGAATTCAATCTAAATTGAATATTAAACCAATTGAAATTAAAAGTGTTAAACCAAATTGGATGTAAGTAAATTAAATTAAGTTAGTTATGTTGGATATACATTGTTTGTTAAATTGATGTTAGTTTATTGTATAGAAATTCATTAAGTGTTAATAAATGAATTAATGAAATTGAAAGCTAAGTAATTGAATTCAAATTGGAAGTTAAGTAAATTTAAATAGAATTGAATTTTGAATTGGAAGTGAACTAACTTGAATCTAAATTAGTGAATGTAAACTAATTTAATATGAATAAATGAATGTTAGTAAAATCTAATGTTAACAAATCAAATGTGATTAAACTGAAAATCAATTCAATGAATATTAATGAGAAGCGAATGTATATTGATTTGGTTATGGATTGATTGGATAGTTGTTGGATGTTAGTTGACTGATGGTTGTTTGATGGTTGGATTTATAGCATTTGATTGCATTTGTTATATCGACATATATAGTTGTTGTATTGGTATGTGTTGTATATTGATATTACTTCATATATACATGTTTCTCATTGTTGTTGAGAGTTTAGTAGGTGTGGATGGTGTATGCTTTGCATTTGGAGCTCGCTTTCGTGCTATATTAGTCATATATGCTCGCTAACGATATATAAGGTACATATCTCGGATTACATATCGTACTTTTATACTTTTTTCCCAATGGGATGCTTCATCCTCGAAGATGAGATTTACATTTATGATATATATATATATATATATATATATATATATGTTGTGATCCTACTATGATCGAACCGCACAAAGAGACGCTGGCGAATTTTTTTTGAAAATTTAAGGCATTAGAAAATTTTGAAAAAGTTGGAAAAAAAATTAATAACTAAATTTTTTATATTTAGTTGAAAAGTAAAACGGGTTGAGTTAGTTTTGAAAATAGAACTATATGTGGATTTGAAAACTTAGAGAATTTTGTGTAAGAATTTTAACTAAATGATTTTGGAAAAGTTAAAATGTTAAAATGAATTTGATATCTAATTTGAATGAATTGTTTTTGAAAAGTTAATGAATTTTGAGACCTTTTTTTACGTAGTAATTTCGAGGACGAAATTCTTTGAAGTATGGGAGAATATAATGATCCAGAATTTCAGTCATTTGAAATGCAAATATGTAATTAATATTATACATTCACAAGTTAATTTAGAAGTTGAATAACTTATATTTCGAATATAGTGATCTAATTGGATAATTTAATTGTTAATTTAATATTTGAAATTGTGTAAATAATTGGAATTTGGATTTAATGTGAATAAAATGATTTGTAAAGTTGAAATAAATTCTATTTGAATTGGAATGATGTTAGAGAACTTTTAAAATTGAATTAAAAATTAATTTATAGAAATTGAATATTTTAATATTTAATTAAGGTGATAAAATAGCCATTTTTTACACAGTCTCGGATTTCGATGAAACTAGTTTCATTCGATCCTTAATGTTATATTATTGTAGGATTTTAAATTTTGTGTCAATCGGATTACCCGTTTTGTCTAGGGCAAGCTAAAATGTGTAGAAATTTGTTTAAGTAAATTTTAAATTTAAATAAGTCAATTCAAAACCCTATCTTCCTAATACGATCGAATGGGCTCCCGATATATATTCCATTATGTTTAGAATACGGGTAAAACATTATAAACACCAGGTGGCATGCTTCTTTTCGAGTTCGAAAAAATTTCGGGTGAATAGTGTAGTGAAATTTTCCATAAAAGGACGTAATAATTTCACTTTTTCATAAAAGAAACCCTAGCAAGGGCTAGCCGCCACCCACATTCCAATGGCCGAAAATTCGCATGCTTCCTTCCTCATGTTCTCCAAATCCATCGACTATTTCAAATAGTGTTCAACCCGAAAAATAAAAAGGACGATGAGAGCTTCGATTACAATGGTGATGATCGTGAACGAAGGGGCCAATCGATGGAAAACCAGCCACAAACACTAAGGTTTCGCGCACGTTTTTCAAGGCATAGCTGTGACCGAGTTGGACGAGATTCTCGATGAAGGTGGAGCTCAGCTTTGGCTACTAATGGTGGTGGTTGATCAACCTGAAATCTATGATATGTGACATGAAAATTTAGGGCTTGACGGCGGCCATGGGTTCTTGCTCATGATTTTCAACGTAAGGGGGAAGATGGATTTCACTGGCAGATGATAATCTATGAAAACGTGCGGCCTTGATCAAGTGGATTTTAAAATTAAAATAAAAGTTGAAATTTATATTTTTTTAAATTTGTATAAAGTTTGTAACGTCATAACTTCTTCATACAAGGTCTGTTTATTGATGAAACGAATTGCATTATGTTCATATTGACGAGCACTACATTGTAGAGCTGGTTTATAGTTGATTAGAGCTAGTGTTAATTTTGGGTAATAATTAAACAACTGTTTAATTTATTCATAATAAAACACTGCGACTACTATTGGAAGCAATGTGAGTAGACTCACTCTTTTTGACTCGCTGATATTTTTATATAAGTGAGAATAAATTTATTTTTATGATGACTGATGATTATTTGGATGATATATGATATATTATCTATATATTGATTGGTATTTGGATATATTTCTGCCTATTGGAGCAGATGAGACCCTATACATTCCTGTGTATGAGCGGATGACCCTTTGTACGAGCGTTTGCCTTGAAGTTGACATTGTACACATATTCTAATATGTATATTTATTGCAGATGACAAGTTGGAGGGATGCAACTGGATTCCTCGCTACTGTTGATTTATTTACAAATATTATGATATATTCTATTAGCATATGATATATGATGTTTTGGATGTTAGGATTGATGTGATTGATGTATTTAGTGCTGTTGCAGCACTGGGCCAATTTTTGGTAATTTTAAAAATATTAAAGGGATGATTTCCAAATTTAAAAGGATTTTCAAGTGATTTCGAAAATAGATATTTTGTTATTTTTTGAATCATTAAGGAATGGATTTATTTGAAATAAATAATAGTTATAATTTTTATGCTATAAAAATTATGATTTTTGTGAAATATGATTGAAATGTGATTTTTGAAATATGAAATTGATTATTATGTAAAATAATTTAAATTGGGATTTTTGACTTATTATAAGTGGCTTTTATATAAGATTTATAAAATTGAATTTTTATAAATGAGAATAATGGAATTTTAGTGGAGTTTTTATAAATGTTAAAATGGAGTTATAAATGGATTTTATAAGCAAATTAGATTTATAGATTTATTTAATTGGTGAAGTTATAAAAGAACGAATTTGCAAATAAATGATTTATAAGTAATTAACTTATAATTTGGATTTGGCATGTAAATGAGATATAAATGGAATGGGTTAATAAAGGAATTTTATAAATTGAAGTTTTTATAAAATGGAAATGGGAATCTATAAACACTCTTTTATAAATTCGAAATCAATTGAATTTGATAAGTTAATTGTGAAAGTTTATTAAAGAAGATATATTCACGATTTTGGACTGTGGATAATCCTTTAATGAATATATAGAAGCAATGAATTTGGTAAATGAATTATATCCACGATTTTGGACAGTGGATTGTCTCTAGTAAATGTGTAGAAGTAATGAATGTGGTAAATGAAGTATATTCACGATTTTAGATAGTGAATAATCTTTCGAAATAAATAAATGTTTTGGGAAGTGATTGATGAAGTTAAATTGTTTTGAAGATGTTTTAAAGTGTGTTAAGTATCAAATACATGGATTTCAACATTCATTGTTGAAATAGACGTTTTCAAGAAGTAAGGAAATGATGGACTATAACATTGTTGTTATAGTAAATGATTTTCGAAAGAAGATGTTTTGTATAGTATATGGGATTTATATATCTATCTAATTTGAAATCCCTATACTAGTGATTTTGGGTTGTCGTAACGATGTTTTACGCAACATTCTTTTTGACCCAAATAAATGTGTTTAAAGAGAATGTTTTCCTTAAAAGAATAAAATATATAATTTATTCTCATTTAAATATATGTAATATTTTCTAAGTGTTGAAAATAAACTGATTTGTGACTTACTTATTATTAAATAAGTATATGGAAATGTTTTCCAATATTAAAGTTGAAATGGTTTGAGATTATATCTTTTTTAAAGATAATTTGAAGTGAATATTTGGCAAATGATTTAATTAAAAAAGATTAATTAAACGGGCCGAGTGATTGCATATGGTGCTAAGTATTTGTTTGTTTGCTTTGATAGTCAAATAACCGACTATCAAATTTGGCCAAATTTTGGTTCCTCGACTTGATGTTGGAACTATTTAGTCGTACACTTAGTACGTAGCCTTCTGTGTAGGCTTGATTATCATTTGTGTTTTGGATATTGATTCGTGCAGTATAAAGTATTACTCCAATCTATCGAGCTTCCTTCTTGTCTCGAAGGATAGCAAGTTGAAAATTGGAGACGTGATAAGTCTATGAGACTTAGTTTCTGTGTGAGGTTGAGAAACGCTTTTGCGTTGTTGGTGCAAAGAGACCGTGATCAGTTTATCCGAAAACCACTTCGGACCAACATATATGCGTTCGATTGTGCAAGTTATTGATGATTTTTTTATTCAGGATTTTCATAGTGTGGGACTGCAAGTTGATCGTTTGGGGTTAAAATCCCAATATATATAGTAGTAGTATTCTCTTCATTTTGAAATATCCAATGCAAGGACTATTCACTACTAATCCTAGGGATTTCCTAACAAGATGTGGTAGGAAAGTACCTTCATTGTTCCCGTTCCTGGATAACTTGTATGGATGTTTGTCTGACATTGCATTTCGAAAGATTACGTACATTGGTTTTTACAAACGTACATCAGTGATGACGGAGAAAGTTACTTCTCTTATCTTAACATCCTCTTTGAGACCATGAGCTTAAGGGTTGTATTTTTTGGTAGGCAATTATTAGTCAACGAAAATGGTCGTGTTGCATTCAAAGTGATGTAATATGTGATTGTGAAAGGTAATCGTTACCTCAGGCCTCATCAACCGGAAATGACCAAAACAGGGTTAGCTGCAGTAGGGCTAAATGGGTCGCTCCTAAGTAGGATACGATCATCCTCTTCGAGATATATCTTTACACGCTATGACGTCGTGTATTTGATTATTGTGGTTTGTATGCTTAAAGGTCCCTCGGTAAAGGTCGGTAGGGGCCGGAGGATGACATATTCGATACCATCTAGTTATAGAGGTGGGCCGGTCTTGTGTTGGTACATGGCAGATGTTCTATGCCCCGGGACATCCATCTAAAGGTGTACCATCGGAAGGCAGTCCCTTCACTCGTTCGTATGGAAATCCAAACTACACTATGTACCTGCCATTTTATTTGTAGAGCCTAGTATGCTGGAATTTAATAATGGTAACAATTTCGGCTATTTTGAATATTATTTGTATACTAGACACTAGTATAATATCAGATGATTTGACATAAAATGTTTAAGTTATCGTAAGGTAAAAACATGTCCGTATTTATGTGTGAGCATGTCTTACGAGATACTTTTGTTTTGATAAAGGAAAAGTTTGGTAATTTAATAAATTCAGTTGAGTGTGTTTCTTACGCTGGTTTACCAGATCGATCTGGACGTTCTTCCCTTTCAATGCTCGAGTCAAACTGAGTATATTTACAGGTTCGGATTTGGTGCTTTTGGAGCTTCAGCAGGAGAGTTGGAGATCTTCATTTTCGTATACACATATCTGTTTCGATTGTCCGCCTCTTAGTTGTTGCTTATATTATCAGCAATTGTGAGGACAGGTTATTTAGGCTAATAACTATTGATTGATTGTTGTACTCTGTTTGATGTATGTATATACAGTTTCTGTTTTGTAAAGATCATTGAATTAATATTATATGTTTTCCACTGTGATGTGAGATTCTGTTTGTTCTGTTTGGCTTAATCTTCTCTCTTTCTTCTCTTCTCTTTTTCTCTCTTCTTTTCTTCCTCTTGACTTTCGGTTGGTCTGTGCTTTTTGGGTCAGGCATGTGTGGTTTATTGTCGATTCAAAAGTGTTCGGATTTGCGGGTCGTCACAATCTCACTAGATATCTAAAAGGATTGAGTTGTTAGATTATTATTCATACCAGGCTTTATGTCTGATTCAAAGTTTTTATTTTTCCCTTAAACTCTTGGGTACTCAATTGTATTTTAGTAGTTTGAGATTTAAGGTTCTCAGGTTTTCTTCTCTGACGAATAAAGCTTCCGGATACGAGCAGGGCGTAGATAGTTATATAGAGTGTACCAACCCGAATTTCTATGGGTTCAGACTTTTCGCAAAAATGCTAGAATCCAAACCCACTGAAGCCCAAGTTGGGTTTCTGGTATCACACAAAAACAAATATATCAGAGCTCAGATAAATATCTCATAGCGGAACTGACTAAAATATAATAGTAAGTAAATATTCACCAAAATAATAACATTTTCTAAACAAATGTCTCAAAGCTTGAAAGTCCCTGCCGTCTACCTAGCATGTAGGATGTTATGAGGAAGGGTCAAAACTGAAGTTCTAGTGAATGGACAAATTATACACTTCTAAATTTTATTCTATATATACTGTTTTATTTCTATTTTCCGTTATATTAGGTTTATTAGGATTATACTACTCTCGCCTCCGTGCCTGAATCATACCCATCTACTCACTAGTAGATTAAAACCTAATAACTAATATATATGTAGCTATGTACCCAATGACCACATCGATCATAGGTACTACCTATAGTACATTTGGTATCCTCCTTGAAAAGGACTCCATCGTCTTACTCTTAGATCATTCTGTGACTATATATGTAAAAGAAAGCATCGTGAGGCCTATAATACAAATGTTATGTCGTCTACTATGAAAACGTAAAACTATGTCTGCACTAGCCTATACTAATGCTTGGACATCCACAATGTACCACCCACTTCGTACCTTGAGGACTATACATAATCGTTCTTTCTACTCTCTGAATCCCGCTTAACAAGTTCAACCCTGTACGGAACTCGGTCAAGGATTTTCTATATCTTCAAGGACTATTTGTTTGGCCTACAATACAGATATTCTACTTGGTCTGTCTCTTTTCTCATCATGGTTATGGCCTCACATAGCCACCCCTCAACTAATCGAAAGAACTCTAAAGAGCTAAGTGGCTGTGCCCTACCGAAAAAATCTAAACATCCAACTGGTTGTGCCCCTCATCCAATGTCTCAACAGAGAACGAATAATTGGCCTTTTGGTTTAACTATAGTCTTTCTCGAATTCGTTTCTTGGTTTGATGCCGGCCTGATATCCGCTTGCAACTATCCTTTTAGGTCTTGCCCACTAAAACCTACTCGCAAGTTAGAGTACAGTGTCATATGAATACCCTACTTCAAACATCAACCCTATTGACTGCCTGCAATGGTCCTGCCATGCAAAATCATTCAAGGCATACTCTCTTGATGGAACACCTACAGACCTACCTCCGGGGGACTGCTCCGTTAGGCCTACCCCAGAGGGTCATCCTAGAGTACCCTCACGTCTCGTTGAAGTCTTGTACTTCCTCTAGCCCAAAATATATAAGTTGGATGTGCTTCTTCTATGCTAAAAATATGTGATGAACTGCTTCGTTAGGCTCTGCATCCTTTAGGCTGCTTCAAACGCGTCTTACTCTTTTATTACATCCTAAGTCTAATCTTTTATTTTGCGTTTAGTTTACTTTTTTTAATTTTGTTGGCTACTTATTTACCCTAATTAACATAAGCTTGTCCCAATCGCACCTAGCTATTGTGAGACCATCAATTCCTGACTGAAAGGGAATACTGATGGTATGGGCCTTATTTCTATGTTTGCTTATTAACTTAGTTTAAGTTTTAAAATAAGCCACTTCTTTTATTCCTGCTCTATTTGCTTATTAACTTAGTCTAAGTCTTAAATAAGCCTTTTTTGTTATTTTGTTTGATTATAACCTATGTTATAATTTTACTTGCAATTGTCACTTTCATATTCTTTTATAATCTATATATTATAGATATAATTACAAGTGTCTCTTTTCTATTCTGTTTTCTTTTATTATGATATTGAATTCTCTTTAATTTCTTATGCTATGCGGTAATCTTGTCTTGGGCCTATGTCCGACTGTCACAAATATACTGATCATAATAATTGCTTTGCTTTTATTCTACTATTTGCACCAATGATAGGCAAAAACTCAAATCGTTGTTGTAGGCAAAAACTTAAATTGTCGATAGACTAACGAAATCCGCTCATTTTATTCCAGTCATGTCCACTCGTACTTCTTCGAGTTTGGCCGAGATATACATGAGAGAAGTTGTTAAACTTCATGGTGTACCATCTAGTATTGTATGCGATAGAGATCTTATTTTAACTAGTAAATTCTGGAAAGCATTCCAAGATACTTTGGGCACCAAACTGAATTTGAGCACAGCCTATCGTCCTCAGACAGATGGCCAAACTGATAGGGTGAATCAGATTTTGGAGGACGTTCTCCGAGCTTGTATTATAGACTTTGGTGGATCCTAGGAAGACCATCTCCATTTGGTTGAATTCACTTATAGTAATAGTTATCAGGTAAAGAAACCGAATTTCAAATTTGAATAAGTATATTTGAATTTGAATTAATCTCTTTAATAAATCAAGCAAGCATTGGTATGGCACCGTTCGAAGCCTTATATGGACGCCGTGCAAATCGCCAGCTTGTTGGATCGAGTCTGAAGATCAACTAGTGCTTGGTCCAGAAATAATTATGGAAGCTTCTGAAAAGGATGAAGAAATCAGGAAGAAGATTAAGACGGCACAGGATAGATAGAAGAGCTACGCTGACAGAAGGAGAAGAGATCTCGAATTCAGTGTAGGAGATGAAGTATTTATGAAAGTGTCGCCTTTGAAGAATATTATTTGATTTGGAAGGAAAGGGAAGCTAGCTCCCAGATCTGTTGGTCCGTTTGAGATTACGGAAAGAGTTGGAACCTTGGCCTATAGAATTGGATTACCAGAAAAGTTCGGCGGTGTGCACAATGTGTTCCACGTCTCACATCTCCGCAAAGTTGTGCGCGATCCATATATGACCATTCTCACTGCTCAGTTGGAAGAGTTAGTCATTGAGCCTGACTTGACTATTGATCGAAAGCCACTTCGGGTAGTCGGTCGTGAGACGAAGCAACTTAGAAGGAAGTCAGTAAATCTCGTCAAAGTCCAGTGGAGTGCTGATGAGCGAGATTGCACATGGGAAACTGAGGATAGTATTCGGTATTCAAACCCCGAATTACTAATTTCAGGTATGATTCAAATTTCTTAAAATCTATCTTGATCTTTTCTGCTTGTTTCTTTCCTACTTCTCTCGTCTCGTTCCTTTTCGAGGACCAAAAGTTTTGAGTGGGGGAGATTGTAACGACCCTGAATTTCCGACCCAATTTAAAATTTTAAATCCATCATTTTAATATAAAAAAAATTTTAAATTTATATACGATCTCAATTAACGTCCAAATTTCATTTATAAGAAGCGTCCAGTTAGTTATGAATATAGAAAAAGTTTCACCGTAAAATATTGTAGTAAATTTCGTTCATTTTAAGCTGTGTAAAATTTATCTTTCAAATCCATATATTTTTACACAGTAATGTTGTAAAAATTTATCTAATCAAGACATCGTAATTCGTTTCGTCAAATACTGTCATCGCTTGTTCCATTTAAATTGTTTTGTAAATCGAACAATTTATTCAGCGTAAAATTCGAGTTTTTACAAACCGATCGTATCGCAATTATCTATGTACCATTGAAAGCGCCTCGTCGCACTGATCAAAACGGTATATTCATTCGTGCAAATCGGAGTCCGATGTAAAAATAGTCGCGTTAATTTAACCATTCTGGACGGACCGGTTAAACCATTCCCAGCCCATAATCTTTAGCCCTATCCACTGGAAATTGAAAATTTTAAAATCTCAGCTGTGTACTAAATGAGGTAGTTGGAAACTAGAGGTTAGCATTGGAGGGGTGTGATGTTTCGAAGTTCAACACAAAAATTTACTGCTGCTAAATTTATTAAAATTTAAAGTAACGTAAACATATCCACTCGTTCAAAATTGCTTCGGGTAAATCCTTCTCTCCTCTTTCATCTTCTCTTATATATTTTTCTTCCTTCTATATAGCTCCAACTGGAAAAATATAACTCGCAAAAGAAATGAACACGTACATCACCTCCACCCTAGCCGCAAGCCACGCCCCTAAGCCACAACGCGTAACCTTCCCAGATCTCACACGAGTTACCTCGATCGCCCCTTCTCTCTCCAGGTCCCATGCGTACAGCACCACCGCAACTCAAGTTCACCAAGGCTCCAACCCAAACCTCTCTCACCTCCCTCTTCCCGCTTGGTTCGCTGCCCTTACACACCGACCAGGCACCGTCGCCACCACCCTATTCCCTGCCTTGCCGCGAATATGTATCGTGATGTATGTGTGCGTGAATATGGTATGTGCTGTGTGTGTATAAAAGTGTACATGCCGCGTGCGTATATGTGTAGGTGGACGTGTTGCAGCATGGGAGGGGAGATGTAACTGTGATGAAACTGTGCATGTGTTTTTAGTGTGTGCGTGCATGCATTCCAGTGTGTGCGTGCATGTGCTTCTGGTGTGTGCGTGTTGTGTGGGGGGAAGGAGGAAGGAAATGTGTGTTGTGTGCGTGTATGTTTTGTTGCATATGTGTTGTGTTTGTGAAAAGTTGTGTGTATGAAATAGGTCTCGGTTTGGAATGCATTTTAAGAAAATGAGCCTCGGTCCTGTTTTTTTTTTTTTAAAAGGAACAGTTTTGTTTTACAAAGATGATGAATGAACAGTGGTATGCGGTGGAAAGTAGAAGTGTACAGAGTTGAAATGATTGTCGAAAGAATGAATATATGTACTGTATATATTTTGGTTACTGAATGAAATAGTAACCACTTTTTTTTCTCTTTCTTGTTATGTGCAGAAGCAACCGTTTAAGTTCCATTTGCAGCAGCATAAATCTCTCAACCTTCGTTCCACTCTTCGTCATCGGTAAGCGCATCTATATAATTTTATAAATTATATATGAATGTTCATTTTAATTAATATCGTCTTTCTTTTGTCGATAATTACAGTGTCCGTTTGTTCATATTGTGCCGACTCCATTCGTGCTTCTTCGTGCTTCGCTGTCAATTTCTTTAACCACGAAAGGTGAATTAATTTTCACGATTTATATTCTTTTACAAGTTTGGTTGATAAATGATTGTTATGTGATGTTGAAATTGGATGTTAATTGTTAATGTTAAGTGGTAACTAATATGCAATTGAAATTGATATACGATAGTTAACAATTTAAAATGGATTTATCTGTTGAATATTGATTAGTTAAATTTGACCCCTTTTAATGTTAAATAAATCGACATGTAGAAATAGTATTAACTACACCTTGAACCATCTAATGTATTTTACATAAATTGATGTAGTATAAATTGAATAATGAATATCAAGTGAAGAACCGTGTAGATATTAATGTAATAATCTTTAACCTACATGAAATGATAGTGTAGATTCTAGAAATAATTATATTAATTTACATAAACAACAAATGTAAATTATACGATTATTTCGGGATTATTTAAATAAATTATTGGATTGTTATTGATGTTTGATATTGCTTGTTTATTTACTTTGACACCATCCTAGTTATCACATTGCAAGTTCCCTTTGCTATGCTTTGATTTTTGAATTGAAATGGAATCGGGTTGAAATGATAAATACCCAAATAAACTTTGACTTAGGATAGAAAATTAAATAAAACCCGATTGGTCAATAATTTGATTTAAAATAAAATATAGATTTTATTTGAATAATAATAAGGTTTTGAAATAAAATTGGAATTTAAAGGAAAATGTTAATATTTAAAATCTGAAATAAAATATTAACATGGTAGTTGATGAAAGAACGTTGTTTTAAAATTAGTTATTTAATAATTAAATTGGAATTATTATAATTAAGTTTTGAAATTAGTAAATGATTGAGTTTTGAAATTATTTGATAATTGAATAAGATTGGATTATTGAATTCTTTATTAAGTGAAATTGAACTTCTTGAATAAGTGAAACTATGTTTCTTTATTAACTGAGTTTTGAAATTTGTAACTAAGTAAATAATTAAAAGAAATTGAATTTCTTTAACAAGAAATAAAATGCGTTTACTGAAACAAATGTAAGGCTTGTAATTTAAAGAATTTGATTTGACGAACTTAACTTAATTAAATTTGTAAGCTTTGACATAATGAAGTTGAACGTAAGTAATTGATTTAATGAATTGTAAATTAAATGGAAATTGTTTAAATGTAAATTGGCTTAACAAATATTGTATGAAATCGATAAATGAATTTAAATTGATGTGAATGTTAAATTTAATTAATTAAATGATTCTGTAATGAAACTTATATACGAACTTGAATCAATATTTGAATTGTTCGAATAAAATTTAAATTGAATTATAAAGTTTTGAAATGGAAATTTGGAAGTTTTGAAACGTGAATTATGGAAATTGATTTAGGAAGACAAATGAAATGATAGTTTATAAATTCTAATTGAAATTGAATTTGATTTGGTTTTGAAATATATTAAACGACCAATCGGTGTAATAATTACGAAAGTTATTAAAGAGACCGGAATCGGTTAGGGACATACTCACTGTCTAAACCGAAAATCACTTTAATAACTATACGTGGAGTGTGATCCAAAATGAAGTGGTTGGAATGATATACGTTGATGATTGAAGAAAGTAAAAATTTAATGGATAGCCTTGACACTTGTGTCAAATTGGAAATGACTAAAACAGGAGCCGTGTCGGGCCCAATGGGGTTAGCTACCTCGAGCGAACACACTTCTTCGTAAACTACTCATTACTTGTTATTGATTGGTGTGCACCCTTGAATTGGGAGTGTTGTTTCGCGGTGTTGCGATCGTTGCGGCGATGCATTCTCACCAGTCCGGATCAGGCAAACGATAGTTTCACTACCTTGGGTATTTCCTCGTGTGCCTTATCATACTTGTATCCCTATACGCGACCACTGCGAATTTGTTTTGTATTATACCTATGGAGCACTCCCTGATATCTCACTAGTTTACGGTGGAGTTTACAGTGTTGTATAGTTTATAATATTATATAAAATGTGTTAAGGGGAACAATGGTAACGCCTTAACACTATCTTGATATTTTATTTTACCGTTAGACATTATCTACTTATCGTACATTACTATGTATAGATATTTTAATGGATCCTGAAAGATGTTATTCCATTCATCTTTGAGTTATTGCTATTTCAAATTTGAACCATATTATCTGTATAAGAATATATGTACTGATTCGAGTATTTGTTTGTGCATATGCTCGGGTCAGTCTGAGGATTTCTGTTGCTGTGCTACTTGGAGCTGAAGACCCGAAGACTATCATTATCTTTACCTTATCAGCATTGCATTTTCTATTTGGACTATTGGACATCTATGTTGTTCTATTTCATTTTATTTGAGACATTGTTGTATTTATGGGTAGCTTCATGAACTACTCTTATGACTATGTTGTAATTCCGTTGCACTATGATGTATTTTCTGTGATTCTATGATGATTCTCACTTATATACATATACTCCATTAAAGATTCGTGTTTTGTACTATTTAAGTTGACATGTGTGGATTATTGTCAATTTAAATGGTCCAACTATACGAGTTGTTACAGTGCATACGTCCACTATTCCTCTTTTATTATCCCTTTCATTCCTCATTACAAATACAAGCTTTGAATGCGAATAAACATGCTATTAAAACTAAGATTTTTCCCTTTCGAAGTTGTCTACCATTGTTGCTGAAAGCTTCACTTTTCATTATCCCTTTTTTTTATGAAGCTACGTGCTTGGTATTTATAGAATGAAGATATGAGGAGAGACAGTTGAGTATACAGTATTTGGAATTTAGTTCAACCTTCCTTCCTCCAAGATTTGGTTCAACCTTCCTTACATGATTGTCAAGATATTCGACTTATGACGACCGCCATACACCTTAAAGAACCCCATAACGCATCATGAATAAATTCTCGAAGTATCGTCGTGCCATGATGAAAACCTTCTACTTTATTTTTAGATCAGTTATAACCAGGTTGAGACCCAAGAAAACCTTCACCTGACTCCAAGCAGCATTACTTCCAACCGACTCTATGTAAACACTTAAATTTCTCATCCCTGACTCCAAGCAACCACCGAGCCAAAGTTTTGGTTCGATCGTCGGGCTGACTCCAAGCAGACTCAAGATTTTCAAGCCATGACTCCAAGCAAGCGCCGACCAAAGTTTTGGTTTGGAAATCCAACCGACTCCCAGTAGACCCCAGATTTTCAAGGCCCCTCTCCAATCAAGCGCCGAACCAAAGTTTAGTTGGTAATCCAACGGACTCCAAGCAGACTCCTGATTTTCAAGCCTGACTCTAAGCAAGCACTGAACTAAAGTTTTGGTTCGGTCATCGGGCCGACTCCAAGCAGACTCGAGATTTTCAAGCCCCAATTTCAAGCAAGCGCCAAACCAAAGTTTTGGGTCGGTAATCCAACTGACTCCGAGCAGACTCCAGATTTTCAAGACCCGACTTCAAGCAAGCATCGAAACAAAGTTTTTTTGGGTAATCTAACCAACTCCAAGCAGACCCTAGATTTTCAAGGCCCGACTCTAAGCAAGCGTCGGACCAAAGTTTCAATTCGGTAATCCAACCGACTTCAAGCTAACTCCAGATTTTCAAGGCCCGACTTCAAGAAAGCTCCGAACCAAAATTTTAGTTCGGTCATCGGGCCGACTGCAAGCGGACTCGATATTTTCAAGCTCCGACTCCAAGCAAGCGCTGAACCAAATTTTTGGCTCGGTAATCCAACCGACTCCATGCAGACTCCCGATTTTCAAAGCCCGACTCCAAGCAAGCACTGAACCAAAGTTATGGCTCGATAATCCTACCGAATCTAAGCAGATTCCAGATTTTCAAGACCTAACTCCAAACAAGCGCCGAACCAAAGTTTTGGTTTGGTCATCGGACCGACTCCAAGCAGAATCGAGATTTCGAGCTACGACTCCAAGCAAATGTCGAACCAAAGTTTTGGTTAGGTCATCGGGTTGAATCTAAGCAGACTCGAGATTTTCAAGCCCTGACTTCAAGCATGCGCCAAACCAATGTTTTGGTTCTGTCATCAGATTGGGGATCCTGGCTTGCTGTTGGACTGTCGACCTTGAATGGCGATATAGCATTTGGTATTAACCCCACGAGATGATGGGGGACAAATCTTAAGATGATCATATATGTGAATCCGTAGGTCGGATTGAGACGCGATTTCGACCTATGTCCATATATTGATCTCGAGAATACCTCCAAGTCAGCTTGAGTCTATGCTAGAACAATGAGGGTTTTGCCCTTGACTCCTCATATTCACCATATAGTGGGCGAAAACACCCATAATATTTTCCCCCCAAAGCATACTTTTGTGAATAGGAAGTGTGCTTTGTTTAATCGAAGACTGTCTTCTTAGTCTTGCAATATTTGTATTGTCTAAATATCTATATCTCATCTTCACCTCTGATTTATCGATGAGCCTCCTTTTGCTAATTTGATGTGGGACTTTGTTCGTTCCGACTTGCTAAATTTTTAAAGCGTCTTTGATTAGTCTTCATCCGATAGGATTCCATTTTTCTTGGACTTTTGATTTCCTACGTCGAGGCTTCATACAGTATGAGAACCAACTGATATATACTTCGCGTTATCAACTTTGGATCTGTGATTTGGTACTCCGATTATGTTCATTGTATGGTTGAGTTAAGTTATCCTGACCATCTCATGTGATCGTCAAGTTTGTATATTTCTCTACTAATCCTTTCTCGACTCTTTTGCATGCTTTGATAAGATCAATCATTGATGAATTTAATAGAGTAATAATCTATGTTGAAGGCTCTTTGTATGTAGGAGATGATGTGAAGAGTTATCGGGCGAATGTCGGTTATGACTTCCCTAGCCCATGTTTTGTATCTTCTGCCTGGACATTTGTACAAAGATATGTATATTTTAAATAAATTTTTGTTGTAATCCTCATACCTGATAAGGTATTATTAGCTTGTGCGGCATACAGTCTAGAAAAGTGATGATCAGTTTTACCAACATCTTCAATAGCTTGATTTGATAATCCTCAGTGTACTTGTACAGATAAGATTGCCGTTAAATTTTGATGGAGAAGTGTTGGATTATAGAGAAGCTTGGTGAAGGAGCAAGGGTAATCAGACCATGGAATTGGATTGGTGGAGTTTAGTAGACCAAAAAAATTTGGTTCGAGAATGGAAGATGATAGCCGAACCACTTGGTCTGGTACATGAAAAGAGGTTGGACTAAGGTGCAAAACGAGGTCAGACGAAAGTGTTGGTAGGTTGCATAGTCCAAGATCGAAACAATGATCTGGTACATCGCCTATGCTAATCGTAAGCTTGTGTTTGGTGTCTACCGATTGTAACAGAGTCAAAATTCTTGTTTGGCACTAAGACAAGACTATAATTAAACCAATGTTTGAGAGAGCAACGTTGACTATTCGGTCTAGGGTCCGTGAGGAATTGCCCATGTAAGGAGTACTTCGTTATTCTCTGCAAATTCATGGTCACGGCAAAATTTGAGTTATGGATAGCTCGATTGGAAAGCATACTCTGATTGTAGATGAGAGTGATTCATTATTGCTGGTTTGAGTTATGCCAAGTGCTGATGATGGATGCCTTAGTATGTGGTGTTTAGCTGGAATAATCTTTGGACATTGTAAACCTTGATAAGTAGCGGTTTATTATTTCTTGTTAATCAGGTAGAATCATTCTTTTAATTCAAACATCCCGTTGGCTTTGGCAGTAGAGGATCATCCTATTCTATTGACTTTATCTGCAAGTTTAGGGTCCTTTCGAGCCTAGTATGGTCAAGGACTTTCATCCTTGCCTTAGAATTAGCTACAAACTATTAATACACTTTTTTTTGGAATTTCACCATAGATATGTGTTAGAGTCATCCCGCGTATCCTCGGGATTGATTTATTAGGTAAAGGTATCAAACTATTTGTGTTAAAATAGACATTGATATGAATTAATTACATTTAGAAGGTTATAGATCGAATCATTTCTATTTAGAGAGTCCTTATCATTCGAAGTGATTCCCTGTTACTAAGGTTTAGAGAGTAATTTAGGGGACATGGCAGTCCATAAATACTCATCACATCCTTTAGAGCCCCCCTTTAGCAACGTTGTCAGAAGTCGGTCGGGAGCGCTCATTATTTGTCTGGATTTACCTCCAATATAGTGCACTTAGTTGCGTCTCACAGCATGCTACCTTGTATCATGAATAGGTTTTAAACTTGCGAACTTAAGGTCATGATTTCAATGTGCTATTACCATGATGACTGGTAGTGTATGTGTATAATCAAGAGGTGAGGTGTTGCTATGCTCCCAAGTATTTTTTTATCGAATTTATCTTATCGTACAAAAGTTAGTCATACCTTTGCACTAATATTTTCTCAAGTTCCACAAGTGTCCTCAGCTTTGGGAGAATCCTTACAGTTTCTTGAGCGAAGTTGGCTAGAAGGGATATTCTAATTCTTATGGCAATGTTGGATTGACATTCCACTATCTCTGACGGAGTTGAGTCGATGCTCTGTTTCCTCTAGTGGAGTGTGGAGTGGAAGTGAATGAATATCCTACTGTGGTGGCAGAGTGGAATTCATACTTCTACTATCTGTATGTAATGCCACAAGACTAAAAGAAATTATTAGAAGCTTCTATTTTTAGTACAATGAACTATATTCTCCATCAAGAGACTCCTTCTAAACTTAAGATGCGTGGCACGTAAGTTACTTGCCCTGATTGTGGAATTTAGTGACATATGGTTTGTTAGCCCAACCTACGTTCCAATGGAGTGTAACATCTGCGACTGCTATACTTAAGATTTAGAGCCGGGATTCGCACACAGTAACTACCCGGGCCATTATGGCTTATATCGTGAGTATTATTCGATTTACTATGGCTCGGGCTAGCGTGGGTGCCGATCTCAACTATAAACTATCCGTGGCTGCACCCATGCCTTAATCATGGGATTTATTATAGGTTCGCAGGTGCCGAGGAGCCGAACGCCAATGATAAACTGCCTAGGCTATAACCATGCGTAATCTGTGGCTTATAGTCGGTTTATCATTACTGGCTAGGGGGTCGATCGTCGGCAGTGAACAACCTAGGCTATTTCCATGCCCATAGTCATGGTTGTCTTATTTTCACAGCCGCCGGCGAGAGCTTGCAATTAATCGAAGTAAGAAAAATATTAGACAAACAATCGAGCAAAACATCAATTTTGACAGTGGTTTGGCCAGAATATGCCTATGTCCAATATCTTTCTTTTATTGCTTCAAGTTATACATGTTTTTTACAAGCTGAGAGAAGTAATGGCAAAGATGCTAGAGATTCCTTCCTTTCCCAAAAACCTTTTCCAGCAACTGTCGAAGGAATGTAAACTCCATTGTGGAGATCCTTATGAACAACAAATGGTCCTTCCCAAACTGGATCTAGCGTGCCAGGATGGGGAAAGACTTGCTTGAGAACAATATCTTCCTCTTGTAACTCTTAGGGCTTTACCTTAAATTTGTATCTTTCTGCCACTTTCCATCTGTGTGCGGCGGTCTTGAGAGTGGTGTTATTCCTTTTTCTTCAATCAGGTCTAAGGACATGCTGAGAAGCTCCTTGTTTTCTTGTGGATTATAGTGTGTCCTACGATGTAAAGGGACAATTGTTTTGGCCAGAAGCATGGCCTTAGCCCCGCATGCTTAGAGCAAATAGAATATGTCCTGCGGCTATTTCGTAGGAGGTTTGGAAGGCCCACAGCGTCGTGGGTAGTTCTTCAACTCACACTCCTTTGGATTTATCTAGTTTTTTCTTAATTAGTGTTTGCAAGACTTTGTAAACAGCTTAAACCTGCCCATTGGCCTAGGGAAACTCCTATCATGAGTCAATCCACGCTAGGCTTTGAATGCATTTATTCTTTGAGTTACTCAAGCTAGATTTGTGCCTGAATGCCTGACTGTATGTCATTGCCAGGGAAAGGGGTGGTCGTCAGCAGTTAACTACCCAGGCTAGCGCCTTTAGTCATAGCTATCTTATTTTCACTGCTGCCAACACATGCTAGTGATCTGGGTTGCTAATCACAAAAGAAGTAGTGGTTGTAACAACATAGGTATTAATGGAATATAACTACGTATGTGTTAAGTCAATGCATTAACCTTTTGTCTTAGTCAAAGGGAAACATTAGTTTGGAACAAACATGCCACTTCGAAAGAAGCGCAAAGTACCAGTTTGTGTAGTATGCTGGTTTAAGATGTTCTCTTAGATATGAAGTCTCGCTTGGTATTTTTGTAAGACTTGTGGAACCTAGGAGCCGGTGGCATTGTCATGGAATGACAACAACCGAGTTAGTTAAAAACGAAAGAAGAGGTTTGTTATGGTACCTCCTTTGCAGGACTATCTATTATCATGTGTATGACATGTTTATGTGAGCATATTTTATGATCGGAGAGCTCCTCATAAGGATTTTCTACAAATACTCTATTTGATAACGGGGTTTTTACTGAGCCAAGATTCATGTTTGGCGTTATAGTGCTGCCTCCTAGCAGTCATTGGTCTAATCATTTTGTCAAGTTGACTCCGGCTAGTTTGGTGGACTTATGTGGACGTCCCCAATGTGCATCCTGCTATCCTTAATTCTTAATCAATTTGAATTGTGTTTCTTGGTTATGGATCATGATGGAGTGGTGAAGGTAGTATCTTGATTGGTGACTGCAATGGCCTAGCGGTTTACTATACATATTGCTGATCCATGTTGAATTGTGATATGAGGAGTAGTTTTGGATATCTCTCGCCTTTCTGCTGTGGGCTAAATATGTTGGAATTAGTGGAGCTCTGTCTTTTAAAACCTTTTTGTATAAACTATTATATTATCTAAGTTGTTCACATATGTCATTTCCATCGCGTCCTCTTCCTTACCCTTTGAGGTAACACCATATTCAAATGGATGGCTTCTCTCTGATCATTGATCGTTCGAGCTCCGGAGGCAAAGAGTTGTATCTCTTCCATTTTGCTAGCATTTGCACTGCAAACTGTGCTAGCATCCCTGGGTGACCATATATCTGATTTACTGACAGTGATGTTTTCTCATCTTTATGTACCTTGCCGACCCAAAGGAGATGTCATGCATAATTGTAGGGACTAGTTTGATTTTTTGTCTTTACATCATGTAGCGTGTAAGCACCCTCAGGTCGATCAGCACACGCAACGGATATACGAATCCTTCCTTCATCTTTTTCCAAGAATGGAGATTCAAGAGTAGATGATAAAGCCCTACAATAGCTTAGGATTTATTAGAATGAAAGAAAAGTAATTATATAGAACCTTCATCGTACCCCTCGTTTATCAGCAAGTGTGGAGATTTTGGCAAGTGTCTAGAAGCCCAGGTTAGCCCCTTATAATGGTTTGTAGTAGGCACTCAAAATTTTTTGTTTTCCTGGAGGGTAGACCAGTACTCTTGGTCTTATCTCCTTCTCTTTTCATATTTATTTAACATATCCATATGTTAGGAGAACTATTTACATTATTTAAATCATGTCCGGTACGCGTAGGATTGGTGATGCCATCGTGCGTGATGTGAGTGACGAAGTGTCGTGCTTGTCATATCTAGACTTTGAGTATTTAATCATCATGACTTTGGTCTTCAAGTTGTGATATTTTGATCCATCAATGGGATCCCAATTGTAGTACTTTGATTTGATGTTGGATGGAAAAAGGGTTGTGCTTGGGGTTCATTTGGTTATGTGGAATGCCCCATGTGTTCTCTAGACTGGGACTTTCCTTGTATTGTGACGTTGAGTCAAATACTTTTGTTTGCCCTAAGCGTGTCAAGAGTTTATCCACAAAGCTTTATGTTAAGTAGTGAAGTGTTTACTGATTTCAATCACAACCAAGTCGAATTTACGTCCAATAATTTTTAGTACCGGGAGATTATTAGACTAGTCTTCCTACTTTTTCACATCTAGATAGCTATTGCATTCTTTGTAGTGGAATTCCCTCACTTTAGGTGGCATAATAGGAAGTTGTTATCCTTCCCTTCATAGAGAGTTTGAACTTTTCGAGAGAGACAATTCACTTTTCGTAAAGGATTGGGAGGTTTTGTAGCTTCGAAAGGTTGATGATCGAACTTTTAAAATAAAGAGAGAATCTTGAGATAGGAGGTATAGCTTCTCACTCTGAGAAATGGTGATTACAAACTCGAAAAAAAGAAGAGAAAAAATCTAATTTCAAAAAGAAACTGACTTTAGATTAGGAGAAATAATTTCGAGTTTGGAAGAAGAAAAGGATTTTCTTAGAATAGTAATTTTTTATTTTTACTAGAGGAATAGATTCCTCTTATATAAAAGAGTAAGATAGTTTTCTTATGTTAAAGAAGCAATGCTTCCGGATGTAAAGATAATAAGATCTATAATGATTTTAGATCTAAAAAATGACTAAGTGTCTCTTTTGGTCAAAAACAATATTTTTTGATCTGAAAAGAGAAAACGAAGATATAAATATTTCAGATCTAAGAAATGAATACTTGATTCTTTTCGCTTAAGAAATAGTGTTTGCGGTTCTGAAAGGAGATACAACGATTTTAGATCTATGAAGTGAATACATGTTTCTTGTTGGTTAAGGAGCAGCGTTTGTAGATCTGAAATAAGAGAACGGAAACAAAGTAATTTTTTATCTTCAAAGTATAGTGATTGCAGATCTGAAAAGAGAAATAGATTCTGCTAAAGTAATAGTTTCAAATCCAGGAGATATAGAGTATTTTAATCCAAGAAACAATGATCTTAAACTGGAAAAATAAGAAAAGAGAATCTCTCATTCCAAAGAGATAGTGACTTTAGGTCTAAAAAGAAAAAGGTATAAATTTTATTAAAAAAATGCAATTTCTGATCTCAGGACTAGAAACAAGTTTTCTTTTGTGAAAGAAAATAATGATCCAAATCCAAATAGAGGGAAATGTGGTTTCTTATGCCAAGCAACGATGTTTTCGGATTCCAAATGGGAAATGAGAGGTAGCTTGATTTTAGATAAAAAGAATAGGGTATATATTTCTTTTTGGTCAAGGGATATGTGTTTGTGGATCCAAAATAGTAAAAGTAATATCTAAGTATTTCATATCTAAGAGATGGCATTTTTTTGCTAACAAACAGTGTCTATGGACAGTAAAAGTAAGATCTAAAAAGTGGACAAGAGAATTTCTCTACGTAGTAAAATGGATGTTCAGATCTGAAGAGAAAATGAGTATTTTCTGTTTAATGTAAAATAGTTAGGGTGGATCTGAAAAGAAACATAGATTTCAGATCTTAGAAAATGGAAGAGAGTTTCCTAAGAGATGAAACGATAATCTCTAGTCAGAAGATCAGAAATAGTAGGTTTTCAAATAAAAAGCAGAGTAAGAAAGAGAGAATTTCCTTTAAAAAAGGAAAGTTTAGTTCTCAGTGAAAGCACCAAAATGTCTGGACAAAAAATGGGCAAACACTCAAATCGTTGTCATAGAGCTGTGAATATTGTATTTAGTATATAGCTATTGTTTGATGAAAATTAGTTGCGGATGTTTAAGCTAGAAAATAAATAATTTGCAATAAAGAATATGCAAAGGACTTAAATATAAAAAGACAAAGAATATATGGTGGTTCCGCCTGAATGTGCCTACGTCCAATGTTCCTCTTTTATTATCCCTTTCATTTCTGATTATAAGTACAAGCTTTGAATATGAGTAAATGCTAGTAGAACTAATATTTTCCCTCTCGAAGTTATCTACCATTGTTGCTGAAAGCTTTGCTTTTCAGCATCCCCCTTTTTTATGATGTTATATGCTTGGTACTTATACAGTAAAGATATGAGGAGGGGCAGCTGAGTATATAGTATTTGGAATTTGGTTCAACCTTCCTTCCTTCAAGATTTTGTTCAACCTTCCTTACCCGATTGTCAAGGTATTCCACTTGTGACGACCGCCATACACCTCCCAGAATCTCGAAACGCATCATGAAGGAATCCCCAAAGTAACATCGTGCCGTCACGAAAATCTCCAATTTTTTTAAAATCATTTACACCCGGTTGAGCCCCAAGCAAACCTTCACATGACTCCAAGTAGCATTGCTCCCAGGCAACTCTAAGTAAACCCTTAAATTTCTCATGCTCGACTCCAAGCAACCATCGAGCTAAAGTTTTGGTTCAGTCATCGGGTTGACTCAAGCAGACTCGAGATTTTTAAGCCCTGACTCCCAGCAAGTGCCAAACCAAAGTTTTGGTTTGGTAATCCAACCAATATCAAGCAGATCCCAGATTTTCAAGGCCTAACTCCAAGCAAGCATCGAACCAAAGCTTTGGTTCGGTAATCCAATAGACTCCAAGCAGACTCTAGATTTTCAAGGCCCGACTCTAAGCAAGCGTCGAACCAAATTTTAGTTTCGGTCAACGTACCGACTCTAAGCAGACTCAAGATTTTCAAGCCCCGACTCCAAGCAAGTGCTGGACCAAATTTTGGTATGGTAATCCAACCGTCTCTAAGTAGACTACAGATTCAAGGCCCAACTCCATGCGAACGCCGAACCAAAGTTTTGTTTCGATAATCCAACCGACTCCAAGTAGACCCTAGATTTTCAAGGCCCGACTCCAAACAAGCGCTGAACTAAAGTTTTGGTTCAGTAATCCAACCAACTCCAAGCAGACTCTAGATTTTCAAGGCCCGGCTCTAAGAAAGCACTGAATCAAAATTTTGGTTTGGTCATCAGATTGACTCCAAGTAGACTCCAGAATTTCAATCCCTGACTCCAAGCAAGCACTGAACCAAAGTTTTGGTTCGGCAATCCGACGGACTCCAAGCAGACTCCAGATTTTAAAGGCCCGACTCCAAACATGCGTCGACCCAAAGTTTTGGTTCGACCATCGGGCCGACTCTAAGTAGACTTGAGATTTTCAAGCTACGACTCCAAGCAAGTGCCGAACCAAATTTTTGGTTCGGTCAACGGGCTGACTCCAAGCAGACTCAAGATTTTCAAGCCACGACTTCAAGTAAGCAACGAACCGAAGTTTTGGTTCGGTCATCGGACCGGGGATCCTAGCTTGCTGTTGGACTATCGACCTTCAATGGAAGTAGTGCGTTTTGGTATCGGCCCCATGAGAGGGTGGTGGACAAACCTTAAGACGATCATATCTCACAATCCGTAGCTCGTACTGAGATGCGATTTATATCAATGTCCATATCTTGATCTCGAGAATACCTCCAAACAAGTTTGATTCTTTTCTAAAACAATGACAATTTTTCCCCTAACTCCTCATATTCACCATGTTGTTGGAGAAAATACGCACAACATCTACTATCTGTGTTGTAAATGCAAATCTAGTTATATTGCTTCTAGTCTTGTCTAATAATCAACTTGAGTTCTTCATTACTTCTTTTAATTCTTCACTTTAGTTTCTTGTATCCTAGAAAGTAGTTCTATCCTATTTGGCTGGTTACAAAAGTTGTGCTAAAAATCCATTTTCAAATTTTAATACTAAATAATGCTATAACCAATAATCCGTAACTTCAAGGTATTTGTTTTATTATTTCTTTACTTTTTAGGTAGTGCAAAATGCAGTAGTGTCTCTATTTTACACTAATTCCCTTTTTCTTTCTTTTATTCTTGCAATTACGTTTATCTTTATCCTTCAAATATTAAACTATGGAAATGTATTCTCTTTTCTAAACCAACCAACTAATCTATCACAAACTTCCCAATCAAATTATTAAATTTTCCCCTTTTAATTTATTTTTCCCAGTTTAGCACAATTTACTGTAAATTTCTATTTTTCTGTTTTATTTCGGTTTTTCTTATTTTACATCTAATTTCTATAATCTATAGTTTTTCTATTTTAGTCCATATTTTCGAATTCTTCGCTTTAACTCTTTTATTCGCGTAAAAAGGAATAAAATGAAGCTAACGTTTACAGGCTAAATTTCAACTTTGAAATAGATGTAAACAACTATAAATTTCTTACTTTTTGGCTTATGCCTTTCTCTAATAGTCAAGCCTAATATTATTCATATTTAAATGGATTACTATTTTCCTTTTTTACATAAATAATAATTAAATACAAGCTCTCTTATAAAATTTACTGTTTTCAATAGAACTAATTGCTGAAATAAATGCTGAATTTAAATATTAAAGGGAGTCTAACGATAGTATATCATAAACGTAAAAGATATATAATTTAAACCCACTCACCAGTCATCCTTATCCTTCCTAGATCCCCTTCTAAGGTTTCTAATATTTTT
Source organism: Allium cepa (assembly GCA_030765085.1). NCBI lineage: Eukaryota > Viridiplantae > Streptophyta > Magnoliopsida > Asparagales > Amaryllidaceae > Allium > Allium cepa. The sequence goes on from CM060935.1 coordinate 556,757,523, forward strand.
ATTAAGATGATCTACTTCCTATAAATATATTCTATTTAGGGTTTAGCCTCATGCAATGAACCCAATTGGGAGAATATCTGATTTTGAGAGAATAGCTAGGCCTAGGGTTCTATTCACATAGGAGTTTTGAGGATCTCAGACCGTTGGATCCTTGGATTGAATCTGAAGCCACCACATCACAGGGTCGTTTGGAGCCATCAAATGCATCAATATATGGCATAGATTGAATAAAAATCAATTTTATTTGGTTCGGCATGTATCTGGACGAGATTACATCCAAGTAATAATGTGGGTCGACCCTAAGGTCGACCTGTGGTGTTGTGGGTCGACATATGGGTCGATCCATATATGTGTGTGTGTGTATATATATATATATATATATATATATATATATATATATATATTAATTTTCATAAATAAAATGGAAACGACAATTGAGACTGTAGGAAACCCTGGAGGTGAAACTTTGTGGTTACCGAGGATGATGACGACACGGGATAGCAAGGGGTAAGATACAAAGATAAAGGAAAGAATTAAATTAGGGTTAATCTGTAGAAAAAAACCGAGAGATTCTACAAATCGACCTGCACCAGTGGGTCATAACCCTAAGAAACCAGAATTCAAGGTAGGAATACGATCGTGGGCTGATGCAATTGCTAGTAACACGTGTGTTGATGGTAGGGTTAACAAATTTGACTACCTAGAAGATGCTGATGGAGTCTATGCTGACCTAGATGATGAGGTATTCAATTTAGCTAAAAGCATGTGGGGTACTTCAGTCTATGTCTACATAGCTGGGAAAAGACCTTATTACATACATCTTAATGCTTATATTAAAAGAGAATGGAAACCATTTGGAAAATGGGACGTTTTTCCTAGGGATAATGGTTTTTACCTTATCAAATTCAGTAGTGAACTGGATTTAAGAAAGTGTTGGATGAAGTCCCTTGGTTTATCGATAGTAAACTTATTTTTACCAAAAAATGGAAATCAAACTTAAGAATGAGAGGGATATGCTTGAATCACACCATGTCTGGGTTAAACTGATGAGTCTAGATCTATCTCTATGGAATGCTCGTGGTATTAGTAAACTTGCTAGCCTTATTGGAACCACCCCTGCAATGGATGAATATACCAGGCATATCAAAAAACTAAAATATGCTAGAGCTCTCGTAGAAATCAAAGCAAGTGATACCATCAAAAAACAGGTGTACGCTAAAGATAGAAATGGCAATATTTACATATAGGAGGTAGATTATGAGCATATTCCACCTGTTTGTAACAAATGTAAGTGTTTTGGTCGCTCCATGGACCAATGTGAGATCATGTCCCCCCAATCAAATAAGTGTGGAGGCAAAAACCTACTGCTGAGGCCATTCATACAGCTTCACTACAAAATCTTCAAAAAAATGAGGTACGGCCTAAGCCTAACACTGATGAGATAAATACAAACATAGAACATGTAGTCGTAATGACTAATAACCAAGAGGAAAGTCATGGTTCTCTGGAGGATAAAGATATGGAAGCTACCACATCAATGGATATGAAGACCGAGGATACTGAACTTGACCATAACCCAGTTGTGCATTCATCAAATAAAGTAACTGTTACACCAGAAGAAGAAAATGAAATTAATAAAGTTGTCTTGGATAGTTTGGATTCAGATACAGATATAGAGGATAGTAGCTCAAACAAGTTCACAAAATCCAATCAGGATTATACAAATTAATTTAAGAAATCATAAGTAAAGGAAAGACGAGTATAAGTCGTGAGATATCTCCTATGAAATTGAGGAGTACGCCTCCATATTCGAAATGACAATAATTAGTTGGAATGTAAGGGCCTATACAATGACAATGGACGTTTAGACCTCTTGAATCTTAGGAGAGCTCGCTGTCCTTCCATTTTGAGTATTTTAGAAAATAAATTTACTAATGACACCATAACATTCTTTATTAACTCATTAGGTGACGAGTGGAACTACATTCATAATGATGATGTATGATTTAAAGGACGTATATTACTTCTATGGAATAAAAAAATTGGAACTTCAACCTCTTGGATAAGGATGATCAACAAATTATTGTTAGTGCCACTAATGTGGGTGGGCTCAATATGACTTTGAGCTATGTTTATGCCAGTAACCTGGCTTCTCATCGAACTCATCTTTGGCAAGCTATCAAAGGTATTGGTAAAAATGTCAAAAACCCCTGGACTGTTTTGAGGGCTTTCAATTCTATGCTAAGGGCAGAAGAGAAAAAAGGAGCCTTACCATGAGAGTGTCCCAGGTAGACGAATTCAACAACTGCATCATTGAAGCTGGACTGCTTGAACCCATCCATTGTGGCTTGAAATTTACATGAAGAAGTAGTGAATGTAAGAAAATATCTTATAACTTAGAAAGAGACCTAGTTAGTATAAACCGTATTAATCTATTTCTAACATTAGGGTCAATATTCTCCCTCCATCTACTAGTGATCACTGTCCTATCCTTGTAAATTTAGTAGAAAAAGGCATGAACAATAATGGAAAGCCATTTAGATACGCTAACCACTGGCGGGAACATAGGGATACAATGAGGCACAACAAATTAATAATATACCTCTAGTGGAGGGTACTCAATGCTACAAGCTACTTTATATCCTCAAAATAGCTAAAAATAAAATTAAAAATTGGAACAGATGCAGATTCAAAGATGGAGACCAAATTTCCACCATGCAAAAACAGTGTGAGGAAATTCTACTAATGATAGACAATGGAACTACTAATGATGACACATAGAGAATGTATTATCAAGCCCAAGGGAATCTAAAAGAGGCTCTCAGGATTAAAGCGGCTAAGCTTAAGCAAAAAGCCAAAGAAAAATGGATTGCTGAAGGGGATGAGTGTACCAAATGATTTTATACTAAAATGGCAATTCGAAGTAATATGAATAATAATTTTCATCTTATTAACCAAGATGGAAATATTCTAAACAATATAGCAGATATTGAGGGTCAAGCAATCAAATACTACAGTGACATGTTTAATGGGGAAATTAGCACCAATTTACCAGACATTAAATGTAGAAGGCAGGTGAACTCTAGGGGCAAAAGAATGCTGTCCAAACAAATCACTGAAGTTGAGGTGCTGGAAGCTTTGCAGTCCATTCATATTGATTCCAGGCCAGGACCAGATGGCCTCGGATCCAAGTTCTTCCTCCTCCATTGGAATGACCTGAAAGAATCTATCATATCAGAAATGAAAGATATCCTTCAAAGTGGTAAATTTGTTAAAGAAATCAATCACACCTTCATCTGCCTTATTCCTAAAAAGGACAGTCCATCAAATATCGAGGATTTCCGACCTATTGCTTACGGTAATGTGATATATAAAATTCTAAGCAAGATCTTATGCAATAGAATGAAGCTTATCTGACTTGATCTCATTTCTGAATGTCAAAGTGCATTCATCAAGAGTAGAAGTATTTCTGAAAATTCTCTCATGGCTCACGAATTGGTTAGGAACTTTAATAAACCAGGAGTTGATAAGTTCTGCCTAAAGGCTGACCTCCATAAAGCATATGACAAAATTAACAGACACTTTATGATTCATCTGCTTAATTCCATGGGGTTTCCAATAAACTTTTTGAATCTAATAAAAGAATGCATCTCTACACCAACCTTTTTTGTTCTGATCAATGCTATACCGAAAGGTTTTATAGGCTCCAATAGAGGTATCATGCAGGAGGACCCTTTATCCCCTTACTTGTTTGCAATTGCCATCGAATACTTTTTGCTACAAATGGAGTTGGCTATTCATCATAAGCTTATTCAGCCTACTTTTAACATCCATCCTAGCGTGAGTCACTTACTTTATGCAGATGACTTGCTCATCTGAATAAAATCCAGCTATGAATCAGCCAAAGCAGTAAAAGACATTTTCCTTAGCTTAGAAAGATATACTGGCCTAAAATAAATGAGCAGAAAACCAAATGCTATTTTAACAAAGCATGTAACCGAAATCAGAGGCGTTGGATCTCTTTAATGTGAAAGAAGATATCCTTCTTGTAAAATATTTAGGTGTTCCTTTCTCCTCCAATATGATCACTGACAGAGAATGTGCGGTTTTGATATCTTCTATTAGAGAGAGACTATAGGGTTGGAACTCCAAACTCCTGCCTCTAGATGGTCAAATTGAATTGGTTAATATTGTTATACATTATAAAGTCAATTTCTGCTGCAAACTTTTCAACTAACTGATGTTTTAATACAAAAAATTGAAAAAGTCTATGCAGACTTCATATGGAAAGGCGGTATTCATAAGATCAAAGTTGAAAATTTATGCAGACCTAAAGATGAAGGAGGTGTGGGCCTTAGAAGACTTAAATACAGAGAATAGTTCACACCTTGAAACAAGCTTGGAGAATAATCAATGGAAAAGGTCTATGGGTAGACGGATGAGACAAAGGTACATTAAAGGTAATTTTTGGCAAATGTCTACGTATAATAATGCATCAGCTAATTAGAAAGCAATTCTGAAAGCAAGAAGTACCCTAGCCTCATGTTGCACTCGTGAAATAGCTACAGGGAGGGATACTGACTTGTGGAGAGACCCTTGGATTCAAGGTGAATCCCTGATTGATATTTTAGGCCTTAATACATTCTCTGATTTTGGATGCCCATATAGATGTGTACAAGATGTGATCAACAATACTGCTTGGAACTGCTCCTCACTACCAATGAATCAATTTAAAAAGAAAATAATTCAGTTTATGCAAATATTCAGTGGGGGAGAGAATGATATTTGGGTGTAGAAATCTACTGGAAATGAATTTACTACAAAGTCTACATGGAATGAGGTTAGAAAAAAAGACAGTTAAGTCTTATGGAGCAAAATTATATGGGATCATGTCAATAATGTGAAGATGACCTTCACTACCTACAAAGCTATATTGAGAAGACTACCTACCAGAGATATGTTACAAAAATAGGGAGAGATAAATAATACTGATTGTGTCTTATGCAATCAGGCCTCCGAATCACATGAGCATTTGTTCTTTGACTGTAATTTTTCGAAACTGGTGTGGAACTCATGTAAAAATATGATGAATTCTCCATCCAATTCAAATTACTTAGAAGAAGAGATCACCTACCTGAATTAGCAAGGTCATAGCAAAGATTTAGAAGCCAAATTGAACAAGATCGCCATAACTGTAGCTCTTTGGAGCATTTGGAAAGAGAAGAATCATCGCATGTTTCATAATAAACAAAGAAGCCATTTTTAAGTTAGTAATCTTGGAAAAGGATACATGTAGCTAGTAAAAATGCGACGACCCGACTTCCTATCTCCAGGAAATCGCATCATCTTGAAGAAAGAAAGGGATAGAAGAAGAAAAGAAAGAGAAAGAAGAACACAAACAACATCAGAGAACTCACAGCGGAACGAATAAAATATAATATATCACATAAAATATTACATAGTATCTTATTACATCAAAGTACACAACTTATACAACACGTGTTAGACAATTATAAACATCTGTCTAACCATACAACTCAAGTATACAGGAAACAGATACTAAATAAACACAGCGGAACCAATATAAATCTACACGTCGAAGCCTCATGCTCCATATCTCCTCCAGAATTCGTCAAGCTAACCTGATCCACTTGACTACTCATACATAATATGAGTACCCAAGAGTTTAATAAAACAGAAAATAAACACTCGGGTCAGACAGGGGTCTGGTGTGAGTAAACGGGTTAAAATCGCTTAACTTTAGAAAACCTTTGAAAAGAAAAGGTATCACGTAAGACTTCCCACACATAAACATGGAAAAGTTTTTACCTTACTCTAACCAAAGCATTTGATAGGAAATCCATTGATATTATAATAGTGTCTAGGGTTTTCAAGTAAATAAGAAATAGCCGAAATTGTTACATGATTAAATTCCAACTACTAGCCACAAAAGTGGGTAATACAATCAAAACCGTTGGCACTTATTGGATTGTGGATTACATTCAATGGCAGGGCTATTGGGGTACCGCCCGTCACAGTACGTGGCCTAGATCACAGTACCGAGGAGTACGCCCGCTCCCCTGCAACACAAGTCCGGAACCATCCCTTACTGGATAGTCCCGAACAAGACCACCCCATAGTTGGCGCGACCAACCACACACTAAGCCGAAATAGAAAGGGACCTCTAGACAGGGGTAAATCTCACTCTCAAGTGGGGGCTACCCACGAAGCCTTGCTGCACCTCCCCTGTTTTAGCCATTCTCGGTTGATGAGGCTTGAGGTTACGATTACCTTTATAGAACACATTTATCTTAGAATGCTCATCGTCCACCTTACGATGTTCTGAAAGCATTCAATCCATACAAGTTCATTCCGGGTTCGAACGAAACCGAAGGCACTATCTCGTTGCACTCATTATTGGAATCACCCTCAGAGTCAACGACCATAGCCCTTGCACTCTGATTCGCCATCTCGAATCTATAAGCACTATTCCGTCAAACTCATTACGGAATCACCCACAGAGTTATACTGACGTATAGCCCTTACACCTCGAGTCTTCACTTGCTCCACTTGGATACACGTCCTAACGTTTAATTGGAATCGATGTGGTTTTCGGATATCCAAATATGGAAACCCGATCCCGGTCTCACCAAAACCAAACACCATTTTAATGTCCAAGTTGTACTTAAGGGTTTAAATAATTTAACTCATATTCAGGATGATATGTAAACTGGTACATGAATCATATTATCACAAGAGATAATTCATATCAATATTCATCTTCACAAAGCAGCATATCACATGACAAAGATATCCAGTATCAACCAATATCAAACATCCAATATCAACCAATCATCCCATATCAATCTCTAAATATTGATCATCCAATATCAATCAATTAACCAATATAAATCAATCAACCCATATTAATCAAACATCCAAAACAGAATTGATTATCTCTTAATCAATTGAATTACCATAATCCTTCTTCATTTATTATTATTCCAAATAAAATAAATTAATCATCTCTAATGATTTTCCTTAATTAATCTTCCTTGATTAATTATATTTAATTACATTCAAGTAATTATCCTTAACCATATTCAGTAATTATCCTTTAATTACTATCATTAATGACAATAATTAATGTTCCTTCATTAATTAATTAACTATAATTAATTACATTAATTCTCAATTAATTACAATTAATTAATCATACTTTAATTAATTACTTTTGTTAATCAACCTTGATTAAATTAAATAATTAATAAATGATCCTTATTAATTAATAATTCCTTTAATTAATTAAATAATAAACTTGTAATTAATCATCTCATTAATTCATAAACAGTAATTAACAATTTGTAATTACTTATCTTAATTAATTAACTTCTTAATTAACTATTTAACCCTTGATTAATTATTCTAATTAATCAATCTTTAATTACTTCATTAAGTAATTAATTATTCAATTAAATAATGAATAATCCTTTAATTAATTACTTTATTAATTAATTCCAATTTTAATTAATTACACTTAGTAATCAATCTTAAGTTAAATTCATTAATTAATTAATCACATTGATTAATTAACTAAATAATTAAGTAATTAACTCTTAATTACTTACATAAGTAATTATATCTAATTACTTCCTTTAATAAATCTTGATTACTTCCTTAATTAATTACTTAACAAGTAATTAATTCCATTATTAAATAATCCTAATTCATTTATTTAATTATTTACTCCATAATTAATTAACCTTAAATAATTATATTAATCAACTCTTAAATGATAACCTTAAGTGATCATCCATTAATCACTTCAATTAATTACTCTTGTGAGTGATTACCACTAATTACTTCCATAAGTAATTACCTATTCTTAATTACATTCAATAACTAACCATTAATTACTTTATTAAGTAATTACACTTAATTAATCATAATCAAGTGATTATTAAAATTAAATAAATAATTAACTAATTATTTAAAATTAATTAAACAATTAATTAATTAACTTCTAATATTTCAAGATCCTTATTTAATTAAGATAACCTTATTCATAATTAAATCTTTACTTATTAACAAATCATATTAAGTATCCTTAAATTCCTATCAAATAATTATCTATCTTCATAAATAAATTATTTGAATTAAATCAAATTTAGTAACTTAAAAACAAACTATTTTATTTGATTTACAAAATTATATTATTTACCTTTATTTGAAAATAATGCATTTAGAAACAAATATCAAAATCTAACACCTTAATTATCTAAGTTAAACTTATTCATTTTAAATAGAATTTGAAACATTACTTTAAAATTTAACTTAAAACTTTGATTAAATAATTAAATTCAAAAATACTCTTTTAAATTTGAATTTTTAAAACTTAATTAAGATAATTATTTCAAAAACAAACATCTTAAAATATTTTTTTAAATTTGAAATATAAATTCAATTTTTGACTTTTGATGTTTGGTTTACCTTTATTTGAAAATAACAAATTCTTAACTTAAAAACTTGTTTACAATATTGAAGGATCTTTCGATTATTCATACTCGCGTCAAACCCTACCTGTACACGAGCCTCCCCCGAGATAACACGGTAGTATCACACGATCTACCCGAGAGAAACCTTCTTTCTCAAATTCCCTCTATCCTACCTGATACATCAAACACTCGAGTTACCTTGCAACCATCATCACTGCTTCGAGTCGTAACTAGAAATACACGAAAGCAAACCCGAGTTCTACAACTCGTCTTCACAAATCCACCTCCAGTGTACACGGTATACCCTCGTGCACATGCGCAACTTCCTCCGGCCAAACTTGGTCGTCGCGACCATCGGCGACAATCACCTGAACGCGTGCGAGCAATAACACAAACCCAGATCAAACGTAACATCATCGAATCGAATTTTGATCGTTCGAACCCAACTTGCGAAGCAACTGCAGAAAAACATTCCACACAATCCCCATCGTCGCCGGCCAACCCCACACCCTTGGGTCTCGCCGTTCCCTCCATAGCACCGCCACGACTTGAGCTCCATTTTCCCCCATGTGCGATCACCCCCGAACCTTTATTCACATCGAAGTCCCCTCAACAGTAAAACCCAGTATAAAAAAACTTAAACCCTACTTTATTCTAATTCGCACAATTCTGCCATTAGAAAAATTCTTAGACATTTTTCCCATGATCTATAGCTTACAAGCTAGCTATAATTCAAAAATCAGATCAAATTAATGTACATATAATCTGAAATCAACAAAATTCCCAATTTCACAAAAACCCAAATTTCGAATGAACTATTAAACTATAAATTACAAACTTCGTCTCTAAATTCATGATTTTACCTCAAGATTACATGCATGTAGTTGAATTTTGAATTTAAGATAATAAATTTTTAACAAATATTCATGTTCCTCTGTAAACTTTAACTTTAATCATGATTTATGATATTTAAAATTCCCGGACTGTTTTATAACCTTTATCATACAATTACAAAACAATTTCATTCAAATACTTAAGCCTAATATGGATTAGATTTGTAGATATGAATTCTATATTTTTTTAAGCAGAATACTCAATTGAATCAACAGAGTACAGAATAAACAAGCTCACACAACACAATTCATATGAAATTCAAAGCATCAGACTTCAATACAAGTTATAACATCACATGCATGGTAGTTAAAACGATTCAAACTGTTTTTAAAAGAAGTTTACTCACCTCTGATATATATGCAGAGTAGTTTGCTTAATTTCCAGGCTTGAATAGCTTTAAATCTGAAAATGCTTTGATTTTACTTGCTTGTTGAAATTGAACCCATGCATGTTGAAATCTTTGCATGCATACAACTTGGGGTTTCAATTGTTGAAACTTGTAATTGATCATCAAATTGAATTACAGGTTGATCTTTATTTGGATGCAGGTTCAAGATTTGCAGAGTGGAGTTGATATTGCAGGTTGATGGTTGTATATTTGCTTTTGATTAAATTCAGATTTTAACTTTGCTTTTGGTTTTGATTTCAGATTTTGAAAGAAATCTCTGGTTGCCATAAATTTTAGGTTAAGAAAAATAAACCAAGAAATGAAAATGTTTATGTTTTATTAATGATTAATGAAAGTATAAATTTTTAAAATAAAGACACTTGTTTTCTTATTAAAAATATTTAATAAAAATTAGAATTATATGTTGCCACTTGTTCATAAATTAAACAAATGTCAAATGTAAATTTCCTTAGCTTACAAGTGTTGTTAAGATATGTTTACACATGTTTTTATTTATTTATTTATTAATAAATTCTTATTTAATTTAAATGTAATTATAAACTTACATAATTAAGTCACTTTGTTAATAAATGCTTACTTATGTATTTATATGTATTTATAAAATGTTTATACACATGAGTGAAATGTTTTTATGAAAATAAGCTTTTGAATTTTAATAATTAAATGTGTGAAATCTTTGTAAACCTTTATTTTATAAATAGCTTACCTTTTTAAAGAAAATATTATAAACTAATAAAAATGCAAATAATTCTTATATATGTATTTAAAATCTAAAACATTTATACATATGCATTTATAACTATTTTAATTTGAACATTTTAAAGAAAACAAAAATAAAACATTGATAAATTTCCTTTATAAACTATCATATTTAAAAATAAAAAATTATCTTACATTTTGAAAACAAATGAATAAATCTTTAAATTTAATCTTTGAAAACTATTAAGTTTTAAAATTACAATATTCATTCATACATCAAGTATTAATAGGTTAAATTAAATTTCAAAATAACACAAATTATAACATATACAAACATATATATTACAATTTGAAAATTAATCTTTAATTAAAACAAAAGATCTTCTATTCACAATATATATCAATTTTATATATATTATAAATAGAATAAAATTTCATTAGCTTTGAAAAACAATTCTTATCCATTTAAATTGTTAAAAAGATATTGATCACGTTTATCAGATTAAATATTTATTAAACATAAAAAGAATAAATTAGCCAATTTTAAATTAAAATTATAAAGAAAATTATCAAACCAATTAAATTAATAACACAGATTATTAAATTGATATTGCCCAAAATTCCGGGTCGTTACAATCCTCCCCCCTTAAAAGAATTTCGTCCTCGAAATTTAAAAGCAAAGGTAATTTAATAACCCAGTATAGATTTTAATTTCAATTAGTAAAGCATACTTAACAACCAGTAACTATCAACCATAGCAATCAAATAAACAAACAAACCTAACTAATTATTCTGACACAAATTAGAATAGATCTCTAATACTATCTCGAGTTTCCCAAGTATAAATCACTGGGAGACTCGCTCTACCAAAAGCTCAACTAACTACACTGCCAAAATCCAGAGCTCAACTCATCTCTAGATCCTTCAATCTGAATAGAACATCAAAATATAACCAAGTCCAGCTCAACTTCTAAATCCAACTGAACTACAGATTCAACAACCAATTGAGGAATCATACACGTACTCCCTCAGAGATACGTGAAATACAATGAATTCCAGCTATCCAAACTGGCAATTCAATCTTATCCTATCAAAAACACAGATAAGAAATCTCCAAATGCCTCAGCACTATCCAACCAATCTTATCCAATATCTGTTCTCTTAACCAGAGAGTTCTTAACAACACTGAAGACTCCAACTTTGAATTCCAATACCTCTTATCTCATATCTGTATAAATCAACAGATAATCCTGGGCTGCCAAACTTCTTCCTGATCATCTCAACCAATGATGATACTTCCAAAAACAACTAAACCAAAACAAAGCAGTTTATGGATCCTATTCAACAGAAAAGTCTTCCAAATTTCGTCGAAATCCCGAACTCAAGCTCTACTGCCAAGCAATAGCAAACTGAACTTGCTTTCTTCCTTGCATAGCTGCTACCTCGCTTCCGCTGCACAACTCTGATTCTGAAGTAGATGGGAATACTGTTGATGAACACGAATACAAACTTACCCAATATATCCGGGAAACTTTGTTCATCAAATCCATAAAAATCCGAGTGACACATCATGTGACGACCTCCCATGACTCCTGCACTAAACAAGGAAATAGTGCACTGAAAAGTGTGCTAGGCCGCCATGGACGATGATCAGGGTAAGGTAAAACAATAAACTCTATCGTATAACTCACAGCGCATGGATAAAATACAATAGAAAAATATATATAGTGAAGCTCCTCAAATCAGAATTTCATCAATACATTTTATAATAGTTTGATACAAACATCAGAATAGTCAATACATCAAGCCTCGCTACATATCACTCAGAGAATCATACAAACAGCGGAATATCCAGTACATATAGTAAGAAAACAATATGCAAAAGCCTCCAGCTCGTCTTCGTCATCAACAGCATTGGCTACTAAGAACAGCACATGTCACCTGCTACCTAGTCTGCCCATCCCAAAACGGATGAACAGCCCAAGATAATAAGAATTGAACATAAAACCTTGAGTCAGACAAAAGTCTTAGTGAGCAGTAAATCAACTATCAAACATACCAAAAGAGCATAAAGGGTAAAAAGGAATAGGAACCCAACCATCCCACTCACCTCTTTCTACAGTGATAGCCCCCAGACACACTAGCAGAACAAGCATAGCAAAGCAGACAATTAAAGTAAAGCAATTATCACTCGAGTCAAGGTCGATGTTTTCCAAGTACAAACCCCCAAGGCCTAAACCAAGATCAGATAAGCACCCAGAAAGCATCGCTCTTGAGACCGAATGGTAGTCCAACCAACATCCAAACATCCATGACTCTGGCTATCATTGTTATCATTGCCTCGATTTCGCCTTTAATTGAATGACCGGCCCATTATTTCATCCGTCCGCCAAGGGCTAATGGTAACCCCGGTTCTAGACATAACTCCGCACGTCGTCGTGACCCGTGCCTAGGACTATCGAATCTGCCCAGAGTACTAACACATCATCGTGACCCGTGCCTGGGACGTCGTCGTGACCCGTGCCTGGGACATCGTCGTGACCCGTCCCAACGTACTCTTGCTATCACCTAACGACAATAGTTCTACGATCTTTCGATCCGTAAAAATACGGGTTGTTACATTCTCTCCCCCTTAGGAATTTCGCCCCCGAAATTCCAAACAAACACGAGCAATCAAAACTATTCTGCATGCCTACCATCCATAGCAATCAACAAACCATGCATCCAATTACTAGCCTAGCATGTAGAATTCTAAGACTAGAACAAGTTACGAATTCATGAGATGTCACGACACCTTAGGGCCATACCTCGAAGAGTTCAGGATGAGCTGCCTTCATCCTCTCTTCCTCCTCCCATGTACAGTCGTTAACATCATCACTCCATTGTACCTTGAGCAACTTGACTACCTTCCTCCTAAGCTGTTTCGTGTCAGTTTCCACAACACGGAGCGGCTTACGAGGTTTTCTAACAACTGGATCAACTTCTAAATCTTCACAGCTATCAGCAGAAACCACTGTACTTGGGTCGTGCACATACCTCCGAAGATACGATATGTGAAAAACATTGTGCACACCCGACATCTTTTCTGGTAACTCCAATTTATAAGCGAGCTTTCCAATTCGCTCGACGATCGGGAATGGTCCAACAAATCTCGGAGTCAATTTTCCTTTCTTTCCGAATCGAATAACATTCTTCAGTGGAGAAATCTTCACAAAAACCATATCTCCTTCGTCGAATTCCAAATCCTTACGACGCTTATCGGCATAACTTTTCTGACGGTCTTGGGATGCCTTCATTCGTTGCTGAATGATCTCTATACCATCCGAAGTCCGTCGAATCATTTCTGGCCCAAGTATCAACTTTTCTCCTGTTTCCAACCAACATGTTAGAGAGTTACACGGTCTTCCATACAATGCCTCATATGGTGCCATACCAATACTTGACTGGTAACTGTTATTATACGAAAACTCTACCAAATGAAGATGATCTTCCCATGATCCTTCGAAGTCTAAAACACATGCTCTGAGGAGATCTTCCAAAACTCGGTTAACTCTCTCGGTCTGACCATCTGTTTGGGGGTGATAAGCTGTACTCAAACACAGCTCGGTTCCCAAAACTTCCTGGAAGCTCTTCCAAAATCCACTAGTGAACAATGGGTCTCGATCGCTCACTATACTCTTTGGAATACCATGGAATCGAACTATCCACTTAACATACAAATCAGCCAACTTCGATGCAGTCCTAGTTGATCGAACAGGAATGAATCTTGCACTCTTAGTCAAACGATCTACGATGACCCAAATCCCTTCATTTCCTGCTCTGGTTCTAGATAGACCATCGATAATATCCATCGATATTTGCTCCCACTTCCATGTAGGAACTTATAATGGCTGAAGCAATCCACTTGGCTTTTTCTACTCGGCTTTTACCAACAGGCAGTTCATGCATTTGGAAATAAAATTTCCAACATCCTTCTTCATACTTCCCAATAATAGGTTCTCTTCATATCCCGGTACATCTTATTTCCACCTGGATGAATTGTCAACTTCGAGTGATGACTTTCCTTCAGAACTTCATCCCTCAATTCATCTATATCGGGAACAACTAGTCGCCCTTGCTTCCGAAGCCAACCCTCTCGATCGACTTCGAATCCTTTAGCCTTCTCTGGGTCTGATCCAGATTCCAAATCTCAGATAATCTTGACAAGCTTATCGTCTCGCTTTTGGCTCTTGCCAATTCTTTCCACCAGAGTAGGTCTTATTGATAAGTTTGCCAACATCTCAGGTTCCAATTCACATCTAGGCTTGAAGTCAAATCCAGCCAAATACTCAAGGCTCTTCCATTCTGAAAACATGGCTCCCAATCCTGCATGTCTTCGACTTAATGCATCTGCCACTGCTTTACCTTTTCCCGGAGTATAGTCTATACCAAAATCATATGATGCTAAAAACTCTAGCCATTGTTGCTGTCGAAGATTCAAATCCTTTTGGGAGAAAAGATACTTCAATGACTTATGATCTGTAAACAACTCAAATCAAACTCCCAATAGGTAATGTCTCCACATCTTCAAAGCAAATACAATCGCCGCTAACTCTAAATCATGAGTCGGATAATTCCTTTCATGCGGCTTCAGTTGTCGACTTGCATACGCAACAACTTTATCCTTTTGCATCAGCACTGCTCCAAGTCCAGTACCACATGCATCGGTGTAAACCACCATCTCATCATTCCCACTTGGAATAGTCAAAACAGGAGCACTTGTTAGTCGCTCTTTCAGGATTCCGAAAGCTTGCTCACACTTAGCTTCCCATTTGAATACTTGATTCTTTTTCGTCAATCCTGTTAATGGTGCAGCTATCTTGGAAAAGTCTTTGATAAATCGACGGTAATATTCTGCTAATCCAAGAAAACTTCTCACATCAGATGCATTCTTAGGTCTAACCCAATCCTGGATTACTGCCACCTTAGCGGGATCAACCGCTATTCCATTACCAGAGATAATATGGCCTAAGAACCTCACTTCGCTCTTCCAGAAGTGACATTTCAAAAACTTAGCCCTCAGCTGTTGTTTCCGCAAGATTTCCAAAACAAACCACAAGTGTGTCTTGTGTTCCTCTTTAGTTCTGGAATAAATCAAAATATCATCCACGAACACAAGTACAAACTTGTTCAACTGATCTCTGAACACCCTATTCATAAGATCCACAAAATATGATGGTGCATTGATCAATCCAAACGGCATTACCAGCCACTCATAGAAACCAGATGGTGTCCTAAAAGCAGTCTTCGGGACACTATCCTTAGCCACTCTTAACTGGTGAAATCCCGTTGCCAAATCCATCTGAGAAAACACCTTAGCTTCGTGAAGCTGATTAAACAAGTCATCTATTCTCGGCAATGGATACTTGTTCTTCTTAGTCACTTTATTCAGCTCACGATAATCCACACACAACCTCAACGATCCATCTGCTTTGGTTGCAAACACAACTGGTGCACCCCATTCGGACACACTACGCCGAATGAATCCTTTCTGCAAAAGATCATCAACTTGCACCTTCAACTCTTGCTGTTCCTTAGGCGCCATCCGCCTAAGAGGCATCACAACAGGTCTGGCTCCTTCAACTAGATCGATACGAAACTCGATCTCTCTATGCGGCGGTAACCCTTTGACCTCGTCAAAGACATCCTCAAATCCATTAACAATAGGCATCGATGACAGTCCATCCCGTGGAACAACCAGCGAATACATGAAGCTCATGAAGACGCCTTCTTCATGCTTACATCGTATCACAACCTTTCGCCCCTCCACATTCTCGACTGTCACCTCCAACCTCTTACAATCAACCCTTGCCGCATACTTCCTAAGCCAGTTCATACCCAAAATAATTCCGAACCCCGCAAAGTTCAGAACAAAACAATCACAAACAAAAGAGCAATCATGACTCGAGACAACCAGACCACGGCATATCATACACAAACAAGAAGAACCCCCAACTGGATTAGTCACAACCAATGGTCTATCAACAATATCCGGTTCCAAACCCAATCGTCCTACAAGTTCACTACAAACAAAGGAATGCGACGCTCCAGTATCAAATAACACTCTAACTGGAACACCACAAATGGAAAGAGTACCTTGAACCACCACACTCTTTCCCTCCTCTTCAGCAGTAGGAGCTTTCGAAGATGATGGCACAGCCCCTAAAGCATAAGCTTGCACAATCTGCTTGTCCTTCCTCGGTTACGGACAATTCCTCTTTATATGACCCGGTTTGTCACAGTTGTGGCACTTCACCCGTACTCTCGAATTCTGGCAATCTCTGGAGAGATGACCCTTCTGCCGGCAGTTGTAGCAGGTCACTTCACCCTTCGGTTTCTTCTGGCCATCCTTACCCTTCTGCTGCTGCTGCTTTCTTTTCTTGTTTCCACTTTGCTCCTTGGTCACAGCAACAACAGATCCTTCTTTAGGAAAAAAATTCTCATGCCTGAGAGCTTTCTCCACAAGCTTCTCAAATGGGTCATCCAAATGATCCACCAACTGCCTCCCAAGATAACTGTCCAAGCCTATCACAAACTTCTCATTCTTCTGATAGGGAGATTCAATATATGACCGAGCATACTTAGACAAAGCTTCAAACTCATAAACATACTCAAGAACTGGTCCTCCACCTTGCTTGAGCTCCACAAACTTCTTAAACAGAATAGATTTCTGAGCTGTAGAAATGAACTTATTCAAATCTGACTTGGCATTGCTCCCAAGTAATCTCTTCCACCGAAGTATCAATGGTGATAGAATTCCACCAATCCGAAGCTCTTCCTTGAAGCTGTCTTGATGCAAGCTTCCTTTTGGTTGCATCCTCAATTCCCAAATCACCAAAGATCCTTCTACAAGCATCAATCCATCTCTGAACTTCAATGGTTGATTCTGTTCCCAAGAAAACCTTTCCTCCAAGAGCAGTATAGTCTTTACACAGCTTAGCAAAATCCACTGGTTTCGGGGCTTGAACTTAAACTCCAACATCTACTGACGACCCCGAGGCTGGCATCCTTCTCATGATTGAAGTCATCATAGCCTCAAACATAGCAGCATAATCAGCAGTTCTTTCAGCAGCACGGCTTTCCCTAGCAGCTTGTCTCTCTCTTCGACTCATCCTTAATATCTATAAAAAGAATGATTAGAACACCTTGAGAAACAACTACATAAGGAGTTCAAATCCTTCTAAGCTACTATATTATATATAGTAATCATCCATCAAAACACAATTACGTCTCTCATACGTAGTTACGTCAGCGAGCATTGGCTAAAATCGATTATCCTGGCTCTGATACCAAATGTGACGACCGCCCATGACTCCTGCACTAAACAAGGAAATAGTGCGCTAAAAAGTGTGCCAGGCCGCCATGGACGATGATCAGGGTAAGGTAAAACAATAAACTCTATCGTATAACTCACAGCGCATAGATAAAATACAATAGAAAATATATATAGTGAAGCTCCTCAAATCAGAATTTCATCAATACATTTTATAATAGTTTGATACAAACATCAGAATAGTCAATACATCAAGCCTCGCTACATATCACTCAGAGAATCATACAAACAGCGGAACATCTAGTACATATAGTAAGAAAACAATATGCAAAAGCCTCCAGCTCGTCTTCGTCATCAACAGCATTGGCTACTAAGAACAGTACCTGTCACCTGCTACCTAGTCTGCCCATCCCAAAACGGATGAATAGCCCAAGATAATAAGAATTGAACATAAAACCTTGAGTCAGACAAAAGTCTTAGTGAGCAGTAAATCAACTATCAAACATACCAAAAGAGCATAAAGGGTAAAAAGGAATAGGAACCCAACCATCCCACTCACCTCTTTCTACATTGATAGCCCCCAGACACACTAGCAGAACAAGCATAGCAAAGCAGACAATTAAAGTAAAGCAATTATCACTCGAGTCAAGGTCGATGTTTTCCAAGTACAAACCCCCAAGGCCTAAACCAAGATCAGATAAGCACCTAGAAAGCATCGCTCTTGAGACCGAATGGTAGTCCAACAAACATCCAAACATCCATGACTCTGGCTATCACTGTTATCATTGCCTCGATTTCACCGTTAATTGAATGACCGGCCCATTATTTCATCCGTCCGCCAAGGGCTAATGGTAACCCCGGTTCTAGACATAACTCCGCACGTCGTCGTGACCCGTGCCTAGGACTACCGAATCTGCCCAGAGTACTAACACGTCATCGTGACCCGTGCCTGGGACGTCGTCGTGACCCGTCCCAACGTACTCTTGCTTTGAGCATGCTAAAACCTTCAACAACGATGAAATCTCAGCCTTCTAGTCATCCTCCTCGACGACTATTCACATACTAGCTCAAGCGCCTCTCGAGCCAACCATTATCAACAAACTCGAACCATGTCACCGAGTTATCAACATGCTTGGAATGATCCCGTCTGGATTAAACCATGGCTATCTCATATCATGCTTTGCTTCATCGCATCATAGCAAAGTCCCATCTCAACATCATGCTTTGCCTCATCGCATCATAGCAAAGTTCCATCTTAACATCATCATCAAATCTATCCATATGAGCTTGAACATCCACTTCATATGCCACAAGCAGCTTTCCTTATTCAAGAGCCTTTCCACTTAGCTTTTGAATCATCCTCGACCATACTTGTCCAAATTCAATCACTAATCAACTAATCAATCAAATCAATCATTAATCCAAGTAATCAAGCATTCAAACAAGATCTAAATAAGCAGTTATAACAACAGTGGAAATTTCGTAAATAAAGATTCCAAATCTAACAAGCAATCTAACAAGCATGAATCATGAACATTATCTCCAAAACTTGATGAATGAACTTGCATAAGTGAACATGTAGTAGAATAGGTATCAAATCATCATGAACAATAGATCTACATGCAGACTTAAGGAAAATGCATGAAATCACTATCTTTAACACACAAACAAGCCACCGATCCAATATACTCCTTTGGGTCCGTGTGAGAGATAACCACCACTAACCGAATCACCTAAACGCCTCAAAAGCAACTAACTCCATATCTGGACAGCAAAGGATTTAGCTTGATCCGACAAGATTCCGCTTCAAACGATGAAATCTCTCTTCAAAGAATGTAGATCTTCAACTTTGGCTCTTGGATCTTCGATTTAATCTTCAATCTAGATGGATGGAAGCACAAGATTAAAGTGGAGAAAAGGAGTGAAGAAGTGTTGAACTCAAGCTCTCAAAATGGCAGGACTTCGTCGCTTCAAAATCCGGATCCCAAAAAGTGAGATATGGTCGTGTATTTATAGGCCAAATCCTTAAGTCGTACATCCCCTTAAATCGTCCACGACTCATCACTCACGTCCTACGACTCACGACTCATCAAACCCCACGGCTTAAGACTCAACAACCTTACAGCCTAACACACACTGCTCAACACACACGGCTCATGACTCATAAATCCCACGGTCTACGATTTAACCCTTGAAGCCGACCCAACACTCTACGACTTAGTACATACACGACCTAAGCCTTAGGTCGTTTAACCCCTTAAGCCGCTAACCCTTGAGTCGGCATCCCCTAAGCCGTTAGTTCCCTTAAGTCGGCCAATCACCTTAAGTCGCTCTCTCCTAAGTCGGCAACTACCTTAAGTCGGCCAACTCCCTTAAGTCGTAAACTCCTAAGCCGTTAGCTCCACTAAGTCGGCCACTCTTATAAGTCGTTCCTCCGACTCATGCTTCCATACGACTCAACCTCAACACGACTTATCTTATGGCGATCTAACTCTGGACGACTTAAGCTCCAAACGACTTAAATTCTGAACGACTTAACGGCACTAACAACCTAACGACAACAGTTCTACGATCTTTCGATCCATAAAAATACGAGTCGTTACACATCAGACTTGGTCACACAACCTCAAAATAGAATCCTATTTAAAAGCTAGATCAGTCCAATTCCAAAAATTCTGAGCTGCTATACCAACTCTTTTCTCTCCAAAAACCATCCTACTACCAGGCTAACTATCAGCATCGCTTCTGGAACCAAAACAATGGAGCTCATCTCCAGATGCAGACAAACTTCTGATTACCTCAGTAGCTCCTATTTCCCATGAGAACTCTCGGTCTCAAACAAAAGATAGCCTAAGAAAATTCCCAAACCAATCGCAAGTCACTTTTGCGATCCAATCTAATTCAGATTCCAAATAAACTGTCCTCACTTTACCAATTAGAACAGCTTTGAGCTTTTCCAAACAAAGTTAACCTTTCAAGAAACATTCATCGACTGCCCGGGCTGCTGATAAAAGAACCACAAAGATTCCTGAACCATCGGAGAAACAACCAACACTGTTGCTTCCAAACTCTACCTTGATGATACTGCG
The DNA here is from genome assembly GCA_030765085.1 of Allium cepa. Classification (NCBI taxonomy): domain Eukaryota; kingdom Viridiplantae; phylum Streptophyta; class Magnoliopsida; order Asparagales; family Amaryllidaceae; genus Allium; species Allium cepa. The sequence continues at coordinate 556,778,421 of CM060935.1, forward strand.
AAGCTAAAAGACCTTATCGTCAGCGCACCGAACACTTCGAATGAAACTGCTACCATAGCTAACCAAAGACTCTAATCCAAAGGCTTCTCTAAAACCCAAAACCTTCAACAAACCACACAACTAACTTCCAAGAAAACAACCTCTCAAGAAACTCGGACTCCAAACCAAGCATCCATATCTCGCTTTCTTTAAGGAATAACAATGAGACCATGCCTGAAGAGAAATAACTCATAGACCTTAGTCTCATATCCCAAAACAGCCAAACTCCTTACTAAAGATCCAAACAACTTCTACACAAATGAGTCTTCCCTGCAGCAGATAAAGACTGCTTCAAGAGAAAACACCTTCAGAAAATATCCAAGGATACTGCATCTCATCACGCAGTTATCATGATATCATTACTTACTCCTGCACTTCCGACAAATTCAAACACAAGAATAATTCGCTTACCTGAGCGAAATCCAAACTTACACTTCAAAGACGAACTCCGAATCTTTAAAAGATTTCCTTCGAATATCAGAGAAACCTTTACTGCAAACTACAAATCTCACTCGAGACGGTATTAGGTCTACAGTCTCGACAAATACTTCCAACCTCAAACAAATGGACCTCTTCCATTAGTGGTAGTCGTGTTACACACACAAACCACTACTCCATCTATCTACCTCTAAAATTTATGTTGGAAAATCCGTACAGATAACCCAACCTATTAGGTAGATATATATATAATTGTATATAAAAATTACAAGTACGCTCTCTCAAGAAAGACACCACTACAGAGCCTAGGTATTCACTCAGCCTAATGCTCCCTAAAGAAAGACACACTTCAGAGCCTAATGCTCTGATACCAACTGCGACGACCCGACTTCCTATCTCTAGGAAATCGTATCATCCTGAAGAAAGAAAGGGATAGAAGAAGAAAAGAAAGAGAAAGAAGAACACAAACAACATCAGAGAACTCACAGCGGAACGAATAAAATATAATATATCACATAAAATATTACATAGTATCTTATTACATCAGAGTACACAACTTATACAACACGTGTTAGACAGTTATAAACATCTGTCTAACCATACAACTCAAGTATACAGGAAACAGATACTAAACACACATAGCGGAACCAATATATATCTACACGTCGAAGCCTCCTGCTCCATATCTCCTCCAGAATTCGTCAAGCTAACCTGATCCACTTGACTACTCATACATAATATGAGTACCCAAGAGTTTAATAAAACAGAAAATAAACGCTCGGGTCAGACAGGGGTCTGGTGTGAATAAACGGGTTAAAATTGCTTAACTTTAGAAAGCCTTTGAAAAGAAAAGGTATCACGTAAGACTTCCCACACATAAACATGGAAACGTTTTTACCTTACTCTAACCAAAGCATTTGATAGGAAATCCAGTGATATTATAATAGTGTCTAGGGTTTTCAAGTAAATAAGAAATAGCCGAAATTGTTACATGATTAAACTCCAGCTACTAGCCACAAAAGTGGGTAATACAATCAAAACCGTTGGCACTTATTGGATTGTGGATTACATAAAATGGCAGGGCTATTGGGGTACCGCCCGTCACAGTACGTGGCCCAGATCACAGTACCGAGGAGTACGCCCGCTCCCCTACAACACAAGGCCGGAACCATCCCTTACTGGACAGTCCCGAACAAGACCACCCCGTAGTTGGCGCGACCAACCACACACTAAGCCTAGATAGAAAGGGACCTCTAGACAGGGGTAAATATCACTCTCATGTGGGGGCTACCCACGAAGCCTTGCTGCACCTCCCCTGTTTTAGCCATTCCCGGTTGATGAGGCTTGAGGTTACGATTACCTTTATAGAACACATTTATCTTAGAATGCTCATCGTCCACCTGACGATGTTCTGAAAGCATTCAATCCATACAAGTTCATTCAGGGTTCGAACGAAACCGAAGGCACTATCTCGTTGCACTCATTATTGGAATCACCCTCAGAGTCAACGACCATAGCCCTTGCACTCTGATTCGCCATCTCGAATCTATAAGCACTATTCCGTCAAACTCATTACGGAATCACCCACTGAGTTATACTGACATATAACCCTTACACCTCGAGTCTTCACTTGCTCCACTTGGATACACGTCCTAACGTTTAATTGGAATCGATGTGGTTTTCGGATATCCAAATATGGAAACCCGATCCCGGTCTCACCGAAACCAAATGCCATTTTAATGTCCAAGTTGTACTTAAGGGTTTAAACAATTTAACTCATATTCAGGATGATATGTAAACAGGTACATGAATCATATTATCACAAGAGATAATTCATATCAATATTCATCTTCACAAAGCAGCATATCACATGACAAAGATATCCAGTATCAACCAATATCAAACATCCAATATCAACCAATCATCCCATATCAATCTCTAAATATTTATCATCCAATATCAATCAATTAACTAATATAAATCAATCAACCCATATTAATCAAACATCCAAAACAGAATTGATTATCTCTTAATCAATTGAATTACCATAATCCTTCTTCATTTATTATTATTCCAAATAAAATAAATTAATCATCTCTAATGATTTTCCTTAATTAATCTTCCTTGATTAATTATATTTAATTACATTCAAGTAATTATCCTTAACCATATTCAGTAATTATCCTTTAATTACAATAATTAATGTTCCTTCATTAATTAATTAACTATAATTAATTACATTAATTCTCAATTAATTACAATTAATTAATCATACTTTAATTAATTACTTTTATTAATCAACCTTGATTAAATTAAATAATTAACAAATGATCCTTATTAATTAATAATTCCTTTAATTAATTAAATAATAAACTTGTAATTAATCATCTCATTAATTCATAAACAGTAATTAACAATTTGTAATTACTTATCTTAATTAATTAACTTCTTAATTAACTATTTAACCCTTGATTAATTATTCTAATTAATCAATCTTTAATTACTTCACTAAGTAATTAATTATTCAATTAAATAATGAATAATCCTTTAATTAATTACTTTATTAATTAATTTCAATTTTAATTAATTACACTTAGTAATCAATCTTAAGTTAAATTCATTAATTAATTAATCACATTGATTAATTAACTAAATAATTAAGTAATTAACTCTTAATTACTTACATAAGTAATTATATCTAGTTACTTCCTTTAATAAATCTTGATTACTTCCTTAATTAATTACTTAACAAGTAATTAATTCCATTATTAAATAATCCTAATTCATTTATTTAATTATTTACTCCATAATTAATTAACTTTAAATAATTATATTAATCAACTCTTAAATGATAACCTTAAGTGATCATCCATTAATCACTTCAATTAATTACTCTTGTGAGTAATTACCACTAATTACTTCCATAAGTAATTACCTATTCTTAATTACATTCAATAACTAACCATTAATTACTTTATTAAGTAATTACACTTAATTAATCATAATTAAGTGATTATTAAAATTAAACAAATAATTAACTAATTATTTAAAATTAGTTAAACAATTAATTAATTAACTTCTAATATTTCAAGATCCTTATTTAATTAAGATAACCTTAATCTTAATTAAATCTTTACTTATTAACAAATCATATTAAGTATCCTTAAATTCCTATCAAATAATTATCTATCTTCATAAATAAATTATTTGAATTAAATCAAATTTAGTAACTTAAAAACAAACTATTTTATTTGATTTACAAAATTATATTATTTACCTTTATTTGAAAATAATGCATTTAGAAACAAATATCAAAATCTAACACCTTAATTATCTAAGTTAAACTTATTCATTTTAAATAGAATTTGAAACATTACTTTAAAATTTAACTTAAAACTTTGATTAAATAATTAAATTCAAAAATACTCTTTTAAATTTGAATTTTTAAAACTTAATTAAGATAATTATTTCAAAAACAAACATCTTAAAATATTTTTTTAAATTTGAAATATAAATTCAATTTTTGACTTTTGATGTTTGGTTTACCTTTATTTGAAAATAACAAATTCTTAACTTAAAAACTTGTTTACAATATTGAAGGATCTTTCGATTATTCATACTCGCGTCAAACTCTACCTGTACACGAGCCTCCCCCGAGATAACACGGCAGTATCACGCGATCTACCCGAGAGAAACCTTCTTTCCCAAATTCCCCCTCTCCTACCTGATACATCAAACACTCGAGTTACCTTGCAACCATCATCACTGCTTCGAGTCGTAACTAGAAATACACGAAAGCAAACCCGAGTTCTTCAAATCGTCTTCTCAAATCCACCTCCAGTGTACATGGTATACCCTCGTGCACATGCGCGACTGCCTCCGGCCAAACTTAGTCGTCGCGACCATCGGCGACAATCACCTGAACGCGTGCGAGCAATAACCCAAACCTAGATCAAACGTAACATCATCGAATCGAATTTTGATCGTTCGAACCCAACTTGCGAAGCAATTGCAGAAAAACATCCCACACAATCCCCATCGTCGCCGTCCAACCCCACACCCTTGGGTCTCGCTGTTCCCTCCATAGCACCGCCACGACTTGAGCTCCACTTTCCCTCATGTGCGATCTCCCCCGAACCTTTATTCACGTCGAAATCCCCTCAACAGTAAAACCCAGTATAAAAAAACTTAAACCCTACTTTAATCTAATTCGCACAATTCTGCCATTAGAAAAATTCTTAGACATTTTCCCATGATCTATAGCTTACAAGCTAGCTATGATTCAAAAATCAGATCAAATTAATGTACATATAATCTGAAATCAACAAAATTCCCAATTTCACAAAACCCAAATTTCGAATGAATTACTAAACTATAAATTACAAACTTCGTCTCTAAATTCATGATTTTACCTCAAGATTACATGCATGTAGTTGAATTTTGAATTTAAGATAATAAATTTTTAACAAATATTCACGTTCCTCTGTAAACTTTAACTTTAATCATGATTTATGATATTTAAAATTCCTGGACTATTTTATAACCTTTATCATACAATTACAAAACAATTTCATTCAAATACTTAAGCCTAATATGGATTAGATTTGTAGATATGAATTCTATATTATTATTTTTAAGCAGAACACTCAATTGAATCAACAGAGAACAGAATAAACAAGCTCACACAACACAATTCATATGAAATTCAAAGCATCAGACTTCAATACAAGTTATAACATCACATGCATGGTATTTAAAACAAATCAAACTGTTTTTTAAAAGAATTTTACTCACCTCTGATATATATGCAGAGTAGTTTGCTTAATTTCTAGGCTTGAATAACTTTAAATCTGAAAATGCTTTAATTTTAATTGCTTGTTGAAATTGAATCCATGCATGTTGAAATCTTTGCATGCATACAACTTGAGGTTTTAGTTGTTGAAACTTGCAATTGATCATCAAATTGAATTACAGGTTGATCTTTATTTGGATGCAGGTTGAAGATTTGCAGAGTGGAGTTGATATTGCAGGTTGATGGTTGTATATTTGCTTTTGATTAAATTCAGATTTTAACTTTGCTTTTGGTTTTGATTTCAGATTTTGAAAGAAATCTCTGGTTGCCATAAATTTTGGGTTAAGAAAAATAAACCAAGAAATGAAAATGTTTATGTTTTATTAATGATTAACGAAAGTATAAATTTTTAAAATAAAGACACTTGTTTTCTTCTTAAAAATATTTAATAAAAATTAGAATTATATGTTGCCACTTGTTCATAAATTAAACAAATGTCAAATGTAAATTTCCTTTGCTTACAAGTGCTATTAAGATATGTTTACACATGTTTATTTATTTATTTATTAATAAATTCTTATTTAATTTAAATGTAATTATAAACTTACATAATTAAGTTACTTTGTTAATAAATGCTTACTTATGTATTTATATGTATTTATAAAATGTTTATACACATGAGTGAAATGTTTTTATGAAAATAAGCTTTTGAATTTTAATAATTACAAGTGTGAAATCTTTGTAAACCTTTATTTTATAAATAGCTTACTTTTTAAAGAAAATATTATAAACTAATAAAAATGCAAATAATTCTTATATATGTATTTAAAATCTAAAACATTTATACATATGCATTTATAACTATTTTAATTTGAACATTTTAAATAAAAAAAAAATAAAACATTGATAAATTTCCTTTATAAACTATCATATTTAAAAATAAACAATTATCTTACATTTTGAAAACAAATGAATAAATCTTTAAATTTAATCTTTGAAAACTATTAAGTTTTAAAATTACAATATTCAGTCATACATCAATTGTTAATAGATTAAATTAAATTTCAAATTAACTCAAATTATAACATATACAAACATATATATTACAATTTGAAAATTAATCTTTAGTTAAAACAAAAGATCTTCTATTCACAATATATATCAATTTTTTATATATTATAAATAGAATAAAATTTCATTAGCTTTGAAAAACAATTCTTATCCATTTAAATTGTTAAAAAGATATTGATCACATTTATCAGATTAAATATTTATTAACCATAAAAAGAATAAATTAGCCAATTTTAAATTAAAATTATAAAGAAAATTATCAAACCAATTAAATTAATAACACGGATTATTAAATTGATATTGCCCAAAATTTCGGGTCGTTACAAAAAAGGAGAATTAAAAACTATTCCATTACCAAGTTGGAACGAGACGAAGTTCGAATTGCAAGAGTGGATCTGAGATCTTCGTTGGTAGGAAACCCAAGTACGAGCTATCTGTATCAGTCGCCATGATTTCGCGAGCTCGATCGAGGAAGGAAAAGAAGTCGTGTTATTTCTGGAAAGTGATTAATTTGTTGTCAGTGGAATGTTGGTTTTGTAAGTATATCATAAAGGGTCAGTTTGGGCCAACGCTATGGGCAGAAATGCCTTAATAAAATTCTTACCCATTTCCCAGAAAAAAAATTCCGTTTTATTGTTCTTTTTGTAACTTCTTCGTTTTGACTTGGATTTTGACAAATTATATATGGAAATATATCAGAAAATCACCACAGACACAATGATATAAGTTTCGAGGCCATATTCTGACAATTCCAAAAATATTTATTTTCACTATTCATCGCTATTTGATTATTTAATTATCTAAAAATGCGGGATGATACATTCTCTCACCCTTTAGAAAGTTTTATCCCGAAATTCGACAAAAGCAAAATTATGTAATTTCTCGCATCAATCACATCCATTTTGTGACATCCATTTTTGCGACCATCCGTGTTATTATGCAAAAGTGTTATTCAATACGAAATATATGTATATACATGAATTTCTAAGCGGTATCTCCTAAATGGATGCTTTTCTTCTTTAAAAATTTACTTTAAAATTTGAAGCACACATCCTAAACATACTTGCAATTTATTTTGAAAACTCAAAACATCTTTCATCCAATTTTTCCCACACTTATACTGAATAGAGCTGCAGTTCAACGAATTTTTCATCCAAAATCCTACCACAAACTTTTAATATTTGAATGTAAAAAAAAAATTCAAAATTCGATTTCTTACGTCAGAAAGAAGGTATAAAATGGAAAAACTTCACATTTCTCCGTTTTTCTTTTATACAAATCTTTCCCCGTACTTGGAATTTAGGCTACTATTTTATAAAAATCCCTATTTGTTTTTCCAAGCACAATTTACCTACGAAAATATATCTTTTAAAAAAAAATTATTAACGTTTTCTGTTGTTTTCTTTAAATATGTTATTTTCCTTTTAGTTATTTTATTATCAGCTAATACTTTTCTTTTAATGTTAATGTCCAATATCCTAATTCTCTATTTGTGAATATCACAAAAACACAGAGAAAAAGCATCATTACTGATTTACTACAATAGGAATAAAATGCATACATAAGCGTACAATCTTATAACTAGAAGAGAAAACAAGTCCTACTACAAAATGATACTAGATAGGTAACAATTGTAGGCTAAACACAGCTATCAACTAGGGCTAGGAGGCTTAATACCATGTCCGTCCTGACATAAGAAGGTCCTAATCAATGAAACCAAACAACTGATACGCTCCTCCCACCATCTACTACTCACTACTATTTCTTGCTGTGCATTAACAATCCTATTCTCTGCTGCATTTCATGATGAACAAGGTCTATTCATCGCTTCAATTCCATTCTTAACCATGGAACAACAAAATCTCCAATATCGCAAGGGACAAGAATTCCAATATAAGGAATCTTCACATCAAACGACAACTAATGCTCAAAAATATCCTCTACGTGTGTTATACTCTCTCAATGCCACTAATTGCAATCTTTTTTTATTCACACACATACTCAAGCAACATTCCTAGGCTCTACAATTTTTTAACACTCTATGGGAGTTCCCTACTACTCTCTAAAAATAATTTTTGCTATCTTTTCATAGCCTCAAACATTTTCCATCTTACCTAGGTACTTATCCTCATCTACTACCTATTTTAAAACTTGGTTTGGTTTTCTTTCCCTTTCGCAATTCAGAGTTTCAAAAGTTTGTTATCTATTTATTTACTTTGAAATGTCAATTCCCAAGATTTTAACCTTCAAAAGGTGTTACTTAGAATTTTCCAAAAATGCCTAGTGCCATAATCATTTCTACTTTCAAAAATCGATATTTTATCATTTTTGACTTTAGGCCATCCCCTTAAATCTAGCGGGGAATATGCAATAATACTAGTTTAAAATTTAGTCTTCTCTTCCTTTTTAAAGCACTTTTTTCAACAAATTTTTGGGATACTTAATTTAAGTTTTTTCCCATTAAATTTTTTTTTTCACCAAACCATTTCTAAAACATGTCACTTCATTATTTCAAAACAATTTTTTTCTTTATAATTTCGAATCATAAAAAAAGGAGTAGATAAGAACAACTATTACTCTATTATCTTCAGAACAGCTCATACTCTTCGTTCAAGGTAGGTTTTCTAAAGACATGCAATTAATTGTGCAAAACAAATGAAAACGTTTATTTTCCCTTGCTTAGCCTCTGTAATTATATTCTATATAGTATAACTATTATTACCCAACAATACAGTCTCTTGTTACTGCAATTTCTACCTAGAGATTTGACACTTTAATGCATTGGAACTATTTCTCTTAAGAGAAGCTGTCAACGCTAAAATTTTCTATGAATACTATAAAGGAGGATGTGCGTTTCATGTGAAATAATAAACATTTTTTTTATTCCAATGTTGAAATAGACATTACAAAATACAATGTTTACCATATTTTGTACAACTGTTTCTCTATGTTTACTTTCCTTATTATTTCAACAAAACATCTTTATTTATTATGTGGCAGATTCATAGAAACCAATACCCTTACTCCTTCATTATAATAAATTAAAGCATGTCAAATTTATATTTTATCTATAATGATTCTTATCACTCTTTAATTTATTTAAGTTCTTACTATACTAGTGCAGTTACATACTATTAGATGTCAATCACTAAACTTCCTCCAAATATCTGCTCTATTTCCAAAATTTTAACAACTTCTTTTATCCAACCACCAAAATATTTATATCAAAAGTAATTTTGAGCTATATTTCTCTTTTTTCAAAAGAATATAATTTTACAAAATTTTTAGTTTCCTACAAAAATTTAATCTTTACTAGGTTTTCATATTTAATATTTCCCTACTTTGCAACCCCAAAACTAGCGAGCTATACAAGCCCTATAATTTTTCTTAAAGAATATTTTTTTAAAAACCAAATATGTACTTTTCAAATATGTTACTTACATGTTTTTTTTTCTCTCAAAAATTGTTTTCACACAATTTTCCATGTTTAAACCAGCACATGTTTAAAACTGAAAACTTTTAAATTAAAACTTGAATAACTCTATAAATCTCTTTTTTTCAAACATTTAAAGTTTAATCACTGGGATAGACTCAAAGTGGGTTTTAACTTCCTTATACTTTCCCAAATATTCCCATGAAGTCATTCTTCTCAATCCAATTATATATGTTCTTAATCCATTTCCTCTCTTATGCTTCTATTTATTCGAAAGCAGTACTGGCCTACACATTAATTTGAAACAACAATCAATTTCCAGATATTAACATATGGACTTTCATTTTTATACTGAATTTATTGTACATCTCATACTTTGCCACTCTAGGGCCTATAGCTCTTGGATTCCCACAATTCTAATATTGATGTACAAAACGTGTTACCCAAAATCTTCCCATATGTCATTTCCCTTAAAAGTGGGTTTTTCTATAGGTCTAGGTATATATAATATAATATATTTATATTTTAAAAACATACAAATACGTTCACTCTCTATATATTTAGGAACTCTAAACCTAGGCTCTGATACCAAATGTAACAACTCGAATTCCTTTGGGTCTGGATTTTTCGCAATAATGCTAGAATCCAAGCCCAATGAAGCCCAAGTTAGGTTTCTGCTATCCTAAAAGATAAATATATCAGAGCTTAGATAAATAGCTCACAACGGAACTGACTAAAATATAATAGTAAGTAAATACTCACCAAAATAATAACACTTTCTAAACAAGTATTTCAAAGATGGAAAGTCTCTGCCGTCTACCTAACCTGTGGGAGAATTGAGAATTTTCATTTGTTTTAATTCTCAGAATTAGAATATTATGGGTAGAAATCCAATATTCTGTAATCAAAACAACATAAACAGCTGTGGACAATTTTTGAACAAGGAAAAACATCTTAATACATATATAAAGAAATTCATTAAATTCAAATTTTTTCTTTGGCCCAATTATCGATTAGAAGATTTAGCTTGTACGAATCGTTATTGGTTTTATGAGGAAGGGGTCAGAACTAAAGTTCTAGTGAATTGATAACTTATACACTTCTAAATTTAATTCTACATACACCATTTTATTTTCATTTTCTGTTATATTAGGTTTATTGGATTTATACTACTCTCGTCTCCGTGCATGAATCGTACCCATCTACTCCCTAGTAGATTAAAACCTAATAACTAATATATATGTGTAGCTATACCCAATGACCGCATCGGTCCTAAGTACTACCCATAGTACCTTCCATATCCTCCTCGAAAAGGACTCCATCGTCTTGCTCTTAGAGCATTCTTTGACTAAATCTATAAAAGACAGCTTTGTGAGGCCTATAATACAGATGTTCCATCGTCTGGTATGAAAACGTAAAACTACGTCTGCACTAGCCTATACTAACGCTTGGACATCCACAATGAACCACCTAGTGCATACCTTGAGGACTATATGCAATCGTTCTTTCTACTCTCTGAACCCCACTTAACAAATTCTACCTTTCACGGAACTTAGTCAAGGATTCTTTATTTATGTAAGGACTGCTTTGTTAGGCCTACAATACAGATATTCTACTTGGTCTGTCTCTTTTCTCATCGTGGCTATGGCCATTGGCAGCCACTGTGACGACCCAGAATTTTTTGCTGTTTGAAATAAGAATATTTAATTGATTTTAAATATTTAAAAGTTAATTTTTAACTTGAATTCAAATATCACTATTTATTTGATAATTAAATTATTGAATTAAATAATTTGAAGTTGGGTAAAATGTTGAATCTGGAGTTTTAAGCCGGTTAAAAATAATTTGAAGGCTTGAAAAATTTATATCGATAGTTCGGAAGATAATAAAAGCTTTAAAATTGAAATTGGAAGGGTTTCGTTAAGTTTGGAATTTTATTGTTTAAATTGAAATATAAAAATAGCCTTCCGAGGCACAGTCTCAGAATTCGACGAAACCAGTTCCATTGGATCCTTAATATTGTATTATTATCGGGTTTCAAATTTCGTAGCTTTCGGAGTTATCGTGCGAGCGTACGATATATAAAACGCGCTAAATTTATATCGAAAATTTAACATAATAAGTGGATCCAAAAAGATATCTTTTCCGTACGATCGAATTAGGACTCGAAAACTTTTCCAATGCATTTGGAATAGAGGTATAACATTATAAACGCTTAGTGGCACACCTCGATAGGGCCTCGAGATTTTGAGTTGCATAAATCGAGAAGTTTGGAATTTAAATAGAATATTTCTTAGCCAACCTACTCTGCAGCCGAAATTCCTTCACGTCATAACTTTTCCCTTTCATTTCGAAACCACTTTAGCAGCCATTCAACACGCTACCTTCATCTTTCCTGTCGTTAAATCATGTCTTGCCTCCTTCAATCGATAGAAGTAAAAAAAAAAATGGCTGACAAGTGCCTCCATTAAAAATCGCGTATCGCCACTTATCCCATTTTCAAAAAAAATCAAGGCTGAGCCCCTCTTACTCTTCCAAAATCGAATTGGTATTAAAAGAAAAAGAATCGCGCAGGCCTCAATTTGAATTCAAATATAGCAGGCGATCGAAAATGAAGTCGCGCCTTGAGCGCGAGAGCACATGGGCGAACGCGTTAGGGCAAGTTGCGGCGGCTTTCGACTGAGATTTGTAAGGGATCATCAATTTAGGGTTGTAGTAAAATTGGGTGGGCTTCGTGTTATTGAGCCCGAGCTTGTGTTTGCCTCGCGGAGGCGAAGCAGTGGTAGGTTGAAGTTCACGCAAGCTTGGGAGGTGGTGACGCGATTTAAGGTAGGGCTTCGGCCGTTTGTTGAAGGTGAGGCGCACAGTTCTCGAGGCAGAAATTGGACGAGGCTTTGAAGGCGGTGGCTGACGCTGTGTCACAAAGTAGAGTGCATCGTTCGGGTTAGTGAGATGGCGATTGTCGAAGGAGTTTCGTACAGGGTGGATCTGGGTTTTTGTGTTGCCGTGAGGTAGTCTTCTCTTCAATTTTGATATAGTTAATTTTTGTATAAAAACATATGTACATAAAATATTACAGTAAAATATAAGGTAATTCTGTTTAAATTTAATAAATAAATGTATATATTCACATGCATATCTTAATTTAATTTAATGTTAGAATACAGAAAAGATTTTATATAGAAAGGATTTTGAGAGAAAGATATAGGAATTTAAAATAATTGAAAAGCTTTATATAAAATTAGATTTTTGAATCGATATAAATTTAAGTTTTCAAAATATGTAGTTTTAAAGAAAGTAAAATAAAATAAATATACATTTACACATTTTTATTTACTAGTTTATTTTAAATAATATTTGGGAGATTAACTTATTAAATTTATTTTTGGCAACTTAAAAATTTATTTATTATAGAAAAAAAATTAGCTTAAATAAAAGTATGGGAAAAATAAATTTTTCAAAGGGGAAATTAATAGTTTAATTAAATCATTTGCCAATTAAAATTTCCATATGGAAAATGTTTATTAAGTTAATTAAATTATATAATGTTTATACAAGGTTTTAAATCACGGAAGCAAGCCAGTTTGGAATGGATTGCAGACAGCAAAATAAAAGGTGAGTTAATCTCACTCATATGGGTTTAATTTAAATTTAAATGGTTAAATTTAAATAATTGGTTGAATGATTGAATTGATTTGATGTGCTATATTATATATAGTAGCATATAGTATATATTGGAATGTTTGATTTCCCGCATAATAGCGGACGATATTAAATTAATCCCATATACCGCGATATTCCACCTCGAAGTGGAATTGGTGTTGTGATAACATCTGTGGATGCAGGGAAACAGGTTAGAGGGATCCAACTAGACTCCTCAACATTTATTTAGATTATTTAATATTCTCTGTTATGATTATTTGATATTCTGTGGTGAATTATATTGGAATATTGAATGTTATAGTTTGCATGAATATATTTCGGTACAATGAGTTATCAAAATATATAGAATTGGATTTTTGAAAGAAAATAAAAGAGTGAATTTTTAAGTAAAATAATCGTTGAGAATTTGAATAAATTTAAGAATGAACTGGATAAGAATAAAAGTGATTTTAAAATTCTAATAAATAATTTCTAGTATGGGAAAAGGGGATTTTGAATAAACAGAAAATAATGAATTGTAAAACTTAAGTGATATTATTTAAAGGAATAAAGAATTTACTTTAAAATTCAAGGTTTAAATTATTTAAAAGGATAAAGAAGGAATTTTTGGAAATCGAAAATTAGTATGTTTCAGTTAAAATTTTTTAAATCAAAATGGAGAAATAAATCTGAAGTTAATGGATTTTGGAAAAAAAGTGAGTAAGTATAGAGATTTATTTCAAAATGGAGTAAATTGGAAATCAATTTGGAAATTGATTTGAGTGTTTGAAAATTGGAAATTTAAAGGAGAATGTGACTATGAAATTTATAAACTGGGTTTATAAGAGCAAAGTGATATATCAGTGGATATTTAAAGAATAAATTCACGATGGGAATTTGTTTAAAAATAAATAGTGATTTATTTTTAAAGGAAGTGAAGAGATGTATATTTCCCCAGGATAGCCAAGTACGTTTTCAAAGTAAATTTTTAAATATAAGTTGAAAGTTTTAATGTTGTTTTAAAAAGCATGTTTTTGAAAATTCATTATTTCTAAAATAATTAAAATTCTAATGTAAGTATTTTTCAAATCTATTATCGTGGTAATTATTTAAAGATGACTTGGTATTTTGATTTAAAAAGAGAAAATCTAGTTTTATATTTTATGAAGTAACCCCATTTTAAATATTCCTAAAGTATATATTTTTAATAAAGTATTGAAGTAGTTCTTAATTTAAATGTTTTAAAGTATATTTTATAATAAAGTGTTTTAAATTATTTTAAAAGTCTAAAGTTTTTTTTGCTTAGTGTTTTCAGTTGAAATAAATATTTGGAAATTTATTTCATGGGAAAAGTGTGGTTTGAAACCGTTTTCAAAAAGGGTTGAAAATGGAAATATATCTCGCGAAGGTATTTGAGGTTAATAAATAATTTGGGATATTATTTATTGCTGATGGTTGTTTGTGGATGTTAATTGATATTTAAATAACCAACATCAATATTGGCCAATGCGCTGATCATTTCGAAGAGACCGGGATTGGGATTTATTTCCTAAATACCACTTCGATCCGGTTTGTATGTTTTTGAGAGGAAGTCGAGTTTGGATTCGAAGGTGGAGCGGTGAAAAGCAAGGGCTAGTCGCTACTAATCCCGAGGATGATTCCAAAATGGATGTAGTAGGAGTAGTGCCTTCGGTTCTGTTTGAACCCGGGACGGACTTGTATGGATGAATGCTTTCAGAACATCGCCAGGTGGACAATGAGCATTCTAAGTGAAACGTTCTAAAAAGGTAACGCTTAGCCTCAAGCCTCATCAACCAGGAATGACTGAAAATCAGGGGTTATGCAGCAAGGCTAGGTGGGTAGCGCCCATTAGGGTGAGGTCATCCCTGTCTAGATGTCCCATTTATTCGGCTTAGTGGTGCGGTTGTCGATCCCAACCGTGGGGTGATCTTACTCGGGATTATCCAGTAAGGGGTAGTCCCGGTCTTGCGTTGTAGGGGATTGGGAGTAATCCTCGATACTGTGATCTAGGCCATGAACTGTGACAGGTGGTACCCCAGTACCTAGTCATTAGTTGGAAATCCATTTTCCCTAAGCGCCCGTACGGTTTTGATTATGCCCAACTATCGCTGAAACGTGAGATGCAAGCATTTCAGCTAGATTCTATTTTACTTTCTATATACACTATTATAATATCAGAGAATTTTAATAAAAAGTGTTTTAGCTATCGTAAGGTAAAAACCCGACATGTTTATTTGTGGCGTGGTCTTACGAGATGCTTTTGTTTTCAAAAGAATTTTGAAACTTTAATAATCAATTTGAGCGTGGTTATCTCACACTGGTATTCCAGACTGACTCGGGTGTTATTTAACTATAATGCTCGAGTCAGACCGAGTATTATAGAATACATGATATGATGCTGTAGAGCTCAGAAGACGAGCTGGATGGCGATACGTACTTCCGTACTAGACTTTTACTCCGCTGTGTATTCAGTTTTGAGGACAAATTTATATGACTGTACAGTTGTATGTTATTGACATTGTTGAACTCTGATGATGTATGTATAAACAGATATAGTATATTCTTTTGGTGTAAAGATATGTGATTATCTATTATATTTTATTCCGCTGCGATGGTTAGATTCTGATGTTGTTTTCTATCTTCTTCTTCTACATCTTCTTCTTTAACCCAAATGGTTCGTATTTTTGTTCATCTTGAGCTGATTGATGTAGAATAGTGTTGACTCAAGGGGTACAAATTTGCGGGCTGTTACAGTTGGTATCAGAGCTTAGTTTGGTGATAACCTTGGCTCTGGTGGGGATTACTCAATAGAAATAGAGTCCATAAGTACTCTATAATGAGCTTGAGTGTATTAATAGATATGAGCACGTATTTGTTAGTGAATATAAAAATTGTTTTTATATTGTGTTGACTTATCAGTTGAGTGTTTATGGATGCTGGTCGATATGTGGGACGCCATGTTATCGATAGGAATTTCTAAACTCTTAAACAAGATAAACCGACACAGTATTGTTTTAAATAGGTTAAACGAAATAATTTTACCCAAATTATTTTTGTATATAAAGGAAATAATTTTTCGTAAATTATTATAGTTATATATGGATGCTTGGTTGTTAGGATGATAATATTAAATTATTATCATTGTTGTATGAGAATTGGATAAGAAATTGGAATTATAATCAAAGATTAAGGAATAAATTAATGAAATAAACGGGATTTGTAAATGTGAATTATAAATGTGATTTATAATTTTGAAATAGAATTCCAGAGAAATATTGAAAATGTTTCAGAAAGAATTTGGGATTTGAAATTTTTCAGAAATTTAAATTCCTTTGAATTTGGTAATGGTTTTCAAAAGTTTTGGGGAAGTAATAGTGGTAGTATTTCGGAGATATTTTTGAATTGGATTTGAAATCTGGTGGGATTTAGGATTTAAGAATATTTAAAGGGATTTTAAAGTGATCAAAGCATTGAACTCTTTTGGTCGCTGCGAAATAATTCCGATGATGATCGCGACATCATCGGTGTTCATTTTCGAGTTTCCAAGAGGGGGATTGCTACCGGGATATTTTGGATTAATGTTTGTTTGTGAAAATTGGTTTGATTTTGAAAATGCAGAGGAATAGTTTGGTTTAGATATATATGTTTTTAAAATTGAATTTAGAACCTTTTAGTAATGGTTTAAACTCTAGAGTTGGTTTGTAATGTTTTGGTATGTTTAAGCAATTGTTTGAAACTCTGGGATCTTATTAAAAATGGTTATGGAATAATAAATAAGTTTGGAAATTTTTTGAAAATTTGTTTAGAATAAAAAAATTAACTTGGAGAAGGGTTAAAAGTTTGAAGTAAGTAAGAAAACGAAAATAAGTTAGAATGTAAGCCAATTAATTTAAGTGAGTTAAAAGGAGTGAGCAAACGGAAGGTAAATAAAAAGTGAATGTTGAGGAAATAAATCTAAATAGGCTAAATGGAATAAGTTAATGAAATAAAATTTATTGGTTGAAAATAAATTAGTGAATGAACAAATGAATTTATAATTGTAAATAAATGAATTGAATTGGAAATTAAAATTTGTAATTAACGAAACAAAAGAACTAATCAAATAAATTTGCAGATTGAAATGAGATTTGATTGACATAGAATTAAGTTAAAGTGGAAAAGAAAATTTATTTGCAAATGTAGCGAGCTTAAGTTTTGAAGTTGGAATAAATTGAAGTAAATTAACTTAAGTTAAAAATAATAGAAGCTTGGCTTCGAGTAAGGGTGAAAGACCATTAAATAAAAGTTTGGGTTAAATTAATTTGGGAATGGTTATTAATATTAGCATAGAATGTTGTCAAGCTTAATGGAATGGGTTTAAAATGAAACCAACGCGGGAATGAATGAAATGCAAGTGAATGGTTTGTAAATAAGTTAGAATGGAATAAAATTTAATATAGATTGTATTGGAATCAATTTAAAATGATTATAAGCTTAAGTAATTGTTTATTCACAAAAATATCGCCGAATTTGCATAGAAATAATTGTCATTTGACGAAAATGAGATCAAATAAAATTTTATAAATTAATACAGGTAAATAAAATTGATTTTTGGAATCAATTGAAATAAATGTGAGTTGTTTGGGTTAAAAATGAATTGAATGTAAGCAACTGAGTTGCAAACCATTTAAATTGAATGAAGTTGTATACGAATTGGTTGTAAACAATTAAAATTAATGTCAGAACCCTATAAGTTGCTTATAAATATTGTTTAACCTGCATTGCTTATAGGAAACTTGTATGTTTGCTAGTTAAATATGTTAAATGTTGTTAAATTACATGATTTTGGCACTTACATGTTCGAATTGAGTAAGTACAAGTACCGAGAAGCCGTTTGGTTGAATTTGGTCGCGCTAATTGCTAAAATAATAAGCCGCTTGCTTAAAATGCTAAATGGAGCTACGCCTACGCAATAAAAATAGGAAATATGAACTGTTTTTGTTTTTTCGACCATGTGGGTCGATGTAAATATATTTATATCTCTTGTCAAATTGCAAAAGCTCCTCCGTACAAAGGAGACTCTGCCAAAATTTTCCGAAAATTTTGGGAGTTAGAAATTTTTTTGAAAATTTTTAGGAAAATTTTCAAAACCGACAAAACAATTTCAAATTGGGAACTGAAATAAATTAGTAGATGAAACTAATTTAAAATAACGATATGAACAACTATAATTGAAGATAAATTCAATATTCAGAGTTGAAGATAAATTGAATTCATATGGAAATGGGAGAACCGATTTGAATAGAAGTAGATATAAACTAAAGTGGTGGAGTGAAAATAAATATAAGAAGCGTATAAAATACTTATATTGAACTTAAGAAGAAATGGTGAAATTCTTAAGTAATATGGGTGTCGGAAGAATATATTGAATAAGCATTTGCGTGAAGATTTAATAAAAATATATGTATATCATACGGCTTGAATGAATAGATATTGAACTTTTGTAAGGAAGTCAATAAAATGTTTTCGAATGTTGTCATTGGATATTATTGCTAAGTAGGATATACAGGTATTTAAAAGCAGGAGAAAAACTGGTTTTGATTTCAGAAGATAAATTTGAATTGCTCGACGAAAAGGTATGCGTTTAAATTTCTGTATGAAATTTGATTAGTTTTTGGATCAAGCCACTTGGCTTTTAGTTTTCATTTGGAAATTGGGAGCATGTAGAGGCATTTTGTAGTTGTACCGAGCTAGCCGCGCAAAGGAGACGCTGGCAAAAAAATTCGGAAATTTAGGGAGTTAGAAAAAATTTTGAGAAAATTTTGATAATTCAAAATTTGGTTTAAGTTCAAATTTGGATTTCTAAGTAAATAATATTATTCGGTCTTATGGATAAGTTTGGAAAGCTAGAAAAAGGATTAGTGTGTCTTTAATAAAAAGATTGTTTTGTGAATTGTTTGGTTTTGGGAAAAAGTAAACGAGTATTGGACCATTCTTCCTAGCTAGTAATTTCGGGACGAAATTCTTTTAGGGGGGAGGAATGTGACGACCCGGAATTTTTTGATGTTTGAAATCAGAATATTTAATTGATTTTAAATATTTAAAAGTTAATTTTTAACTTGAATTCAAATATCACTATTTATTTGATAATTAAATTATTGAATTAAATAATTTGAAGTTGGGTAAAATGTTGAATCTAGAGTTTTAAGCCTGTTAAATATAATTTGAAGGCTTGAAAAATTTATATTGATAGTTCATAAGATAATAAAAGCTTTTAAATTGAAATTGGAAGTGTTCGTTAAGTTTGGAATTTTACCACTTAAATTGAAATTTAAAAATAGCCTTCCTAGACACAGTCTTGGAATTCGACGAAACCAATTCCATTGCATCCGTAATATTGTATTATTGTCGGGTTTCAAATTTCGTAGCTTTCGGAGTTATCGTACGAGCGTACGACATATAAAACGCGCTGAATTTATATCAAAAATTTAATATAATAACTGGATCCAAAAGGCTATCTTCTCCATACGATTGTATTAGGACTCGAAACCTTTTCCAATGCGTTCGGAATAGGGGTATAACATTATAAACGCTTAGCGGCATGCCTCGATAGGGTGTCGAGATTTTGAGTTGCATAAATCGAGACGTTTGGAATTTAAATAGAATATTTCTTAGTCAACCTACTCTGCAGCCGAAATTCCTTCACAACATAACTTTTCCCTTTCATTTCGAAACCACTGTAGCAGCCATTCAACACACTACCTTCATCTTTCCTGTCGTTAAATCATGTCTTGCCTCCTTCAATCGACAGAAGTAAAAAAAAAAATGGCTGACAAGTGCCTCCATTAAAAATCGCGTATCGCCACCCATCCCATTTTCAAAAAAAATCAAGGCCGAGCCCCTCTTACTCTTTCAAAATCAAATTAGTATTAAAAGAAAAAGAATCGCGCAGGCCTCAATTTGAACTCAAATATAGCAGGCAATCGAAAAAGAAGTCGAGCCTTGAGGGCGAGAGCGCATGGGCAAACGCGTTAGGGCAAGTTGCGGCGGCTTTCGACTGAGATTTGTGAGGGATCGTCGATTTAGGGTTGTAGTAAAATTGGGTGGGCTTCGTGTTATTGAGTCCGAGCTTGTGTTTGCCTCGCGAAGGCGAAGCAGTGGTAGGTTGAAGTTCACGCAAGCTTGGGAGGAGGTGACGCGATTTAGGGTAGGGCTTCGGTCGTTTGTTGATGGTGAGGCGCACAGTTCTCGAGGCAGAAATTGGACGAGGCTTTGAAGGTGGTGGCTGACACTGCATCATGAAGTAGAGTGCATCGTTTGGGTTAGTGAGATGGCGATCGTCGAAGGAGTTTCGTACAGGGTGGATCTGGGTTTTTGTGTTGCCGTGAGGTAGTCTTCTCTTCAATTTTGATATAGTTAATTTTTGTATATACCATATGTATACAAAATATTATGGTAAAATATATGGTAATTCTGTTCAAATTTAATAAATAAATGTTATATTCACATGCATGTCTTAATTTAATTTTATGTTAGAATACAGAAAAGATTTTATATATAAAGGATTTTGAAAGAAAGATATAGGAATTCAAAATAATTGAAAAGCTTTATATAAAATTAGATTTTTGAATCGATATAAATTTAAGTTTTTAAAATATATGTAGTTTTAAAGAAAGTAAAATAAAATAATTATACATTTACACATTTTTATTTACTTGTTTATTTTAAATAATATTTGGGAGATTAATTTATTAAATTTATTTTTGGTAGCTTAAAAATTTATTATTATTGGAAAAAAATTAGCTTAAATAAAAGTATGTGAAAATTAAATTTATCGAAGGGGAAATTAATAGTTTAATTAAATCATTTGCGAATTAAAATTTCTATATGGAAAATGATTATTAAGTTAATTAAATTATTAATAAATTATATAATGTTTATACAAGGTTTTAAATCACGGAAGCAAGCCAGTTTGGAATGGATTGCAAACAGCAAAATAAAAGGTGAGTTAATCTCACTCATATGGGTTTAATTTAAATTTAAATGGTTAAATTTAAATAATTGGTTGAATGATTGAATTGATTTGATGTGCTATATTATAGCATATAGTATATATTGGAATGTTTGATTTCCTGCATTATATAGCGGATGAGACCCTATGCGCCGCATAATAGCGGACGATGTTATATTAATCCCATATACCCTGATATTCCACCTCGAAGTGGAATTGGTATTGTGCTAACATCAATGGATGTAGGGAAATAGGTTAGAGGGATCCAACTGGATTCCTCAACATTTATTTAGATTATTTAATATTCTATGTTATGATTATTTGATATTCTGTGATGAATTATATTGGAATATTGAATGCTATAGTTTACTTGAATATATTTTGGTACACTGAGTTATCAAAATATATAGAGTTGGATTTTTGAATGCAAATAAAAGAGTGAATTTTTAAGTAAAATAATCGTTGAGAATTTGAATAAATTTAAGAATGAACTGGATAAGAATAAAAGTGATTTTAAAATTTTAATAAATAATTTCGAGTATGGGAAAAAAGGATTTTGAATAAACAGAAAATAATGAATTGTAAAATTTAAGTGATATAATTTAAAGGAATAAAGAATTTACTTTAAAATTCAAGGTTTAAATTTATTTAAAAGGATAAAGAAAGAATTTTTGGAAATTAGAAATTGGTATGTTTCAGTTAAAAGATTTTAAATCAAAATGGAGAAATAAAATCTGAAGTTAATGTATTTTGGAAAAAAGTGAGTAAGTAAAGAAATTTATTTCAAAATGGAGTAAATTGGAAATCAATTTGGAAATTGATTTAAGTGTTTGAAAATTGGAAATTTAAAGGAAAATGTGACTATGAAATTTATAAACTGGGTTTATAAAAGCAAAGTGATATATTAGTGGATATTTGAAGAATAAATCCTCGATGGGAATTTATTTAAGAAATGGGAAAATTTGTTTAAAAATAAATAGTGATTTATTTTTAAAGGATGTGAAGAGAAGTATATTTCCCTTGGATAGCCAAGTACATTTTCAAAGTAAATTTTTAAATATAAGTTGAAAGTTTTAATGTTGTTTTAAAAAGCATGTTTTGGAAAATTCATTATTTCTAAAATATTTAAATTCTAAAGTAAGTATTTTTCAAATCTATTATCGTAGTAATTATTTAAAGATGACATGGTATTTTGATTTAAAAAGAGAAAATCTAGTTTTATATTTTATAAAGTAACCTCATTTTAAATATTCCTAAAGTATATATTTTTAATAAAGTATTGAAGTAGTTCTCAATTTAAATGTTTTAAAGTATAGTTTATAATAAAGTGTTTTAAATTATTTTAAAAATCTAAAGTTTTTTTGCTTGGTGTTTTCAGTGGAAATAAATATTTGGAAATTTATTTCATGAGAAAAGTGTGGTTTGAAACCGTTTTCAAAAAGGGTTGAAAATGGAAATATATCTTGCGAAGGTATTTGAGGTTAATAAATAATTTGGGAGATTATTTATTGTTGATGGTTGTTTGCGGATGTAAATTGATAGTTAAATACCGATTATCAATATTGGCCAATGCGCTGATCGTTTCGAAGAGACGGGGATCGTGATTTATTTCCTCAAAACTGTAGGATCGATTTCACCCTAGAGGGGGGGGTGAATAGGGTGATAGTGTAAATTATTAAAAATTAATCGCGGAAGCTTATAAATTAATTTCAATTCAGATCACAGAATAGCAGCACAGATATCGCAGAATATAAATAACAGAATAAAACAGAACAACACAGAATTTACCCAGCTTCGGCAAAAACCTGCCTACGTGCTGCCCCCAAGGTTTCTACTAGAAATTAGATAGTCCCTCGCTTACACACGTAAACTCGCTATACACCGCTATTGACTAATCTAACTCTACGCTCAAAACCTTGACCACAACTCAACTACCGAGTTGCAAATTCCCAAACTACACACCGTAGTTTGCACCCTAGTCACACGACTAGAAAATAAAAACGGTTTAAAAAGAAATACAAATTAAAACAATTAAAAGTAAAATAACCCTATCTACAAATTTAAAACCCTTAATAATAAAACAATAAAAGTAAATAGGCCGGCCCCTTTTATTATTCAACCCGTCTCCTTTCTTTTCTATTCCCTTCGTTGTAATGGCGGCCGTTCCTCTTTAGGGCTTTGTTCTCTTTGCTTGGCTCTGAGATTTAGGGCTATTTCGAAGCTCCGATTCTAAGTTGATCGAATCAGTGGTTAATTGCCTGAAGCCTTGTTCGATCGAATCGCTGTTGCTCACTTCGGTTGCTTCGAATTTGTTCGAGTTCGAGATGGCTTCTGTAAGTGATTTTTTGCTCTTTTAATTCTCTGATTGAATGCTTGAACTCGATGATAATTTTGCCGATGATGATTAGGGTTTTATACGCGTTCGATTTCCTTAATTTGCGTACGTCTGATATTTTCAAAATTGTTGATTTGGCCGTTCGATATTGTATGGATGTTGATGATTTCCTCTGACTAGTTCATAATCGTATATTTGTTACTTGGTATTCACGGCATTGAATTGTGACTTGGTCATTATACTTGATATCACGGTTTTGATTTATTTCGTGAATTTCTCTATGGCTTTGAATTTTGATCTGGTTCAACATTGACTTCGGCTTGGTCTTTGATGTTGAGTCCATTGTTGCTGTAGCATGTAGTTATATCTTCATGTAGCTTGCTGTTGGCACTGGACCGTGCATAGTTGTGGCATGATCATTTGTCTGCACTTTCACTTTTGTAGCCTTGGTCTTTGTTGTTGTACCATCCACGACCATGATGCATATTGGATATTTGCAGTTGTATTCCAGTGTGCTTCAATCTAGTTCATGTATATACATACATACATGTGTGTATATATGTGTGTGTGGTCTACATTGCATACTTGCATTTGCTCTCTGTACTGGTGGTTCATATTGTTGCTGCCTTGTACTTTATTTGAGGTTGACTTGTTCATCTGGGGTCGTGGCATTCATACTTGGATATTGAGATGCTGGTGACATTCATGTTGCATTGACATTACTTCCATTTTTGCTTCATGTAGCTTGTTCTCTATATACACTCGAATGTTGCAGTCATTGTACTGCTTCTGCCTTGTTGACTGCATCACCATACTCGCTGTTTTGAACTGCATTGGTTTTGTGGTCGTTATATTGTGCTCTCTGGTTGCTTTATTCTTGAGCTCGAGTTGTGGTGTTGGTCCAGACTTGTTTCATATTACCACATATGTGCACTGTCACTTGTGTTGGTGTTGCATTGTTCATGCCATGTTGTTCATGTGATCTGCTGTCCACTGCTCTAATTTGCATTGTCTTACTGAACTTGATTCACTTCATGTTGCAGCTGGATATTGTTTCATCTGACTTTGGTCTGATGCTTGTTGTACTTGTAGTTGATAGCAGTTGTCTCTATTGCATTGTTGTACTTGTGCACAAACTTCCATTTGTGTACTGTCATGTACACTTGTGTTCAAGCTTGCATTTTGTATCTGTACTACTCTGTGGTTTTGGTCTGGAGTGTATGTTGGCAACTTGTTCGGTGCATTTGCTGGCAGTTGGTCTTTATTGCATTCATGTCATATTTGAACATAGTTGCATTATATTGGTCGAGCTTTGACTCTTTGTTGGCACTTGCTTGAACTTGATTTGTTTATCTGCACTGTTGTATATTCGAACTGCACCTGTGTTGAATCCAGTTTTATTTGGATTTGACCTTGTGCTGAAGTCGTGATATATTGCATGTTTCACCTGAGTTGAATCCTGTATTTTTATTTGGGTTTGACCGGTGCTCACCTGTCCCTGTAACTCAATCAAGTGTATATATCGGTGTGCACGGCCTTGTGGCATATACAGTGATACACTGTGTATGTCACAAGTTGTTCGTGTATGATGAATTCAAATTTAAATTATGACGAACAACCCAAATAACTGAGGCAAATCAATGTTTTCAAAATCATCTTTTATTTTGAATTGCAAAAATATTTTATTTTCAATTTTACTGCGTTAGTGAATATTTTTGCAGATTTCTCAGATGCTGGATTCAAATTGGAATGCAGTTGAAGATAAATATGAGTGTGAGTGATATGTAGTGAGGTTGTGATGTAAATGTGAAATGTCGTGTATTGTAATCAAAGTTGTATAGTTATAGTGAGAGCTTGAAATTGTACTATCAAAATTGTAATAAATATTTATTTGAATAAAATATTCGTTTGAATTCAAATTCTGTGTCATTTATTTTATTCAGCAAATATTTATTTAATCTGTGAAAATAAATAGTATATTAACAAATACATTTAAACGAATGTATATATGTTTATTATCATCAAACAAAAATCATATAAGCGCATATTCAACAATCTCCCCCTTTTGATGATAACAAACATATATTTAAGATTTTGAATATATTAAATGTATTTGATAATTTCAATTGCTCCCCCTATTTGAATGCTTCCTTTCTATATGATACTCCCCCTACATATATGACTCCCCCTACATATATGCATACAAATAAAATGTGCAAATGAGTCTATATGCATATTGAAAACTTCTTTGACCTTTTCTCTCCCTTTTTACAAAATCTTAACTTTTCTCTCCCCCTTTTGTTATCAGCAAAAGAATAATAGTAATAGAAAAGTAGAGATATAGTGATCGACATTAATTCAACATTAAAACTCAATTGAATATAAAAATTAAATTTCGATAAAAAATCAAAAAAAAATCATAAATCCTTTAATTGACGCATATTCCACTTTAGAATGGTATGAATGATTTCATCAAATAAAACTATATAGTCGTGTCTATTTGTGGTATATTTATTTCAGGAAATTTGAATATCTACTAACCATGCATAACCGTTAGGACTTTTAAATGAGATTAGTAGTATTCACAATTTTTATTTTTATTTTAAAAAATGAATTCAAGTATCTTCTAACCACGCATAACCGTGAGGACTTTTAAATGGGATTAGAATCAACTTGTCTATTTAACCAATTAATTTTGATATGCGTTCCATACATGCATAACCATGAGGACTTTTAAATGAGCATGGAAGCACATAATCAAAAATCCAAGTAATTCACCCATGCATAACCGTGAGGACTTTTAAATGAGAGTGAATACTTTGGATATTTTTTTTTTTTTTTTTTATTGCTAAAGATATAAATTGAAGCACAAATGATTTCCCGTTTTAAAATACCACATATTGACCTACCATATTGAATTTTGATGAGTGATGGTCGAAAGAAAAATGAAAGAAATAGAAATGGTCATGGAATATTTATCAACAAAAAAATTTTATAACTCTCGTTTAAATTTCTAAAGAAATTTACTAATTATACCGTCTTGAGTTATAATATATAATTAATATCAACACTCATCTTATTTTCAATCACTATATATCTTCTCGATAATTTTTAGGGGAATCAGATTAGTTAATATAGTTATTTAAAATCGATTTATAAAATCAAGTTTACTTAAATAACTAATCCGATACAAGATCAAAAATGTTTTTTTCTAGAAGGGGTTTTATAAGAAAATTTTCTGCTATTAAAAAAATATTTCAAATGAAAAATATGCAGACATTTTCTTTGAAAAACGATGCAGCAAATGAATGTGTCAAGTAATAATCACATTCCACTAGTAATTTTTCTACAACTATATTACCAGTGTAATCTGCATCTGAATTTCAATTTCACTCAATATTCACTCGTTGAATTTGATAGACCAAACCATGAATTGTGCATCAAAAAATTTCAACAAATTATCTCATGATTATTATCAACAAATTTTGAATGAAATTTTCTTGGATTTGAAATGAAGACTGTGTCAACAATCAAACATATATCAAAGTGTCAATTTTACAATCCATCAAACTTCATTTTTATTCCAAGCAATTTCTTGAATTTCAAAAAAAATTCCTTAAAATCCTTTTTATAATTTTAAACAGAATTCATTAGGATTTTAAATTTAGGCCGAGTCAAACCATGAATTTAGATTTAGCCAAAAATATTATAACAAAAAGTATTATCCAATCAAAACACTATTTTTATCCCAAACCTATATATCAAGTTATTCTAGAGAATTTTATAGTGTTTTTGGCATAAGAATATAATTGGCTAACTATTTTGAATAAAGTCAGAATCAAAATCATCATTAAATCATCATCATATTATCATTGCATAATTGGCTGATTTTATTCAGAAAATGGTACAGATTATCACATTTAATATATCGTACAAATAAATATACTTTTACCTGTCTTTACCTTTACGATATTTCTCGTCGTTGTTCATTGTGATTCTGTCACCCTTATACTAGGCTAAGGAACTTTGCTTTGTCGCCCATTGTGTTTCTGGAACAGCCAAAATCCAGAGAACGCTATTGTTGTTCCTTAGCCTGCCACCACACCTACACGGGAGAAGATTTATGTGACCTATTTGTTTTTATAGGTCCATGATTGTTAGTGGCAGAATAATTATAAGAATAATTTTGTGGAGACCCAAAACTATTTATAATTGTTCCCTTCGGCACCCAAATTCGTTTAACTTTAAGAGATTTTATATTTGTGCCTTTTGGAACCCAAATCGGTATAGTTTTCACATGTTTGGGTCTATACCAACAATTATTGTGATCGTGTCCAAATTTTTTACAAATTGTGCACATAGAATTAACTTGATTAATCTTGTTTTCAACAATTTTCGAATTATTAAATCCAAGTCCTTGTCTAACCGTATTAACAGTTTGCTTTCCTAATAGCATATTCAACGATTTTTCACTTTTTGAAAATTTATCTAAAGTCGTAGACAATTGTTGGACTTTTGATTTGAGAAATTCATTTTCGTTTAACAACTGTGTGCACTTTTTAATAGAATTCTCTCTCCTAGTATTTTCATTCTCCTTTAAAATCAGAATTTCATTTTCAAGCGATTTTATTTTAATTTCTGATTTTTTAATTTCCTTATCAAATGTTGGACACTTATCACACTTAGGGATCCTACTTTGATAGGTTTTAACTAATTGATCAAGTTGTTTATTACATTCTATCAAAGTATCTTTTTGAGATTCAAGTTTGGCGTATTTTTCCCTAAGTCGTTCAAAACAACCGTTTACTTCATGAAAATATATAAGCAACTCAGAATGGGTAAGTTTTGATACCTCACTTGGCTCGTCATCGTCACTGTCAGTTGTATCACCTCGAAGACACAATTCTGCCTTTTCGCTTTCACTGCCAGTGCTTTGATCATTCTCGTCTATTTCATCCCAAGTGGCTGCAAAACTTTTCTTTTTCTGTTTCTTTCCGTGGCTGGATTTAATTTGTGGACAATCGGGCTTGATATGGCCGGGTTTGTTGCAATTATAACAAATAAACTTTTGTTCTTCTGAGTAGTCTAGTGCTTTGGCTATTCTGCTTTTTGCCTTTTGAATTCGAGCTGAATTTCCATGTTTTTGATTCCATTTTTTGAATTTCCTTATTAACAGCTCCAATTCTGCTGCTCCATCATCTTCATCGTTATCATCATCACTTTCGGTTGTTCCTTTGAGAGCTATTGATTTCTTTTGAGTGTCACCTCCTTCACGCTCTTCTTTGAATTTCATTTCAAGCTCATAAGTGGTGAGATTTCCGATGAGTTCCTCAACTTTAAGTTGTTTTAAATCTTTCGATTCTTGTATGGCAGTAACTTTTGCTTCAAAGCTTCGTGGAAGGACTCTGAGGATTTTCCGGACTATTTCCAATTCGGTGTATGTTTTTCCGAGAGCTTTTGATTTGTATACGATATTGGAAAGTCGACCGTACATCTCTTTGACATTTTCTTCCTTTGCCATTGTAAAGTTCTCGTATTCGCTGCTTAGCATGGCAAGGCGAGATTCTTTGACTTGAGATGTTCCTTCGTGAGTCACTTCTAGTATGTGCCATATTTCCTGCGCAGTTAGACAATGTGAGACACGATTAAATTCAAATTGATCCAATGAACAGATAATAGAATTCATAGCTTTAGCATTAGTATTCTGTAATTTATTTTCTAGTTCTGTCCATTGTTCCTTTGGTTTCTCTATCTCCTGATTATCTACAGTTATAGTTGGTATTCTATAACCTGTCTCAACAATATTCCATGCGTCAATGGTTTTTAGAAAAATTTCCATCCTATTTTTCCAATAAGCATATTCACCATTGAACATTGGTGGTCTAACTATCGACTGCCCCTCTGCAAAAGCGTTATTAAAAGAAGCCATTTAAAAAATTCAAATTTTTAAACAAAAACTGGTTTTTGAAAAATCGAATTTTTTTTTTTTCAAAATAAATTGACTTCTAATCCTAGCTCTGATACCACTTGTAGGATCGATTTCACCCTAGAGGGGGGGTGAATAGGGTGATAGTGTAAATTATTAAAAATTAATCGCGGAAGCTTATAAATTAATTTCAATTCAGATCACAGAATAGCAGCACAGATATCGCAGAATATAAATAACAGAATAAAACAGAACAACACAGAATTTACCCAGCTTCGGCAAAAACCTGCCTACGTGCTGCCCCCAAGGTTTCTACTAGAAATTAGATAGTCCCTCGCTTACACACGTAAACTCGCTATACACCGCTATTGACTAATCTAACTCTACGCTCAAAACCTTGACCACAACTCAACTACCGAGTTGCAAATTCCCAAACTACACACCGTAGTTTGCACCCTAGTCACACGACTAGAAAATAAAAACGGTTTAAAAAGAAATACAAATTAAAACAATTAAAAGTAAAATAACCCTATCTACAAATTTAAAACCCTTAATAATAAAACAATAAAAGTAAATAGGCCGGCCCCTTTTATTATTCAACCCGTCTCCTTTCTTTTCTATTCCCTTCGTTGTAATGGCGGCCGTTCCTCTTTAGGGCTTTGTTCTCTTTGCTTGGCTCTGAGATTTAGGGCTATTTCGAAGCTCCGATTCTAAGTTGATCGAATCAGTGGTTAATTGCCTGAAGCCTTGTTCGATCGAATCGCTGTTGCTCACTTCGGTTGCTTCGAATTTGTTCGAGTTCGAGATGGCTTCTGTAAGTGATTTTTTGCTCTTTTAATTCTCTGATTGAATGCTTGAACTCGATGATAATTTTGCCGATGATGATTAGGGTTTTATACGCGTTCGATTTCCTTAATTTGCGTACGTCTGATATTTTCAAAATTGTTGATTTGGCCGTTCGATATTGTATGGATGTTGATGATTTCCTCTGACTAGTTCATAATCGTATATTTGTTACTTGGTATTCACGGCATTGAATTGTGACTTGGTCATTATACTTGATATCACGGTTTTGATTTATTTCGTGAATTTCTCTATGGCTTTGAATTTTGATCTGGTTCAACATTGACTTCGGCTTGGTCTTTGATGTTGAGTCCATTGTTGCTGTAGCATGTAGTTATATCTTCATGTAGCTTGCTGTTGGCACTGGACCGTGCATAGTTGTGGCATGATCATTTGTCTGCACTTTCACTTTTGTAGCCTTGGTCTTTGTTGTTGTACCATCCACGACCATGATGCATATTGGATATTTGCAGTTGTATTCCAGTGTGCTTCAATCTAGTTCATGTATATACATACATACATGTGTGTATATATGTGTGTGTGGTCTACATTGCATACTTGCATTTGCTCTCTGTACTGGTGGTTCATATTGTTGCTGCCTTGTACTTTATTTGAGGTTGACTTGTTCATCTGGGGTCGTGGCATTCATACTTGGATATTGAGATGCTGGTGACATTCATGTTGCATTGACATTACTTCCATTTTTGCTTCATGTAGCTTGTTCTCTATATACACTCGAATGTTGCAGTCATTGTACTGCTTCTGCCTTGTTGACTGCATCACCATACTCGCTGTTTTGAACTGCATTGGTTTTGTGGTCGTTATATTGTGCTCTCTGGTTGCTTTATTCTTGAGCTCGAGTTGTGGTGTTGGTCCAGACTTGTTTCATATTACCACATATGTGCACTGTCACTTGTGTTGGTGTTGCATTGTTCATGCCATGTTGTTCATGTGATCTGCTGTCCACTGCTCTAATTTGCATTGTCTTACTGAACTTGATTCACTTCATGTTGCAGCTGGATATTGTTTCATCTGACTTTGGTCTGATGCTTGTTGTACTTGTAGTTGATAGCAGTTGTCTCTATTGCATTGTTGTACTTGTGCACAAACTTCCATTTGTGTACTGTCATGTACACTTGTGTTCAAGCTTGCATTTTGTATCTGTACTACTCTGTGGTTTTGGTCTGGAGTGTATGTTGGCAACTTGTTCGGTGCATTTGCTGGCAGTTGGTCTTTATTGCATTCATGTCATATTTGAACATAGTTGCATTATATTGGTCGAGCTTTGACTCTTTGTTGGCACTTGCTTGAACTTGATTTGTTTATCTGCACTGTTGTATATTCGAACTGCACCTGTGTTGAATCCAGTTTTATTTGGATTTGACCTTGTGCTGAAGTCGTGATATATTGCATGTTTCACCTGAGTTGAATCCTGTATTTTTATTTGGGTTTGACCGGTGCTCACCTGTCCCTGTAACTCAATCAAGTGTATATATCGGTGTGCACGGCCTTGTGGCATATACAGTGATACACTGTGTATGTCACAAGTTGTTCGTGTATGATGAATTCAAATTTAAATTATGACGAACAACCCAAATAACTGAGGCAAATCAATGTTTTCAAAATCATCTTTTATTTTGAATTGCAAAAATATTTTATTTTCAATTTTACTGCGTTAGTGAATATTTTTGCAGATTTCTCAGATGCTGGATTCAAATTGGAATGCAGTTGAAGATAAATATGAGTGTGAGTGATATGTAGTGAGGTTGTGATGTAAATGTGAAATGTCGTGTATTGTAATCAAAGTTGTATAGTTATAGTGAGAGCTTGAAATTGTACTATCAAAATTGTAATAAATATTTATTTGAATAAAATATTCGTTTGAATTCAAATTCTGTGTCATTTATTTTATTCAGCAAATATTTATTTAATCTGTGAAAATAAATAGTATATTAACAAATACATTTAAACGAATGTATATATGTTTATTATCATCAAACAAAAATCATATAAGCGCATATTCAACAAAAACAACTTTGATCCGGTTTGCACACTTTTGAGAGGAAGACGAGTTTGGATTCGAAGGTGGAGCAGTGAAGTGCAAGGGCTAGTCGCTATTAATCTCGAGGATGATTCCAAAATGGATGTAGGAGGAGTAGTGCCTTCGGTTCCCTTCGAACCCGGAACGGACTTGTATGGATGAATGATTTCAGAACATCGTCGGGTGGACGATGAGCATTCTAAGTGAAACGTTCTAAAAAGGTAACGCTTAGCCTCAAGCCTCATCAACCAAGAATGACTGAAAATCAGGGGTTATGCAACAAGGCTAGGTGGGTAGCGCCCATTAGGGTGAGGTCATCCCTGTCTAGATGTCCCATTTATTCGATTTATTGGTGCGGTTGCCGACCCCAGTCATGGGGTGATCTTACTCGGGATTATCCGGTAAGGGGTAGTCCCGATCTTGTGTTGCAGGGGGTTGGGAGTAATCCTCGGTACTGTGATCTAGGCCACGAACTGTGACAGGTGGTACCCCAGTGCCTAGTCATTAGTTGGAAATCCATTTTCCCGAAGCGCCCGTACGGTTTTGATTATGCCCAACTATTGTTGAAACGTGAGATGCAAGCTTTTTAGTTAGATTCTATTTTAATTTCTATAGACACTATTATAATATCAGAGAATTTTAAAAAAAAGTGTTTTAGCTATCGTAAGGTAAAAACCCGACATGTTTATTTGTGGCGCGGTCTTACGAGATGCTTTTGTTTTCAAAAGAATTTTGAAACTTTAGTAATCAATTTGAGTGTGGTTTTCTCACGATGGTATTCCAGACTGACTCGGTGTTATTTAACTATAATGCTCGGATCAGACCGAGTTTTATAGAATACAGGATATGATGCTGTAGAGCTTAGGAGACGAGCTGGATGGCCATACGTACTTCTGTACTTGATTTTTACTCCGCTGTGTATTCAGTTTTGAGGACAATTTTATATGACGGTACAGTTGTATGTTATTGATGTTGTTGAACTCTGATGAGGTACTCTGATGATGTATGTATGAACAGATATAGTATTTGTTTTTGGTTTAAAGATCTGTGATTATCTATTATATTTTATTCCGCTGCGATGGTTAGATTCTGATGTTGTTTTCTATCTTCTTCTAACTCTTCTTCTTTAACCCAAATGGTTCGTATTTCTGTTCATCTTGAGCTGATTGATGTAGAATAGTGTCGACTCAAGGGGTATGGATCTACGGGCTTTTATAGCCACCCCTTAAATAATTGAAAGACCTCAAAAGAGCTAAATGGCTATGCCCTACTGCAAACAATCTAAACAGCTAATTGGTTGTGCCCCTCATCTAATGTCTCGATAGTAAAAAAATTATTGGTCTTTTGGTTTAACTCTATTCTTTCCCGAACTTGCTTCTTGGTTTGATGCTAGCCTAATATCCGCATGCGACTATCTTTTTGGGTCCTTCCCACTAAAACATACTCGCAAGTTAGATTACGGAGTCATACGAATATCCTACTCCAAACATCAACCCTTTTGACTACCTACAATGGTCATGCCATGTAAAACCAATCAAGGCATACTCTCTTGATGGAACACCTACAGATCTGCCTTCGGGGGACTGCTTTGTTAGGCCTACCCTAAAGGGTCATCCTAGAGTACCCTCAATTTCTGTTGAAGTCTCATACTTCCTCTAGCCCAAAATATCTAAGTTGGATGTGCTTCTTCTGTGCTAAAAATCTATGATGAACTACTTCGTTAGGCTCCCCATCCTTTGGGCTGCTTGAAACGCATCTTACTCTTTTATTAGATCCTAAGTCTAATATTTTATTTTGAGTTTAGTTTACTTTTCTTATTCTGTTGGTTACTTATTTACCCTAATCAGCATAAGCTTGTCCCAGCCTCACCTAACTGTTGTGAAACCATCAGTTCCTGACTGAAAGAGGATGCGGTTGGTGTGGGCCCTATTTTTATGTTTGCTTCTTAACTTAGTGTAAGTTTTATAATAATCCTCTTTTGTTATTTCGGCTTTATTAAATTAATTTAAGTCTTAAAACTAGCCTTTTTTGTTCTTTCTGTTTGATTATAACCTATGTTAAAATTTTACTCGCAATTGTCACTTCTATATTCTTTTATAATCTATATATTATAAATATAATTACAAGTGTCTCTTTTCTATTCTAGTCTAATTTCTTTTATTATGATATTGAATTCTCTTATGTTATACAACAATTTTGTCTTGGGCCTACATCCGACTGTCACAAATTTACTGATCATAATAACCGCTTTGCTTTTATTCTATTATATGCATAGTAAATGCAGATCTATTTACATTGCTTCTAGTCTTATCTAATAATTAACTTGATTTCTTCTTTACTTCCTTTAATTCTTCAGTTTATTTTCTTATATCCTAGGAAGTAGTTTTATCGTATTTGGTTGGTTACAAAAACTATGCTAAAAATCCATTTCCTAGTTTTAATACTAAATAATGGTAAAACCAATAATCCGTAACTACAAGACATTTCTTTTATTATTTCTTTACTTTTTGGGTAGTGCAAAATACAGTAGTGTCTCTATTTTACACTAATTCCCTTTTTATTTCTTTTATTCTTGCAATTACGTTTATCATTATCCTTTAAATATTAAACTATGGAAATGTATTCTCTTTCCTAAACCAACCAACCAATCTATCACTAACTTCACAATCAAGTTACTAAAATTTCCCCCTTTTATTTATTTTTCCCATTTGGCACAATTTACTATACATTTCTATTTTTCCCTTTTTATTTTAGTTTTTTTATTTTACATTTAACTTCTGTAAATCTAATGTTTTTCTATTTTAGTCCATATTTAAATATTCTTCTCTTTAACTAATTAATTCGCGTAAAAATGAATAAAAAGTAGCTAAAATTTGTAGGCTAAATTTCAACTTTAAAATAGATGTAAATAATTGTAAATTTCTTACTTTTAGGCTTATGCCTTTCTCTAACTGTCAAGCCTAATATTATTCATATTTAATTGGATTGCTATCTTCCTTTCTAAATAAATATTAATTAAATATAAGCTCTCTCATAAAATTTACAGTTTTCAACGGAACTAATTACTGAAATAAATGCTGAACTTATATATTAAAGGGTGTCTAACGATAATGTACCATAAACGTAAAAGATATATAATTTGAACCCACTCACAAGTCGTACTTAGCTTCTCTTGTCCTTATCTTCTCTCCATGGCCTTCCTGGATCCCCTTCTAAGGTATCTAATATTTTTATTAAGAAGATATTCTCCCTATAAATATTTTCTATTTAGGGTTCAGCTTCAGGCAATGAACCCGATTGGATAAAATCTAATTGTGAGAGAATAGCAAGGCCTAGGATTCTATTTATAAGGGAGTTTGGGGATCTCAGACCATTGGATCCTTGGATTGAATCTGAATCCATCACGTCATATGGTCGTTTGGCGCTATCAGATGCATCAACGTATGGCTTAAATTGAATAAAAATCAATTTTATTTAGTTTGGCAAGTGCCTGGATGAGATTGGGTCTAGGTAATAACGCGGGTCGACCCTAACATCCACGTGTGTTCACTTTGGGTCGACCTGGTGGTCAACCTATGGTGTTGTGGTTGACCTATGGGTCGACCCATATATATATATTCTCGTTATCTTGTTCTTTTTGTAACTTCTTCGTTTTGACTCGGATTTTGACAAGTTACATATGGAAATTGATCAAAAAATAGCCACAGACACAATGATATAAGTTTCAAGGCCATATTCTGAAAATTTCAAAAATGTTTATTTTCACTATTCATCAGTATTTGATTATCTAATTATCTAAAAATGCGGGGTGTTACATTGAGTTTTTCTTTCTGCTGTGTATTTTTTTATAAAGCAAATTTATTAGCTTTACTATATTCTTTGACCAACCAAGGGAGCATCTTCATATGTTGCTTTTGGCGTATTTGTAATAATTATATTTTACTGAACGTGGTTAACTTAGGTTGGGGATTATGTAATGAGCAAGAAATGATTTGATTTGAATATGGAAATGTGTTTTTGAATAGTTAAAATTTTTCCATGTTTCTATGATCTGTGTATCAATGTATCTAGCATCGTCGTATTCGCCAAAGATTAATAACTATGGATGACTGCAGCATCCATAACCCTTTTTTTTGGGCCTCCAAGTAAGGGGATGTTAACGGAGAATAGGTTTATGAAATTTTAAAAGAAATGCTAAACCTAAAAGCTTTATCAAAACGTAATCCAATGAATTTAAAAATAAGATCGATTTTTGGATTAACGCTACAGTAACATACTTATATTTGATATATAGGTGTACATATATATATAAGCATGTATTCCCCTCTCTCTTAGACCGCTCTTCTATATCTTACTAAGGCTTTTATACAGATATACAAGAAAGAGGATATGGAGGCAGGAAACGAAAGAGGAAATATGGGTGGTGGAAGCACCACAACCAATGGAAATGCTTGACTTAATACTCGGAGATACCAAGGTCGACAGGCTAATGCTAACCAAAATGCCGAGGCCAATATAGGTGGTGGAAATCCGCCAGTAGATGCGACGATGTTGTATTAGTTATTGGCTAAACTTGTTCAAGCGGGAGCTACTAGAATGTTAGTGGAGCTAATCCTGTAGTTCCAGTTGGATATAACTATGCTAAGCTGAGTAGAGACTATGTCAGTCTAGGAGGGAAGCCGTTTGCTAGAACGGAAGATGCTGTTGAAGTACAGAATTGGCTGTTGAACTGTGAATGGATCTTTACAGACTTAGGCTTGAATGATGGAGAGAAGAGAAGGCTAACCTCTAGACAGTTGCAAGGGTTAGCATTTCATTGATGAAATAGTGTGACGGCCGGAGTGTCAGAGGAAGAGTTAACTTGGGCTGATTTCAAGAGAAGGTTTGAGCAGAGGTTCTCGTAGGAGGTTGCCAAATCGGCATTGATGAGGAAGTTCATGGATCTGGTCCAAGGACAAATATATGTGATCGAGTATGCTACCAAGTTTGATGAGCTATCTTGATATGGTTATGCTTTGGTTGACATTAATATAAGATGGAATGATAGATTCATTAGAGGTTTGAGGCAGAGCTAGGCAGGATGGTTATGACACATATTAGAGAGCCTTATCATGTGCTGGTGGAGATGACCTTTCGCCATGAGGAGATGCTTGTTGTTTCAGCCAAGGAGAAGCTAGTTGAGTCCTAGGGTTTTCAAAGGAGAAAAAGGAAATTCTTTAAGGAGAAAGGAGGCCAGAAAGGGAGGCTGTTAAGA
Source organism: Allium cepa (assembly GCA_030765085.1). Lineage (NCBI taxonomy): Eukaryota > Viridiplantae > Streptophyta > Magnoliopsida > Asparagales > Amaryllidaceae > Allium > Allium cepa. The sequence continues at coordinate 556,816,246 of CM060935.1, forward strand.
AGGAGAGGGCTGATTAATGTGTTATGAGTGTGATAAGAAGGGCCATTATGCCCATGAGTGTAGAATTGGTAAAGGAAAGAAGCCTATGAAGAAGAGAATGTAAAATGCTTCAACTGTGACTAAGTTGGGCATTGTAAGAACCAGTGACTAGAGCCAGTTAGGGCGGACAGAAAAAAGGTGCTTGCTATTGGACCACCATCTTCTTCTAAACCCACTACAGTGGAGAAAGGGAAAACTGTGATGGAAGGTACACTTTTGATTCAGAGTATACCTTATTTATACCCATGCATCCTATTCATTTATATCACATTACTTGGTTGATATGTTATGCATTGAGCCCACATACCTTATTACTTCCTTAAGAGTTGCGAATCCAATAGGAGGGTATGCAGCTCTTGGGACAAGATGTGATTAGCTAGAACTAGAGTTGTTAGGTCATAAGTTTGCATGCAGTTTGTATGTTTTTGATTTCGTAGATTTTGGGATCATCTTAGGTATGGATTGGTTGGGTAAGTATGAGTCTATGATGTTTTTTCAAGATCGGGAAATATCATTGGGAAACCCAGATAGTCTAACCGAATTGTTTTCTAGGTGGAGAATTCTAGTAAGAGTTTTTGTGCTTTGTTGAGTACCATAGAGGTTGGAGAAGAGCTTTGTCAGGTTTGGCTAGAGAGTTTGCAGATGTGTTTGAACGGATCACTGGACTACTCCCAAAACGAGCTATTGAGTTTCGGATAGACCTTGTATCGACCACTTAGCAGGAAGACACTGACAAAGATGAAGGAATTGAAGGTGCAGTTAGTGGATCTTAAGGAAAGGAACTTTATTAGACCAAGCAGTTCGTCTTGGGGAGAAGCAGCGGTGTTTGTGAAGAAATCAGATGGGTCGTTAAAGATGTGCATCGATCATCGTAAGTTGAACGAGAGGACAATCAAGAATGAGTATCCATTACCAAGAATCGATGGCTTATTTGATCAGTTGAGTGGAGCTAGAGTGTTTTACTAATTGGGCTTGGTGACGGGGTTCCATCAGTTGAGAGTGGCGGAGGATAGCATTCCTTTGACGGAATTTCAGACAAGGTATGGTTCATATGTGTGGTTAGTAATGCTATTTGGATTGATGAATGCGCCTACTTTCTTTGTTGATTTAAAGAACCGGATTTTGAGAGAGCACTTGGGTAGGTTTATGTTGCTGCTCATAGATGACGTTTTGGGGTACTCTAAAGATGAAAGAGAGCATGAGATTAATCTTAGAGTGGTGTTGGAAACACTGAGGCAGAATCAGCTGAAGGCGAAGTTTTCTAAGTGTAATTTCTGGAAGAGAGAAGTTAAGCTTCTTGGTCGTGTGGTTTCAAAGGAAGGACTGTTGTTAGATCTAGTTAAGATCAAGGCGGTCTATAGTTGGAAGAGACCAGAGACGATAACCGAAATCAAGAGTTTTCTTGGACTTGCTGGTTATTATCGGAGATTCATCAAGGATTTCTCACGGATAGCAGCACCTTTGACTAAGTTGACCTGGAAGGAGGTGAAGTTTGTTTGGTCCGAAAAATGTGAGGAAGCATTCCTTAAGTTAAAGCATTTATTGACCAATGTGCCAGTGTTAGTTGTTCCGGATAGTAACAAAGGATTGATAGTATACACTGACGCATATGGTTCTGTATTGGGAGCAGTATTGATGCAGAAGGGAAAAGTTATCGCTTACAAATCTAGGCAGCATAGACCGCACGAAGTAAGATATCCTACTCATGACTTGGAGTCAACGGCAGTGATTTTACCTTGAAGATTTGGAGGCATTTTCTTTTGGGAGAAAGATTTGAGTTGTATACTGATCATAAGTCATTAAATTATTTATTCTCTCAAAAGGAGTTGAATATAAGACAGTAGAGGTGGCTGGAGTTTTTGGCTGCTTATGATTTCGGTATAGAGTATACTCGAGGAAAAGGAAATAAGGTAGCATATGCTCTTAGTAGAAAACATCAGCACGTGGTGTTAGCAACGTCAGTAGAATGGAAGGATCTATAAGTTTTAGCCAGTTGTGGGGTGCTATTGAGATCAAATGCTAGTTCTTGTCAAGGTACTGCCATGTTGTCTTGTTTAGAAGTGCGACCAGTGCTGATTGAAAAGATCGCTTCTAAGCAGAGAGAAGACCCAGTTTTAGGTGAGAGGATTAGAAAGCTTAAGGTTGGATTATAGATTGATGACCAAAAGGATTTTAGTCTTGACCAAAGGGGATGGTTGAGAAATAAGGGAAGACTATATGTTCCGAATGTAGAGAACTTAAGGAGAGATATCGAGAGGAGTGTCATCAATCGAAGTTTACGATTCATCATTGGGGGACCAAGTTGCATCAAGATATGAAGAGGAGCTTTTATTGGCTAGGAATGAAGAGGGATGCTGGCTTATGGGTTAGGCTGTGTATTAACTGTCAATAAGTGAAAACCGAACATCAGAAGCCAAGTAGGTTACTTCAGCCTTTAGATATTCCAGTTTGGAAGTGTGATTCGATATCGATGGATTTTATAGACATGTTATTAAGGACAAATAGAGGAAATGAAACCATATGGGTTATAGTGCACAGGTTGACCAAGAGTGCCCATTTATTCCGGTAAAGTCAAACAGGACGACATCTGTTTTAGCAAGGTTGTTCACGAAGAACATAGTCAGACTTCATGGGATTCCTAGTAGATAGTAGACGACATAGATGCATTGTTCACTAGCGAATTTTGGAGGAGTTTCCAAGAGGTATTAGGTATCAAGCTCAAGATGAGTACACCTTATCACACACAGACGGATGGGAAGAGAGAGAGAGATTCAACAAGGTACACGCTAATTTGTTAAAGGCTTGTGTATTGGACTTTGGTGGATATTTGGAAGATGACCTACATCTGATTGAGTTTTCGTATAATATTAATTAACGAACTAGGATAGGAATGGCGACTTTTGAAGCTCTTGTACGAAAGACCATGTCGATCACCAACATGTTGGTTAGAGACCAGAGACAGATTGGTTTTAGGTCCCGATTTGGTAAGTGAGGCATTGGAAAAGATTGAGTTAATCCAAGGATGGATGAAGAAAGCTAATCCAGGTAGAAAAGTTGCGTAGATAAAAGGCGTAAGTACTCAAGAGTTCTTAGTAGGAGACAAGGTTTTCATTAAAGTATCACCGATGAAGGGTGTGGTACGATTTGGAAAGTCGGAAAAGTTGGCCCCGAGGTATGTTGGCCAATTTCAGATTGTAGAAAGGTTTGAAAAGCTCGCTTACAGAGTAGATTTGCCATGCAGTTTGGCAAGTGTCCATAATGTAGTGTCTCGTCTTCATAAGTATGTGCATGATCTAGAGGCTACGATTCCACAAACAGAGTTAGAGGACTTAGTAGCGGAGCTTGATTTGAATTTTGTTAGGAAGCCTGTCTAGGTTGTAGCGAGAGATGAGAAGAAACTGAGGACTAAGACAGTCAAGTTAGTGAAGGTTTAGTGGAGCAACAACGAGAAAGACTGTACTTGAGAGACGGAGGATAGGATTCAAGAGGCTTATCTTAATCTATTTTGATGGTATGTCTGTACTAGATTTACATAGATTGGTTGCTAGGAGAAGTTACAGATGATTGTTATATTTGCTAGTTAGTCTTTACTGAATATCAAGGCCGAAATTCTTTAAGGAGGAGAGCCTGTAACACCCCTAATTTTAATGATATTATTCAGAATATTAAATTATAATTTATTAAATAAAAAAAATGTAGATAAGGTGATCGAGGTTGAATAATAAACTAGGGGGCCATGCTTATTAAAACTAATAAACTTATATAAATAGTTAGGAAATTGAACATAAGGGCATTAGGGTAAATAGCCGCCCACATTATCCACCCTTATACTATCTTTCATAGACCTACACGTTCATTTTTATCTCAAAAAAAATTAAAACGTAAAAAACAAACAAGGTCGGCCATTAAAAAGAGAAGAGAAAATCAACTAAAATCTAGGATTCAAGTTAGAAGAATCAATCTCAATCATAGTTCAAACTCCTTATCCAATCTAAGGTAAATAATAATTTCTACATCTCTATTTTGATTTTAACATCATATGGTTTTGGATTTAAGGATAAATCTCTTTTATGATATACTGACTGATGATGTGCTTGTTTACGATTATATATGGATTAAACAACATTGTTTTAAAGGTAGATATACACGGTTTTAGGGTAAAACCGAGATGAAATGATTTTTTAATGCCATGGGAAAATTTTATGTTATAGAAAACATGATTTTGGTTATGTGTTTCAATTTTCATAATTTTCTGAGTTTATACGGATTTTGAATAAATTTTCTACTGAAGAAAATGATTTATTGGGTTAAAAATTAATTATGGCTAAAGTAAAGATTATTTGGGTTTGAAATTTTTATTTGTTGGAAAACATATAAAAAAGGATGTTCTAGGATTTTTCTTAATTGTTTTGATGAATATATAAAATTATTTTAAGGTATGGGACTTAAATGTTTTATATATTTAATTTTGAAGAAGGAGCATTTTATTAAATAAAATTATTATTCATTTCTGACAATTAGTGGTAGCATTTTTCTGAAAAGAAATTGTTAACCAATGGGAATTCGATAAACAAAGGCAGGTTAGTTGAAAAGTTGTCCTTTTAAGTTAAAAACAAAGAAATCATACTTTTAGCATCTTTTAGCCTTTTATGGTACTAAACCTTCCGACCCAGACCTTTCGACTAAGTCGAGGGGTTATAGCTTTTGACAAGGTCAAACAAATGCATAAGGTATCAAGTTACTTGGTATATAATGAATTAAACAGAGTCGAAGGGTTCTTAGTCGCAAGGTTGATGGCCAAAGAGACTGGGGTATGTTTGTTTTACAAACCAAAAGCTTTCGCCTGCTTTGCTTTCGAATTAGAGCTTCCGACTTGGTTGCTTTCAACCAGGTCAAATGTTTAAAAAGAAAGGTTTTGAACCTTTCGATAAAGTCGAAAGGTTATTGCTACTTTAGCACTATTTTGATTTGGAACTTTTCGACAAAGTCGAAAGGTTACTACCACTTACCATTGTTTTGTTTTGAACCTTCCGACATAGTTGAAAGGTTATAGCCGCTTTTTCCAACCTTTCGAAGTCGTTGCTTTTGACAAAGACGAAAGGCTTACTTGTTTTGAAAACCAACCGCTTCTCCCTTTGCTTTCGAAGCTTTCAAAGAAGACCATCTGACAAGGTCAAAAGGTTGCTTCTATTGTAGTTGAAAGGTTTTAAATGAGGACCTTCCGCATATTTTAACATGGACCCAGTAAGTCTTTGAAAGGTTTATATTTTAAGAGTTGAATGCTTTCGAAAGGTTTGAATTGCTGAATCGTTTCAATGGTTTTGAAAGGTTTGGATTCGAAAGGTTGTTTCGAAGACCTTTGGACAAGGTCAAAAGGTTTGTTTTTAAAAGTTTCGAAACCCCATACTCTAATTTTAAAGGAAAACCCACGACATATATGAAGGAGTTTTGTAAGGGTTTTAAGTATATAATTTTAAAGAACTATTGCCTAATAAAAATATAAGTTAAGGGTGTTAAAAATGTTTTATGATATGTATTTCAAGGACATTAAACCCACAAGAGTGGTATTGTTAATCAATGTTTTACTTCTTCAAATATGAGTATATTTACATGACAACTCATAACTATAATTTAGGGAAAAATGGGTAGAAGAACCAGTAGGTTAACTCAAATAGTGAATATAAATTACTTAAACTTCTAAATGAGTAGAATTACATCCAAGGAGTCAGGTGACCAAAAATATAGGATGCCTAAACTTTGCCAAAAGGTTCATAGTAAACCCATGAAAACTATGATAATGTAGTTATTCGTGCGTAACAAGAGGTTCATAGTAAACCCATGAAAACTATGATAAGGTAGTTATTGGTGCATACCAAAAGGTTCATCGTTAACCCATGAAAACTATGCATAAGGACAGATTTCATTGGCTAATTGGTTTGTATTGAACCCATGAAAACTATATCCAGATTAAGAATTGACATTAGTCAATAGGTTCCTAGTAAACCCATGAAAATTAGGATAAGAATGTGGTTAATGGAAGTATCAATAGGTTCCTAGTCAACTCATGAAAACTAGGATGTGCAGTGAGTTATTGGATAAGTCCATAAGTTTCTAGTCAACCCATGAAAAGTATCATAAGGTGATTAGTTATTGGATGACTAATAGGTTCAGGAGGACCCATGAATTAATTAAGTTAACTAGCAGGAGCCTATAGGTTCTTAGTAATCCCATGAAACTATGAATAGACAGGGTCTTCCTTTTTAGCAGTTTATGAGCAGATCCCCGGTCTGGGTAGCGACTTATTTTTACTATTGTTCTTCCTTTTTAATGTCGCTTTCGCTTTGGCGATCTTAACATCACCATCACATTGATGAATTTTCCTAAGCATAGAGGTAAGTAAGTACAGTTGTGAAATCAACTTCGATCGATAGACGTTGAACATTTTCTTGATTACCTAGAAAACTCTCACAAATGTCAGTATTACTGAACAATCCCTCCCTCTAGAGTAGGAGGATGGTACATTGGGCTAAGACCCACTGATATGGTTTAAGCAAAGAACCGATAGTGGTCTCATGCAGTATTGGCCGCTAGTGAATAAGGTTAGCGTTTAAATGGTTTTGAGTCAGGCGAGTTGTTGGCCCTTGAGTTTAAGTAATTTCCAAGTCAGTTGGATTGGTTCGGTGATTAGGTTTTGCTGATTGCGGATGACTGACACAACTTTTACCAGTTGAGGGATCTTTAGTTTCGGTCCATTAAAGGTCTGGGTAGACCAGTTGACTTTGAAGGTTCTCAGGCCTGTTCTGGTTGTAGGGAGGGATAGAGTGTAACACCCCTAATTTTAAATAGCATTATTCAGGAGATTTAATTAGATAAATTAAATAGAATAGTGTAGAGATTAGAGTGATAAGGGAATTGAGATTTGAGAACTGATTAGGGTCGTGCCTTAACTAAATGAATATTTATGTGATTTACAAATTAGAGATTTAAGAGAATAAAGCATGGGAAAAAAGGAAATAGCCGTATACCATAACCCTTAAACCCATACCACATTCTCATTCACATTTTCATAAACCAAAAATGAAAACAAAGGAGAAACAAGGCACGCCAAAACCCAAGGAGAAGAGGAGTTCAAAATCAATTAGAGGCTAACATTCAAGCTAGGAAGATTAAAGTGAAGAACAAATCTCAAGTTCCTTATCCAAATAAGGTGAATAATGATCTAAACCATCCCAAATATGTCTTCTTGAATGTTTAAATTCGATTTTAAGGTTTAAACCCGTTTGGCTGGATTAATGATAATATGCTTTGATTATATGCCATGTTATAATTTAATTTTATGGGATAATATGATTTGACTTTTAGGTTAAAATCATGCAAATTGATTTCTGAATGCCATGATGTTTGAATGTGTTATGTAGAACTTTATTTTGGAGATGGTTTCAACTTCTCATAATATTCCAAGCTATGGATAATTTATTATGAATTTTGAATGGAAGAAATAGATAATTTTGGGTTTAAATTATTTAAGGCAATTACATAACGACTTTGGTCTGAAATTTTTATATGTTAGAAAACATATTATAAGTGAATTATTTTGATTTTTGGAGAATTTTCCTACGTAATTTACTATGTTATAAAATTATTTAGGTTAAGGCACTTAAATTTTTTATATGTTTTATCAAGGAGAAGGCCTTATTTGCTAAAAATGTTTCAAATTGTAAATTATGAATTCGGTAGCCTTTTAAAAAAGGACTTTGATAAAGAAATGGCAACCAATCAAATTTTGACATATTAGGAAAGTTAGGTGAAAAGAAATTACTTTGAAAGGCACAAAATAAGTTTTGTTACGAATTACAACATTACCACTTCCTTTGCTTACTTCGGTCACTGTTGGGCGAATTCTCACCCAGAGGATCTCAAGACCAAAGAGCGTCAGTCTCACTCATGTTCACATCCTGCACTTCATTCAGCAAGGCCACAGTTCACTCGGCATTCGCAAATAGAGCGTGGCAACCTCCATTCGGCAAAACCCCTCCTATGTGTCATTCGGCAATAGCTCATTCGGCTATACCTCATTCGGCATCTCCATATACCCATGTCCATTCGGCACAAGGGCATCCGGACGAGCTCCGCCGAACCACACATCCCCAACTACCGAATGAGACCATGCCGAACCATGCTCCTCTCACGAACTCCGCCGAACCACGCTTTAGCCGGACCACCCACACACCACTCTACTCCATGCCGGTCCAAACCAACACCGGACCAACCACTACTCTCCACAGCCAATGCCGCTCCTCTCCCCTCCGAACCAAGCTCCATGCACAGCCGAATGAAGCTCGCCGAACCAGAATGCCACCAGGCCAAATTGCTTCAGCCCGGGCCCACCAGCAGTTATATACTTCCAAGACCCCTGCCCCCTACCTCATTCTATAAATAGAGGGGCAGGGGTACAACAATGGCAGACAAGTTTGAGAGCTCAAGCAAGGAAGGAACTTTCAAACTACTTTCATACACTTGTATACAACGCATTGTACTTGTAACCTGAAAGAAAGAGGATAATAACATATAAAGTGGACGTAGGCACATTCTGGCCGAACCACTATAAATCTGTGTGTCTTTTACATTTCAGCCCCTACTTTTCTCATATTTACATACTCATCTAAAATCATTGAAAATTACATATAATCAACTAAATAATACGACTTGGAGGTGTTTGTCCATTTTTTGTGCAAACATTTTTGGTGCTTTCACTGAGAACTGAACTCAAACTTCATCTTCTCCCACTCAACCTTTTTCCTAACGACATCACTCGTTGCTTAGAAATCATGCCTTCCAAACAGAGAAGGGATGTTAACAAAGGAAAGAACATCGCAACTAGCAGCCTTCCAGATCCAGCAATCACAGATCAGCCCACTTCAACAGCAGTACCAGATGAAAATCAGGAAAATCCAACTGGTCCCGCAACGGAACAACCAATCACTAGGGCAGATCTGGACAGGGTTGTGGCTGAAGTAACTAACCGCTTCACATCCCAACAAGAAACTTTGGTGGACCAACTCATGACACGCTTAAGGGACGCTGAAGAGTCCAACCGCAACACTGAATCATGGGGTGAATCCCAATCCGGAGGATCCCGGAGGCAACAAAGGTCTTCACTCTTCGAACAAGCTATCAACAGGAAAAACGATGATAGGGGCCGCGCCCGGACTCAGCCCGAATTCCGACTCGAGGAAGCCCTTGGAACCGAACCTAGCGGGGGAGGCACCAGGCGAGGGTCGGATGTAGCTGAGCCAGTCATGCCACCTAATCATAGAAACCCCGCTGAACGGAGCCGAGCTAGAACCCAGCCCGAAGTTGACCCCATGGATGTGCTCGAAACAGAACCCCACAGGGGAAGATCAAGGCAGGGGGCAACTGTAGCTGGTCCTAGCGTGCATCCAAGCAGCCAAAGACAACCACTGGATAATGCTAGAGGTGATAGACTGTACCATCCCTACAGGTCATCTGGGCGAGATAGATCCCGCAGGGAAGAACCGAGCTCATTTTTGTCCGCTCCAAGTTCTGACGAGCGGATGGCACGATTATTCAGAGAATGTGTCCAACGGGAGCAAAGGGACCGGGGAATAGGCGCTAGGGTCACCAGTCCCTTTACCCGAAATATCGAAACTGCCATCACTCCCCGGGAATGGAAAATGCCAACCATGGAACCTTACAAAGGAACTTCCGACCCCATCGTACACCTGCAGAGATACACCCAGCATATGCTCATGAGTGGAGCAACAGAAGGAGTATTATGTAAATGCTTTCCGCTATTCCTATCAGATCTAGCTACCTCCTGGTTCTGCCATCTACCCCAAGGATCCATCAACTCATGGGAGATGTTAAAAGAAAGGTTTATTAGCCAGTTCCGCATCCATGTGGAACAACCCAGGGATGCTTATTCTCTATCCAATGTCAAACAGAAAACCGGAGAGACGCTACAACAATATCTAACACGGTTCAACGCCGCAGCGGCAGCAGTTCAAGATGCCGATGAAAAACTCACTCTAATGGCCCTCTGTAGTGGTGTGCATCCAGACACCAAGTTTGCCAGAAGATTAACTAAGGAAAAACCAGTTACCTTGCCTGATTTCTTCCATGAAGCTGGAAAGTATATGAGACTTGAAGACGCTGCTACGGAGAGGCAGCCAGGGCAACAAGGCAAGATAATTCAGGACAAGGTTCCCACTGCAGCTAAGGACGCTCGAAGAAATGAATCTAGAGACAATGCTGGGGGCAGAAAGGGTGAGAAGCGCCAATATCGACCAGGGCCAAGATTTGACTCCTACACTCCTTTGAATGAAACAATCGAAAACATCTACCTAGCCACTCAGGGCGAACTCGGATACAAGCGCCCCCCGCACAAGAAAGAATCAGATAACGCACTCAAGTCCGGAAAGTTCTGTCGCTTCCACGAATCCCACGGACATGACACCAATGAATGCCACCATCTTCGGGACTTGATCGAAGAACACATTAGAAGAAGAAGACTGGAACGTTATGTGAAAAGTCAGAACAGGACTCCAACTCCTGCCAATGAGAACTCAAAGCAACCCCTCCCAGAAGTAGGCGGAGGGAGTCGCAACAATCACAACACCAGTGGCTCTAGTCAAGAGAAGATAGTAGTCCTTACCATCTCAGGAGGACCACACATTGCCGACAGAAGTTGGGCAGAGATGGAAAGGTACGGCAAGTCGCTTAGAAATGCCGAAGGATATGTTAACTCCATTACGGAGGAACGCCACCCGAAACGAAAAGAAAACGACGACATCATATTCAGTAGGCGTGATTTGGAAGGAAGACAGTACCCACATATGGATCCTATGGTCATCTCTGCCTGGTTCGGTCCAGCTAAAGTTTTTCGGATTCTAATAGACACAGGAAGCTCCGTTAATATCCTGTTCAAACATGCTTTCGACAAAATGAAGTTATCAATGAAGGATGTATCCCCCTGTGACAAACCACTGCACGGTTTCACTGGAGATGCAAAAATGCCCCTCGGGCAACTTGACCTCTTCGTCGAAATAGGAAGTCATCCCCGCTCCGTTGTGCGAAAACAAACGTTCGTACTAATAGAAAACCACTCGGCTTACAACGCTTTCTTGGGAAGACCAGCCTTGTCTGACTTTCAGATTGTATTAGCCCCCTGGTGCCTGAAAATGAAATTTCCAACAGACAACGGAGTAGGAGAAGTAGAAGGAGATCAAGGTGCTGCCCGAGACTGCTACGTAACTGAACTTCGCAATAACCGCAGAAAGAATAAAGGAAAAGATGCAGAGACTACTCTCTGCATGAAAAGCTTGGAGGCATAGCAACTAAAGAAAGCCCCTCCTCTTCGATACACAAGCGATCCCTTCAATGAACTAGACCCCAGGGATAAAGAGGAGGAGGCTACCGCCGAGCCTGCAGAGGCTATGGAATTCGTATCGGTAGATAAGCATGATTCAAGTAGACTATTAAAAATCGGATCTCAGCTGAAAACGGAATTGAAGGATCGACTCATTGACTTTCTCCGCCACAACTTAGATGTATTTGCGTGGACCCATGCCGATATGACAGGAATCTCCCCAGACGTAGCATGCCACATGTTGAACATCGATCCCACCAAGGTACCAGTGAAGCAGAAAAAGAGGAGCATGGGGGCAGAGCGATCAGCAGCCCTTGATGAGGAAGTAAAAAATCTACTTGCTAATGACTTCATACGGGAAGCCATCTACCCAGAATGGATCGCTAACCCAGTGCTAGTAAAAAAGGCCAATGGAAAGTGGCGAACATGTATTGACTTCTCCAATCTGAATGACGCTTGCCCGAAAGACTGCTTCCCACTTCCCCGAATTGACCAACTCGTGGACAGCACAGCTGGGCACGAACTCCTATCTTTTATGGATGCATACTCAGGATATAACCAGATCCCCATGCACGCTCCCGATCAGGACCACACTAGCTTCATCACCGACCGCGGATTATATTGTTACAAAGTCATGCCTTTTGGACTCAAAAATGCTGGAGCTACCTATCAACGCCTCGTCAACAAAATGTTCGCAGAACTGATAGGACGTACTATGGAAGTATATGTGGATGACATGTTGGTGAAGTCCAGGAAAGCCAACGACCATGTAAGCCATCTGGACGATATGTTTCGGGTACTTCGCCGATATGGAATGAAGCTGAATCCTCTAAAGTGCTCCTTCGGAGTATCATCGGGAAAATTCTTAGGATTCATCGTCCACGCCAGAGGAATCGAAGCAAACCCTGAACAAATCCGAGCTTTAAAAGAAATAAGGATACCTTCCACTCGAAAAGAAATGCAGAGCCTAAACGGAAAGGTGGCCGCCCTAAGCAGATTCATTTCCAAGGCAACTGACAAGTGTGTCCCTTTCTTCGAAGCACTCAAGAAAGACAAAGGGAGGTTCGAGTGGACCGACGAATGCTTAAAAGCCTTCCTCAACCTAATCGAACACCTTCAGAGACCACCAGTACTCTCAACTCCAAATGAAGGTGAAGTGTTATACCTATACCTCGCTGTATCATCTCATGCTCTAAGCGCCGCCTTGGTAAGAGAAGAAGACCGCACGCAACGTCCGGTTTACTTTGTAAGCAAGAGATTTACGGGGGCAGAAGCCAGATATCCTAAACTTGAGAAGTTAGCATATTGTTTATTGATCGCGTCACGGAAACTGCGACATTACTTCCAGTCTCACTCCATCAGGGTTCTAACCGATCAACCACTAAGGCAAGTGCTCCATCGTCCTGACACTTCTGGGCGACTCCTCAAATGGTGCATCGAACTAAGTCAGTATGATATCACCTACCATCCCCGCACCGCTATCAAAGGACAAGCCATGGCTGATTTCATTGCCGAATTCACTACCAACGAAAGCAAGGAACAATCCGAAGTAGCAAAAAACATCAAGTGGAACCTCTTTGTAGACGGAGCATCGAACGAACAAGGCTCGGGGGCAGGTATTGTGATCGTCACCCCCAGGGGAAGAAAGTTGTACTATGCATTAAGATTGGAGTTCACGGCCACTAACAACGATGCTGAATATGAAGCAGTAATAGCGGGATTGGAACTGGCCCTAGAAATTGGGATCAATTCCTTATGTATTCATAGTGATTCTCAGCTTATCGTAAACCAGGTACTAGGAGAATTCCAGACTCGAGGAGAACGGCTCACAGCATACCTAAAGAAAACCAGACTGCTGCTCGATCGATTGGACCATTATCTAATCAAACACATTCCTCGAGAAGAAAACCAAGAGGCAGATGAACTTGCAAAGCAAGCTAGTATGAAGGACAGCACCATTCCCGGAGCACTAGTAATCTCAAGGCAGCTAGCCCCAAGTTTCGAACAAGTAAATCTGATAACTGCAATCGAAGAAGGAACCTGGATGACTCCTATCCGGAAATATTTGCAAGATGGCATACTACCCGACAGGCGTGACGAAGCCAAGAAGATCTTGAGAAAAGTTCCCCACTACACAATACAAGAAGGCATCCTCTACCGGCGTGGCTTCTCTAGCCCCTTATTAAGATGCGTCGCCGGAAGGGAAGCCAAGGAGATATTAACAAACATCCATCAGGGAGGATGCGGAGATCACACTGGAGGACAGACTTTGGCAAGAAAGATACTCCGATATGGATATTACTGGCCCACACTAAACAAAGATACCCTAGACTTCGTTAAGAAATGCGACAGATGTCAGAAGTTCGCCAAGATCCCTCGACTGCCCACAAACGAAATTACTCAAATGACCAGCCCTTGGCCCTTTGCTGTATGGGGAATTGACTTAATTGGCGAACTGCCAACGGGCCGAGGCGGAGCCAAATATGCTATAGTGGCAGTCGATTATTTCACCAAATGGGTGGAAGCGGAACCTTTAAATAAAATATCTTCAGCAAAAATTATTAACTTCTTGATCAAAAACATTCTGTGCAGGTATGGAGTCCCCCTCAAGATCGTATCAGACAACGGACTCCAATTTGACAGCGAAGAATTTGCCGACTGGTGCCAAGAGCATGGAATTCATAAAAGCTTCTCATCAGTAGCTTACCCTCAGGCAAACGGACAAGTTGAAGCTGTCAACAAAATTCTCAAAACCCTAATCAAGAAGAAACTTGAAAAGTCAAAAGGCGCTTGGGTGGACGAACTTCCTACGGCACTATGGGCATACCGCACATCTTTCAGAACATCAACGGGACATACTCCTTTCTCTTTGGCATATGGATCGGAGGCAATGCTCCCAGTTGAGACTATTGTGCCTTCCCACCGTAGGATCCACTACAACCCAGAAGAAAACGAAGAACTCCTCCTCATGTCTTTGGAACTGATTGAGGAAAGGAGAAACGATGCAGCACTCAAAGCAGCAGCTCACAAACAAAAAGTGGCAGCACTATACAATTCCAAAGTCAAGCATCGCAGCTTACAAGAAGGAGATCTTGTCCTCAGGCGAATCTTTCCGCGCCCCGGGGCACTGGACCCCATCTGGGACGGACCATATGTAATTCACAAAGATCTCCACAACGGAGCTTACATTTTGTCAACAGTGGACGGAGAGGTGTTCCAGAGGGCATGGAACATCCGACACCTCCGTCGATACTTTTCTTAACTTGTACTGCCCATATGAAGTGAATTAACAAAGAGAACCAGTGGACGTAGGCATTTTCGTGCCGAACCACTTTAAAAAATCTTGTCTCTTTTTAACTTGTTCCTTTATGTCTTGGCTACTTGTTAAGTTTTATCCCTTTCTGTTGAACAAAATCCTATGGCATCTCCACTCAAGACGCACCGCGGCCTCATCTAGACTAGGCCTAACAGGTACGCCACGATTCTATGCACTCGCCAATGAGACTCTTTTGCTCCAGCATCCCTCTGCTGCGGGTTAACTCATTGCGCGCCTGCCCTCAAAGCCAACTGTAATGAGCCGATTATAAGTCATCATAAAGGCCGACTATAGCCGATGGCAGCTCATTACGGCGTTCGGCTCGTCGGTAACCGTGAACCTACTTTAAGCCCCAACATAAGGTGTGGCCAGCCAGGGGTAGTTCACGGCCAACGGCACCCACGCTAGCCGGCCACGGTAAATCGAATAATACCCACGATTACGGACCATAACGGTTCGGGTAGTTACCGTGCGCGATCTCGGCTCCGATGTGTCTTAAGTGCGGCCGTGGTAAAAAAGAAAACTCCCCGCGGAGGCGTAAGATGGGTGACAAATGTCTCCAAGACCCACAGCTAGGGAAAGTGACTACAAAACCCGTTTGCCACGAACTTAAGCACATCGACGGCCTTCCGTGACTGGAAGTTTTACTTTTACTATATTTCCATTTCATTTAAATATTTTTCTCCTATCCTGTATAACAAACTCTAAAGTACAGGAAACCAAATAGGAAGCATTCACTCATGAGGCTCTAAGCCTGCGTGCTGGGTAGCAGGGCGCTCTGCTATACCCGTGAACAGTTACACAAGACACTCAAAGCTACCGCCTGCGAATAAAACATAAAGGGCGGTACTCTCTTCTCTTGTACATAAATGCGTAACTATAACTTATTCATACACTGACATTGCAAAACGTGAAATTATATTTCAAGCAAAAACTTAACATCAAACACAAGTGGAATCACAGGCATATACATAATTATACTTCTCACACAGCACATAAAGATAGCAACAACATTTAAACATGACAAAATCAGCTTATATTATAAGATCACACGAAGTTATTCTTTGCAAATAATTTTATTACAGTTGCATATCAAAGACTAACATGAACAGTGATAAAAAAGAAACAAAAAGATGGCAGATGCATCCACACTCCATCACCAACTCCCCCAGCCTACTTAGCCGCAGGATCGGAGCCCCCAGCATGTGGATCTGAAGTCCCACCTGTCCAGATCAGAAGAGGAATTCATTAAACGAACGATCAAGTTATGAAAACACGAAAAGAAAAGAAAGGGAAAAGAATAACTCACCAGCATCCGCCGCTTGATCCTCATCATCCAACTGCACGCCCGCTTCCTCTGCAGCGAGTAGCCGCATCCCCTCCTTCACCGCCGCTTGCTCCTCCTTTGAGAACTGAGCAGTAACCGCACTCAAGTTGAAAGCCTCTCCGCCTTCCTTACCCGCATTCACCCTGGCCTCCTCTAAAGCCTGGAGATACACCTTGGCCATGACCCGAGGGTAATCGTCCATCCAAGACAAGCCGCCCTCCTTCCAAGTGTGGAAGTACATATCCTGCAACATCTCATCCATCATCCCCTCGTTTTCCTCAAACTCCCTCACCCGGGCCTCGGAAGCTTGCAACTTGGTGATGGCGACGTCCCTCTCTGATTGGTATCTCAAGCAGTCAGCCTGGAGTGACCTCCTCATTTCCTCTTCCTTCAACTTGAGGGACCTCCTCATCTCCTCCATCTCCTCCTTCAACTCGGCCTGGGCCATCTCCGCAGCCTCGAGCCTCCCGGACAACTCCTCTACCCGCTCGAGATCCGCATTTCGAACCTCATCCACCGTTGTAATAGCCATGTTAATCCGCTCCCTGCAGGTGACCTCCATTTTCCGTAACTCCGCCCTACTTGCCTTCTCCATGGTCTCTTTCAGACGCTGGGAAGCTTCCTCATGCTGGGAGATCTGGATGGCTTGGTCGGCAAGCTGCTTGGCCTGATCGGCAACCTTTAGCCTTAACCGAATGTTAGCACTCCCAATCTCCTCCCCGGCCTTGACCAATCGAGCATGATGCTCCATTAACTTCTTAGTCTCTTCGGCCACCCGATCAATATTAGCCTTGGCCTCGTCCCCCATAGTAACTACTCGGGTAGTAAGCAGATCAAGATCTAGGGACTTGGCCTCATCCAGCACCCTTACCATGGGGTTGCGGGGAAGAAGGTGCTCGCCCGTGGCCTCATCAAATGAAATGTCTTGAGAGCTTGGGTCTAAATCAGGATGGCCGGCAAAAGGGTCACGAGGCACGGGGCGAGGCACATCGGGACGCCTTATATGAATGACAGTAGAACTCTTGGAAGGAGGAGGAGGGGGGCAGGGCTCCGTGCTCTCCTCCGTAGTATCACGAGGAGGCTGAGTAGGGGGAGACAGAGTAGGAAGCTGCGAAGCAGAAGAAGACTCAAATAAGGAACGGCTCCGCTTCCTTTTCTGAATGCCCTCTTCGATGACCCCAAGAAGAGGGCGGTACTTGACTACGTCCCCAGTGCGATCAGTAGAAGGTTTCGCGGAAGCTCTCCTCGACTTAAATTGTTCAAGGCGGTGTCGAACATCCGACGTTTTACCCGCCTGGCCTGCCCCTGGAATGAAGAACAAGTGTTACGAACATACAATAATCCGCAATTCAAAAAATGTGCTAAGTTAAAAAGAAAGAAAAGTGAGGAGACACATCTGTTATACAAACCCGGCGGAGGAGTGGGATACTGCAATAAGTCCTGGATCTCATTCCAGGACGGAAGTGAACCGTAAAAAATTTCTAAGTCCCTATCGAAAATGGAATCGGCAGAAGACAAAAGTTCACCTTGCATCGCCGGGGTCACCCTAGCTGAGGAACCCTTAGAGGATGGGTCAGTGCTAACCACAGCTTTGCCGGTTTCCTCTGCCTTCTCCGTTTCCTTCTCTGTTTCCGACTCCCCCTCTGACTCCCCGAAGGCCCGACGGAGAGCCTCATCCAGTTCGAGGTCCTGCTCAGAGGTTAGAGCAGCAACACCGCTACCACCCTGACCATCGCCATCTCCTCCACCCTCCGACCCTTCTCCAACTTCACCTCCTTCCTCCTCTTCTACACCTTCCTCCTCCGGGACATCCGGGCAAGTACTTGGAGAAGGGCCATCGGACTCCTTGAGCTTCTTGCCTCCTACGACTGGACGTTGTGCAAAGGGCTTCCTCTTGCCACCCTTCGCTGTCACCCCACCTTTAGGCTGGGCAGCCTTCTCTTCTGCCGTGTCCCTCTGTTTGACTACGGACTGATGTGGGAGGATCAAATTATACGACAAGAGCCTGGCATTCCTAATCAGATAAGCAGCCGATCTGTCTCTCCCGGAAATAGCTTCAATTTCTGCTGCCATCCGAACCAAGCGATCATCTTCCACAACCGCAAAACCACCTGTCGCTAGCAAGAAATAAAAGCGCATAAGAGAGTGAATTACAGCCAAGACAGGAATTATGAGTAGAGTTTTTACTTACATCCGGAGGTAAATCGGCGAATAGAGACGGAGTCATCCCTGACAAAGAACCATTCCTTCTTGAACATGCTATACTTCGAGTATAAATCCAAAACAGGCTTGAAGGAAACGGCTGACTCCAAGCTAATATATGGGGACCCCTTCCTGTACCCCCTCAGATTGTACAGATATCGTATTTCCCGGTTGGAGGGGGCGCGCCCATATCTCTTCTGGAAGATAGCATATAAGCATACCAGAATGGCATAAGAGTTGGGCTGAAGCTGGAATGGAGCCACCTTCAGATAAGTGACGAAGCTTAGTATCCAGGCGTTGATTGGAGGAATAGCCCCGCACATGCAATGGTACCGGCTATAAGCGAAGTACCCCTCAGGGGGATCATATGGCATGACCCCTTCCCCCGGGTAACAACATAAGAGCCCTGTCTATCCCAAAGGAACGGGATATAACGTCAAGTTGCTCCTCCTTTAAGGAGCTTGGGAAGCAGTCAGGGGGAGAGTTCAAAAGTTCCTGTGGACCACATCCGTCCACTAGAGACTTCGGAATAGGTCGGTGTTGCCCGGATCCTGATTGGACTGGGGGCGAGGAAGAAGAAGGCTCTCCTGTGCCTCTAGACTTCTTTCTGTCTGATCGTGTTTCCGCTTTGCGAGACATTTTCTGCAGCACAAGAAAAACCTAATATTAGAACAAGGAAAATAGAAAAGTAAACAAACAAGTGCGTGCAAGTGTGGAATTTCATTCGCAAGCTGAAGTCTTCCAGATCACAAGTTCATTCGGTTTCCATGTTCATTCGGCTTCCAAGTTCATTCGGTTTCCAAGTTCATTCGGTTTCCAAGTTCATTCGGTTTCAACCCCATTCGGTTTTCATCTCATTCGGCTCCAAGGCAGTAGTCCCATTCGGTGAAGCAAGGACATACGTGTGTATTCGGTAATAAGTATATACCTGGTTCGGTATAAGGTTGGTTCGGCAAACACTTGATTCGGCAATGGAATGATTCGGCTCTACTCGTTCGGTAAAGAAAAACAAGGGGGGTACGGCCTCTATATATAGGCAAACTCACAACCACCGAACCAGATGTCTCGCCCAACCGGACCAATGATACCGGACCACCAGAAGCCGGATGAGAATAGCCGGACCAACCAAGAACCGAATGGAACCCTCTATCTACCGTCCAAGACCAGGAACTGGGGGCACGCAGGGCGCTTCACTCAGATAAGTACCGAACTCCAGAACTAACTAATAAAATAAGATTATGACAACGATGAATAAGTCGTAAAACTCCCACTAGCATGAATTAAATCGTTCACACGTGTACGCGACCACGAATGGTCCATAGGCACGCTCTGAATGGTCATTAACCCTATCATCGTGGGAATTTACACTTTGACACGTCTTTTTAAACTCATAGGTGAGACGGATAGTTGACTCTGATAATTATGAAATGGCTAAGCTACTTACACATGTACGGGGTTGCGAACGATCCCTAGGCATGCTCTGAGCTGGCAATAAACCATCTTCACAAACATAAACCGGGCATCGACGATGCCAAGCCCCTTCGGGGCTCACTCTCTCGTCCTGAACGGCACAGTTCACTTCATCTCGAATATTTCGATCATGAACGGTCGTTATTTGAAATCATACTGAAACTGTAAATTCCTTTGCAGGACATCAACATGATATGAACATCCAACCCATGGCATTACAAAAACAAGCCTCCCTACAACAAGGAAACAAAGCGCAACACATGCAAGCACGTGCCCCACTTTGGGGGGCAAATGTTGGGCGAATTCTCACCCAGAGGATCTCAAGACCAAAGAGCGTCAGTCTCACTCATGTTCACATCCTGCACTTCATTCAGCAAGGCCACAGTTCACTCGGCATTCGCAAATAGAGCGTGGCAACCTCCATTCGGCAAAACCCCTCCTATGTGTCATTCGGCAATAGCTCATTCGGCTATACCTCATTCGGCATCTCCATATACCCATGTCCATTCGGCACAAGGGCATCCGGACGAGCTCCGCCGAACCACACATCCCCAACTACCGAATGAGACCATGCCGAACCATGCTCCTCTCACGAACTCCGCCGAACCACGCTTTAGCCGGACCACCCACACACCACTCTACTCCATGCCGGTCCAAACCAACACCGGACCAACCACTACTCTCCACAGCCAATGCCGCTCCTCTCCCCTCCGAACCAAGCTCCATGCACAGCCGAATGAAGCTCGCCGAACCAGAATGCCACCAGGCCAAATTGCTTCAGCCCGGGCCCACCAGCAGTTATATACTTCCAAGACCCCTGCCCCCTACCTCATTCTATAAATAGAGGGGCAGGGGTACAACAATGGCAGACAAGTTTGAGAGCTCAAGCAAGGAAGGAACTTTCAAACTACTTTCATACACTTGTATACAACGCATTGTACTTGTAACCTGAAAGAAAGAGGATAATAACATATAAAGTGGACGTAGGCACATTCTGGCCGAACCACTATAAATCTGTGTGTCTTTTACATTTCAGCCCCTACTTTTCTCATATTTACATACTCATCTAAAATCATTGAAAATTACATATAATCAACTAAATAATACGACTTGGAGGTGTTTGTCCATTTTTTGTGCAAACAGTCACCATGCGTAGCAGGCCTTTCAAACTCATTCAAAACCAATGCACATGGTATCAAGCAATTGGTACGTAGTGTATTGGCAAAAGGCAGAAGACTCTGTGTCAAAGGCATGCTTTCATAGAGGTTGTAGTTGTTTTTATTAACTTTCTAATCCATCAACTTGTCTTTGCTTTTAGAAAGGATCTTTCGAAAGAGTTGCTACTTATTTTGTTTTTAAGAAAGCCTTTGAATGAGTTGCTGCATTTTGAACTCATTCGATACCTAGCTGCCGCATTCATACCTTTCGAATTGGTTAATGGTCATTTTTCATTATATAGCTTTATAACAATGAGTTCAAAAGGAAGGCTTTCATTTTATTAATATTGAAGCTGCCTTCCTAATGGTTTCGAAAGGGTCCTTTTAGCTGCTTTTATAAATGGTTTTAGGGGCAATGGTTTCGAAAGGATAGTTTCAAAGCTATCATCTTCCCCAACGCTTTCTATTCTCTTTGACCCAGTTGTTATATTTAATGTTAAACCCAATGATTACGAAAGAGATACTATCAAATGGTTTCGAAGATATGCTTCCATAAACTCTACTTGAACTAAATGCCTTCGAAAGATAAGTTTTAAGTGTTTCGAAAGGAATATCTTTAAGTGTTTCGAAAGGAAGGTTGTAATGCTTTCGGAAGGTATGTTTTTAATGGTTTCAAAAGTGAAGGTCTAAGACTTTAAGTAATGCTTTCGAAAGGGAAAGTGACGGAGGGAAAATCAAGATGTCACAATGATCCGAAGGACCTAGTCGAAAGCCTTAGTTTTCAAACAAGAAATCCAATCTTACTTTTAATGATAAAACCCATGGCAATATTAAAGAGTTTTGAAACGGCATTTAACTTCAGAATTTTAAAGAAGATTTTCTTGCTAAAGATTGTAGGTTAAGGGTATTAGCCATGTTTCCATAGAAGAATGATTATAAGGAATTAAACCATGGATGTCTGTATTATCATGTTTTGATCAGTTATCATGTATACTTTATTAAACATATTCACTTCATAATTATGCAATAACTGCATTTTGGGGTGTTATGGGAAGGATAACCAACAAGGTTGACCCAGTAGTGAATACACATTAAGTTAAATCCTATGTGAGTAGGATTGCATCCAGAAGGTCAAATAGACCAAAATATAAGGTGCCCAAAAGACTAATCAAAGGAGTATAGTTTTATACAGGTTCTAGTAATCCTATGAAAACTATGTATGGAATGTGGTATTGGTAGGGGTTAATAGATTCTTAGTGATTCCATGAAAACTATGTCCGGAATAAGTTATTGAAATTGATCAATAAGTTCATAGTGATCCCATAAAAACTATGACATGAGAGATGTTATTAGAGAATCTAATAGGTTTATAGTGACCCCATGAAAACTATGATTAGATGATGTTATTGATAGATACCAATAGGTTCTTAGTGATCCTATGAAACTATGAAATCAGACAGATTGTTCATAAGCTTGGAACTGGTCATTAGTTAGCCAATGAAATCTAATAGCTTAATAATGACCCTAGAAACTATAACTTGAGACTGATAGTCAGGTGAATGGCGATGGGAAATCCAGAGCATATTGCATGTTTGCATACCATCATGATACATTTTATTATGTTATGTCTTAACCATTGTTGATGCAGGCGCACAGTATATGGTTATTGTAAATTGGGTTGAGATAATTATGAAGAGGATATCTATATGGCTTGAGATGGTAAGTTTTTATTCACACCAGACTTTTTATCTGACTTGATGTTTATGTTTTTCTCTTAAACTTTCAGGTGCTCAATTAATTTTGAGTAGTTTGTGAGTTAAGGTTTTCAAGTTCTCGTTTAGACGAATAGGCTTCCAGAGATGTGCAGGAGGCAAGCTAACTATTAAGAGTTTTTCTTTTGTTTAATTCCATAGTGTTTTAGATGTAATGGCAAGGTTTTTTAGTTCCTATATCTTGACTCTGTTCAACCTAGGGGGAATCTTCATATGTTACTCTTGGCATATTTTATAATAAATTGTAATTTCTCCGAACATGGATTACGTATAGGATTATGTAATGAATTAGAAATGCTATTTGTAATGAAACGATAATTTTTTTAAATTGAGTTTAATTTTTTTTCATATTCATGTGTTTCTGGTATATCAATGTATCTAACATTACCGCATTTGGTCACTGAGAATTAATAACTATGGATGACTGTAACATCCGTAGCAGTTTGGGCCTCCAAATGGGAGATGTTACAAGCTGGTATCAGAGCATTAGTTTATGTAAAAGAAATTTGAACCTAAAATATTTTCAAAACATAAGCTAAAGAATTAGATAACGAGATTGGGGTTTGGGTTAAAGCTATAGTAATGTACTTGCATTTGTTATTTATATATATATCTATAAGTACGTGTTCCCTCTCTCTTAGACCATTCTTCTATATCTTACTAAGGCGCATATACAGATTTAGGAGAAAGGAAGGTATGGAGGCAGGAAACGGAAGAGGAAATATTAGTGGAGGAAGCATCACAACTAATGGATATGCTCGACCCAATACTAAAAGGAATCCAAGTTAATAGGCAAATGCTAATCCAAATGCAAATGCCAACGTAAGTGCTGGAACCCTGTCAGTAGATATCAGTTCTTCGTCAATCTGATGTAAGTTAGAGCAGCTGTAGGAGTAGCTGGTGGTAGTGTTTTGAATGTTGGAGGAGCTAATCCCATGGCCCTAGTTGGCCATAACTATGCCAAGCTGAGCAGGGATCACAGCAGTCTTGGTGGGAAGCCTTTTTTGGGAACAGAGGATGCTGTTGAAGTAGAAGACTAGTTATTGCACTGTGAAAGGATTTTTACCGACTTGAGATTAGATGATGAGCAAAAGAGGAGACTTGCTTATGGATAGTTATAGGGAGCAACACTTTATTTGTGGAATAGTATTACAGTGGGAGTTCCCAAGGAAGAGTTGACTTGTGTAGAGTTTTAAAGGAGATTTGAAGAGAGGTTCTTATCTAAAGTTGCAAAGTCAGTATTGCCGAGAAAGTTCATGGACTTAGTGTAAGGTAAGATGTCGGTGATTGATTATGCTACAAAGTTTGATAGGTTGTCCAGGTATGGATATGCTACCATTGACACCTTCATTAAAGGAACAAGGAGTTTATTCGAGGGTTAAGACTCGAGATTGCCATGGCAACTATGTCACACCTCCCTGATCCAAGTACAGTTGTAGTGGAGATGGAAATTAGGAATGAAGAGATGCTTTCTACTAATGGGAAGGAGGAGTAGGTTGGAACCCATGATTCTCCAGGAAAGAAGAGGACATTCTTTAAGAAGAAAGGAGCTCGAAAGGAGGAGCTGCCAAGAAAGGGAAGGCCGATGTTGTTTGCTACAAGTGCAACAAGAGAGGACATTATGCTCATGATTGTCGAACTAGAAAAGGGAAAAAGGTAGTAGATAAGAAAGGAGTGAAGTACTTCAACTGTAACCAGATTGGACTCTACAAGAACCAGTCAGAGTGGACAAGGGAAAGGTTTTTGCTTTGGAACCATCTTCTTCTAAACCAACCACTGCTAGGAAGGGGAAAACTATGATGGAAGGTACACATTTTATTCGTGCTATACCAGTTAGGGTACTATTTGATACTGGTGCATCGCATTCATTTATATCTCAGTGTTTAGTAGATAAGTTACGCTTAGACCCCGCATACCTTGTTACTTCCTTAAGGTTTGCGTATCCGATTGGAGGTATGCAACTCTGGGGATGAGATGTGACTAGTTAGAACATGAATTGTTAGGTCATAAGTTCGCACACGTTCGTAGGCTTGGGGACCATTTTGGGTATCGATTGGTTAGACAAATATGATGCTAGGATATATTTCCAAGATAGGAAATATCACAAAGACACCCCAATAGTCATAATCGAATTATATACTCGGTGGAGAAGTTTGACTCAAGTGCTTATGCTTTGTTGAATGCAATGGAAGTAGAAGAAGAGTTGAATCAGGTTTTGGTAGCAAGAGAGTTTGCAGATGTTTTTGAGCTAGCCATAGGACTACCACCGAAGTGATCCACTGAGTTTCGAATAGACCTTGTGCAAGGAGAAGAACCTGTAAGTAGGTCACCTAGCAGGGTGAAATCTACCGAGATAAAGGAATTGAAGGTGCAGCTAGTGGATCTAGGAAGAATGAATTTTATTAGACCAAGCAGATCACCTTGAGAAGCGGCTGTGGTGTTCATGAAGAAACCAGATGGGTCGTTAAGGATGTGTATCAACTATCCTATATTGAATGAGAAGACGATCAAGAATAAATATCCTTTGTTGAGAATTGATGATTTATTTTATCAAGTTAGTGGAGCTAGAGTATTTTCCAGATTAGATTTGGCAAAAGGTTTCCATCAGCTAAGAGTGGCAGAGGACAGCATTCCGTTTCGACATTTCAGATTAGATATGGTTCGTATAAGTGGTTAATAATGTCATTCGGGTTAACGAATGGATAGCTTTCTTCATGGATTTGATGAACCGAATTTTGCGAGAGCGCTTGGATAAGTTTGTATTTGTATTCATAGATGACATTTTAATGTACTCTAGGGATGAAAGAGAGATAAGTTTCATCTTAGAGTAGTGCTTGAGACATTGAGGCAACATCACCTAAAATCGAAGTTTTCAAAATGTCATTTCTGGAAGAAAGAAGTTAAGTTTCTTGGTCAGGCGGTTTCGAAGAAGGGTTTGTTAGTTCATTCGGATAAGATTGAGGTTGTTAACAGCTGGAAGAGACTAGAGACAATGACTAAGATAAGAAGTTTTTTGGGACATGCTGGCTCTTACCGGAATTCATTAAGGATTTCTCGTGGATAGCAGCGCCTTTGACTAAGCTAACTAGGAAGGACGTAAAGTTTATTTGGTCTGACAAATGTGAGGAGCATTCTTTAAGTTAAAGCTTTTTTTGACCTACATGCCTATATTAGTAGTTCCAAACAGTAATCAAGAATTAGTAGTATATACCGATTCATGTGGAACCAGATTAGGGGCTTTGTTGATGCAAAAGGTAAAGTTTTTGCCTATGCTTCATGATAGCTTAGACCGCATGAAGTGAGATATCCTATTCATGATCTAGAGTTGGCAGCGGTGATCTTCGCACTGAAGGTATAAAGTCATTATCTCATAGAAGAGAGAATTGAAATATACACAGATAATAAGTCCCTAAGATATTTATTCTCTCAAAAGGAGTTGAATATGAGATAGCAGGAGTGGTGGAGTTTTTAGCGGCTTACGATTTTGGTATACAGTATACACCTAGAAAAGGAAATAAAGTAGCGGATGCACTTAGCAGAAAATATCATAATGTGGTGTTAACTATGTTAACAGAATGGAAGGACCTAGAGGCTTTGACTACTTGTAGTGTGCAATTTTAAGATCGACTGGTAGTTCTGGTCAGAGCACTACCATGTTATCCTGGTTGGAAGTTCAACCAGTACTCATCGAAAGGATTGCTTCTAAGCAGAAAGAGGAGCCACTATTAGCCGAAATAATTAAAAGGCTTGAGGTTGGATTAAAGATTGATGATCTAAAAGATTCTAGCCTTGACCAGAGGGGATGGTTGAGAAAGAAGGGACGATTGTGTTTTCGAATGTTGGGGACTTAAAGAGAGAAGTTCTTTAAGGAACGTCATCTATCAAAATTTACGATTCATCCTGTTGGAACCAAGATGTATCAAGACATAAAGAGGAGTTTCTATTGGGAAGGTATGAAGAAGGATGTTGGCTTGTGGGTAAAGCCGTGTGTGAACTGTCAACAAGTGACGGCCGAACATCAGAAGCCGAATTGGTTGCTTCAACCTTTGGAGATACCAATTTGGAAACGGGACTCAGTATTCATGGATTTTATAGATGGGTTGCCAAAGTCAAATCGAAGAAATGACAGTATATGGGTCATAATGGATAGGTTGACCAAGAGTGCCCATTTCACTTGAGTTAAGTCAACCAGAGCGACACCTGTTTTAGCTAAATTATTTATGAAAAACATAATTAAACTACATGGAATTCCTAGTAGTATAGTAAGTGACAGAGATTCCTTATTTACTAGCCAGTTATGAAAGAGTCTACAGGAGACTTTAGGCACCGCGCTTAAGATGAGTACCGCTTACCTTCCGTAGATAGATGGACAGAAAGAGAGAGTCAAAAGGTACTCGAGGATTTGTTAAGAGCTTGTGTGCTAGATTTTGGTGGATCATGGGAAGATCACCTGCACTTCGTTGAGTTTTCCTATAATAACAGTTATCAAACTAGTATCGAATGGCACCTTTCGAAGCTGCGTACGGAAGGCCATGAAGGTCATAAGCATGTCAGTTGGAAACTAGAAACAGATTAGTCTTAGGTCCAGATCTGGTAAGAGAGGCAACAGAGAAGGTTCAGTTGATTTGAGGTAGGATGAAGGAAGCTCAGTCTAGACAAAAGAGTTACACGGATAAGAGGTGTAAGGATCTAAAGTTCTCGGTTGGAGATAGCGTTTTCATTAATGTACAACTAATGAAGGGAGTGGTACAATTAAAAAAGTCAAGGAAACTGGCACCGAGATATGTTGAACCGTTCCCAGTTACAGAGAGGATCAAAACACTCGCATACATAGTAGAGTTGTCGAGTAGTTTGGTGGATGTCCATAATGTGTTTCGTGCGTCTCGTCTTCGTAAGTATGTGGATGATCCAGAGACTGCTATTTCTCCGGCTGCATTGGAAGACATAATAGTTGAACCGGATCTGACATTTATTAGGCAATCAGTTTGGGTAGTAGCGAGAGATGACAAGAGGTTAAAGAACAAGATGGTCAAGTTGGTGAAAGTTCAATGGAGTAAAAAAGAGAAGGACCGTACTTGGGAGACAAAAAATAGGATTAGAGATATTTATCATGATCTTCTTTTTATATGGACTATTTGCTAGTCAGGTAGGCTAGTATGGTAATTAAGAGATGTTACAAATGATTGTTATATTTAGTATTTAGTCCTTTCTGAATTTCGAAGATGAAATTCTTTAAGGAGGGGAGCTTGTACCACCCCTAATTTTAAATAGCATTATTCATGAGGTTTAATTAGGAAAAATAAAATAATAATGCAGAGATTAGAGTGATAAGGGAATTAAGATTTGAGAACTAATTATGGTCGTGCCTTAACTAAATGAATATATGTATGACTTATAAATTAGAGATTTAAGAGAATAAGGCAAGGGTAAAAAGGGAATAGCCGTATACTATAATCCTAAACCTTTACCTGATTCTCATTCACATTTTCATAATCCAAAAACGCAAACAAAGGAGAAACAAGGCTGGCAAATCCTCGGAGAAGAGAAGTTTAAAATTAATTAGAGGCTAAGATTCAAGCAAGGAAGATTAAAGTGAAGAAAAAATCTCAAGTTCCTTATCCAAACAAGGTGAATAATGATCTAAACCATCTCATATATGACTTCTTGAATATTTAAATTCGATTTTAAGGCTTAAAACTATTCGGATCGATGAATGATGATATGCTTTGATTACATGCCACGTTATAATTTAAACAAGGATTTTATAGGATAATATAATTCGATTTTAAGGTTAAAATCGTGCAAATCGATTTTTTAATGCCATGATGTTTGAATATGTTATGTAGAACATTATTATGGAGATGGTTTTAAATTATCATAATATTCCAAGGTATGGATAATTTATTATGAATTTTGAATGGAAGAAATAGATAATTTTGGGTTTAAATTATTTAAGGCAATTATATAATGACTTCTGGTCTGAAATTTTTATGTGTTAGAAAACATATTATAAGTGAATTATTGTAATTCTTGGGGAATTTTCGTAAGTATTTTTACTATGATTATAAAATTATTTAAGTTAAGGGACTTAAATGTTTTATTTGTTTTATCAAGGGGAAGGGCTTATTTGCCTAAAATGTTTTAAATTGTTAATTGTGAATACAGCTGCCTTTTTAGAAAAGGATTTTTGATAAAGAAGTGGCAACCAATCACATTTTGACAAATTAGGAAAGTTAGGTGAAAAGAAATTACTATGAAAGGCACAAAATCAGATTTGTTGCGAATTACAACTTTGTTACTTCCTTTGCTTGCTTTTGTCACCTTGTCCAGCAGGCCTTTCGAACTCATTCGAAACCAATGCACATGGTATCAAGCAATTGGTACGTAGTGCATTAGAGAAAGGCAGAAGGGTCTATGTCAAAGGCATGCTTTCGAAGGGGTTAAAGTTGCTTTTATAATCTTTCAAATCCATCAATTTGTCTTTGATTTCGGAAAGGAGCTTTCGAAAGGGTTGCCGCATATTTAATTTTTAAAGAAGCTTTCAAAAGAGTTGTCACATATTGAACTCATTTGATACCTAGCTGCCGCATTCATACCTTTCGAATTGTTTAAAGGCTGCTTTTCTTTATATAGCCTTATGACAATGAGTTTGAAAGGAAGGCTTTCATATTATTAACATTAAAGTCGCCTTCCCAATGCTTTCAAAAGAGTCCTTTTAGCTGTTTTATAAATGGTTTCAGAGGCAATGGTTTCGAAAGGATGGTTTTGTAGTTATCTTCTTCCCCAATTCTTTTTCTTAAGATTAAAGCTTTCGAGAGCAAAGCTTTCACTTTTTATTCGATTTGACCTAGTAGTAATATTAAATGTTAAATCCAATGATCTCGAAAGAGATACTTTCAAATGCTTTTGAAGCTATGCTTCCATAAACTCTATTCAAACTAATGCCTTCGAAAGGTAAGTTTTTTATGTGTTTCGAAAGGAATATCTTTAAGTGTTTCGAACGAAAGGTTTTAATGCTTTCGAAAGGTATATTTTTAATGGTTCCAAAAGAGAAGGTCTAAGATTTGAAGTAATTCTTTCAAAAGGGAGAGTGGCGAAGGGAAAATAAGGATGTCACAATGATCCGAAGGATCTAGTTGAAAGCCTTAGTTTTCAAATAAGAAACCCAATCTTATTTTAGTGGTAAATCCCATGGCAATATGAAAGATTTTTGAAATGGCATTTAACTTTGGAATTTTGAAGAAGATTTTCTTGCTAAAGAAAGTGGGTTACGGGTTAAGCGTATTTACCATGTTTCCCTAGAAGAATGATTACAAGGAATTAAATCCTAGTTGTTTATATTATCATGTTTTGGTCTGTTATCATGTATGCTTCTGTAAACATATTCACTTCATAATTAATCCATAACTGCATTTTGGGGTGTTAAGGGCAGAATAACCAACTAGGTTGGCCCAGTAGTAAGTATACATTGAATTAACTTTTGTATGATTAGAACTGCATCCAGGAGGCCAGACAGACCAGAATATAGAATGCCCAATGGATCGATCAATGGATTATAGGTTTAGACAGGTTCTTAGTAAGCCCATGAAAATTATGTATGGAAAGTATTATTGGCAGAGACCAATAGGTTCTTGGTGATCCCATGAAAACTATGTCTAGAATAAGTTACTGAAAGCGATCAATAGGTTCATGGTGATCCAATAGAAATTATGATATGAGAGAAGTTATCGAAGAATCCAATAGGTTCATAGTGACTCCATGAAATATGATTAGATGGTGTTATTGGTAGACACCAATAGGTTCTTAGTGATCCCGTGAAAACTATAAAATCGGTCAGATAGTCCGTGAGGTTGGAGCTGGCTATTAGTTAGCCCATGAATACTAATAGGTTAATAGTGACCCTAAAAACTATAACTTGAGACAGTAGTCAGGTGAGTGGGGATGGGAAATCCAGAGCATATTGCATGTTTGCAAACCATTATGGTACATTATGTTGTGTCTTAACCACTGTAGATGCAAGTGCATAGTATATTGTTATTATAAATTGGGTTGAGAAACTCGTGAGGGAAAACCCATTCCGCTTGGCGGCCCGGTCTCACTAGATATCTATATGGTTAGAGATGGTAGGTTATTATTCACACCAGATGTTATACCTGACTCGAAGTGAATGTTTTCCCCTTTAAACTTTCGGGTGCTCAATAAGTTTTGAGTAGTTTGAGAGTTAAGGTTTTTAGGTTCTCCTTTAGACAAATAAGCTTCTGGAGACATGCAGGAGGCACGCTAGCTATTTGGATTTTTTCTTCTATTTGATTCTACTGTGTTTTGGATATAATGGCAAAGTTGTTTAGTGCCTATATTTAGACTCTGATCAATCAAGGAGGCATCTTCAAATGTCGGTCTTGGCCTATTTTATAATATATTGTAATTTCTTTGAACGTGGCTTACATATGGGATTATGTAATGAACAGAAATGCTATTTATAAAGAAATGATAATTTTTTTTAAATTAAGTTTAAACTTTTTCCATATTCATGCATTTCTGGTATATCAATGTATCTAAAATTACCGTATTTGATCCCTAAGAATTAATAAGTATGGATGATTGCAACATCCATAGCAGTTAGTTTTGGGCCTTCAAATGTGGGATGTTGCATAGAGCCATTTTATCCGCTAAACGCTAGGGCACACCAACCACCAGCGGGCTACTTTACTCGGACGTTTGCACATAGGGGGACTGAGTTGACACTCCTCTCCATCCTTTCTTCATTCACTTTCTCAATTCCTACCATATATCATCCATGCAACTCTCCCCCAAATAGCTACAGCCTCTTGTGGCTATTCATCATATGCCATGACCTAGTAATCTAAGAGCCAGTCTCGACCCTTACTAGATTGGTGTTCGGGCTACGAAAGCATGAAAAGATCCTAGCTGGCAACTACTATCATCTTTAGGAATTGACAAACCCCGCTCTTTATGGTGTCCTGAGCAAGGTGATTGGCTATTAAAACCACCTTTTTATATCGATGATTGTGAAATCTACACCCAATACTTAGGTCTTTTATATCCCTGGTAAGGATCATTCTTCAAATATTATTAGTTAGAACTTTTCACTAACAACAATTCATCTTTTGTTGGAGCAACTCCTGCCGATGCTGCCTTAGGGTCGACAATCTGTGATGAACATCTTTGTTGGTTAGGGAGACACCCAATATAGCTAGATATATAGCCGTGATTTTGACAGATGAAAACCTCCGTCACACGGGTTTGTTCGAGCCGTACTAGACCATGGAAGGTGAAGTCATGGCTCATGCCCAAGCCAGATGATTGACTAGGCTAAATGAGTGGTTATTTAAG
Organism: Allium cepa; assembly: GCA_030765085.1. Taxonomy (NCBI): domain Eukaryota; kingdom Viridiplantae; phylum Streptophyta; class Magnoliopsida; order Asparagales; family Amaryllidaceae; genus Allium; species Allium cepa. Next base: position 556,848,272 of record CM060935.1, read on the forward strand.
AGGTGGTGGTTGATATTGTAAAAGAGGATATCGAGTTTGATCTAGGCTGCAAAGATGGTGAGTGGAAGGCATATGATCTGAGGCTTTTGGAGGATGTGGTGGTTCATGAGTATATAGTTACATGGTCCTCGAGTTATTCTAGCACACCCGAGATGCTCAAGGTAGTAAGGATGGGTAGGTGCGCCTAGGAGACAGATACACTGACGAGCGTGGGCTCCTTTACAACACCACCTACCCTGCCCGTGCGTCTCTAGACACTACACCAAACGTGCCATTTTGTCACACTTTTTTCGTTTCAATTTGTAACGGTTATTATCGTTACAAATTTCTAACGGTTATTTCCGTTATTAACTTTTACAATGGTTATTTCCGTTATAAAATTTTGGAATTTCATAAATTGATAAACGTACTAAGGATAGGATTGTCATTTTATTTTTGTTCTTACTTCTCCCGTTTCCCATGCTTTAAAGTATCGTCTATCTTCATTTTGAAAATCAAAATTTCGCTCTAGGGTTATCGCTTATCGCCGCCTCAGCCTCCGCTTCGTTATCCTTTTAAGTTATCACCCCTTCCACCTTAAAATTTGTTCTAGGGTTATCACCTCCTCCGCCTCCGCCTCTAAATTCATTCTAGGGTTATCCTCCCCTCCGCTTTCCCCTTTGCCAGGTACATTTTGTTTTTTCGAACCACGATTGTAAATGGGATGGGAACTCTATCTTAGCTACGGGAATGAACAGTATTGTAGCTGATATCCCTTAAAATTCTTTGAGACACGAATAATTTTACTTGGGAAAGGTATTATTCACTGTGATTATTTTATCTTAAGTATTATTATTACTTTTTTAACTGCATTTTCTCTTTTGATATTTTCTTACAAACCAAGCTATTCCTGCTTAAGTTTTGAAATAATAAATTGCATTAGTGATATATAATAAAAACAACCGATGAAGTTTGGTATATTTTTAAAACCTAGTTTTTCTACGGCCTGTCTTTAAAACCCACTGCAAGCTTTAATTATTCCATCAATAAATTATTAGAGCATTCATGTGCCTGTTTTATTGCTAATACCAATTGTTACTTAACAATTATATAGTTCATTGATCAATATATGCTTCCAATTTTATCATAGGATTGATATTATATTTGAAATTATTTTACTTGTTTTTTTGCTAATATTGGTTTAATAAGCTAATCCTATAGTTTGATTTTCTTGTTGATTCATACTCATTAGATGGTAGACATATAATTAGTTAAGACGACTAGTGAACTGAACAGCAAAAGCTAATGTTCTTTATGTTGAAAATCATGGCTTGCCTGCTTAACTTTGTATTCATTGTTTTCAATTTTGTTTACCTTCTACCTATTCATGATGTGATCATATTTTCCATATACGATTTTTGTACTTGTGTACAATTGATTAAGCTAAAGATTTCAACTTAAAAAGACTAAGGTTTAAGGATTATTTATTCTAAAGCTTATTTGTTTATCTTCAGTGGTTTATATGTTATGAATTACTACTATTTAAGTCCACTAAATTCTTACTCTTTTTTACTTCTTGATTTTTGTCATTTCTACATAGCATGAACTATTCCTTTAGCCAACTGACGAAAAAAAGAACAATAAAACTATACCATCTTGCTACATGGACCAATTGTTACATTGATCGTTTTGATCAACTTAGTCATAAGTATTTTTGAGTAACGATAACGTTGGATGGTTGATTTTATTGAAACCGATGGAAAATTTATATTTCAATGGCTTTTGATTCATAGTTATATTTTTTCCTTTTCATCCACCAGATCTTCCTCACATCTATACCACTTACCTACTGTAGTATTTGATATTTTTATTATAATATAGTGGAATTTTGATAGCAAAGGTTTCGGGGAAGCTTTATTGAATTTACGTGAAAAAAAAATTAAACTGCACGTGCAAGGATTAAATCGTAGCTCATATCAAAACTTTTGTTGATAGATTTCTCAAAGTTGAATCTTTAAAATATGCTTCATCAGAATACAAGTGTCAGATAATGACAATAATTATTTATTCCATCTTTTTTTAGCTGCACTATGATATAAAATAATATTGCAAAAATTTATAGCAATGTTTTTGGTGGGTTAGATTACTATCACATGCTTCAGTAACATAAGATTATAAATTATGTTTGCAGCAATGAAATTAAGATTAAATGTCCTAAAATACTTCTACAATATTTAATAAAAGTTAAAAGAATTTTCATCGCTGATATACTTTAAAGTGAAAAATAAATCGTTGAAATCTTAAATTGAAGTCAAATTATCAACACGAACATGGTTCAAAGTGCTAAAATCCTACTTTGATGTGAAAAATAAATCACCGAGATGTTGAATCCAAGCAAAGTCGTTCCTATTGTGAACATGTTTTTTGTGTCATTGGCATTTATACGAATTTTATTTCATTTATCCATCCTACTCATAATCATTTCCTTTTTTCCTCTTCAATGTTCTATTTTTAACTTCAAATATCCGTATTGAAGTTTCTACAATTCTTTTACAAAATCCTTCTCTTATTATTTATCTTTGAATCCCTATACTTAGACTAATTACATAATTTTTGAAATGATTAAATAATGATTGTTGATTCATTTAATAAATTATTAAAACATATCAATTTCAATATGTACACCATATTCATATGAAAATTTATCTTTTATTTAATTGTAAAAATATATAAACTAGATAACATAAATTATACATAAACAATAATTACAATTTTAATATGTGGTTCATTTATTCAACTCAATTTATTATACGTTACATAATAAAGTTTTAATTTTAACTAAAAGTATAAATATTATACTTTATAATATTACCATGTACAAAGAACGGGCTATACACTAATTAACGAGAATATTGAAGATTTTTAAAACTTGTTATCTTTTGCATCAATGAATTTATTGATAACAAAGGTTGCATTAAACTCATTGACTTTGGAGCATCCAAGCAAGTAGTGAAACTGATACTCATCCCTTTTTTGTGACTACCAATTATGTTACAGCTAAATAGATTGTGGATCATCATTCTAATAGATTTGTATTTGGTTTTAAGTAAGCGGAATATAATGGTACATTCACATTTGAGTCAATTTATTTGAACATGCATATGCAACTATTAAAAGGAACTCTATATTAGATGGCACTAGAAGTGATAGTTCAGAGTGGACGTAACCTGTAAGAATTGGAATATTTTCTCTTCTTATACTTCGATTTTAGTTACTTTGAATTTTCAATAGCAATTCATCAGTTTGGTATGTTATTTTGGTAATATTGCCTTAAACTTTATTGCATTAGTCAAAATCACAGCTAAAATGACGCTTCATCCTGCTATCAAACAATAGTATGTCAGAAATTCTTTATTGTTCGATCTTTCATGATTAATGATGAACAATTCAAGTAATAGCCCAAGGATCACCAATACCGAATATTTCACAAACAAAACTTAATATGATTTTTTTTTGTTTAAGATGATGTACCTTGATTAACAGCGGAAGATGTAATGGCTGTCATCTTCTTCTTCTGACTTCTAATAATTTCTCTTCTTCTCAAAATTCGGTTTCTCTCTCTAACCCTATTTCTTTATGTGTTTCTTGATGGAGAAGAATACATCTATATCCTAGGAGAGAGAGGACCCAATCCTTTATATAACATTTAACTCTAAATCTAGTACGTCTATCATATACCAATTCAACGCTTAAGATTAATCACAGACCTAATGTTCTAATTATAGAACGGTCTATTTATGACTTAAGTAATCGGGTCACATTAAGATTAGAAACTACATAACGTTAAAGGTAAATAAAATGTTCTATTTATGACCTAATTAATAGGATCATATTAAGATTAGAAACTGCATAACGTTAAAAGTAAATGAAACGATTGTAGTTTCTAATAGCAGTTTTCTAACATTCTCCCACTTGACCCAATTATTCATAATATCAAGTGTCGAACATCATACTATGATAAATTGCTGAGAGTTATGGCGGTTGTGCATTATTAATTCAGTGCATTCCCTTCCATATAGTACAATACCAGCAATCCATCATTTTATACTTATAATTTATATAAAACAGCATAATGGTCCACATAATGTCTTATATCATAATGATTAAACATAATACCTTTATAAGACTCTTTCTTGTTTAAAATTACATAAAGTACGTACTACCACATTAAAACAAAAGACATATAATTGTATATTAGAAACACACAAAGGAGCTTAGAATGTCACACATCAGTTATTATTAATACAACCAAGAACTATATCAGTTGTTACATTTCGCATTTCGCATTTCGCATTTCGCAGCGGAACAAATATAATACATAAATGAATATCTTTAAAACAAAGAACTATATCAGTTGTTACATTACATCACATTACATTATCATAGTGTTACAACAACAAACAACAGAAAAGAGTATAACATATACTAGTGATACGCTTCGCCATCCAGCTTGCTCCTGATCTCCACAGCATCTCTTTTCTGACTTCGCTCCCGAATAACTGATAACCTGACTCTAGACTACCCGTGTGGAAAATTGTGGGCACCTAGAGTTTAGAAAGGGAACAATAAAACCCAAGTCGGTCGTGGGACTGATGTGAGATCTTAAAAATAGTTATTCTTTAATAAAGAAAGGAAAATAAATCCGCTATGCTTTTTGGAAAATGAAACTACCATAAGGCCTCCCGGCGCACACACAATGCAATCGCAGACTTGGGGGTGATTTCTCCTTTTGATAGTCAAACATGCTTAATACGAGGAAAATTCCTTGATATTATTACTAGTGCATAGTGTGAAAACATTTCGAAAATATAATACAAATCTTAGCCAACATAGGTACCATTATACTATTCCTACTATAGCTACCATATTAAATGGCAGGTTCTACAACTAAAACCGTATAAGGCACGCATTGTTTCTTTGGATTTCCAACAAATGGTCAGGCTAAGGAACTTCGTACTGCCACATGGGTACGCCTCTGGAGGGACTGCCCGAGAACCTACCCGGATCTCTGCCAACACAAGGCCGGGTTACCTCTGTAACTAGGTAACTACTACACGAGTATGCCATCTCTCGATCGTTTGCGACCTTTATCCGAGGATCCTCAACCACAAAGTATAATAAATTTGCAGCATCAACATAGGTAAAATATCTGGGATCCATACCATGATACTACCCTTTTCCAGAATGAAATGACATACCCTCAGGGGGTGCTATCCCCAAATAACCTTGTCGCATCCTTCCTGTTTTACCATTTCTGGGTTGTGAGGTCCGACGAGGTCTCGTCCACAAAGCTACACTTTTTCACAAAGTCATGCTTCGATCAACAAATGATCAGCAGCACTTCCTATGCCACATTACCAAATTGGGAGTATATCACTAATAACCATCAACTACATAACCTCTGAGCTCGTACGTCTCAAAGAAGGGTGTTAAGCTAAGAGAATAAATTCTCCCCCACCAACAGAAATGTATTTGATAGAAATTAGCTGTATATCTCATAGTGTAATGTTAGACACACATCCATACAAGTCCGTTCCGGGATCGAACGGAACCGAAGGCACTTCAAAGAAGCCATTGCAAATCCAGATATTCACTAATCACGTCCGGAATCCCCATCACAAAGGGTGATAAAATCTCTATACCGGAGCAACCGAGTGCAGAGACATTCGATAGGTAATCCTTTCGTTTTCGAAAATATCCGGTCTTCAACACCGTCTTCAAGCGCAATCCCATTTTGTCGTATCATTATTCGGAATGGGTTTTATGACACAAGGTTCTCTCCCGGCTAATCTGAATAACGAGCGCTTATTTTAAAAATAAGTCTTCATTCAGATTTCAAACAAATCACAACAATTTCCACGTTGATCTTTTTAAACAAAAGATCCATCACAATCACAAAGGTTCGATGTGGGTTTCAAATATCCATTTGGAATTCGACTCCCAGTCACATCGAAATTCTAATGCCATTAAAATGCCAATATTGATAGTCGGTTATTTAACTACCAATCATCACTCACAACAATCGCTAAATTTCAAATAATTTTTCCCAAATTATTATTTTCAAAATATCTTTACCAGTTATAATTTTAACACTTCAACACTTTGAAAACAAATTTCAAATCAATTTCCACATTTCAATCCTTTGAAAACAAATTTCAAATCATTTCCCTTACGCGGAATATATTTCCAAATATTTATTCATTTCCACTGGAAATCTGCCGAGTTAATGTAATTCAAATCACTTATCCAAAATATTCTTGGAGCATTTAAATTAAAACCATCTTAAATACTTACTTAAAATATTGGTTATGAAAACATTATACTAATTATCACATATAAAATTTAAAGTGCCAACTAATTTTAAAATAAAATTAATAGATAAGGTATAACTATTTAAATAATCGTTTCCTAAAAAAATATCAATTCTTTTATCTTTAAAAAATCCCTTCTATAAGTAATTAAATAAATCCATACTTTAAAGATTTGAAACCAATTAATAAAATAATTCATCCAAAGTATCCTTTCTAAAACCATTCCTTAAAAATATTCAATTTAAATTTATAGGCTACTTCGAAATCATACTCAGCTTTCCAGGGAAAATACATTTTCCATTTCAAAATGGTTCATTCAAATCAATTAATAAATCTTTCTTGATTTATTTTGAATTTACGTTTCGAATCCGTGAATTCCTTTCACACTTCTAAAAATAACCAAATGTTTATTTTTAAAGCAAATTTTCCTTTTCTTTATAAATTCTCGTTGTGAATTTAAACTTCTAAATATCCATTGATATATATTTTCAAATCGATTTCCAAATATTCATTTTCAGCACCGAAATACATTCTAAATTTATTTTCAAATTTATTTTCAAACACCAAATCAATTTCCAAAATTTATTTCTAAATTTATTTCAACACCAAATTTATTATCTTTTGAAACAAATTCCTTCTTTTAAATTTATTCAATTTTCTAAAATTAATTCACTATAAATTTTCTACTAAATTTCAAAAATCAAATTTTATCTATTTATGGTATCCTACGATACCAAAAATATATTTGGCTAAAATATAGCCTTCAACAGTTTCAATCACAAATAATCACACATAGATTATAAATGATAACACACAATATTGAAACTAATTCAAATATTTGAGGAATCTAGTTGGATTCCTCTAACCTGTTTCTCTGCATCCACAGACGTTAGCACAACAATTAAATACCAATTCCACTTCGAGGTGGAATATCGCGGTATATGGGATTTATAAAATATCATCCGCTATTATGCGGCGCATAGGGTCTCATCCGCTATATAATGCGGAAAATCAATCACCCAATATATACTATATACTATTGTATAAATAATATCATCCAGTGAATAGTTATTATAAATCGATCATCCAAGCACGCAGTCAATCAATTTTAAATCTAACTATTCAAAATTTAAATTAGAACAATATTGATTGAGTGAGAAGATCTCACCTTTGCTTTCGCATGCAATCCATTTTCATTCCATATCATTTTTTTCACAATTTTGACCTTGTATAAACAATTATATAATTTTTATTAATATTCGAACTTATCGAAACTAAATTTCCATTTATTAAAATTTTAATTTTAATTCTAACTAATTTTCCTTTACAGACCTTTAGTAACTAAAATAAATTTAATAAGCAGTTAAATAAGTTAACCATCTTAATATTTATTTTAACTGAAACAGTGAGTGGAAATATATATAAGTATATTTATTCTTTCCTTTTCTTTTGAAATCACCAATATATATATACTTATAAAATAGCTCGCGTAGATTCAAAAATCCAATTTGAATAAACTCTACAATATTTTTAAAATCCCTATATATTATATATATAATTTATTTTATTTTATTTTTTTAATCTTATCTTTGAAACTATATACATACACACACTTATAAAATAGTTTATATTGCCGTTTAAAACAATTTCTATTTTCCTAAATCTTATCCTCAAATTTTAAATTAAATTAACAACAAATAAAATAAACTGCTACCTCAAAGCTCAATGAACACGACTCGACTGCTACAGCTCGACTGAGCCACTTCATCCAGCGCTTCGAACGAAGCTGTCCTGCCGAACATCCACGGTCGCGACATCGACCACCTCTACTTCTCTTGAGAAATCACTACCCTAACTAACCCCAAACCGAGAGCTGCAACCCAATTCCCACCAGCAAATGCTAGGCCGTCCAGACCTCCACCATCCCTCACCGACCTCAAAACCAAACGCGAGCTTCCATCAGTTCGACCATCACTTCATCAGCCTACAACCCAGGCGCTGCTCTACCCTCTTCTACGCTACTGCGTGCACACGCGGCCATCATTATTCAGCCTACGCCGTGCCCTAGCTCGCGAATGCCGACCTGATTCCATCCCAAAACTCGTTTACTGATTGACCTGAATGTCGCGGCCTCGATTCGATTCCCTCCTTTAGCTCGGCCGCCATGAGCTTCGAATAAATCGAATTCGATTTTGAATTCGATTTCGCACCACTTTTTTCTTACTTCGGCTGAAACGAAAGGAAAGAAGGGAACACAGTTGATTTCATATAGACTGGGATAAAACTTCGTTCGTTCGAACGAGAGTAAAGGGTCGCTATTTTTTTCTTTCGTTAGTTTTGATTTGAATTACTGAGGAAGATAAGGGAAGAATGGAGAAGATATTGGCGTTTTAACGAAGTGAGATGGCTTCGATTATATGCTAGGCTAAGGTTGACTTGACCCGTTATAATATTATTAAATTTCCAAAATATCCCATTAAGCATAACTCGAAATCTCGAACTCCGAATCAGACATGCCACCAGGCGTTTATAATGTTATACCCCCATTACGAACACAATGGAAAAGGTTTCGAGTCCTAATTCGATCATATGGAGAAGATAGCTTTTTAGACCCAGTTTTTATATTAAATTATAATATAATTTTCAGCGCGTTTGCTTATCGTATGGCCAAACGACAACTCCAAACATTACGAAAATTGAAATCCGATAATAATACAATATTACGGATCCAATGGAACTAGTTTTGTCAAAATCCGAAACTGTGCCTCGGAATGCTATTTTAAATATCAATTTAAACAATATTAAATTCAAAACTAAACAAAACATTTCCAGATTAAATTCTGAAGCTTCTATTATCTTCAGTATTATCAATATACATTTTCTAAGCCTTTAAAATATTTTTAACAAGCTTAAAATCGAAGATTCAAATTTTTATCCAACTTCAATAAATTAAATTCAAAAATTTAAATTTCCAAAATCATTCTGATATCTGAAATTCAAGTCAGACTGTCTTTCAAACATTTAAAAATCACTTAAATATTTTAATTTCTAGTGTTCAAAATTCTGGATCGTCATAATTTTAGTTCTTCTTTCATGGCATTAATCCATTCCTTTGACTCTTTACTTTCTACAGCATGTGAAAACGAAACTGGGTCCTTATTGATTCCTATATCATAATATGATTCTTGCATATAAACTATATAATCGTTAGAAATAGCTGACCTACGATCTCTTTGAGATCTTTTAATGCTACTTGTTGTGGTTCATGCATTCAGCATTATGTAAGTCATTTCCTTCAGGAAGTACTTCATTTATATGTTGTTCATCATCATGTTGTTCTCCAACAGCTGGAACAACATTTGGAGTAATAGTAGATGGAGGAACTATTCTAGGCAATGTAACATTTATCCTTGTTTCCTTTATTTCCACTATTTCTCTTCTAGTACTCCCACTAACTTCACCAATCTCAATGAATCTTGCATTACCAGTTTCTAAAATTCTTAGACTATGATTAGGACAGTAAACATGTATCCTTTGGATTTTTTTGGGTAACCTAAAAAATACCGACTAATCGTTCGAGAATCTAATTTCTTTTCATGTGTATTATAAATTCTCGCTTCCGGTGGACAACCCCAAATATACAGGTGTCTTAAGCTAGGTTTCCTGTTAGTCCATAATTCAAAAGGAGTCTTTTGAACAGCTTTACTAGGAACTCTATTCAACAAATAATTAGCAGTTTTGAGAGTCGGACCACAAATTCTTACATTGTGTAGAATCTAACATCATACTCCTAATCATATCTATTAACGTCTTATTGCGCCTTTCTGCTACACCATTTTGTTGTGGTGTACCTGGCATTGTGTATTGCACACATATGCCATGACTTTCGAGGAATTTTGCAAATGAACCTGGACACTGGCCCGACTCATTATATTTGCCATAATATTCACCACCTCTATCAGACCTTATGATTTTCACCTTTTTATCTAATTGCCTCTCAACTTCCTTTACAAACGTCTCAAGGACATTCACAGATTGAGATTTTTCATGAAGCAAATAGACATAACCATAGCGGGAAAAATCGTCAATAAAAGTGATGAAATACTTTTCTCCATTAAAGGCTGGAGTGTCGATAGGTCTGCAAATATCAGTGTGTATTATTTCAACAAGCTGGCTGCTTCTAGTGGCTCCTTTCTTATTATGTTTGGTTTGTTTACCTTTAATACAATCCGCACATAATTCTAGATCACTAAAGTTCAAATTTGACAAAATTTCATTACTTACTAATCTCATCATTCTTTGTTTGCATATGTGACCTAGTCTTTTATGCCATAAGAAAGCAGAATTTTCACAACATGCTACGTTTACATCCAACATTATTTATTACATTCAGCAAGGAATTTGCATAAGTGTCATTCAATTTCAATTTATAAAAACCATCAATTAGAATACCAGAACCAACATTATCAGTATTCTTATATAAATCAAAACAACCAGATCCAAACGTACATCTAAAACCAGAAATATCCAACTTACTTACGGAAATAAGGTTTCTAGATAATGAAGGTACATAAAGGGTACTATATAAGTCTAATACATATCCACTTTCTAGAGTTAGACGATAAGTCCCAATGCCTTCTATTATGGATTTCATTCCGTTTCCCATAAAGAGAAAATGATCTTCATTTGGATTTATGGTTCGGATCATAAGAAATCCCTTTCTTTTCGAACCAAGCTATCCTTTTCGGACAATCATTTTGATAATGTCCTTTCCTTTTAAAGAAATGACATCAAACATCCTTTAGTTCCTTCTTTTCCTTATCCTGCCCATTCTTAGCAAGTGTCTTTTTCTTCTTGAAATGACTTGATTTTCCATTCTTTTTTTTACCAGCTTTATTACTCACAAAACTTACTGAGTGATTCACTTGATTTTTCAAACGTCCTTCTTCCTGAACAAGTCTACTGGCCAATTCATTAATATTCCACTTATCCTTTATAGTGTTATACTTAATTTGAAAAAGCCCATATCCAGAAGGTAGCGAGTGCAGGATAAACTGGACAAGAAAAGAATCCTCTACTATAAGTCCAAGGGAGTTTAACCTTGCTGTAAGATTAGTCATCTCTATAATGTGCTCTTGCATAGTTCGCGACCCATCAAACTTCATGGTCGTGAGTTCTACCATAAGAGTGCCAGCGAGTGACTTATCACCTGAACGAAAGCACTCTTCCACAAACTGCATATATTCCTTTGCATTTTCTGTTTGCGGAAATGTTGACTTGATGTTAGCAACAGTCATCTTAATAAACATGAGGCTCAATCTGTTACTACGTTCCCATGCTTTATGATGTGGTTTTTCTGTCTCAGTACTAGCTGTTGTAAGAGCAACGGGTTTATCCTCAAGGAGTGCCAAGTCAAGATACTGAACACCTAAATGGAAATTGACTTGTTCTCTCCATTCAGAAAAATTAACTCCAGTGAACAATATAACAGATGAAGCATGTGTATTCATGGGAACTACTACAAATTAAATAAAAAATGAAATAACTATAAGCTCATAGCTAACGCGATTCAGATATGCACATAGTAGTATAATATATCACTCCTTTGGGTAGATACTATATTATACTTAACATAATTAAATACCAAAACATAAGTAAGTAACAAATATATTCAATTAAATAAAACTGACATCTTTGGATGATCAATATTTATTTAATCAAGATATTTATTAAACCTCATCATGTCAACTAGTTATAGAACAAGACTTTCCTTTGGGTAAGTTTTCAGGTTCTACCATTAGTGACGCTAGTTTTTTTTAATTGGTATTATTATAACTGGCAATTTCTATCAATAATCATTATGTCATTTATGCATTAAATGATTATTCTGATTTTGACCACTTTGGTGATTAACAAATCATAAATCTCATGTGCATAATTGACTTATAACACATACTTGATTAAACATCATGAGTAAAGCATAGAACAGATCAATTGCAATCATAGGAAATATTCAGTTATTGATTGGTAGCTCTAATACCAAATGTCAAAAATTCTTTACTGTTCGATCTTTCATGATCAATGATGAACAATTCAAGTAATAGCCCAAGGATCACTAATACCGATTATTTCAAAAACAAAACCTAATATGATTTTTTTGTTTAAGATGACGTACCTTGATTAACAACGGAAGATGTAATGACTGTCATCTTCTTCTTCTGACTTCTAATAATTACTCTTCTTCTCAGAATTCGGTTTCTCTCTCTAACCCTATTTCTTTATGTGTTTCTTGATGTAGAAGAATACATCTATATCCTAGAAGAGAGAGGACCCAATCTTTTATATAACATTTAACTGTAAATCTATTATGTCCATCATATATACCAATTCAACGCTTAAGATTAATCACAGACCTAGTGTTCTAATTATATAATGGTCTATTTATGAGTTAATTAATCGGGTCACATTAAGATTAGAAACTGCATAACGTTAAAGGTAAATGAAACGTTTTATTTATGACCTAATTAATAGGGTCACATTAAGATTAGAAACTGCATAGCATTAAAAGTATATGAAACGATTGCAGTTTCTAATAGCAGTTTTCTAACATAGTAAACATGAAAATGAAGGGTATCAACTATTAAGTATATTGTGTAAACTTTTAGATTTTCAGGAAAATTTAAAAAATATACACACTTATAGCTAAAAAATAGTGACCGAGAAAATAACATTTTTCCAAATAGTAGCGATAATCAGTAATATTTGGAAAAATAAAATAAAATAAATTGAAAATGGAAGAACAAGTTGCCAATAGACTTCAGTTGAAGGGCCAAGTGCATTAAAAATTAACATGGGTTGAAACTGGAAACATTGAATTAGTCAAAAATGCTTTACAACTATGAAACAACACTTCGCTGTCAGTTACACTCTACTTTAACTTAACACTGTGTGAGTGAACTGCCATAGTAGGAAAATACAGCAATAATTGCTATTATATTTTGTAATGTACCGATAATTGCTTATACATCCAAATCAATTATGGTTGAAGTTACTAATTGTTAAAACAATAAGAGCAGTAGTTAAGATAGCAAAAAAGGTCTAACTTACTGGTTCAACAAAGTTACCTAACCAGTTCTAAGTAATATCACTATCTTTTACAAATGTCCTGACTGATGTTATTTATATAAACTATAGAAGCTTCTTCTGTCTATATCATTCATAAATCTCTTCCAACTGAGAAGTTCCGTTCAGAATTGCGTGTGTTCCAACTTCCAACTTGATAATGAATGAAAAATGAGAATTATTACTCCATATGACAAATGATAATATATACAACAGTTAAAACCAGTCTTACATAATGTCAATCAATGATTAATTTTATGCACATTTTCTTGTTCAGCTTTACATATGAGTTAGATATGTTACTTAGTTCCATGGTTTTGACCCATATACTCTGTCAGAAGAAATTATGAGGTTTTAATCCTTGGAAATCATTACCCAGTAACATATTATTAAAGCTTTTTTTCTGGATTTTCAAGATTAAGAAATAAAACTGAAATTAATCATCAAAATGGCAAAATTCAGTGCACCAAACTTTGTGTGTAAATGCTAATCGGTTTTACTTTTAAGGTGAGGTTAAACTACAAAGTAAGTCAATATGCAACTCATTTACTGTAAAGGATGATGAAATGCGTGGTATATAAGACTATAAATACAACCTGGGTTTGTCTTCAATACTCACACATAAGATTCTAACTAAGGTTTTTAGTTCTATTAGAATGAAGCAAAGTTCATTGCCAAATCATTCAGAAATGGAGGATAATGAACCAGAGAGGAAGCTAAAAAAGCAAGGAGGCCTTAAAACCATGCCATTTATCCTAGGTGAGACATACAAATATATTTACTGCTTCTATCATCATTTAGTTGATAACTACACATATCAATTCTTGATTCTTTGATTCCAGGTAATGAAATATGCGACAAATTTGCAATGGCTGGATTCAATGCAAACATGGTTTCCTATTTGACTAGCGAGCTTCACTTACCATTAGTAGAAGCTTCAAATATACTTAGCAGCTTCGGTGGCACTACTAACCTGACCTCTATTGTTGGAGCTCTCATTTTTTACTTGTTTGCTGGCCGCTTTTGGACAATTGCCTTTGGTTCCATGATCTTCAACTGGTATACATATTTCTAGCTTTTCAAATTGCATACGTTTCCCAAATTCCAGTTTTCTTAAAAAATGTAAGAAAATAAGTGTAGTTTCTAGGTAAGGTCAGTAATTTAGGAACATCAATATTGAAGCATGATATTTATAAGAGAACTATCAATATATAGGGTATGGTGGCACTTACAATATCAGCAGTACTACCATCTTTAAGACCTGCACCATGCACACAACCTGGAAACTGTGAAAGAGCGTCAACCTGGCAACTACTAATCCTCTATGCATCTCTTCTTCTAACTACAATTGGTGCAGGAGGAATTCGACCATGTGTAGTTGCCTTCGGTGCTGACAAGTTTGAACTACATAAACAGCAAAAGAAAAACCAAAAATGGAGCTTCTTCAACCTCTACTTCTTTGCTTTAGGCTTATCTCTTCTGCTAGCTTTAACTATAGTTGCTTATATTCAAGATAATGTTGGCTGGGGCTGGGGTTTTGGTGTTCCAACAATTGCTATGTTTGTATCGGTTCTTGCCTTTGTGGTTGGTTATCCACTTTACATAAAGTTTAAGCCTTCTGGAAGTCCTATGACTAGACTGATTCAAGTGTCCGTTGCTGCTTTTAAGAAGAGGAAGGTTGATTCCAGTATTCTTTATGTCAATAAGGAGCTCGATGCCGATATTTCCACTCGTGGAAGGCTTCTTCACACTGATCATTTTCGGTGAGTGTTATTTATTTATTTACATTTTGGAAATATTTCTGAAATCCATTGAATTTTGACAATTTCGTGAAATTTTTATGTCTTAAAGTTTCCTCATTTAAAAGATTCTTTAAATTCTGTTCTTTTTTATAATTTTAAAATTTTCTGGATTACAAAGTTTCTTAAATTTCAGAAATCTCACAAAATTTTAAAAATTCTTAAATGAATGGATAATTTTGAATCTGATTTTTTTTTTTAAAATTTGGAACTTTCTTGAATTTATAAGTTTCTTATTTATTAATTTATTTTCTTTGAAAAGCCAAAATTGCTTATACTTTTGACTTACTTAATATTTTGATCATAAATATTATTTAAATTCAGAAATTTCAAAAATTCTGTAGTTCCATATTTAAAAGTTTGAAGATTCTAAAATTTTAAAAACACAAATTGTAGAATGTTTGAAGAAAGATAAAGAGTTTTTATCTAAACGCATTGCGATTGATAATCGTCTGAAGGATATTGATAAAGTCCAGTGGGAGAAATTCGTTGATATTGAGTAAATTGATAAGAAAAGAAAACAATGCAAAACAAATGCTGAAAAAAAAAATACCATAACTCATACTTTGAAAAAAAAATCATATACTCTGACTTTATGAAGAATTGGTATGTAGTCATTATTGTACAAGCAGTCTTAATGGTATGTATAATTTACAAATGAATTCATATATATTCATGTAGGAAGCGGAGAATCCGGAATGCAAGCCTACACGAGTAAAGGCATGGAAAGTAGCGCACACAAGTAGAAAAACCGAAGAGGTGCTTCCGTGCGCAGCAGAAAAATATGTAAGTTTTTGATTGATTTGATCGATCATGTTTATGATGAAGTGTCAATGCATATACATCTAATAGTTTGTATACCTTTTGTTTTAACAATTATAGTGATTTTATTTAACATTCATATCTGAAAATTTAATCGAGATACATCCTCCTTAACGAAGAAATACAATCTTAGTCTCTGTTTTTGAACTTTACATTTCAAAGATCATTATGCACACACTACAACTATTTTCACTACATTATCGAACTGATATTATTCAAATACAAAATATTTAATATCTTTTTGTATAAACTTCGAAACAGTTAGAAATCTTATGTTCCTTCCGAAAGCGTACCTTATTTAGAGTTTTAAACCAATTTATTAAATTCTTATGCGAGCAAGTGCGAGTTTGCGACGCATACCAATCCATGTAGTCTTCTTGTTCCTATGCATCACTTAATTCAAAGTGTAAGTCTCATAAAAATGAATTTTAATAACACAACATACATTCAAATAACTATATGTTGATAAGCAACTTTCAATAAGATTCTAGAAACTAAAATATCGGATTAGATAGGGTTCCAAATGTAAAATTGTTATACAATGTATAGGCACTGAAACAGCAATAACTAGATCATTATAAGATTTGAGTATTGCTATTATGGCAACCATAAAAGTGGTGAGGGAAGGTGCACTGTCGTTTGTTTAAGCAGGGTAACTGGGATTTGCTGGTGGTAGCTTGGTGGTAGAGGTAGCTGCAGAACGGTGTAGCAGTCTTGATATTTCGAGGCGGTGTGATTTTTTGAATGGTTCAATGGTCAGTAAGTTTTTTTTAGGAGATGAGAGGTTTTCCATGAAAGTTGTTGTTGTTTAGTGGCTGTGATATGAAGTGAATGTTGATGTTGAGAATGGAAAAGAGTGGCAATGGGGATGGTCAGAGGCAGATATGGTCTGAAGTGGATTGACAATTTTGGTGATGACAGCAAGGGGTAACGTCTTGGTTTGTCCTGTTTGAAATGTGTTGAAATGGTCGGGAAATGGGAGTGTAATGTCTACAATGGTAGTGCGGTGAAGTTTGTAATGTCTGTAATGGCTGTATGAGTGGCACAGTAGACGAGAGTGTAACAATGTTATAACAGCACAGAGCAGAGAAGTGTTGAACAAACAAAAATAAAATTGCAACAATGTCGAAAATGTATGTGAAATAATTTTTCTAATATGCAAATTCAAATGCAAAGTAGATGTTTGGTGCTCTGTAGGCCAGACCCTATTCCAAAAACTATGCTCAGTCGTGCCTTCTTTCCCTTGCTATTTTAATTTTTCATTTTATATTTTTATTCTTTCATTTTTTTGATGTTACGTTTTGATTTGGTTATCTACCTTTACCTAACGGATCCTATTTATTTTCAATAACGCTAGTAATAATAAAGTTATTTTTACCTGCTAGTTGCCTCATTATATTGTATATGGACCAAATTCATAATAACTGTCTGTACAAAATATGCATTTAAAATACAGTTTAGTATCGTTTTCTGGCATTATATTAACTGTCTGTACAAAATATGCATTTAAAACTCAGTTTTCCACATCGATTGGCATTAAATCATACCATACAATGTTAGGCAACTAGGAAATAGAATAGGTTGTAACTTTTAACAAATATGTTGGCTTGCTCTAGACTGACTTTGTGTTCTGCTAATAACATACTCATGAATTTTTATATCAATTCATTTTAATATTCAGGCTTTAATAGAAGCAGCAGAAGAGAGGCAAAAATCGAAAGCTGATGTTAATGGTAATGAAGGAGTAGTAAGTTTGGAAATTTTTGAAAGAGATGTCGTTTGTCACAATGAACTTTGCAGTTTGGCCGGAGTGTCGTATTCATTGTTTGTAAGCTTCTAGATATGTTGTAATAGTGAAATTTAAAGTTGTCACAATGAACTTTATAGAATTTGATATATACTATTTCGTACGTTTGATGCTTTTTGACAATTTGATAATATGTTATTTTTGAATTTCTGTTTCGTGTTTGCTATTGTTATATATTCGTATGGATATAGTTGAATGGAATATCATTAGATGCTGAATAAGATATGGTTCTGCTATACCAAATTTGTAACCCTTATAAGTATTGGTAATTTTGTTATTTACTTATACAAGGAATTCCTAACGCTTATAACCGTTGGAAATTAAAATATTCCCAACGATTATAACCGTTGGGAATATGAAATAATTCCCAACGATTATAACCGTTGGGAATTACTAAGATTCCCAACGGTTATAACCGTTAGAGATTATGGTTTTTTTCAATGGTTATAACCGTTGGGAATTTTTGTCATTTCCAACGGTTATAACTGTTAGGAACTTTCCAAATTTCCCAACGGTTATAACCGTTGGAAATGACCAAAATTTCCAACGGTTATAAACGTTGAGAAATTCCAAAATTCCCAACGGTTATAACCGTTGGGAATGACAAAACTCCCAACAGTTATAACCATTACAAAAATATATAAAAAAATTTGTAACGTACCTGCTACTAACGGTTATTACCGTTGGAAATTAGATTACCAACGGCTATAACCGTTACAAAATGACAGTTCTGGTGTTGCGAGACAAAGTCACACACACCGTGCCTCTTGGCCCACAAATTGCCGATGGGGTACAAACCGGAAGTTACAGCATGTGTTCCCCTTGCCCACCGTTAGTCAAAAGGTGAGAGGGGCCTAGGCTGATAATGGTAGCCTTAACTTGTTTGTGGCCCTTGAAATTTTACTAACTCTCTTCTTGTTCGAGTTTTGTAGGGGTTCACTTAAATTTCATGCAATTAGTGAATACTACTGACTCCAAGGGAGCTTCCTGATAGACACTACTTCGATATCACAAAAGCATGCCCCTACTAGTCTATAGATGACACAGACATCACATCCAATCATTTTGGGGGTTGTATTCTTACTACAACTAATTTCACACTACACATAGGTCTTCAACATATGTCACCTACACGCTTGGGTCTACTACTAACTTAGATATGATGTTTCCTAAGTGTCCCCATATAGAGTAAGCATAGGGTTCTGGTGATGGTCCTTCCTTCAAATTTTATAGGGAGGTAGATGTGATCGGGCCACTATTGGTGGAGGCACCTAGTGTAAGTTTATGGGTTCGGTTATCTTAAAGACAGTCAAAGAGGAGGATGAGGCCAACCTATAAATGCTTGTGCAATCATTGGCCGTGGTGGCCTCTGAGTCCTTGGCAAATATGGGATAGCCCAGGTTTGGCTGGGCCCTCACTCCTTGGAGGCGATAATGGATGCCCTGTTGAATGATGCATACCTAGTAAGGATTCTCGGAATTGATAATTTTTTGGCACTTAGCTCATTGTTCATGCGATACACCGTGCCCTCCGCATTCATACAGTTTACAATCTTTTAGGAAGCCGGTTGAGGATGAGCGATGACTTGGTAATGGGCAGAGGGAAGGATTGAAGATTTGGAGAGGAAGGCTCTCGAGGTTGAAGGGATGAGAAATATGGTGTGGGCCAGAGATATTGCCATCAGGGAGCGGACAAAGGAGATGGAGAAGCTTTTAAAGGAAGCTTGATCGACCGTGAGAGGATTTGGAGGCTAGTCGAAAAGAGATGGATGAGGTGAGGGAATGTTGTAGGAACATCCGCCTTGCGTGACCCAAAAGGAGCAAGCGAGGGTGAAAGCTGGCTTGGAGGAATGGAATGGTAGGCTGCCATTCATGTTGAAGATGATTTTTGATGCAAAATTCCACCTCCCCCTGATCGTAAGCTTCCTTTCTTTGAAAGTCTATGTTGAAGTCCCGTGTGAGGATGTTGCGAAGATGGTTGTTATTGGGAGTAGAGAATCATATGATGCATGATGACGATTTCCAAGTCATCAGTCACCTCCCACCCCCTTGAGAGGAAGAATATATTGCTAGCTTTTTCCTTTCTCTTTTGCTTGTCTTTTGCAATAGTTTGTTAGCCTGGCAAGGGCAATCTTTGTAATAACACTTGTGTAATGAAAATTGGGGTTTGATTCGTCTATTTTTGTTATTTTATTCAATTTTGAACTTTTACTTTTCTGCTAATATTTTGCATGCATGCCATCTGCCATATTTAATTATATTTATGATTATTTCATTTTACGTCATGATTCTCCAGTGGCCTCTGATTTTGTTAAGTAAACACATAAACTTAGGCATTTGTACACAACATAACAAACAAGTAAACAACTAACAAACTTATCTTTTGTTAAGGTTTTCTCTTCCATGTTAACATATAAAGGTGGACATGAGTCTCTGATGAGGCATCCGTTGGTGGTTATCAGGCACCTATGTTGGCTCGCCTTTTACGTATCTGTAGGAATCAGGACCACGGTGTGGGTAGTCACGCCATCCATGTGATGGTGAGGGCAAGGAAGAGGGTTTTGTTTAGCTCGCACATCCTCATGGGGCAACCTTAGCATCCCACTACATAGAGAAAAGCCTTTTGCAGCTTGCCCTCGCCCAATAGCCTTGAGTGGCAGTGTTCTCCGACCCAAAAGAATGCATTTTGTTACTTTTCCTTGCTAGATATCCTTGTTGTTATAGATATTTGAATGATGGATGCCATGTAATACTCAATTTATATTTCATATAAAGATCTAACTATTATGAAAAGTCATTTACCTTATAGTTTTGGCTATAAAATTTTATGTACAGTATGGTCGAAGGTGCTCTGGATTCCAAGTTTGAGGCATGTTGGTGTCATCTGGGGGTGAGAGGCAATAGTCGCCAATGTAAGTGTGATATTGATTAAATATGGACCTTCCCAATTTGGCCCCAGCATCCCTTTAACCGAGTTTTTTGGTATTCACCAAAACACGGTTTAGAACCAAGTCACCGACATTAAATTGGCGGATTTTTACTCTAGTATTATAGTGCTTGGCTATCTTCCTATTGTATGCTTAGGTATATAGCTCTACCTTAGCTCTTTTTTCTTCTAAAGCATCAAGCCTAATCTTTAGCAATTATTTATTTTTTTCAGAGTCATGAATGAGGCATCAAGGGGATAGGATATAAATTTTGATGGGCAGCTTGGCTTTATCACCGTAGGGTAAGTGGAATAGGGAGTTCCTAGTTGAATTTTTGCATGGGGTCTGTTATGACCAAAAGCATGAGCAAGAGGTCTTCAGCCTAATTTCCTTTCGCCTTGGTGAGGCGCTTCTTTAATTTTGAGCTAATGGTTTCGTTCAAAGCCTCAACCTGCCCATTCCCTTGTGGATGGGCGACTGAATGGGTAACTGAGGAGAAACACTTCTCGATCATGTTCCTTTTAGAGAAACCTAGGAACAACCCACTTTCAAACTGTGTTCCATTGTCTGTGATGATCTTATTTAGAAGTCCAAAGATGCAAATGATGTTCTCGATTATAAAATTCATAATATTAGGCCTAGTAACCATTTGAAGGGCTCCGCCTCAACCCATAAATAATCAATGGCGATGATGGCATGATAGAATACTCCTTCAGTATTAGGGAGCTTTCCAATCAGGACGATCCCCTAGGTGTCAAGTGGCCAAGAGGATGTCATGGTGGTTGAAGTTTTGGAGAAGCTCTAAGGTTCTTCGCGAACCGCTAACTTTGGTCGCATTTTTTAACATAGTACATCACAACTTTGATCATGGTTATCTAATAGTGACCTTTGTAGGAAACCTTCTTCGCTGAGCATTGCCAATCAGGGTGATCTCGTTAGAAGCGTTCATATAGTTCATCCATTACTTGGTTGTCTTCATTATGTAGTCAGGTTCCTAGGAAAGAACTTTATGGATTTCTTTCCTGTCTACGAGCAGTCGCCTACCACAAGATATTATGGCAGTGGGATCATCCAAGTATCAGTCAGGGCTCATCAATTACTATGGTGGTTTCCCTCAACTCAAAGCAAGTTACAGTCCACACCTCTAATGGGACCCAGGGGATAATCTCTTTCACGGTCGCTTGCCATATTGGCCATCTAGTCTTCCTTAGCATTCTTTTCACGTGCTATTTGCTTCAGCTAGAAATCTAAGACAGGAAAGATGAGTTTTTTGGCTTTCGCAACATGTAGGTCCAGCTATTTCCCTTTTCTGGGAATCACTCACCGATCTGGTTGACGACCAACGATGAGTCATTGAACTCTTATAAGGATTCTATTTGTAGTTCTTTAGTCGTCCTTAGACTGGCCAAGATGGCTTCATATTCGGTTTATTACTTGTTTCCTTGAAGCTAAGGTGGAGAGCAAAGCAATGTTCTATTCCTTTAGGAGTGACCATGCCAGTCCTAGCCCCTTTTTCATCAAAGCCGTCCGCATACAGTTACCATGTTTGTTGGCTGGTAATTGTTTCTTCTTCTCCATTGTCTAGGCTTAAGAGCTTTCTATAAAATTAATGAAAACCTAGTCTTTGATTGAAGTACGGGGATGGAAGGTTCTAAGATGTTTCCCAAGTTCCACGGACCACTTCAGACATCGACTTGCTGTATTAAGCTGGCTCAGCACTTTTTCAGCTGCTCATTGGTGATGACCTTTATCAGTTGAGCTTAGAAATATGGCCAGAGATGCCGGAATGACAATAAGATTTATAAAGCTAACTTTTCTAACCTTGTATACCTTGTCCCTTGGAAAAATAATATTTTTTTGATGTAGTATATCGGCCTTTGAATTTTCTCTTTTTCTCGAACTAGGGCAGCACTAATCACATGGTCAGTAATTGCGAGGTACAAGTCTTCCCCATCTACAGGCTTGAAAAGTATGACGATGTGGCAAGATGCTACTTCAAGTCTTCTAAGGCCTTGTGCATTCTTCATTCTAGATTAAAAAAATGTTCCCTTTTTAATGAGACAAAAGAAGGGTATGCAACGATTTGTTGCCTTCAAAACAAAATAGCTAAGCACCGCAATCATCGTATTTTGGCTCTTCGCTTGTTTGATTGTGCAAACGATTTTCATACCTTAGATTTCTTAAATCATATCCATGTTATCCTCTACCAATTTGGTGCTCACTACAAAACTAATCCCTAAGTGGTCTATGAATGAGCACTTCTTGGAGTTGAGCATGATGTTTGATAAGTGGCGGATATTGAAAGTCTCCATTAGTTTCTATATATGCCCTCCAGCCTTCTTAGACTTTACAAGCATGTCATCTACATAAACTTCCATGAATTGGTTAATCCGTCTAAAGAACATTCTGGGACCCATGTTGTAGAGCCTAAACATCATGACTTTATAGAATTAGATCTCTGTGTTTGTCATAAAGGAGGTGTACTCTTAGTTTGGATCATGCATTGCGATATGGTTGTACTCAGAATAGGCATCCATGATTAAGAGGAGCTCACACACACTGGTCAAGCTTACAAGTTGGTCAATGTGAGGCCACAGGAAACTATGTTTCAGGTAAGGTTTATTAAAGTCTGATCAATCAATGCACATTCTCCAGGCCCCTCTTGGCTTGTGAACCAGTACTGGATTAGCCATCCAGGTCGAGTACTCTGCTTCATGGATGAACATATTAGAAATGATCATTTCTACCTCTTCCTTGAGTGCTTAATGTCTTTCTAGTTTGAGAGGACTTCTCATTTGTCGGACAAGATGAGCTTTTGGGTCGATGGTGAGGGTTTGGCAAATAATAGAGTGGTCTATGCCAGTCATGTCATGGCTCCCCCAAGCGAGCACATCCTTGCTTTTTATAAGGAAACATATAAGCTCGTACCTTATTTCTAGACTTGATACTATTCCAATCTCGACGGCCTTGTCGGGATCATCATTGCTAAGTTATATTACTTCAAGCAGTTTTGTCGGCTTACCGCTAGGTATTAAATATCCCATACTGGAGTTGAGCGGGTCATCATTATTTTCATCCATGCTTGCTTCCAAATCACATTGGTCTAGCATGTATATCACGCGCTCTATGATCTTTTTATTATGCTTAAACCTGGGGTTTATGGTAGCATCTGGCTCCCACAGATGAGTCCGTCAGCATTGAGAAGGGTGGATTTGTGGTATCTCTAATTCTTGCTTTCCAACAGGGGTGAACTTGCTCATTGCATGCTGCTTTGAGCTCTTTTGTCTTATGTGGGCTAGCTAAGGAAAGATATCCATGCCAACCTGATTGTTTTGACCCAAGTATGAATGGGAGTGTTGTGGGGTTTGTGTGTTCTCTCGGGGGAATTATTTGATGTTGTTTCTTTGATGTCTTCACGGCTATAGGAAGCACCTACATGAATGGGAGCATTGCAGCTTGCATATTTCTCTCAGGTTTTTCACAATTTAGGGTGGCTAGCACTTGTTGTAACATAAGGACTCCGTTTTTTGCTTGTTATAGTGATATGTTGTAGAAGTTTCTGGCAGCTTGATGATTACATTGGATGCATCCTATCCCTCCTTCGACAAGGAACTTCATTATAAGCCATTAATAGGCTATAATAGCATTTAGATCTGCTAGTGTGGGCCTACCTATCAGAATATTACAAGCAAATGCGCAATCCATAACAACAAAATTAACCTAAATCTTAACCATAAGAGGTTCTTAACCGAATATGACTACATGCATGGTTATCCCTAAGGGTACTATGCCACCTCCCCTAAAACCGTAAATGGGACATACACAAGGAGTAAGGTTGGAGGCAGGAAACTTCATCTTTTCAAGAACTTACTTGAACGTTACACTGAATGAACTCCTCTCATCGACAAAGACCCAGTGCACTTTTGTACTTTCCACATTAACTGATGACCACAGGAACATGATGGGGCAATCCTATAACCCTTTTGTCCTCGATGGTGAAGGTGATGCTTATTTCTTCTACTTTAACCAAGGGAGCCTTTAGAGCTCATAGTTTGACCAAGTATACCTAATGGCTTAGCCCAAATTCTCTTATGTAGTGAGATTGGGCCTTCCGACTACTCCAGGGCAGGTATATGCCATCATAAATGGAAAATGTCCCTGTGTTGATGGTGCTAAGTTGATGTCGGCCCCCTACAACCTTGGGGCAAGTGGAATAGCTCGAGTTTCCCTATATTTGACTTATTGCCGCACATACTGCACTAGGCCACCTTCGTGGATCAGCTACTCTATTTTATCCTTAAGATGCCAGCACTTATTGATTGAGTGACCATTATACCGATGGAATTCTAAGTACTTTATACCCGTGGATTCCTTCCACATCTCAGATCAAAAGGCGGCATGGCATCGGAATGGCACATAATCTAATAGCGAAGATAAATTGTCTCTAAATCATGGTTCAAAGTGGCATTGTTCGTGCAGTTAGGTTTGAAGCATGAACTATCTTTGAAATGCATCTTACTATTTTCTCATCAGTCATTCTTTCGATGGTTGTTATCTTCCCTTGGGGCATCTCTATTGTTTTTCTTTCTCTCTTTATCACTATCAAAAAGGTCGGCCTCCTCCATCCTTACAATTTCGTTCACCATCTGGACGAAGTCAGTTAAGGATGAAGCAGGTTATTTCTACATTTCTTTCCATATCTGAGACAATACCTTGACACCTAACATAAGGAGCCTACTAATCTATTCTTGTCTACTACGTTGGCATGGATTGACTCTTTGTAAGCAGTTTACATACTAGTAGAGGAACTCGTTCGAGCTTTTCCTAATGCTGCCTAGCTCGCTCTCCATCATAATCCTAGTTTTCGATGCCAAGAAGCAAATTTTGAAGTCGTCACTTAATTAGGCCTATAAGTGTACACTACTGGCCTAAAGGTGAAGAAACCAATGACAAACTGGTTCGATCATTGTTGAAAGGAAAAAGAGACACTTTGAGTTGTCGGAAAGCTAGTCTACATAGGTAATTGAATTGAACATTGTAATATTATTAGATGGGTCATTGCTTCTGTAATGACCTATATTATTAACGGTTATGATATTTAAATAGTAGATTTAAATATTGAATCGTTAACTATTTTATAGTCCAAAAATATGATTTTTTTTTGCATACGGTCGAATTAGGACTTGAGACAACTTCCATTGAGTTCGAATTGATATTGTGAATGAAAATGAGTATAAATATAGCTATATTTGGAAATCGGATGATCCAATGCTCAAAACATCTCGAAATGAGCGAAATTATCATCTGAGAGCGTTATCTCTGATAACAATGAAATTTACACCATTCGAACCATATAAATGAGATGATGTATGTAGATGAGTAACGTTGCGATCCGATGCGTTATATGATCATACGAGCTCGAAAAGCATGACGATTTATTTGAGAAAACAAAGAATTAGAATATTATATTAATATTGATAAAAACCCCCTCTCTCTTTCATTTTCACTTTTACATTGCCCGTGAAGAAAAATGGCCCCGAAGAAAAATGGCCCCCTCCTCCCTTAAACCCTTCCATAAATTAAATCGATAGTTTTACTCAACAATAAACCACGAAACTAGATCCTCGAACTCATATGGAGAAGTGCTTTGCATCGATGATGGCAAGGTGGTGTGCAGCTATGATTGGCCGAGCTTGGCACTTTAGGCTATGACTAGGGTTCACGTTTATTCGAGTTAGAGGTAGAGATAGGAAAATCAAAGGGTGGCATTGCTCTTCTCATTCGAAGAGGAGTAGACGGTGATGGTTTGGAGGGGTGCGACATCTCGAAGGGAAGTGCAACATTTTTTCTGTCGTGATGTGGACTACCACGTAGTGATCAAGATGAAGGCACTATAGTTATGGATTTTGATGTCGATGGGTCGGCCATTCAAAAAGGAGTGCCATGGCACGAAAGGCATTCGATTTCGTGGAGCAGAGCTCCGTATCACAATGAAGAGATGCATGTGTTTGGTGGGTTTCTTGTGCGTGCACGACACCAGGTTAGGGAAGAAAGATTATTAAAGTGATTGAGGTGATTGATTAGCAATTAAGTTAACCAATAGTTTATTTTAATCTTAATTTGCATTTAATTCACGTCTTTTGAATATAAGGTCCATTTTGAATTCAGTTTCTTGCCTTGCACTCATGATGGAGAGCTCTATGACTTAGCATTAGATTGGTTAGCTTTTGTTGAGGTGGGTGTTATTTTCTCCCAACATACAATGATTATTAGTATAGTATAAAAATGATGTTTTGAAATAATTTCTAGCTTTAAAATTGATTATTAATATATTTAAACCTACGTCTTATTTTATAAAAGAATTTAGTGCTTTAAAATAGTTTTAAATCGAATATCACACTTTTTTCTTATCGATGTACTATTTTTATGGAATTTCTAGATTTGGGCTACTTTCTGTATGAGTCCCCGTATTAGTTGCAGTAGACGTGTTATATATGTTGGACATATACTATAATAGATGTATGTATGATTGTTGGTTGCATGTATGCTTGTTTACTTGTTTTTGATGAGATGATGTAGTGTTAGAAAATATCCCATAGGATAGAATTTCATGCATAAAGTTTCATGCTACCGATCAATCTTAAGATGAAAGACAATGGACTTGGGTATGTGCTTCAAACTTCAATGAATGCCGGACATTTTCATTTGGTTTGTACCTAGGCATTTTTGGTTAAGTACATGACCAAAGTGGTCGTTATGGACTACTTTGAAGTGGTCGGTATCCACCACTATTGATGATGACCGATCTGGCCAATTTTTGACATGGATGATGGACAGCTTCGAGGAGTACAATGTGATGGTTCATTCATTTGTTTGACATTTGATTTCAATGTTATGGCTCTTCGACGAGTGGTTTTGGGGACAAAGCGATGATGTAACACTTTGACTTCGAAACTTGGTGATGATGACTTGTGATGTGAAGTGATGGCTTCAGTAATGGGATAACTATACTTCAAGATGCAGAAAACAGGCTATGGGTCGGACTTAAGAAGCTATTAGATGATGATTATAGGACAAATGATGATATTCTCCAATTAGCGATGATTGTCAAGTATCACCATGACATTGACAACTTCAGATGAGAGTTAGATGATGGCTTAGAGACCAGTTCCAAGATGCGCTCTACTATTGATGACATGTGCAAAGGGATTAATGATACTTGAAGTTTCAAAGAGTACCGGTGAAGCATGGGTAATATATGGTACCAATTTGAGCAATAACGGGCGATCTTTTATCCTGGTTCAGCCATGACGAGCGATCTAGTTTCCTAGCCTACTGAGTGGCATGGATTCGAGTATCAAGGCCGGACATTGAGTAGTCCTTGATCATAATGGGTCGTTCAAGTCATCATGTATCCAATGCACTGAGTGAGCAATGTGAGGATGGATGATGGATGATATGTTTGCTTTGGCTGTTTATCACTCTCTGGATTCACATAATGTAGTTATCTTTGATGTAGATACCCGGACAACCATTAGCGCATTGATGTATAGCACAACCATGATGACTATGATTGAGTAGATATATCCTATGCTATGTACTAACTCTTTGGATGTAGGGATAGGTCAGTATAATTCTCCATACCCTTTGTCTCATATACTATATCGATTTTTGTAGTATTTTGAGATTATTTATCACTCATACCAGACTGTATTTTGACTTGAAATTTATGCTTTGCTTCTTATTATGTTGGGTAGTCTTAAGTGAGAAGACTAGATTGCATGTGTAAATGGTCCATGGAGTTCTGCAGATGGACTAGCAGGGAGCAGTGCTTTCTCATATTTATATTTTACGCTTATAATTGCATATTCCGCTATGTAACATTGTAAGCCTTAACAGTGTTTGACTTACTATTATTAGAGATAGTTCCTCAGTTACGTTTATTTATCAGTTGTACGAACTTTACTACTATTTTGTATAACTATATGAGCCTATGTACTTCTATTTTATGGTTCACGTAGTTACTAATGTCTTGCCTTTTTTATATCTGTGATAATTATTATATTTTATGTGATGTGCTATGAGAATGTGATAGGTTTTGTGATTATATGATGTCTTCTTTCTCTTCTCTTCTATTGTTTTTGCCTATGATTCTCTTCATTACTTCTTTTCTTTCCTTTGATCATCGTTCTACATCGGTCGGATGTTCTAGCACGACTATATAAGCATCGAAGGTGCAAGTTGGTTATCACATTTGGTATTAGAACCTAGGTTATGTGATTAACCTGAGTTGATACCGTGAACCAACAGAGATAGGGTACAAGTTATTGCTTTAGACTAGGTCGAAAGTATACATATACGAGAGAGAGTATATTTGTTATATATTTTGGTCTTCAAAACTATATAGCAGTATATATAATAAATAAGTCATATTGCATACATGAGTAATATTGATGTAATTTTTCTTTATGAGAAACTGGTCGTCCTTATTATAGACTAGGAACGATCTGCAACATGAGAAATGCTATTATTAACTCCATCTCTGGAGTAGAGGAGTAGGAAGGATCAGAAGGCCATTAACCCTGATTTATAGAATATGTCTACTGAGATAGTGTGAAGCATTATTTTGGATTTCTCAAGTTGCTCCAAATGCTTATGGTGCTTAAGAGCAAATGCCTCGAGTTGACTTTTCCAAGCTGTATAAAGACTATATGAGTCTAAGAGGTAGACCGTTCCTTAGGACAGAGTCAACTATTAAGGTACAAGATTGGATGGGTATTTGTGAAAGGATATTCGATGATTTGGAGTTAGATGATGTAATGAGGTAGAAGTTGATCTCTAGACGACTCCAGGGACAAACAATGAACTGGTGTGCCATTATAGCTTCAATTTTCGAGGATCATTTTACTTGGAATAAGTTCATAATTCACATCGGAGAGAAATTTATCTCAACTTTTCAATTGTCGATGTTGTTTAGGAAGTCCACTAACTTGAAGCACGGCGATATATCTATGTTGGAGTATATGGTCGAATTTGATATTTTGCCAAAATACGGTCTATCTTTCATTTGATACTCCACTCATAAAGAATGAAAGTTTGTCATTGGGTAAAGTGATCATGTTAAAAAGCGATGATTGGTCATATTGATGAGAGCTTCAAGAAGTTGATCAAGAAGGCTTTACGATGTGAGAGCCTATAACTAGTGTAGAAGGATTATCTTGAACCAGCTAAGTAGGGACCAATAGTGAAGGCATATGTATTGAACGTCTTTTCAATTTCGTCAACTGCTCTATCGACAAAAGAGAAAGAAAATGGTATTACTATCTAGGTTATTCTTTCCATTTATAGTGTTCCATACATGTTTAATTCGATATCAAGGTTTCACATTCCTTTGTATTTAGTGATTTGGTAGATAGGTTAGGATTGGGACCCGAGATAGTTGACCAACCTTTTAAATTATGACGAATCTTGTTAGGGGTACAACCAGCATGTACATGGTGTGTCAAGACATAGCCTTATCAAGTCATAGATGTTAATTTGTTATTGATTTGTTTTGGGTCTAACTGTATTCAGTATTATAGCCTAGGAATGGACTGGTTGACGAGGTATGGATTAGTGGCAGATTATGAGAGGCCGTTGGTAACAGTAGGGACTAACTAAGAGGGTAGCTAGTGTTAGGCTGCCCACTGGATGATGAGAAGCATTGGTTAGCTTTTTATATTCGCTCGTTATCCACATAACAAGTTGTTATTATTGCCTTCGCTAGAGATTGTCCTGATATACTTGATGAGATTTCCATTTTTCACCAACTATCATATTGGATATAATATTTAAGCTTCATACTAGATAGTTTAGTATCCTGCATGCTAGGATAGACCTGGATATTACTTTTTGATGTTTATGTCTCTGTTTGATGTTTGATGCTTGATTGTTAGCATTTGATATGACTACTTATCCTTATATGGTTATTTGACATGCAAGATAGTTATGATTTGAATTAGCATATCTATTTAAGATGATTGTTATGTATGATTTAGTGTGCATAATATATATGATGATGTTGCAGTTGTGTTTAATCCTCCCTGTTGACTACTTATTTTGGTACGTGGAAGAAATTGTTGGCTATTTGGATGCCTACTTGATATTATTCGCATCTAAATGGTATACTCTTGCTATAAAAGAGGGACATAAGATGTGTACTATAGATTTGGGTTTATATGCTTGTTTGTCCTTAAATATAAGATGCCTCGTGTACGAGA
Organism: Allium cepa; assembly: GCA_030765085.1. NCBI lineage: Eukaryota > Viridiplantae > Streptophyta > Magnoliopsida > Asparagales > Amaryllidaceae > Allium > Allium cepa. The sequence continues at coordinate 556,879,357 of CM060935.1, forward strand.
TGTACATATATCTATGTTATTTTAGGATTTTTACGGACCTAGCCATGCAAAGGATGTGCTATTGAATTTTTCTGAAACAAAAGCTGCTTTGAAAGCCTATGGGTTAGGAGACGTTTTCCTTACTTTTGGAATTTCGAGGATGAAGTCCTTTTAAGGAAGGGAGAATGTAACGACCCATATTTTTAACAATACGATTTTTTTAATGTAAGCATGGTCCTCTTATGAGGTGAGCACTAATGATATGATTTCTAAATAAGTGGTTTAAATATTGAATTATTATTATTTGATGGTCCAAAAATATGATTTTTTTTGCATATGGCTGAAATAGGACTCGAGACCACTTCAGTTGATTTTTGATCGACATTGCAGATTCGAAGGAGTATAAATATTTCCATGTTTAGAAATCGGACGGTCTGATTTCCAAAATGATCTTATAATGCATGAAATTATTGTCTCAGAGCACTGCCTCGGATAGCGACAAAATTTATATCATTGCGACTGAAAAATATATGTCGATGCATGCTAAAGATTTTCGTTGCGATCAAACGCATTGTGTGATGGTACGAGCTTGAAATGCACGATGATTTATTTGAGAAAATTAAATAAATGAAATATGTATTAATATAAATAAACACCACCCTCTCTTTCATTTTCTCTGTTACATTATCATAAAAGAAAAACCGCCTCCTTCAGTAAATTCAATTGAGAGTTTTTGCCCAACAAATCACGAAACCATATCCATCGAACTCATATGGAAAAGAGCTTCGCATCGATGGTGGTGAGGTAGTGTGCAGTCATGATTAGCCGTGCTCGACAATTCGGGCCATGACTAGGGTTTAGGTATATCGGAGTTAGAAGATGAGATAGGTAAATCTGAGGGTGGCGTTGCGCTTTATGTGCGAAGAGGTTTAGATGGTGATGATTAGGGGGATACAACATTTTGAGGGGAAGTGCGACATTTTTGTTGTTGTAACATGGACAGCATGTCATGATCAAGGGGTAGGCGCCAAGGTTAGGGATTTTAGCGTGGGTCAAGCATTCGAAGAGGAGTGCGATGATGCGAATGGCATCCGATTTCGTGGAGTAGATTTCTGTATTACCATGAAGAGGTGCATACGATGGTGGGTTCCATATGCATGCATAGCATCGGGTTGGGAAGAAGGATTACTAAAGTGATTGATTAGTAATTAAGTTATTTAATAGTTCATTTTAATCATGATTCGTATTTAATTCATATCTTTTGCATTCGAGGTCCATTTTGAACGCGGTTTCTTGCATTCCACTCATGATGGAGAGCATTACGACTAAGCATTGGATTGGTTAACTTTTATTGAAGCGGGTAATATTTTCTCTCATAGTATGTTGATTGTTAGTATAGCAAAAAAATGATGTTTTGAAATGATTTATAACTTTAGAATGTGATTTTTAATATATTTAAACCTATATCTTATTTTAAAATAATTTAAAAGTGTTTTAAAATGGTTTTAAATCCAATATCACTCTTTTTCTTATTGAATTGCTAGATTTAGGATTTTTTTGATACGAATCCCTGTATTAGTTGTTATAGACGTGTTATATGTGTTGTATATATGCTACGATAGATGTATGCATGCTTGTTGGTTGCATGTATGCTTGTTTTGGACGAAAACACTAATTGATAGGCGATGTAGTATTAGGAAATATCCCGTAAGATAGAATTTCATGAATAGATTTTCATGCATACCACTCGATCTAAAGATGAAAGAGGATGGACTTGGGTATGTGCTTCGGACATCAGGATGGACGTCGGACGTTTTCATTTGGTTTGTTCCTGGCTTTTTTTGGTTATATAAATGACCAAAGTAGTCATTATCGACTATTTTGGAATGGTCGGTATCTACCACTACTGATGATGGCTGATTTGGTCAATTTTGACATGGAAGATGGATAGGCATCTAGGAGCATAATATGATTGTTCATTCGTTTGACATTTGATTTTGATGTTATGGCTCTTCGATGAGTGGTTTTGGCGGTGAAGCAAGGATGTGACACTTAGATGCAACGAGTTTGAAACTTGGTGATGATGACTCGTGAATCGTAGTGATGGCTTCAGTGATGGGATAGTTATACTTCAGTATGCAGAACATAGGGTTATGGGTCAGACTTAAGGAACTATTAGATGATGATTATGGAAAAAAATGATGATATTCTCTATTTAGTGATGATTGTCGTGAATCATCCCGACTTTGACAACTTCATACGTGAGTTGGAGATGTCTTAGAGACTAGTTCTAAGATGCACTTTGCTATTAATGATGTGTTCAAAGGGACTTAGATACTTGAAGATTCAGAGAGTACTAGTAAAGCAGGGGTACCATATATTAACTATTTGAGCCAAAACGGGCTCCGATCTCCATAAGGGGCGATTCAATCTCTATGAGGGGCAATTTTTAACCCTGGATCAGCCATGACGAGCGATCTAGCGTCCTGACCAACTAAGTGGCCTGGATTCGAGTACTAAGGAACCGGGACGTTGAGTAGTCCTTGACCATGACAGGTCATTTGAGTTATAACTTATCTGAAGCAATAAGTGAGTGATATGAGGGTGGATGATGGATGCTATGTTTTCTTTGGTTTTTTTATCACTCTATGGATGTTACATCATGTAGTTATCTTTGATGTAGATACCCAAACATGCATTAGTACTTTGACTTACCCATGATGACTATGATAGAGTAGCATATGTCCTATGTTATGTGCTAACTCTTTGGATGTAGGGACATGTCAGGTATGATTCTCCACACCGTTTGTGCCATATACTATATCAACTTTCTTAGTATTTCGATATTGTTTATCACTCACACCAGATTATTGTTTGACTTGAGGTTTTCTACTTTGCTTCTTATTACCTTGGGTACTCTAATGAGTAGACTAGATAATGGGCGTAAATAGCATATAGAGTTCCGTAGATGGACTTACATGAGGCGAGACTTTCTCATATTTATATTTTAGGCTTATTATTGCATATTCCACCATTTGAAATTATGGAGCCTTGGAAGTGTTTAACTTACTACTATTAGAGATGGTTTCTCGGTTGCGTTTATTTGTCAGTTGTATAAACTATATTACTATTTTGTATAACTGTATGAGCCTATGTACTTTAATTCTAAGGTTCATGTAGTTAAAACTGTCTTGCCTGTTTTATATCTATGATGATCATTATGTTTTATTCAATACGCTGTGAGATATATAATAGGTTCCGTGACTATATAATGTATTCTTTCTCATCTCTTCTATTGTTTTCTCTTCTTTTTCTCTTTGTTACTTTTTTCGTTCAATAGACTATCATCCTATATCGGTCGAATGCTCTAGCCCAACTATATAAGCATTGGAGTGTTATGGTGGTCGTCACAGCTTCGGACGTACTTATCCATGAAGGGAAAACATATCTTCGGTGGATGTAGGTGTTTATATTTTCTTCAAAGTAGGGTTCTCCATTTTTGTCATCCGACAAGCCCTTGCTATCGATGTTTCTGAATTGGATCCTATGCATTTGCTGGTGCAAGTCTTTCTTGTCTTCTCTTAACCATCCTTTAGGTGCCTCTGGAAGTGCTAGCCCCTGGTTGGAGATGGGGATCTTCGACGATGGTAAGGAGAGGTGGAACGAAGATGGTAGACCAATGTTGTGGATCTATTCCTATTCACTGAGGGTGGTTGGGACTGAAGTGCCTGTCTACTACGAGGTCTAGGCTAGGTACTTCCCTCTAGGACTGGGTGTCGATCGATGGTTCTTAGGATCCCAAACTCACCCACCATCGCTAGGACGGTCAAAATGTCGGTCCCTTCCCTTGATCTCTACCCAAAGGTGATCAAACATGGATAATCTTTCTATTAAGTGGGAATGAAAATCTTCTTAGACCTCCCGAGACATATCTGGTTAAAGTTCTTAGACGTTGCAGGCAAACCCTTGCTCGGGGCAGCATGCAAATCTCTATTATGGGTTGGGGTACCTCTAATGGAAGTTCCAATTACGATCCTCTTGCGGACATCATGTATTATGTAATATGTACTGGGTCCAAAAGGATGGACCAGGTTTGGTTAAATCGTTACTAGGACTATAGGGCCAAAGTACACAAATGTTTGAGCATCCAGTCTAGCTATAAGGTCATTCATGTCACGAGAGTTTACCTATACAGGTTAGGCCATTTGCTAAGCTACATTTCATTGCATGGCCTTGGAAAGGGGTAGACAGTGCAAGCCTCAGTGGTTCTGTTGGTGTTATGACTATTAGAGTTGTCAGTGTCGTTCTGATTGTGATTTTGCATAGTGTGAACGTGAATGGAGCTTGTAGATATGAAAAGTGAAGAAAAATAAGTGCATTTAGTCGAGGGCCCTTTTCCAACGTCAAAATGTTGATTAAGAATTTAGCCAGCCTCCGGATTATAGTTGAGAGTGGCTAGCAAAGGTTATTCACAAGTAACTTGATTTTAAAATGAAAAAAGGAGGAAGTCAAATGCATAGTAAGTAAAGATTCACAAGACTTAGAGTGGTTCGATCTAAGTAAATCTATGTCCAATAAGGAATTTCTTATTACTTTGTCTCTCTTTCAATAACTTGGATTATAAGCAACAATAATAAGAAAATAAATGCTTACAAGCTTGGGATGTTTAACCGTTGTAAAAATACATGTATGGCTGTAATTATAGATGTTGGAATTTGAATTGGATGGCCGAGATTGTGCTGTAAAAGTCAAAGAATTACTCTCGGCTGCTGAATTGGTTATTTGTTTGATATATAGGCCAGCAAGGATCCCAGTTTGATTTTATGGCTTCGACGATCGTGATGGAATCATGGTTTTAAATCTTCTATATATCGCCCGAGATCTCATTTTCACACTTAAACAAGACGAGACATCAAATCTCTTCCATATCTCCCTCGACACTCATCTCGTCCGAGATATTCAAATCTCACTCGAAATAGGGATCAAAATTTCAATCCGAGATCTCACCCGAAATTATACATTTTTCTTATTTTGCACAATATTTTTTATTTTCATTTTGATTCAAAAGAAATTACTCAATTCAATTATAATTTTCCAACTTCATGAACATATTCTTTACTTTTTATCTTAATGAGTCGTAGCGAAAGGTTTCACTTCTTTATTATGTTCAAATGAAAGGATATTATTCAATCATTACCAAATCAATTAAGATAATCAACCTACTACTCTTCTAAAAATATTCCTTTTTCCATCTAAATTAAGCATGTTACCATTTTTACTTTTACTAAGAAAGTTATAACCGTTAAACAAATTTTTGACACATCAATTTCAGACACATAAGTACATCAAGATATTCCCGAGATGCATTATAAGAACTGAGATGTCAATCCGAGATGTACATCCGATATGTACTCATCTCGTACGAGATCTCCCCCGATACGAGATAACTTGTGTAAAAATTCCGAGATGAAACGTGACAGAAATTCGATATTTAAAACCGTGGATGGAATCGAGTTGGTGGGCAGCAGGTAAATTGGATAAATTTCAAAACAGATTCCCTATTTAGATATTTATCAGGCTTTTGAAGTCAAAAATTTAATATTAGATTTGATCTCATATGCTTAAATAATAGCTGATTTTATTCAACTTTTCTAATTTGTTTAAATGTTTATTTGATCAAATTTGTATTTGGTACATTTGTAAGTATATCCAAATATAATCAAATGTATATAGTGCAAGTGCAACTTTTCATATTGTGTACATAGTTAATGTGTACATGCATAGGTGCTGAGATTTACACCGTAATTGACACATTCGTCTTTTATATATGCATTACTTATCCAAAGCGTTGTTTGCAAAGATATGCATGCATATATTTTGAAAAAAATGAGTGGGTCTCCCAAGGAGGAGAGCACTCATATAATATTATTCTACACTCAAAAGGAAGCTGCCAAAGCCGGACAAGTAGCAAAAACCCTTAATACAATACAAAATAGAAAAAACCAACTAAACCTAGGAGAAGTATTATAAAACAACATAATGACTAAACCCAGAACTAAAGGAAATAAAGTGAAGCACACCCATACTAAGCAAGCGGAATATATTATTCAATGAGTGATAGAAAAATACGATAACTAACCCACATATACCTCTCTATTGAGCAAAGAAAATAAGTCAGCAGAGTGAAGGCCAAACCATCTAGTAACGAAGGAAGGCCAACAAAGAAAACCTATCCTCACAATCAAGCATCCACAATCAGTTTAAGCTTCTAGGTCCATAACTTCCACTTATAAGTGAAAAACTCAACTAAGTATATGTAACAATCCAAATTCCAGTGGGTCTGGATTTTTTTGCAAAAATGCTAAAATCCAAGCCCATTGAAGCTCTAGTTGGTTTCTGATATCCTGCAAATAGGCAAAGACAAATATATCAGAGCTCAAATAAATATCTCACAGCGGAACTGACTAAAATATAATAATGAATAAATACTCACCAATGTAATAACATTTTCTAAACAAGTGTCACAAAGCTGGAAAGTCTCTACCAGCTTTCCAACCTTTAGGATGTTATGAGGAGGGGGTTAGAACTAAAGTTCTGGTGAACGGACAAATTATACACTTCTAAGCTTAATTCTACATATACCATTTTATTTCCATTTATTATTATATTAGGTTTATTGGGTTAATAATACTCTCGCCTCAGTGCGTGATTCATGCCCATCTACTCCCTAGTAGATTAAAACTTAATAACTGATATAAATATATAGCTATATGCCCTCGACCGCATCAGTCCTACCTATAGTACCTTCCGTATCCTCCTCGTAAAGGACTCCATCGTCTTGCTACTATGGCGTGCTGTGACTACATCTATAAAAGACTGCCTCATAAGGCCTACAATACAGATGTTCCATCGTCTACTACGAAAAAGTAAAACTGCATCAACATTAGTCTATACTAATGCTCGGACATCCATAATGTACCACCCAGTGCGTACCATAAGTAATATATGTAATCGTTCTGTCTACTTCCTGAATTCCACATAACAAGGTCCATCTTGTACGGAACTCAATCAGGGATTGTCTATTTTTGTAAAGGACTGCCGTGTTAGGCCTACAATATAGATATTCTATTTGGTCTATCTCTTTTCTTGTAGTGGCTATGACCCTGCGCAGCCACCCCTTAACTAATTGAAAGATCTCTAAAGAGCTAAGTGGATGTGCCCTACTGCAAACAATCTAAACATCCAATTGGCTGCGATGCCCATCCAATGTCTTGATGGTGAAAGAATCATTGGACTGTTGGTTTACCTCTAGCCTTTCTCGAACTTGCTTCATAGTTTTGATGCTGGCCCGATATACGTATGCGACTATTCTCGCCCACTAAAACTTACTTACAAGTACCAGGACATATGAATATCCTACTTCAAACAACAACCCCTTTTGACTGCCTATAATAGTCTTTCCATGCAAAAAGCAGTCAAGGCATACTATTTTGATGGAACACCTACAGATCTGGATTTGGGGGACTTCTCCGTTATACCTACTCGGAGGGCCATCCTAGAGTACCCTCACATCCCGTTGAAGTCTCGTACTCCTCTAGCCTAAAATATCTGAGTTGGACGTGCTCCTTCTGTCTTGAAATCTGCAATGAACGGCTTCGTTAGGCTCTTCATCCTTCGGGCTGCTTCAAATGCATTTGTCTTTTATCAGCTCTAAGTCTAATCTTTTATTTTGCATTTAGTTACTTTTCTTATTCTATTGGACACTTATTTACCTTAATTAGCATAATCTTGTCCCAACCTCACCTAACTATTGTGAGACCATCAGTTCCTGACTGAAAGGGAATGTTGTTGGTATGTGCCACCTCTATTACCTTGCTTATTAACTTAATTTAAGTCTTAAGTTTATTAAAATAAGCCTCTTATGTGCTTTCTACTTAATTATAACCTATGTTATAATTTTACTTGTAATTATCACTTTTATTTCCTTTTATTCTGTACGTTATAAATATAACTACAAGCGTCTCTTTTCTACTCTAGTCTGTCTTCTTTTATTATGATATTGAATTCTCTTTAATTCTCTTATATTATATGGCAATCTTTGCTTTGGGACTACGTCCAATTGTCACAAATTTACTTATCATAATAACTACTTTTCCTTTATTCTAATATCTGTGTAGTAGTTGCACATCTAGGTATATTTCTTTTAATTGCTTCTAGTCTTATCTAATAATTAACTTGATTTCTTATTTACTTCCTATAATTCTTCACTTTATTTTCTTATATTCTAGGAAGTGATTCTTTATATTTGGTTAGTTACAAAATCTGTGCATTTCCATGTTTTAATAATAAATAATGCTGTAAAAAATAATCCGTACCTACTGGATATTTCATTTATTATTTCTTTTACTTTTTGGATAGTGCAAAATACAGTAGTTTCTCTATTTTACACTAATTCCATTTTTCTTTCTTTTATTCTTGCAATTACGTTTATGGTTATCTTTTAAATAATAAATTATGGATAGGTATTCTCTTTTCTAAGCCAACCAACTTATTTATCACCTACTTCCCTATCAACTTATTAAATTTTTCCTTTTAATTTATTTTTCCCGGTTTTGGCATAATTTACTGCAAATTTCTATTTTTCTTTTTTTTCAGCATTTGTAATTTACATCTACTTTCTGTAAATCTAGTGTCCTTCTATTTTAGTTAGTATTAGCGAATTCTACTCTTTACTATTTTATTCGTGTAAAATGGAATAAAAAGGAGCTAACATTTACAGACTGACTTTCAACTTTTAAAATAAATGTAAATAACTGTAAATTTCTTTTTTTAAGCTTTTGCATTTCTCTAAATGTTAAGCCTAATGTTATTCATATTTAGTTTGACTACTATTTTCTATATAAATAATAATTACATATAATCTCTCTTATACAATTTACAACTAATTAACATAATTAATTGCTGAAACAAATAATGAATAGAATTATTTAATGGGAATCTAACGATAATATATCATAAATGTAAAAGATATATAATTAAATCCACTCACCTGGAAAGAAAACACTCCAAGTTCCCGATCCGACTTTTAACCCAGTTCTATTATCTATAGCCTTCTCTATTGCAATCCTTTTTGGATCCATAAATTGGGATTTATATGGATTTGTAAATCTGGATCTAATTAAAGAAAAATAAAATAAATAGACTAGAGAACTAGATCTGAGAACTTTACCTCATTCAGACGATTATATTTGAACATCTCTATTTTAGATCTATAATTTCTATCTCCAACTTGTAATTCAGAAGGCGTAAATCTAAAATAGCTAATTTCTAAATAATTGGGGGAGAAAGAAGAGTGACAAGGCTTCCGCACCTATGTAGAAAAATATGAATTTGAAGACTAGCTCTGCCTCTTTATTTATAGAGAAACAAAATAGTGTCTTCCGTCCACTTAAAACGATGCAAATCAGGCCGTTCAAAAGGGTGTAGAATGAGCACGCCTGATTTGTTTTTAAACATTTGTTTATTATAAATGTTTAATGTTGAAACCTTTCCTATTAATTCCAATTAGCTCTAATTAATTCTTTGATTAAATGCTTTATAACGCACGTCTATTTTGGATTTTAAAAGTGCCTTATTTGTTTTATTAAATGTTATTTATAAACGTTGGCTTTTTTTATGTTGCTTTTTTATTCTGATTAATCTCCATCAATTGCTTGATTAATTTCCCAATATAAAACTTGTCTATTTTGAATTTCACACGTGACCAATTAATGTAAATTAATTTTCTTTATGATGGAGATGTTATTTAATTACCTTTATGACGCGCGTTATTTCTGGAATTTCATACGCACATATATTTATTTATTACAAATATATTTGCATACATTTACATGTAAAATTATTTCTCGATACAAAACTTCGAACTTCCACAAATTTTTCGTACGAACACTGTTCGAGACATATTATATATGTAAATTGTTAAAAAAATCACCACGAACACAATGAAATAAGTTTCAAGGCCAAATTTTGATAATTTCAAAAATACTTATTTTCACTATTCATAATTATTTGATTATTTGATTATATAAAAATACAGGGTGTTACATTCTCCCACCCTTTAGGAAATTTCATCCCTGAAATTTGACAAGGGTAAAACTATATAAATCCTTGCATTAATTACATCTATTTTGTGTACATCCAATTATTCAACCATCTGTGCCATTCTGCAAAGTGCGATACATCATAAAATATATGCATATATAAGAATTTCTAAGCGGTACATTTTATATGAATGTTTTTTCTTTTAGAAATTTCTTTAAAACATGATGCATACATCCTAAATATGCTTGCAATTTCTATATGAATGCAATCTTTTGAAAACTCAAAACATTTTTCATCCAATTTTCCCCACACTCCTACTGAATAGGGGTGTAGTAAAAAAAATTCATCTAAATCCTACCATACAACTTTTAATATTTGAATTTCAGAAAAATCTAATTTTTCAAACTTAATTTCTTATGTCAAAAAGGATGTAGAAAATGGAAAAACTTCATGTTTCTCCGTTTTTACTTTTGCATACCTCTCTCTTTGTACATGGAACTTGTGCCGCTATCCTATAAAATCACTATTTTCTTTCCCAAGCACAATTTACATAAGAAAGATTTTTTTTTTCAAACTTTTTCCCGTGCTTAATTTATAGGAAAGATGTATTTTTCTTTTGCATTTCTCATTTATTTCTATTGACGTCTCTATTACTTTCTTTAGATCTTACTGTTTTCTTTTAGTTACCCTTTTTATCTACTTTTACTTTTTTTAATACAGCAATTAAATACCTATCATCTAGGGAAAGGAGGTCTAGGACCATGTCCACTCTAATGCAGAGAGGTTCTACTCTAGTAATTCAAATAACTCATATGCTGCTCCTACCACCTATTACTTGCTACTAACTACACTGCGTTACTCATGATGAGTAAGATCTGCTCATCTCTTCTATTCCATGCTCAAAAGGAATAACCAAGTCTCATTTACTGCAATGGATAAGGGTTTCAATCTATGCGGTCTCTATCTAAAAAGACAACTAAGCATGGGAAAATTTTCTCTTTATCTTTCAATTTTCCCCAACCAAGGTCTACATTTCCCAACCATATGTGTCTTACCATCTTACTAATACCACATCACTATTAATATATAGTCTACACACATGATGCAACATTCCTAGGTTTTCACTAGTGTCCTATACACCTTATGGAAACTTTTATTAGTACTACTCGGAGTAATTACTACCATAGTCTTACACTTTTCCTGTTACACCTAGGAAATTATTCCTGTCTACTCCATATTTAAAAGTTTGGTTGGTTTAGTATTTATCATTTTACTTCAAAAATTAAAGCTTTTAAATTTCTAAAACATTAAATCCCAAAATTCTTTCCTTTGAAAGTGTTATTTTGAAGTTTTCTGTTAAATTCTAAGGTACTTGGTTACTTAAAATTTTATCTTTTCAAAAACTTATTTGCTTTTTCACCAGACCAATTTTCTTTAAAACTTGTCTTGCTTGTTCTTAAAACATTTTTCTTTTTTTCTGGACTTCAAAACAAATCATCTCACATGTTTTCAAAATATCTTCTTTTCATAGATTTTCAAATTTACTAAAATTGGATTAGATAAGAATAATTATTTTATCAAAAATCCCTTAACTTTTCTACTCTCCCAATTACTTAACCTCGGAGGAGTTTTTTTTCAAAAACCCAATATTTACTTCCTTAAATATATTAACAATTATATTTTTTGACTTTTCAATTCCAAAAGTTTCATTTTATTGGGCTAGACATAAAGTGGATTTTCTTCTTACTAAGACCTCTTATTCCTTCCAAAATAAAAACACTCTCCCCATTATTCATAGGGAACTTTCCTACTTCCTATAACATACAGATACCAATCTTCTCGCAAACATGGCTTATTTGTATCTTATAAATTGGTAATAACATAGGGTTCAACATACTTGGGTCATCCCAAACCCAACTAGCAAACTATGCATAAATATACTACTAAAAACTATCCATATGTTAAAATCTATAATTGGGGACTATTTGGATTTTGGTACATAATATATTTATATTTTATTCAAAAATACAAATACGTTCACTCACTATCTACGTAGAAATCTTAAACCTAGGCTCTGATATCAAATGTGACAACCCGAATTACAGTGGGTCCGGATTTTTTTGCAAAAATGCTAAAATCCAAGCCCAATGAAGCCCGAGTTGGGTTACTGATATCCTGGGAATAAGCAAAGAAAATCTATCAAAGCTCGGATAAATATATCACAGTGAAACTGACAAAAATATAATAGTAGGTAAATACTCACCAATATAATAACACTTTCTAAAAAAGTGTCACAAAGCTAGAAAGTCTCTGCCATCTTCCTAACCTGTAGGATGTTATGAGGAGGGAGACAGAACTAAAGTTTTGGTGAATGGACAAATTATACACTTCTAAGCTTAATTCTACATATACCGCTTTATTTCCATTTATTGTTATATTAGGTTTATAAGGTTTATAATACTCTCATCTCAGTGCGTGGATCGTTCCCATCTACTCCCTAGTAGATTAAAACCAAATAACTGATATATATATATATATATATATAGCTATATGCCTCTTGACCGCATCGGTCCTAGATACTACCCATAGTACCTTCCATATCCTCCTTGTAAAGGACTACATTGTCTTGCTGCTATGGCGTTCTGTATAAAGGACTGCGTCATAAGGTCTACAGTACAGATGTTCCGTCGTCTACTATGAAAACGTAAAACTGCGTCTGCACTAGTCTATACTAATGCTCGGACATCTACAACGTACCACCCAGTGCGTACCTTGAGGATTATACGTAATCTTTATGTCTACTCCCTGAATCCCCCTTAACAAGGTCTATACTGTATGGAACTCAGTCGAGGACTTTCTATTTCTATAAAGGACTGCCCTGTAACACCTCCAATATAGATATTCTATTTGGTACGTCTCTTTTCTTATCGTGGCTATGGCTCTACGCAGCCACCCCTCAACTAATCGAAGACCTCTAAAGAGCTAAGTGGTCGTGCCCTACTGCAAACAATCTAAATATCCAATTGGTTGTGCCCCCATCCAGTGTCTCGATAATGAATGAATCATTGGACTTTTGGTTTAATTATAGTCTTTCCCGAACTCACTTCTTGGTTTTGCTGTTGGCCCGATATCCGCATGCGACTATCCTTTTGGGTCCTACCCACTAAAACTTACTTGCAAGCACTAGGATATATGAATATCCTACTCCAAACATCAACCCCTTTTGACTGCCTACAATGGTCCTGTCATGCAAAAAGCAGTCGAGGCAAACTCTTTTGATGGAACACTTATAGACCTACCTCCGGGGGACTGCTCCGTTATGCATACCCCAAAGGGCCTATCTGGAGTACCCTCATGCCCCGTTGAAGTTTCGTACTTCCTCTAGCCTAAAATACTAAGTTGGACGTGCTCCTTCTATGCAAAAATCTATGATGAACTGGTTCGTTAGGCTCCTCATATTTGGTCCTTAATTGGCATAATCTTGTCCCAGCCTCACCTGACTATTGTGAGACCATTAGTTCCTGACTAATAGGGATTGTCGTTGGTATGGGCTACTTATATTGTCTTTCTTATTAACTTAATTTAAGTCTTAAGTTTATTAAAATAAGCCTTTTCTGTCCTTTCTACTTAATTATAACCTATGTCATAATTTTACTTATAATTGTCACTTTTATTTTCTTTTATAATGTGTACGTTATAAATATAATTACAAGCATCTCTTTTCTTTTATAGTCTGTCTACTTTTACTATCATACTGAATTCTCTTTAATTCTCTTATATTATATCAAAATCTTGGCTTTGGGACTACGTTCGATTGTCATAAATTTACTTATCACAATAACTGCTTTGCCTTTATTCTTTTATCTGCACAGTAATTTCACATCTAGGTATATTTCTTTTAATTGCTTCTAGTCTTGTCTAATAATTAACTTGACTTCTTCTTTACTTCCTGCAATTCTTCTCTTTATTTTTTTTATATTCTAGGAACTAGTTCAATTCTATTTGGTTGGTTACAAAAACTATGCATTTCCATGTTTTAATCCTAAACAATGCTATAAATAATAATCCGTAACTGCAGGATATTTCTTTTGGTATTTCTTTTATAGTGCAAAATACAATAGTTTCTCTATTTTACACTAATTCCCTTTTTCTTTCTTTTATTCTTGCAGTTACGTTTATCGTTATCTTTTAAATATTAAACTATGGATATGTATTCTCTTTTCTAAGCCAACCAACTAATCTGTCACTTACTTCCCTATCAAGTTATTAAATTTTCCCTTTTAATTTATTTTTCTCCATTTTGGCATAATTTACAGCAATTTCTGTTTTTCTCTTTTTATTTCAGCTTTTCTTATTTACATCTAATTTCCATAAATCTAGTGTTCTTCTATTTTAATCCGTATTTGCAAATATTTTATTCCTGTAAAAAGGACTAAAAAAAGCTAACATTTACAGGCTAAATTTCAACTTTTTAAAATAGATGTAAATAACTATAAATTTCTTATTTTTTTTAGGCTTTTGCCTTTCTCTAATTGTCGAGCCTAATGTTATTCGTACTTAATTTGATTGCTATTTTCGTATAAATATAATTACATATAAGCTCTCTTATATAATTTACGGTCTCACCATAACTAGTTAACAGAATTAATTACTAAAATAAATGCTGAATAAAATTATTCAACGGGAATCTAACGATAACATATCATAAACGTAAAAGATATATAATTAAATCCACACACTTGGAAAGAAAACACTCTAAGTTCTAGATCTAATTTTTAACCCAGTTCTATTATCCATAGTCTTCCCTATTGCAACCCTATTTGGATCCATAAATTGGGATTTATATGGATTTAGAAATCCGGATTTAATTGAAGAAAAATAAAATAAATAACTAGAGAACCAGATCTGAGAACTTTACCTCATTCGGATGACTATTTTGGATTTTAAACGTGCCTTATTTGTTTTATTAAACGTTATTTATATACGTTAGCTTTTTTTATGCTGTTTTTTTTATTCTAATTAATCACCATCAATTGCTTGATTAATTTCCCAATATAAAACTTGTTTATTTTGAATTTTACATGTGACTAATTAATGTCAATTAATTTCCTTTATGATGACAATGTTAATTAATTACCTTTACGAAGCACGTCTATTTTAAAATTCAAATGCACATTATTTTTGGAATTTCATACGCACATACATTTATTTATTAAAAATATATTTACGTACATTTACATGTATAATTATTTCTCGATACAAAACTTCGAACGTCAATAACTTTTTCATACGAACTCTATGCGAGACATATTATACATGTAAATTGGTCAGAAAGTCGCCATGAACACAATGGAATAAGTTTTAAGGCCAAATTCTGACAATTTCAAAAATGCTTATTTTCACTGCTCATAATTATTTGATTATTTAATTACACAAAAATACGAGGTGTTACATTATAAGCATAGCGCACACATATGTATATGTATTAAAATTATATACATATCTGTTTAGGGGGATAAAAGACAATAACGCTAGATATAACAGATTCAATTATCAACCATGAGCAATCTGTTCGAAGAGTTAGCTTTGTTAAAAGTTTGTACTTTGTCGTCATTTACGACCATTATATCCCTTTATTGAAGTGTAACACTCCTAATTTTTGTTTATCATTATTTCGAGAATTTAATTAGATAAACTAAATAATATAATGTGATATGATATGATAGGGAGAATGAGATTTGTTAATTAATTAGGTTGTGCTTTAGGTTATCAATTACAAAGATTGCTGTAAACATAGAATAGAATAGAATTAATGAGAGGGGCATAATGGAGAAAACTCCTTATTTCATTCCCTAAGCCCTTCCCCTCTCATTCATTCTTATTTTCAAAAATAAAATCTAAAACAAGACTAGCCATAACCTAGAGAAAGAGAAGAGGAAAAGCTAAGGAATTCAAAGGGAAAATCTTAAGGAAACTAATCAACATCAAATCTCAATATCTCTTATCCAATCTTAGATGAATAATAGTATCCATCACATTTGTTTATGTTTGTTTTCGGATCTTTTTTTTTTGATTTCCGAATCTATTGTGATAGTATGTCATGCTTGGTTTGAGATTATCATTATTGGATTGAATGATGAATTATTAAAATTTCATGGAAATTATTTTAATAGGTTTTAAAGGTAAAAACCTAATTTTTATCTTCAACTGACTTGAAATATAAATATGTTGTGTAAAACATTATTTTGGAGATGGTTTTCAATTTCATAATTTTTCAAGATTTTATGAATATTTTGTTAATTTCCTAAAGGGAAATAGGAGTTTATTTTGGGTTTTTAACTTGTAAAAATAATTAAATTAATGTTTTGGTAAAATTTTATATATGAAAGAAGAGAGAAATTCATTTTTTTTGTGATTTATTAGGAATTTTCACAAATGGTTATGATTTCCTATGAATTTACTATTCTAAAAAAGTGTTTAATTAATGTAAGTAAAATATATTAATTGGAAGGGTTTGTAAAGATATTTGAGATGATAGAATGAGATCTACCAGCAATTTATGAAAAGAAAAATGAAAAGTAATTTTATTATCCAATGAAAATTTGACATGGAGGCAAGAGTTGGCAGAAAGTTAACCTTAAAAGGAAATAAGTCGGTTTTTAAATTATTTACAGATATGCCATTGGCATATATATTTAGAGTTTCGACGCCCCCATTTTGATACTTGTAGAGCCGATATATATGATAGCTAGTCGATAACTATATAATGTATCTGCTATCTTAGGGGTTCGATACCTTGTGTTTTCAAAACGCGAAATCAAATGTTTTCATGAGGCTTGACAACCCTATGGTTTAGGGAATATGTATCTTCTTCATTGTTAAAAATCGACTTCTTCAAGTTTCATGAACTTGTCATGCTCAAGCAAAGCGAGCCAATAACCTAAAGTGTTTTAGAGGCTCGGTACCTTAAATATTTTAAGAACTGGACACCCCATGTATTATAGAAACTGGATATCTTCAGTATAGATATGTGATAACTATATTTCAGTGGCTTGATGGCAGGATGTTTTACTCGATACTATGTTTTAGAGTATCGATAACCTTATGTTTTATAAATCTAGTAGCCACGTTTATAGGCTCAATAGCCTTGTGTTTCGCAAGTCAAATAGCTATATTTACAGGCTCGACGGCCTTATGTTTTACAAATTAAATTGCTATGTTTGTAGGCTCGATAGAAATTTTAACATCCTTAATTTTGAGGCCTTAAACTATCCTCTACAGATATTGTAGTTAGCTATAGTATTAGTTTTCATGATAAAATGTAGTAATGTTAATGGTATCCATAATATTAGAAACATAAGAATATTAAATATTTCAAACATAATTTCAAAACAACTTTTCTTATTACATTTCAAATCAGCATTTCATATCCAGTAAATGATCCCATAACGTTTTCCAAGTTCAGAGAAGTATAATTATTGCAAAATAGCCTAGATTGACATATGAAGATGCTCCTTTGGACGATCAGAGTCACTAAATAGACAGCTATAACATCTGCCATTACATACAACATTCATTTACAACAGAACAAATAAATAGATAATCTCCTACATAGCTAATCATTGCCTTCTGCATGTCTTTGGAAGGTTTATTCGTCAAAACCTACTAAACCTGAAAAATTTAACTCTCAACTTACTCAAAGTAAATTTTGAGCACCCAAGAGTTTAAGGGGAAAAAATAAACTTCGAGCCAGGCAAAAAGCTCATGTGAATAATATATGACATCTCAGTTTATTGATATTAAATAAGACCACACTACCTAGCAAAATGTATATTTTCCACACTAATATCCTTTAAAAGCCTATATTTTGCAATTAAAATCATGAAACCAAACTGGTTATAACAAATAATATAACAATAACATGTATGTATACAAAATAGGTAATCAGTTGACTATTTGTCCCAATATCATAGTTTTATCTGGTCGACTATAAACTTACGGCTGACTCGAGCCTACCAGACATAATAAATGTTCTAACTTTCCATTGGACGAAAACTAGATGGTCTGTCCTTAACTTACTACTTCAAGGGTCAACTGATCCTAATGGTTTTATGGGCTCACTAATAACCTATCTCTACTTTGTGTATTCTTTTCTATGTGTAACCTTCTTTTAGTCAAACACATGACAAAGCCCTACACACTAGAATTTTGGATACATATTAGCTAGGGACTACTAGCTAAAGTATAGGGCACGATTCAACACCAGTCCCATCTGGTTATCTAATCTCTAACTCATTCACTTAGTAAAATTCTAGGTTAACTACCTAATCCATATTTCCTTGAAGTTAAAATCTTTATAAATGATTTAACCCTTGAAATCATACTTAAAACAATGAAAACATTAGTCCTTTAATTTACTCAAAATACTTTTTCCATGGTATACGATTTATAAAAAGTGTTGATAAAACTTGAAATCATTAAGGTTTTTGACCTTCTCAAAATTTAGGCTAGAAGGCAATAACTATGTAAAACCTTTGTAACTGTAAAATTCGACGACATCATCATCATTAAAGATCTTTTCCCATTCCAAAGCATGTCGAGGTCTTTTATTTGGAAATATATGGGAATGATATCAAAGTTACTACTTCATAAGTTATAGCATTAAACTCTAAAAATTGAACTTCGGTGACTCTCGAAAACATTGACATCAATGCCTCATTGAGGATATAAATAAATTAGAATAGGTGCGGCTTCGGTAACAAACATATCGACGTTGCTAAAAGTATTATTGGTTAAGCTCGTTGACTAGTTAAAAACCAAAAGTTAAAAAGTGGCATATATTAGGATCGATGACAAGTTTAAAAGCAGTATAGATTAGGCTCGATTACAAGTTAACAGGTGGCATAGATTTGGCTCGATGATAAGTCAAAAAGTGGCATAGATTAGGCTTGATGTCAAGTAAAAACTAAAAGGGCTAAGCTCTACAACACTTAGGTCTACGAGGCAAAAACTCGGAGTTGTTAATAAAACAGATCGATATCAAATTATAAAACTTGGCGATCCTGTAAAACATAAGCGGCTGTATGCCTCTTTGTATAAAATCCATCATGTGTAAACATCGACATGACCATTTCAAATCCTATCTCTTTATCTTCATTACTCCGACCTCGTTGAGGTTCAAACCAAATCTACCTCGTGCCAAACTCGTTGACATCATGTGACATTGTTTTGTTCCACATTGACGACACTGGGATGTAGTGAGACATGGCTCAACATAGTCAATATCGACATGGTAAAGTTGTAATTAACTTAAAAACTGCCCAATTACTATAAAAAGATATTACTTTTCACCAACCCTCTATAATTTGCCAAAAACTTATTAGCTATCAAAACTTTATCGCATTCATTACTACAAAAAACTATCGCATGCCATAATTTACTATGCTAATATTTTTACAATTTAACATATTGTAACGACCCGTAATTCGATCCGTTTAATTAAATATATTTAAAGTATTTTAACTATTCAAATGTAGATTATATTTCATAAGTAATCAAGTTTTAAGTGATGAGTAATGATAATAAACTTATTATTGGAAACTTAATGAATATATGACATCATTAGGGATGCCCTTATATTTAATAATTGATTTACGAATTTAAATTGAGATTTAATGATCTAATATTATTATAATTTTTAAAATAATAGTTTGTGAAAATTAATGATTCATTTTAAATAGTTATAAAGTGGTAATAAATAATTTGTAGCAGTTTTACAAAGATGTATAATCAGTTTGAAAATATAAGAAAATTGCTATCGCTTTAGCTGTACAATAGCAAATTTTGTAAATAATTGTTAATATTAATTTATATGATTTTATAATTAAAATGAGATCACTTTTATTAATTAAAAATGATTATAAATTTATTTTCAAACTTTGTCTACAAATATATGTATATTAATTTATAAGTGAAAATATGATCGGTAATCGGTTTTCCAATTTTCAATGGTTAAACAAACGAACATCGTTTCACGTTGTAGCAACGTTAAAAATGAAACTAGCACATATTTATATGCATGTATACATATCACTTACTCATATATGCATACATATAGCATGTATACAAATAAGTGTGTGTGTGTGTGTGTGTGTATACATATGTTAAAAATATATGAGATATTTTAGTTTTCTTCATACTTAAGCAAACATAAGTCATCCTTCTTACACATAAGTACATGCATCATGAGACCACATGGGAAGGGGATGTTGGTCGAAGTGATGGTAATGATGGAGGAGGAAGTGGAGCAAGTACAAGGGAAGGCGGTGTTGTTAATGTGATGCGTTGTTTCATGCAAAATATCATGATATTTTGAAGGCTAACTTTCACCTATAAATACATGCACACATCCTCTTCATAACCCACACTACTACTTCTTATTCTTCTTCGTATGAAGCTCTCTAATGGCTTCTTCATATAAAGAAAACTTTAATAAATAGAAATACAAGTAAATACTATAGAAAACTCCCCTCCAAAATTAGTGCAAACACCTCCCGTAACCTCTCATAGCTCAACGCCACCCCATCTCCACCTCAAAGACGAGAGTACCATCACCTAAGGAGCATGACCACCACTCCTAGGCCTAGGCCGAGCACATATACAAAGAAGGAAGGAGTTCGAATTATCTCCAGAGCAAGAAAAGGACGAAGAAGTGCCGCCATAATCAAAAGAGAAGTTTACGAAGAAGTTTGGTAGAGTGAAACTAATCGTGAGTACTCAACATTTAAATTTACTAATTAATATCTCGAGTTTAATGATATGAAAGTTTAATATATTGGATGATTAAATGTTTGATTACTTGGATAATTATATGGTTGATTAGATGATCGTTAAGATGGTTGATAACTTGGTTGATGAATGATGAAAAGAAAACCATAATTGAAATGGTTAAGTAATTAACCATAGTTATTTCATGAAACATAAATCCATATGGATGTGTATATGAAGTTATTTAGCCTCTTAATGGTCTTAAGAACATAAGAAGGTTGAAAGTGAATATTATAATAATATAATATTATGAAATGATTTAAAGGTAAAGAAAAAGACTTAATATGGAAAATATTGGTTTAAATGTTTGAAAAAGATTTATAAATGTTTTATAAACATATGAGAGTGTTTTGGTGAAGTTTGAAAGGTAATTGAAAATTTAGTTAAAAATAGGCGTGTCGCAAAATGGTAGTTTGCGATTTCGCACCATATAAGTCAAACGAGCATATTAAATGGAATTTAGCTTAATATTCTTTGAGATAAGAATTTTCTAAACTATTATATCTATAGTTTTCAAACAAAGAAATAAAATCGAGATTTTGATAAGTATATTTTGAAATATGAGAAAAATAAGTTTTTGGAAAAATCGCGGTTTTGCAGTTCGGAATCATTAAATGGATTTCTTTGAAAATAATATTTTAAAACTGTTAAAATTATTAAATAAATTCTAATAATTCGTTAAAATGTTTTAAAAGTGATTTTATTTTTAAAAATGAATTTCTAAATGATAGAAAGGTCATTTTGATCAATATAGCTTAAAATGCACTTTTCGCAGCACTTTTTCGCAACACTTTTCTATAACTTTTGAAATATAGTTTAAACACAAACAATCTTTTCCAAGTCTTTTGAAAATGTTTTCAAATGATTAATAAAGTGTTTTAAAGGATTTATGGAATTGTTAAATATTAAATGATTTAGAGTCAATCAAATAACTTGACCGCTTTATGGGTGTCAGAGAGATAGTTACTAAGCTTGAGTTTGGAAAACCAGTTTCCTACTCTCCTGGGCTATCCAAACTGGCCCTACTGAAGGGATAGTAAATTTGATTTACTCAGATCGAAATTTTATAAAGTATAAAAGATATAATTTTCCAAATTTAAATAACTAGAATGGCATAAAATTGATTTGGAAATGTTTTCCTAAATTAAAGGTGAATCGATTTAAAATTATTCCAAGATTAAAAAGGTTTTAAAATTTACCAAATGATTTTACAAACGAGTCTTAATGATTCCCAATATTGTCAAGAAGATAAAGGAATAATTTAATGGATGTATCTATAAGAGCTTTTATGAATGAATAAAAAGATGAATTAAATTGAATGTTGATTGATAGTCACATATTAACTTAACATCTTTTTTATCGATGATTGGTTCGAGGGAATCAGGGTTCGATTTAGGAATTCTTATTCAAAAACCACTTCGAACCAATGTATATGTTCGAAGGTGAATACATGTTGAAGATGATGATTATTGGAATTCTCGTTGTATTAAGGACCAGTTCATAGCAGAAGGACTACTTGTTGGCATTCTCTTAGTCGCTCACAGTATAGAGACATTTATTATAGCAGTGGTCTTTTCAAGTTTTGAAATCTTCGAATTGCAAGGACTACTCGCTACTAATGATAGTAGGAAGAGTGCCTTCGATTTCATTTAGTCCCAGAAAGAACTTGTATGGACGAGTGTCTGACATTGCATTTTTAAAATCACTACGTTGACTTTTACAAACGTATATCTGCTTGGTGGTGGAGAAGGCAACTTCTCTTAGCTTAACACCCTTGTTAGAGACTACAAGCTCAGAGGTTGTATGTTCATGGAAGTCAATAGTAATTAAAAGAAGGACAGTGTGGCATTCTAAGTGGAATGTGCTTTGTGGAAGAATAAAGCATGGCTTTGTGAATAGAAAAGCATAGCTTTGTTAAAATTGAGCGTAGCCTTACGAACCCGGAGAAGATATGAATAATTATATGGTCCGCATGACATATGTTTCAGGCTTTCGGTTGTATGAGTATGGAGGAGTACAGTGGAATCTGGATCCTTAAGGGATTTATTTTGATATAGTGGCTTGCTTGTGAAAAGCGATAAGGCTACCAGATATTGGTACTATAGCAGGTGCAGTTCCAAGGGACTTGCTTGAGAAAAGTGATAAAGGCACCGAGGGAACTTTGTTGCTATATGTGGATTGAAGGAAAATACCACTAGTTCCATATCATGTTGAAAATCAAATTTCAATACGAGCTTTATGGTTTTGATTGCATTCCTAAAATAGCCATAATGCATTTCAAATATTTCAACTACCCCTTTGATATCATATATTCCGTCTAGGTATATTCCTTTGACTCCGTTCAGATATATTACCACAAACTTAGTCCTGGTATTGATACTTTTTTTTGTACATATTTACTTGAAAAATATTTGCGAAACCCATGTCATTAAAGATAATATAAAAGTGTTTTCAGTATAAAGTATTTTGATTATCGTAAGATAAAAAATTGTCCTATGTGTGGACATGGCCTTATCAGATACCCTTCTTTTCGAATGTTCTGATTTACATCAGCATAATCTGTACATTTAAAATTTCGAGTATCTCACACTGGTTTATCATGCCTGATCCGAATATTTCTAATACTCAGGTCAGATCCGAGTAATTTTAGGTTTAGTTAAAGATGCTTGGAGTTTTCAGAGGAGAGTTGGAGATCTTCATCTGTGTATGAATGTATTCTATTATCCGCTGCATCTGTTACATTTGTTTTTATTTTTCAGCATTTGTAAGGGCAGAGGATTTATAACAGGCTGAATCTAGGTTAGACTCTGATATTGTATTCAAAATTTTCCACTATAAAGATTATTGTTGAAATAATATATGTTATTCCATTAGTGCGAGATCATGTTCTATCTTTATTTTCTTTTTCCCTAACAATCAAGCTTTCCGACAATTGGATTTGCGGCACGTGAATATCGAAGTTGTATTAGTGTCAATTTTCAAGGGTCAAAAATCCTCATTCGATACATTTGGTAGCAGAGCTTAGGTTGAGCGAACGCCTAGGCTTTGGCGGGGTAAAACTCATTATAGATAGGGTTAGTAATACCTTGAATTGAGTGACTCACTAGAGATAGGGTTAGAAACACCTTAGAATGAGTTCGAGAGTATTATATATATGAGCACGTATTTGTTATTTGATATTAAAATGTTTTATGGTGATTAATTTATCGAATGTTTTACGAATTCTTATCCATTCATGAAGTGCTCCATATAATTGATGGGGATTCCTAAATACTTAAACAAGGTGAATCGACACACCATTTTAAAAGAAGTACATTTTGTAGCAGGGGATCACGGTGTTGTCCTCGGTGATATTTTTCTAGAGAGGCACCGTAACGGGCGGTACCCCAGTTGCCCAGTCATTGTATGAAATCTGATTTCCAATAAGTGTCGTACATTTTTTATTGTGCCAAAATATGTTGGAGCATGAGATGCAAGCATTCCAGCTATGTATAATTGATTTGGAAAACCCTAGACATTATTATAATATCACTGGATTTCCTATCAAAGTGTTTGGGTTATCGTAATGGGAAAAACCATCCGTATTTATGTGCGGCGTGGTCTTACAAGATACCCTTGTTTTCAATCTAAAATAATTTAGCCGTTTACTCAAACCAGACCCATGTCTGACCCAGAGTTTATTTTCTGTTTTTCCTAAAATTTGGGGTACTCAAATTTTTATGAGTAGCCAAGTGATCCAGATTTGCTCTCGACATATTTTGGAGAAGGGGTTGGAGCAGGTGGCTTCAACGTATCTAGCTATTATCTATTTTCCGCTGTATTGGTATCCGTGTCTGTATTTTGGACTTGTAATGAATGGGCAGGTCATTACGACCGTTTGAATATGATGTCTGTATAATTATGACTCTGATGGATTGTATTAGCGACTATGTGATATAAGTTATGTAAAATATATTATCTGTTCCGCTGTGAGATGCTATGATTTGTTTAGTTCTTTCTATCTATTTTCTATTCTTCCTATTTCTTTCTATATTAAAACTCGTCTTTCGAAGTGAGAAAGGTGGGTTGTCACACTAGGTTAAGCTTATCTATCAAACAATGAGATATGAAAAAATGCGATGTACCAGTATTAAATAGAACTCTAACAGGTATACCATCAATCAAAAGCCTGCCTCCCATCACGGCTTTTCCTTTCTCCTCGCTGTTGTCTCATGGAGCCGGTTCCAATGCAAACACCTTGCCCTTCTCAGCTTTAGTTGGATTCTTGCACATGTTCTTATAATGACTGATCTTATCGTAGTTAAAGCACTTGATGTTCTTCCTTCCAATCACCTTCTTTTCATCTCCAGAACGACATTCATTCATGAAATGTCCATTCTTATCACACTTGTAACACGCAACCTAAGATTTTCCCCTCTTAGCAGCTATATTCTGCTGAGCTCACTTCTTATGAAAGAATTTCCTCTTCTGATTCTACCCACCTTGAGCCTCCATTGTTTTTTTACTATTAAAGAAAGCAAGCATCTCTTCGATTCTTAAAGCCATCTCTACCACCACATCACATGGATCCTTGAGAGGGGGAAAAGTTTCCCTAGCAAGTTCAGGTCTCAATCCATGAATAAATTTCCCATTCCTCTTCATTATTATATCCATGGTATCATACCCATACAGGGACAATTCCTCAAACTTTGTAGCATACTCCAGCGCAATCATGTCTCCCTACATGAAATCAAAAAACTTCCTCAATAGGGTAGACTTAGCGATCTTCGACATAAATCTTTCCTCGAACCTTCTCTTGAATTCTGCCCAAGTCAATGTTTCCTCTGCCGCTCCAATAGTTACACTGTTCCACCAGTACAATACAATGCAGTTGTCTGGGTGCTAACCTCCTCTTGTGCTCATCATTCAATCCAAGATCAACGAAGATCCTCTCGTAGTGAAGCAACCTATTCTCTACTTTAACTGCATCCTTAGTTCCAATCAATGGTTTTCCTCCAAGCCTTGCATGGTCTCTGCTTAGCATAACACAGTTGTTGACTACTGGAGCTTCCTTATTCACTCCTTCAGCATTTCCTCCTACTAATTCAATAGCTACCCCTGTTGGCATCATGTTGATAAAGAACTGACATATAGCTCCTATATCCACCTGTGGTGTTCCATCATCTGCATTTGCAGCTGTTTACCGACCCTGGTTTCTTCTAGTATTGGGCCTAGCATTTCCATTAGTTGTGGTGCTTTCTCCACCTAGATTCACTCTTCTGTTTCTTGCCTACATATCTTACTTTCCTATAGTCTACATCGAACCTTAGTAAGACATAGAAGAATAATCTAAGAGAGATGGGTGAATGGCGATAAACAAATACAAGTACTTGACTATAGCATTATCTCATACCTCAATCTTATTCTTTGACTTATTTGGATTATGTTTTAAAACCACTTCTTAAGTTCAAATTTCCTTTTTTTACATAAACATATGCTCCGATACCAAGTTGTAACATCCTTTATTTTGGGGTTTGAAACTAACTTCTACAGATGTTGCAGTCATCTAGAGTATTAACTTCCAGTGAATAAATATGGTGATGTTAATCGTATCCATAATATCAGAAGCATAAGAATATGAAATATTTCAAACACAATTTCAAAAAAAAATT
Source organism: Allium cepa (assembly GCA_030765085.1). NCBI lineage: Eukaryota > Viridiplantae > Streptophyta > Magnoliopsida > Asparagales > Amaryllidaceae > Allium > Allium cepa. Next base: position 556,905,915 of record CM060935.1, read on the forward strand.
TCTCATTACATTTCATATTCAATACATAATCCAATATCATTTCCCAGGTTTAGATAAATATAATTATTACAAAATACGCTAAGAACGACATATGAAGATGCCCCTTGGGTGATCAAAGTTAATAAATAGACAGCTATAACATCTGCCAATGCATTCGATATTCAATCACGGCAAAATAGATAATCTCCTAGATAGCTAATCTTTGCCTCCTGCACTTCTTCGATAGCTTTATTTGCCAAAACCTACTAAACCTGAAGACCTTAACTCTCAACCTTCTTATATTAAATTTTGAGCATCCAAAAGTTTAAGGGGAAAATATAAACTTCGAGTCAGACAAAAAGCCCAATGTGAATAGTAATATGACATCCCAGTTTGTTGATATTAAGTGAGATAACGCCGCCTAGTGGAACAGGTAATCCCCTCACTAATATTCTTTAAAATCTTATCTTTTGCAATTAAAACCCGACAACCAAACTGGTTATAACAACCAGTATAACAATAAATGTATGCATGCAAAATAGGTAACCAGTGGACTATCTATCCCCGCATTATAGTTTTATCAAGTTAACTATAAAGCTATGCCTGACTCGGGCCTATCAGACATAATAAATGTTCTTAGTTATTGTTAGAGGAAAAGTGGACGGTCTTCTATAACTTACTACTTCTAGGGTCAACTATTCCTAATGGTTTTGTGAGCTCACCAATAATCTATCTCTACTCTATGTATTCCTTTCTATGTGTAACCTTCTTTTAGTCTTACCCATGAAAAGCCCTACATACTGGAAATTTGGACTTATATTAGCCAGGGACCATTAGCTAAAGCATAGGGCGTGACACCACACCAGTCTTATTTGGCTTTCTAGTCTCTGAGTCATTCTCTTAGTAAAATTCTAGGTTAACTACCATATCCATATTTCCTTGAAAACAATATTTTGTAAATGATACAACCCTTGAAATCATACTTAAAACAAGGAAAACATTAGTCCTTTACTTTACTCAAACTACTTATGCCATGATATATGCTTTATATAACACTGTTGATGAAACTCGAAATCATCAGGATCTTCGACCCTCTCAAAACTTAGGCTACAAGGCCAAAATTGTGTAAAACCTCTATAAATATAAAACTCGATGATGTTATTATCATTAGAGATCTTTGCATGTTCTAAAACATATCAAGGTCTTTTATTTGAAAATATATGGGATGATATCGATGTTACTACTTCATAAGTCATAGTGTTAAACTATAAAAATTGAACTTCGACGACTCTGAAAAACATTGGCATAATGCCTCATCACGGGTATCAATAAACTGGAAAAGGTAAGGTGTCAGTGCCAATGATGTTAAGGTCGCTAAAATCATTATGGATTAAGCTTGATGACTAGTTAAAAAGCAGGATCGATTAGGCTAGATGACAAGTTAAAAAGCAGCATAGATTAGGCTCGATGATAATTTAAAACTACAAAGGCTAAGCTTGACAATTCTTGGGTCCGCGTAGCAAAAACTCGAAATCATTATCCAAAAAGATCAATATCGAGGTTGTAAACTAAGCAATCCTGCAAAACATAAGTGGCTATATGTCTCGTCGTATAAAATGCGACATGTATAAACATCGACATGCCCACGTCGAGTCCTATCTCTTTATCTTTATTACTTCAGCCTCCACAAGGTTCAAACCAAATCCACTTCTTGCCAAACTTGTTGACATTATGTGGCATTATTTTGTTCTGCATCGATGATAATGAGATGCGATGAGATGTGGATTGACATAGCCAATATCATCATGGTAAAGTTGTAATTAATTTAAAAACCATCTAATTACTATAAAATGATATTACTTTCCACCAACCCTCTATAATTTGTCAAAACAATATTGACTATCAAAACTTTATCACGTTCTTTACTAAGAAAAACTACCGAATGCCACAATTTTCTATGCTAAATATTTTTACAATTTAACTTATATTATAAACATTTTATTAAATTAATAAGCCCTTTAGACTTAAACAATTTATTTATTATTCCTAAACACTTATGAAAAATCCCTAAAAATCATAATAATACAATTTGTCTATACTCTTCGACATGTAAAAATTTCAGGGCCAAAGAATTAATTTTATTATTTTCAATAATTAAAACCCAAAAACCACCAATTTCTTCAATTAGAAGAATCATATAAAATTCATACTTGCTTGGAAAATTATGAAATTCAAAACTCACTTCCAAAATGATATTTCTAGTATCATATCAAAATCGCAACTCATTTGGGTGTCATATGGTAGGGTTTCCAACTCAAACACATCTTAAAATTTCATATTTAATTTTTAAAAATCACCAATAAGCATATAATCACTCGAACTACTAAAAATATCATATTACTAAGAAAAGAAATGGATTTACACCTAAAATTAATACATAATAAAAACGTGAGATGTATTTCTTATTATTCATCTTGATTTGGACGACAAAGATGAGATTTGGTATATACTTGATTCCATTTAGCTTTGATTCCTTAACCTTTTAATTTCCTTCTTATTTCTCCTTAGCTACAGTTGGCCTCACTCTAGGTTTAGTTTGTACATGTGTAAATGAATGAAGGAAATGAAGGATTCAAGGAGTAAGAATGAGTGTTATTCTCCTTGAACCGGTTGGTAAAGGTCCGCAATTCCAATGCATACGGTGGCATCCCCGTTTAGGATTTATACATCCAATAAACTCCATTGGATGTATAAAATCCTAAAAGGTGTTGGCATTGTAAGTTGTGAGACTAAAAGGATGTTTATGCACAAAAGGAACTCGTAGCTCTATATCCTTATCGGAAAAGGCTATCGGTTGGCTTACAAAACTAGTAGGTTCATGGTGACCCTATGAAAACTATGATTCGGACAAATAGTCCAGTTACCTCTTAATCGTATTTGGAGACGTCCTAATCGTATTAGGAGATTCTGATATATCCGGTTAAGTTTTGGTCCGAGTTAGCCAAATAGGTTATTGGTTGGCCTCCAAAACCATAAATTCATAGTGACCCTAGGAAACTATGATGTGAGATAGATAGTCCATTTCTTGGGTTGAGTAAACTTTGGGATTGCATAACCCTTTATTGGAAGACTAGTCACATTTACCCATATTACATGCATATGATCATGTCATGTTTTTTAACCATTATGGTTGCAGATATATAATTTATATTCAGGTTGACATATTTGATAAGATATTAGTGACGGGAAATCCATTCCATTCTATGATGTGGTCTCACTAGATATCTCGAGATGGTATATTATTATTCACACCGAACCTTTTGTTTGACCCAATGCTTTTATTTTCCCTTTAAACACTCGGGTACTTATTTGAGTAGTTTGGGAATAGGGTTTTCAAGTTAAACGAATAAGCTTCCAGAGACGTGCAAGAGGTAAGCTAATAGGAGCTTATTTCTGATATTTTGTTTGAAGTTAATACTTTGTTTCAACGGATGTAATTGCAAGATTTATAATTGACAAGTAGTTGGACTCTGATCATCCAAGAGGGAATCTTCATATTTCGCTTTTGAAGTATAATTGTAATTATTATTATATTTTTTTTGAATATGGAATCGATGGGATTATGTAATGGAAGGTAATGAATATGAAAGTTAATAATGAAATGTGTTTTAAAAAAATTCATATTCATGTGCTCTCAATGTTATAGATACAATTAACTGATCTCATTTTACCATCGTAAATTAATACTACGGATGACTATAGCATCCGTAGCACTTAATTTCGAGCCTCAGACTGGGGGATGTTACAATTTAGTATCAGAGCACAGATTTATGTAAAAAATAAAAAAAATTGACAAAATAAAACTTAAAAGATTTTGAAAAACATAATCCTATTAAATCAGAGAATAAGATTGGGATGTGGGATAACGTTATAGTAACTTGCTAGTTATTGCTATATATAAGTATTTATTCTATCTATATTCTTCCCTCTCTTAGACCATTCTTCTGTATCTTACAGAGATGTGTATGTGGATTACAAGAAAGAAAGATATGGAAGTAGGAAATAGAAGATTGAATCTAGGTGGAGGAAGCACCACAACTAATGGAAATGTTTGGCCTAATATTAGGAGGAATCTGAGTCGATAAGCAAATGCTAGCCCAAATGCAAATGATAATGTGAATGTTGGAACCCCTAGTAGATATGAGGAATATACCTGTTATTCATGAAAATGATGCAAGCTGGAGCTGCTGCTGGTTTGGCGGGAGGAAATGTTGGTAATGTGCGAGGTGCTAATCCTAAGGCACCTACTCACAATTATGCCATATTAAGCTGTAATTATACTAGACTAGGAGGAAAATATTTTATAGGAATAGAAAATGCAACTGAAGTTGAGAATTGGCTTTTGCACTGTGAAAGGGTCTTAGCTGACTTCGAGTTGAATGATGAGCTGAAGAGGAGATTGACATTTAGACAGTTGCAAGGAGCCTCTTTGTATTGGTGAAACAGTGTGACCGTAGGAGTACCACAGGAGAATCTGACTTTGGATGAATTTAAAAGGAGGTTTGAGAAAAGGATTTTGTCTAAGATAGCTAAATCAACTTTTCTTAGGAAGTTCATGGAATTGGAGCAAGGGGAGATGTCTGTACTAGAGTATGAAACTAAATTTGATGAATTATCCAGATATGCATATGCTACAATTGATATAGTGGTTAAAAGGAACGAGAAGTTCAATCGGCGATTGAAGCCCGAGATTAACAAGGCAACAATGTCTGTGGTGTTGGAGATGGAGTTAATGAACGAGGAAATGCTTTTTACATTTAGAAGTGACAAGCCTGTAAAGACTAAAGGTTTTCAAGGCAAGAAGAGGAAGTTCTTTAATAAGAAGGGGGGTCAAAAGGGCAGAGCTACCAAGAAAGGAAAGGCTAATGTTGTTTCTTTAAGTGCGATAAGAAATGACACTTCGCTAATGAGTGTCGATCTTGTAATGGAAAGAAGGTTAGGGAAAGAAGGGCATGAAGTGTTACAACTGCAACCTGATTGGGCATTACAAGAACAAATATCTAGAATCGACCAACACTGATAAAGGAAAAAAAATTTGCTCTGGAACCATCAGCTTCTGGACCGACTACAAAAGAGAAAGAAAATTCTATGATGGGAGTTACACTTTTGATTCATGGCATACCTGTTAAAGTGTTATTTGATACTGGAGCATCATATTCTTTGATCTTGAAATGTTTGGTAGGTAAGTTAAATCTAGAACCATCATACCCTATTACTTCCTTAAGGGTTGCAAATTCGACAGGAAGTTATGAAAATCTTAGGATGAGATGTGACCATTTAGAAATTATGCTTTTAGGTTATACATTTACCTGCAATTTACATGTATTTGACTTTGTGGGTTGTGGGATTATTTTGGGTATGGATGGGTTAAGAAGACGTGATGCTAGGATATTTTGCCAGGATAAGAATATATCACTAAGACACCATAATAGTCATGATCGAATTATATACTCGGTAAAAATTCGAGTTTGGATGTACGTGCTTTATTAGGTGCGATAAAGAGGATGACGAGGTGAATCCGGTTTTTGTTGTAACAGAGTATGTGGATGTTTTTGAGCATGTTACAGAACTACCATCGAAACAAGAAATTGAGTTTTGAATATAGCTTATACTAGGAGCTGAACCCGTAAGTAGATCACCTAGCAGAATGACGCCTGTTGAGATAAAAGAGTTAAAAGTACAAATGGTGGAAATATAAGGGAAGAATTTTACTAGACCAAGGAGTTCTCCTTGGGGAGCAGCCGTGGTGTTAGTGAAGAAACTGGATGGGTCATTGTGGGTGTATTGATTATCATGAGTTAAATGTGAAGACGATAAAAAATTGGTATTCTTTGTAGAGTAAAGATTATTTGTTTAATTAGTTGAGTGGAGCCAATGTATTTTTCTAATTGAATTTAGCGATAAGGTTCCATTAATTGAGAGCGGTGGAGGACAGTATTCCATTAACCGCTTTTCGAACAAGATTTGGTTCATACGAAGGGTTATTCATGCACTTTGGAATTGATGAACCAATGCGCTTGCCTACTCTATGGAATTGATGATCCGGATCTCCTAAGAGCATTTGGACAGATTCATGTTAGTATTTATAGATAACATTCTGGTATATTCTAAGAACAAATGAGATCATGAGATTTATCTTAGAATAGTGCTAGAAACGTTGAGGAAACATCAAATAAAAGAGAGGTTTTCAAAATTTCATTTTTGGAAGAAAGAAGTGTTCCTTCGTCATATACTTTCAAAAAAAAGGGTTATCAGTAGATCCGGCTAAGATTGAAGATATTAATAATTGGAAAAACCTAAGACTGAGAATTTTTCGGGATTGATAGTCGTTATCGGAGATTTATCAGGGATTTCTTTCATATGGTGGCACATGACTAAACTAACAAAGAAGGACATAAAATTTGTTGAACCAATATATGTGAAGAAGCATTCTCAAAGCTGAAACATTTATTTACCAATGTACTCATGTTAGTAGTTACAGATGGAAATCAATACTTGGTGGTATATACTGATGCAAATAGGATGGGGTTAGGAGCTGCGTTAATGAAAAAATGTAATGTGATTGCCTTCGCTTCTTAATAGCTTCGACTACATGAAGTTAAATATCTGACAGATGATTTAGAGTTGGTAGCGGTGATCTTTGCTTTGAAACTATAAAGAAAATATATTTTGGGAAAATGATTCTAGTTGTTTATGGATAATAAGTCTTTGAAGTATTTATTCTCTCAAAAGAAGTTGAATATGAGATGGCAAAGGTGGCTAGAGTTTTTGGCGGCTTATGATTTCGGTATTGAGTATATGGCTGGGAATGGAAATAAAGTTGCAAATGCACTTCGCAGAAAACACCAGAGCATGTTGTTACCTATGTTACCAGAATGAAAAGATTTAGAGGCATTAGCTACATGCGATTAAGGTCAACGGCTAGTTCTAGTCAGAATACCGCAATGTTATCCTGTTGGAAGTTTGACCGGTACCGATTGAAAGAATTGCTTCTAAACATAGAGATGATCCATTGCTAGCTGAACAGATTAGAAGACATGAAGATGGAACTAAGATTGATGATTTAAAGGTATTAGTTTTGACCGAAATGGATGGTTAAGGAAGAAGGGACAGTTGTGCGTTTTAGATGTTCGTAACCTAAGGAAGAAAGTTCTTAGGAAGTGTCATCAATCGAAATTTACTATTCATCTTGGAGGAACTAAAATTATCAGGATATGTAGCGGAGTTTCTTCTAGGAAGAAATGAAAAGAGATGTAAGCTTATAGGTAAAACAATGATTGTTCCAACAAGTGAAAGCTGAGCATCAGAAACCAAGTGGATTGCTTCCTCCTTTTGAAGTATCACTTTGTAAATGGGATTCTATATCCAATGATTTTATTGAGGGGTTTCTAAGGTAAAATAGGGGAAATGAAAGCATCTAGGTCATGGTAGATAGACTGACCAAATGTGTATACTTTACTCTCATTTAGTCGGCAAGGACAACACTTACTTTGGCGAAGTTGTTTATAAAGTATGTTGTAAGACTGCATGGGATTCCTAGTAGTATAGTCAGCAACAAAGATACTTTATTCACTAGCAAATTCTAGAGGAGTCTTAAGAAGTGTTAGGTACCAAGCCGAAGATTTGTTTAGGGCTTGTTTACAAGACATTGGAGGGTTGTGGGGACAACATTTACACTTAGTCAAGTTTTCATATAACAATAGTTATCAAACTAGTATAACAATGGCACCTTTCGTAGAACTTTATAGAAGGCCATGCAAATCACCAGCATGTTGGCTAAAGATCGAAGATAGAGTGATTCTTGGTCCAGATATGGTGAGTGAAGCTACATGAAAGATTGATTTGATCTGAGCAAGGATGAAGGAAGCTCAGTCTAGGCAGAAAAGCTATGTGGATAAGAGTGATTCTTATTTGGAGACCATGTTTGTTAAATTAATAACTGATGAAAAGTGTAGTATAGTTTGGAAAGTAAGAGAAATTGGCATTGATATATGTAGGTCCATTTCCTATCGTAGAAAGGATCAGGACACTTGCTTATCAGATAGAGTTACCAAATATTTTGGCAGAAGTCCATAATGTTTTTCATGTATCTCATCTTAGAAAGTGCATGCATGATCCAGAGCCTACTATTGCACTGATTATATTATAAGATTTAGTAGTGGAACCAGATATGACTTATGTTAGACAACCAGTTTGTATTGTCATAAGAGATGAGAAGAGAAAAAGAAACAAGACAGTCAAGTTAGTGAAAGTTCAGTCGAGTGACAACGAGAAAGACTGTGCTTGGAAGACGGAATATAGGATTAGCGATACTTATCCTAAGTTGCTTTGATGGTATGTTCTATATGTTACATAGACTTATAGCTAATATGATATGCTGTATTATTGGTATGTGTTTGTCACACATGTTTGCATGATTGATATGCTCGTTGATTTCCTTATCGTAATTTCGAGAACGAAATTCTTTAGGGTGAGCCTATAACTGCCTTAATTTATGTTTACTATTATTAAAGGAATATAATTATATAAATTTAATAGAATAATGTAATGTGATGTTAAGTGATAAGGAGAATGAGATTTGTTAACTAATTAGGGCGTGCCTTAAGTAATTAATTACAAGGATTGTTTTAAACATATAATCTAATATAATAGAATTAATGATAGGGGCATAATGGGGATAACTCCTTATCTCATTCCCTAAACCCTTCCTCTCTCAATCATTCTCATTTTCAATTTTTAAAATAAAAAACAAAGCATAAAACAAGGCTGGCCATAACGTACAGAAAGAGAAGATGAAAAGCTAAGGAATTCAAAGGGAAAAGCTTAGGAAAAGTAATCAACATCAAATCTCAATCTCTCTTATCCAATCTAAGGTGAATAATATTATCCATCTCATTTGTTTATGTTTGTTTTCGGATCTATGTCTGATTTCTGAATTGATTGTGGTAACATGTCTTGCTTGTTTTGAGGTTATCATTATTGGATTGAATGATGAATTATTGGAATTTTATGGAGATTATTTTAATGGGTTTTAAAGGTAAAAACAAAGTTTTTGATCTTCAATTGACTTGAAATTTGAATATGCGGTGTAAAACATTATTTTGGAGATGCATTTTTAATTTCATAATTTTACAAGTTTGTATGAATATTTTATGAATTTCCTAAGGGGATAGTGGTGTTTATTTTGGGTTTTTAATTAGTAAAAATAATTAAATTAATGTTTTGTCCAAAAAAAATTATGTATGAAAGAAGAGGGAAATTCAAATTTTTGAGGATTTTCCCCAAAAGGTTATAATTTTCTTTGGATTTACTATTCTAGAAAAGTGTTTAACAAATATAAGTAAAATATATTAATTGGAAGGGTTTGTAAATATATTTGAGAAGGTGGAATGTGATCTACCAGCAATTTCTGAAAAGAAAAACGAAAAGCAATTTAGCATCCAATGAAAATTTACATGGGGCAAGAGTTGGTAGAAAGTTTTAACCATAAAAAGAAATAAATCGATTTTAAATTATTTACAAATATGCCATCGTCATATATACTTAGAGTTTCGGTACCCCATTTCGATACTTCAAGGGCTGGTACATGCGATAGCTATTCGGTAACTATTTGATCTATCTACTATCTTAAGGGTTTTATACCTTATGCTTTTGAACCTCAAAATCTAATGTTTTGATGCAGCTCGACAACCCTATGGTTTAGGGATTCGGTATCTTCTTTATTGTTAAAACTTAACATCTTTAAGTTTTATTGTTTCTTCATCCTTAATCAAGGTGATTCGATAATCTTAAGTTTTTAGAGGCTCGGTACCTCAAAAATTTTAAGCACTCGACAACCCATATAGTATGGAAAATCGTATCTTCAATACAGATATGCGCTAACAATATTTACCAGCTTTATATCTGAGTGATAGTTTTCTTAGGGTCATTATGAACCTAATGGCTTTGCAAGCCAATGAATAACCTTCTAACTGTATTTGGAGATTTTGGTATATCTTGTTAAATTCTGGTCCTAATCAGCTAGATTAGTTATTGGTTGGCCTGCAAAACGATTAGGATGTTAGTGACCCTAGGAAAACTATGATTTGAGACAGATAGTCCATTTTACGTGATAGGTAAAATTTGGGAACGCAAAACCCTTTATTGACAGACAAGTCACATTTACCCATATTACATGCATATGGCCGTATCATGTTTTGTTTTAAACATTGTGGTTGCAGGTGTATGATTTATGTTCATATTGACATATTTGATAAAATACTAGCAAGGGGAAATCCCGTTCCGTTCTGCGATGTGGTCTCGCTGGATATCTCGAGATGGTATATTATTATTCACATTAGACATTTTGTCTGACCTAAAGTTTTTGTTTTCCCATTAATCTCTCAGGAACTCATTTGAGTAGTTCAGGAGTAGGGTTTTCAGGTTAGAAGAATTAGCTTCTGGAGATATGCATGAGGCAAGCTAATATTAGGAGTTTATTTTCAATATGTTGTTTGAAGTTTATACTTTGTTTGAAAGAATGTACCGATAGGATGTAATGAATATAAAATTTATTAATAAATTTGTTAAGAAAATTTTCATATTTATGTGCCCCTGGTGTTATGGATGCAATTAACTGATCTCATTTTATCATCGAAAATTAATACTATGGATGACTATAACATCCGTAGCACTTTTAATTTCGGGCCTCAAAATGGAGGATGTTACATGAAGCCTAAATATACATTTAAGAAATTTGTTTGACTTTTCATAATTTTTTAAAAATCCTTTAAATACACCTTATTGGCCAATTTATAGCTTGGATTAGCTACTTAATTGTATGCGTACATCACAATGGCATAAATTAGGTTATTAGGAGAAGTGTTGATGTTATTAAATATTCTTTGGTTCCTTTCGAACAATGTATACCAATAGATAATGGCGAAGATTGTATCATATAAAATTCTATAATCCTTATGCCATTAGAATCTATCAACTTTTCAAATAGCTTTGAACATGTTTCGAGAAACCGCCTAGAAGTTTAGGAACTTGTATGTCGTTTGGGTAATATATTCCACTTTTATCCCAATAGCAAGTTTTTTTGTCTCTCTCGTAGTCAAAGTTATAGTATTCCAGTATTGTAAAAAGTAAGTAAAAGTGGGCTAAGGTAGTGTCTTCGAGGGCACAGATGAATGGAAGATTCTATTGAAAATCGTTCATCTCTGAAATTATTGCATTTTTGAAACCACACATATCAAATAGTTCTTTATACTCGCTTTCAGTGGTATAGCGGAGATCTAACTGTCATGCCAAAATAAATGTTGTTGCCTAAATGAATTATATTATTGATTCCAAGGTTAAAAATATTATGGTCTAAGATATATTTCTAAAAGTGATATGCACCGTTATAGTTAGAAGGGTGTGCAAGTTATAGGTTCTATCATAAAACTGATTTGTAATCATTTCTTTTCACAAAAGGTTTTCATTATTATTATTGAACTTATAAAGCCATACACCAAGAAGTGAAACATTAAGGTTGTGTAGATTTATAATTCATAGCCCTTCATTCATTACTGAATTTGTTTCCATAAAATTTATTAAGATACATATGTATGTGTGTATGCACATGTATATGTATGTTACAAAAGTTTTTTAAATTCCCTTAATAAATCCAAGTGCATTTTAACCAAAACAATAAATCCAAATTCAAAATTTGGTTTACAAAACATCTAGTTATTTAATTTAGGAAGGCAACAAAAATAGATCAAGATCTACAAATTTAGATATATATATTATATATTAATAATTTAAAACAAAAACAATATAAAGGTATTTTGTAAATATAATGTATACATATTTTTTTTTCCTTTTACCAAAAACATAACCTTTCTTTTTTTGTTCAATTGATATATTTTACTTTGAAAAATATTAATATTTAAAATAAAATGTGAATTATAATTATTATAATAACATTTTGACTTGAAAGAAAGATTAGTAAATTTTTAGTCAAAAAGAAAAACTTTATCAACCAAAATTAGGGTGTAAATTTATGTGGGTTTATACATCAAAATAGAACTCCTTTGGTAGTATATATACACATTCATATGTATATATAAATGTTTGTTTTTTATTTTATCAATAGAAAATTACTTTTCAAATTAATTTACATATATACACACATATATATGTAAATATGCATGTATGTACATACATATCTATGTGCGTTTTGAACCGAAAACTAATTATGAAACATTAGAAATTAATGTTGGTATTTAACTATATAAATATACAAATATAAAATGATAAATTAGATAATAGATCTAAATTTAAAACAACATCAATAACAATATAAATTAACAATAATATTTAACAACCAAAATCATTATTATTAATTTCAAAGCCAATCCAAATCAATTTCTACACATGTGTAAATAAAAGGTGGACAACAACTGCTTATATAGATTTGTTAAAGAAATTAGATGGCAAGATCTACCATCATCATGATGAAAATATACAAAAAAGAATAGGTTAAACATTATTGATGTTGCCACCGAATGCACCTTTATTGAAAGAATTACTCCTAGATATTGAATACTAGTTCATAGTTTTACAAGTGAAAAAGAACGTCCTTTTATATGTTTGTATCAAATGGATGCTATTTATATTATTTACTTTGATATTTTGGCTTAAAATGATGCAAAAGGATGTTGGAGTCTGGGGTTTAAGAGAGAACGACTAAGAGAGGAAACGAGGAGTTATATTATAGAGGAAATCAAATATCAATTACCTTATTTAATTCCTTAACATCGTTCTTTCATATTCATGATCCAACCTTTGAATTTACATATCTTTTTTGCTCACTCAATGATCGGCCATTACGAGGCTAGATGCACCCTTCTAATGTTCCAAAACTTTTAGCGATTAATTGTTTTTAAATCAAATTCAATCATGTATTGATATCATATATCGATTAGTACATATATAACTTTAATTTACACAACCAATTAATTACTAATGGCTCTCAAAATGGCATGTAATACATTAAATAAATAATTAATATTTCATAAATATTAATAAATTTAATAAATTTATAAAAATATAAAAATCAATTAAACCGTGTGGTATTTCAAAGAATCTACCAATGCGGCTGTGTGACTCGTAGGGATAAATACAATCAGCGATTAATATCGCTCAATATGAATATTAATTTTCACACTTCATCTTAGCTAGTATTGTGATAGTTTGGCTGAATTTATTGTTTATACTTCCTATTTGTAAAATTCAGTTTCACAATTTTAAGTTGTACCATTCAATAACAATTGTTTGCACCCATTCCTTTCGTAACACTATACCACTTTCAAAAATATAGAATTTGGTTTTAGTCAAAAGTCCAATATCATCCACTTTTACTTAATTAGTCCTTAAACAACGTCCTTGGTTCAGTAATAACATTCATTATTAACCTGCTTTGGTTAGAGATTTTGATTTTAAGCTGACTACATTTTATGGTGATATTAACCTCAACAACCAAGGAGACGAATTCTCTATTAAATATTTTTTCACTTCAAATGCTGCAACTCATACCCATCTATAGTTGTTCGATGAACTCCATGCCATGGTTTAACTATAATCAAAGTGGAGCATCCACATTAAAGTTCAGCGGTATTCTCAAGTCTAGAGAACTGTGTAGTATCGTCACTTCGAGATTTCTTATTTGACCTTAGTTATTATTAACCAATAGGAATCCCTCAAGAAAGTCATTCCATGGTTATGCAATAACTTTCAGTATGTTACCCCTGGTTTCCCCTAGCGGACATGAGTAATACACTGCCTAACATTTGGAGAGCATCATGTATTCTGATCTCAACAGATGCATCGACATTCTTTCTCGAAACATCTTGACTAGAAATATTTAAAATAATGTTCTATTTTATATTGTGATAATTTTCTCATGATCATAACTCTTACTAATTATTATCCCATAATATATCATTCAAGGACTTTCTATTTCAATATACTTTAAATTTATTTATTTAATTAATTATATCACTATATAACAAAGAATATTATAAAAATCAAATACCATTATTACGAACAAGTTTGGCCATAAGGATAAATTTATGTGATAAATTATTAAATTGGTTAAAGGGCATACCCCTAACTCTTTCAAAGGATTGGTTACCACAAAGTGTCACTTTTTTCAAATGAACAATGTCGTTTGTGCCAGTCTTTTCAATGAAAATGCACATTCATGGCTTCTTTTTGTAGAGGCAGTTAGACGCTCATGGCCAAAGCCTACTGTATCAAGGAAGGAGGTCTTAACTAAGATTGGCCACAATCTCTTATTTAGAACATTTCCAAATTAAAGCTTCTTAACTAAGATCGATTAAGAATTGAGGATTGACATACTATGCTCTAATTTGATTCCAAATATTCATTCATAAGTAGTTTGTTGATTTTTATATATAGTTCCCTAGTATTCCACAATTACTCGAGAATACTCTTGCCTACCGTTTAATGATCTTAAACAAATTTGATACTCGCTCCATGTACGAATTACATAAGAAATTAGCAATATAGGAGACATATAGCATATACGATAATTAATATTATCGGTGCATAAGGAATTTATCTCATATACTCCACGTTAAACGTTTAAATATGATGTCTATGTATCATATGGGACTATCCCAACATCCCTTTGAACTAATTATAAAAGATATCATTTTAAAACCCAATACTGAGTATTAAACAAAAAAGTAAAATGATTTCAATATGGGCATATCATCGACAGTCATAAATTTCTTGTTTACTTATAATTTTAGAATTATTTAGTACATTTATAGTTCTTTCTTACAAGCACGCGCTTCCTCCACATTTTGACCGCAATTTAAGTTGTTCGATTTTTTTTGTTAAAATATTTGTTTAACTCTGATGCTGTTTTAACGATACTTTCATATTAGTTCTTGGATTCTATTTGAAACTCATAAATCGAAGCCGGTCTCACAGACTTCGAGACACTTTGGTTGTTATGTTCTGTAGCGATTTGGAAATTTGAATGCTTCGTCTTCGAATATCAATACATTTTGAAATATAATTAAGTGTTATAATTATGATTTTATAACCTTGTTTAGCATCATTTAATTAATGTATAATGATAAGAAACTTGTTATTAAAAATTGTTTACGGAAGTATATTCTTCGAAGAAAAATCGATAATGTGACCGAAAATAGATTTATCGATAAACAGTTTTTCAGTCGATATGAGTTGTACGGACTATCGTGCATTTAACTAATGATCAAGTGAACACATTAACAACTAATTAACACTCTTCTCTTCATAAATCTTGGAATATTCTAGAAAGTTCTATTAGGATAAGATAAGAGATATTATATGGTAAGGGTATAATAATAAAATGAATAAAGGAGAATTGACATAAAGTTGTCATGACAAGAAGCAACTAATGTCACTAGGATTTTAAGGGGTTTTTGGTCTTTTTTCATCATCATTTCTAAGCCTATATAAGCTGGGGTACACTCTTTGGAAATAGATTGCAAACATTCCTAAGCTTTGAGTTAAAATATCCATGGTTTCATCTTCTTCTTCTTAAATTCTTACAGCAAATAATTTTGAAACCATCTCCAAATCACTTCAAACTTTTCCACAAGGCTTGGTGAAATATTAGAAACCCTTCCACATAGCTTAAAGTTGAAGAAGCAAATCCATTCTCCCCATGAAAACACCGGCCATGAACACCATAGGTGTATTTGAGGCAAGGCAAGGTAAAAGAAAAGGATAGGAAGGAAGGAAGGTTGCTAGCTTAGGTTTGTACTTGAGTGCTTAAGCTTGGTTTTTTTTGGGTTTAAGGTGATCTAACTCACCACTTGGATGAAAAATATAGCACATATATTTTGTATGTGGTTGTGGTTATATTGTTTGAGTTGTTGTTTACTTATGTTGAAAACAATGGTCGTAACTTCTTACTTTAAAAGTAAGTTGATATATGTGATCCATGTACATGGACCTCAACAAACTTGGAATGGACCTAAATGGACTTATATGACATGTGACTAGACCTTAAACAAAGCATGTAGGTTATAGATTAACTTTGGTTTAGATTGGACATGGATTTGAAAGTGCACTTATAGCGATAGTTGCTATAGATGCAGTTCGGAATTGCCTTGTTTTTTATAATTGTTATGGAACTTTTTAGAGAGATCTATAGGGATTTATCGCCATACATATATTGTTGTATATGTATTTTTTTGCTATTAAAAGCTTAGATGTTAAAAAGTTAAGTAACATCTTGAAAATGTCCAAAACATCACTAGTGCAAAACTGCCCCGTTTAACCTTGATTTTTGGATTTCAAATGCTTCAAAATGGACTTTAAGTTTGAGCGATCTATTTCATTTTTTTAGTATTGCCTGACTCATATTAGAGCATTTTAGTAGTAGTTTGAGATTTATATGAATTTTTAAGAACTAGTTATGAATTGTTAAAGGAGAGATAGTTTGTTAAAAACATATCGTTTTCAAGTTTCTAATGAGTTTTCAAACTTGTTATTTTCAAATGATATTTTAAAGGAGTAGTTTAAAATATATTATGAGTATTACGAATTATAAATATCTTATATAAATGTCTTGGAAAATATCTTATATAAATATATTGTTTAAAATTATAAACAAAAGGTTTGAAATGGGTTAGTAATTTCTTAATGGCCAAACAGATAACTGTTTAATTACTGATTTGAAAAGTAATTAACTATGTTTAAAACTAATAAGCCGACGAAGTAAGCTTATTTACTTGTGACTGTTAAGATCAATGTCGATTAGGGATGGAACAATAGAGCTCTAACCTACTGGCTTCCCTCTTGATCGAGGAATAGGTAAGTGGACAATGTCGGAAATGTGTTAATCGTGTTGATTTGTTACTTTTTTTATGGAAATCATTACTGCTATACTTATCACTAAAAGCTGAGGATGTAGACTTATCTATTTATGAGATTCAAGAATAATGTGTCTAGGCAAGGCTTGGAGCAACAAGTGCCCAAACTTACCTGGCTTCACTCTTGAACAAGGAATAATTAAGTTGGAATGACGGAAATGAGTTAAGCGTACGAACCACGATTTGTATAAGCAATTGTTTTGACTAGATATTAGTTGATTATCAATCTTGACCTTATATTAACTTAGGTAGTAATCGAAAGGCTTCATGATTTCATATCAATAAGAAGCCCGGGGGAGGAGTATTGACACGAAACGTCTCTAGCTTTCACTTACTTCTGGTAGAACCGAAATTTAGTTTATCAAAAATTCATCGATTGGTTTTGAAGAGTCCAGGATTGGTGTAAAGGCCCGTTTTCCCATACCCTTTGAATCGAAAATAAACCACACATGTCCAACTCAAATTGCATGAAAGGACAGATCTTTAAGGGAGATAAAGAAAAGTAGACAGAACAGAATCTCACTCGAATGGAATAACATATAATATCGAACAAATATTTTTTCGGTGGAAAGCTTTTTAAATACATATATCAAAGTCTAACCTAAATTCAGCTTGGACAGTTATAAAACCTGCCCTTACAAATGCTGACAAACATCAAACAAAATTCACTACGTACAGCGGATAATAGAATATGTCCATACGTCGATGAATATCTCCAGCTCTCCTTTGAAAACTCCAGCCGTCTTCGACTATCCTGAACCTACTCGGATCTGACCCGAGTATTGAAAATACCCGGATCAGGCTTGATAAACCAGCGTGAGAAAAACTCAATAATAGATGACAGTGTTATATATCAGCCTTTTTATAAATCCTTTGAAAATAAAGAGTATTTCATAAGACCACGCCCACACATAAACACGGACGGGTTTTACCTTATGATTACTAAATCACTTTTATATCAAAACATTTGATATTATTCTCAATGACATCTCTTTGAAAATATTTGCAAATAAACTTATTAATCTTATCCGAAATGGTTACCTATATAGCATTTCGAGGCTATTCATTACGCCAATACAAACAAAACTGTAGGCTCTTATTGGAGAATGGATTTCCTACAAATGACTAGGCGTAGGATCTTCCTTCCGAAATGGGTACACCTCTAGATGGATGTCCCGAGAAACCATCACAAAGCTCCTCTACCAACACAAGACCACCTCTTAACTAGATGGTACCGAATATGTTATCCCCCGGCCGTTACCGACCTTTAACCGAGCGCTCGTTTTCCATACACCACATTAATATACATCCCGAACGTCATAGCGAGAAGAAATATATCTAGAAGGGGGTGATAATACCCAACTTGTGAATGACCCACTTAGACTTGCTGCATCTAATCCTGTTTCGATCATTTCAGTTTGATGTGGCTTGAGGCTACGATTACCTTTTCACAAAGAACATATCACATCTTTGAATGCCACATTGTCATTTCCATTTAACTACTAATTGCCTTCCACAAAAATACAACCTTTGAGCTCGTATGTCTCAAGGAGGGTGTTAAGCTAAGAGAAGTTGCCTTCTCTGCCACCACTGATTTATGTTTGTAAAAACCAATGTACATAATCGTTAGAAATGCAATGTCAGACAAACGTCCATACGAGTTGTCCAGGAACAGGACAAACCGAAGACACTTTCCTTGGCCATTACTAGGCGAGAAGCCCTTGCAATCCGAAAAATCTCCATCATGAGGAGACCACTGCTATATATAACTCTATAATGGGTGCGACCCTGAGCAAATCAACAAGAAGTCCTCAAGCTATGAAGATCCACAGTCTTTAATAATCATCGTCTTCAACATGTCTTCACGTTCGAATGTATACATTGGTTCGAAGTGGTTTTCCGATGGGATTTACCCAAATCCGACCCAGGTTCCTTCGAAATCCAAAATCGATAGAAAGTGAATATGAGTATACATGATTTATTAAGTCTCTTTTCACTTTAATTCTTTTTGGATGATTTCGAAATCTCTTTCTTTTGACTTAGGATAATTTCTAAGTAATTCATTCTTTTGCTTCGGAAAATATCTCAGATTTCCTTACTTAATTCTTGATCCAAACTTCTTAACTTTAGGGCAGGTTAAAAACAATGTTATCTAAGAAATCGTCTACGATAAACCCTAAATCAATCTTAACAAACATTTTGAAGTAAATAGGATCATAGAATTCATTCATTTTTGGAGATTGCTTAACTTTTGGATAATACCAATCTTCTTTTATTTTCGAAAACTTAACAGAATCTTTTTATTTAAGAGCATCCGGGCTTTTCTTTCGATCTATTCCACCCCTCGCCTAAGAAAAGAAAACATAGGCCAGGTAAGTTCAGGGCACTGGTTGCTCCATCTCTAACCTTAGTTAAACACCTTGTTTTATCTTCCCAGATCTCACAGGCAGGACAAATGTATTAGTCGTTTCCGCATACTCAGATTTTTCAACTTTATTTTGGAATTGCTTACAAATATTCCAAATTATCTTTCAAAATGCTTAATTATCCTTTTTAAAAAATTCACAATTGATTCTGGAAAAATCATTTTTACATGTAAACTCACTTCCAAAAGTTATAGAATTTGCAGCAGAAAAGTGCTGCGGAAAGTGCCAAATAAGCTTATTTGAATTAAACAAGTTTTAAATATTTGAAAATTCATATTTTTCGATCCAAATCTCTTTTTAATCATTTAAATAGATTTATAAAATTTATTTCATATTTTTCCACAATTAAAAATATCCGTTTAAACAAATTTTCTGTTATGGTCACTAAACTGCACTAGCGCGATTTTTCTAGAAAATTGATTTGGACTTATTTCAAAATCTACTCAACGAAACTTTGATTTTTTTTCCTCATTTAAAAGATATGGATAATTGTTCGGAATTTTCTTACTGAAGAATTGCAAGTTGTATTCCACTCTATACACTAATTTGAACTTTTCGGCGTCAAATCGCGAGCTACCGTTGCGCGACGCGTCTAGTTTTAACTTATTTTTTAATATTTAAAATAATCTATTCAAATTGGATTTCAACCCTTATAAAATCATTTTAAATCAATATTTTCACTTTTTAAAGCATTTAAAATATATTTTCACTATTACCACATTATAACATTATTTTATTCCTGTTATTTCAATATTAAATTTTAAATTCCAATTTCAATTCGATTTCAATTCTATCTCAAATTAAACACATTTAAAACTTACATTTCAAATCTAATTTCAATTTAAACATTAATTCAATCTCAAACTAAACTTCACTTTTTTAAAATCAATTTCAATTTCAATTTCACTATTCATCTCAATTTCAATTTCTAATTAACTATCCTTTTCAAATCCGTTTCACTTTAAATTTCAAATTCTCTTTCATTTTAACTTTAATTTCACTTCTAAATGAAAAGAGACTTATTTTTCCACAATAGCTCATATTACTAAAATATGGTCTTTTTAGATAAAGGGATTACTTAATCAAAATGAACATATCCAATATTCATATTTATCACTAACATAACATCCATTCAATCAATCGCATGCATATGATTTCAAATCTAACATTCGCTATTAATATCATAATGAGATATATTATCACAACTCAATTAATTTACTAACTATTAAATCAACCATATTAACAATCAATTTGGTATAAACATTCATATGTCATAAGGGTGTAAATATGATTTATAACATAATCAAAATATAAATTCAAAAGCAATGAGAATTTCTCACCATAAACCAAAGCGATTAACTTCCTGCCAACATTCTAATCAACCGACACTTCACTAATTAATTCCTACTCCACTAAATACTAAAAGACAACACCCTTTCCCATCTAATAGCTAGGCTACGGCTTGAGATGGAGGTTGGCCTAAAATATAGAGAAGAAGCGATAGAGCTTTGAACTTGAATTCCCAAGTTTTAGATCCGAAAAATATGTCATCTTCTCTTGTTTATGACTCTTTCACTCACAAAATTTGAAAAACTTATTAACTGAAAAGTTGTTGTAAATTCTTTCATATTGAATTCGAAAAAAAAAGAATCATTTTAATAGAAGCTGTTTTGAGGGAGATATGACAGAATGAAGAATAGGTGTCGGATTGACAAAAAAGAAGCCTGAAAATGCACTTCAAAGAATTGAGTTTCAGGTATAGAAAACCTCAAAACTGGAGAAAGTGATCAACATAAAAGTTGTAGCCACTGAAATTTAATATGGTTTTAAAAAATTAATTTCTAAATTTGTATCATTTATGATCAAGTTACGATTAAAACTAATTGGCCTATTCTCTGGCTTAAAAACTGGGCCAGAAAATGCACTTGAAAGAAGTGGAATATTAACCTATTTATCCTAAGAACTGGACAAAGTTGTCAACATGAAAGTTGTAGCCACTGGAAAAATACACGATTTGAAAAAACGAATTTTGTAATTTGGTTCAATTTTGAATAATTTATGGCCAAGAGAAAAGAGGTAAAATATGGAGAAAATATAAGTTTGATCTGAAGAGAATAAACATTGAATTCTTTTGAATATTTTATTTGACATTATTTCTTTTTAATTTTTTCTATGGCTTGGAAGCCATTTATAGAGAAGAGGAAGAAGATGAAGAAGTTTGAGAAAAGAAGAAGAAAAATGTGAATGAAATGAGAGAAGGAGGTGGATATTTATAGGAAAAGAAAGAAGTGGTAAATTTACCAAAATAACCTCTTACCGAATTACCAAAATAACCTTACTTCAACATAAAGTAATCTCCACTTTTTCAATACTTAACATCATCTTTCACGTCCTTACTTTATGTCTTAGTCACTTAAAGATTAAGTAATGAATATCAAAATTATGTTGGCTTTGATTTGATATTGATTTGATGTTTACTTTTGACTTTTCTTACTTATTTTTGTTAATTCTTACTTATTTTTCTTAATGACTTTTAGAAGTTTTCTAATATTCTTTAGTAAAAGTAAACATGTTTAGTAAATTAATTAATACTTACACTATTTGAATATATGTTCGTATGTAAAAATAAAGGTGCGACGACGTTGCGACAACTTTGAATCGACAAAACGTCGTTTTTCGACAAAATGTTTTACGGTCACATTTTGACGTTTTAGTTAAACTATTTATTTATATAAACCAAATTTAAAAATAAATTTGTATAATTCTATTTAAAAATATTAACACTCATAAATTAATTAAAATAATTTATTTAATCATTGAAACTTACTTTTCTAAAATCAGCATTTTGTCACTTTTGTTGATATGAGCAAATGTTACTATTTTTGTGTATACTTTTCTTTCCAAATCCTATCTAATTTTGTTTGAATCATATAACCTTACTTATTTTACATTTAAAATCACTTCAAATATTATATTTTAAAGTGGTCAAATTCTGGGTCGTTAGGTAAGTGTTTTGCTTACCGAATACCACTTCAAAACTAGTATATAAATTCTATGTTTTAGATGCGGTTAAAGAAAAGGAATCTATACGGAGATTCAAGATCTACTTAAGATGCTCGAACACATGTAGATGTTTGTGATCTATTTAGGATGTGGAAATCCATATGTGATTTCAGGATCTGCTGAGATATGGGAATCTATGTGTGATTTCGCCATCTATTCGAATTGAAAGGATCCAATCTAGGATTTGCGTTTTGTTCAAGTGATGATGACTCATGTGTAGATGCCAAATGTAACCTCGACATCGAAAATGAATAAAAACAATTAGGTCGCACAACCTGGGTTTAGTGGCCCATGTCAAGGTATTATCAACTCTATATATGGAGATACTTATCGATATGTTGTGTGCGGAAGTTGATGATATTTGGTTCACGTTGTTTATGTTTATATTTAAATGTCAGGCTGCTTGTGTTTACCTAAATGGTATACTTTATCTAAAGGTATACGATGCTCGAAAGGTACTTCTTGTCCCTTGTGCATGGAATTTGGATTCGGTTTGCCCGTAGGGATCTTTGTGAAAAATATATTATGCGGACGTGGTTATCGAATTTGATTGTACCCTAAATATGTTATGGTTTGACCAATGTAAGCACCACAACTACTTAATATAATTTATGTGCTACACCCTAAACATTATCTATTATATCACTATATTAAACTAAATAAATGGTTAGTTTTTTTTTAGAGGAAAACCATTACAGTTACCCATACGGTCCTAATAATTTCTATTTTGGTTACATATGTTCTTATGTTTTCTCAAGCTGGTTTACCAAACTGATCCGGTTGTTATTTTCTTAATGCTTGGGTCAGCACTATATATATTTCTTGATTTGGCTCTAGTTGCTTTGAAGCTTATGGAGAAGAGTTGAAGGATTATCAACCGTAGTATTATAATTTCTATTGCATTACGGTATATCAGCATATGTAAGGACAGGTTGTTATAACTGCCCAGGCTGATGATAGTACTTTGGTTTTAGTAACACTGATATTTCTGTATTCAAAGTAACCCTTTGTGTTATTCTTTTGATATTATATGTCTTCGTTCTATTATGAGATTCTATTATTTTCTTCTTCTTTTCTTATTCTATTCGTTTTCTTTTGTTTTACCCTAGTAATTCATCTTTCCGACACTCAAGTGTTTGGCACGTGGATACCATGGATGTATTTGTGTAGACATTTAAGAGTCGAAAAGTCAGGTGGTTACATTTGGTATTAGAGCCCAAGGTTAACAGAACACCTTAGCTTTAGTTGGGTGTGTCTCATTAGATATAGGTTAAATGACACCCTAGAATGAGTCGAGTGTATTATACTTATAAGATAGTACTTGTATTTTAAAAACTAGACTTTTAAAAATATTCTTTAGGAATATCACTTTCTTCGTAATCCACTCTTAGTATCTTTATATTGACATAAATCTATCCCTAGATTTCCTAAAAAGCTTAGTATATATTGCTAAGAGTTCATGTTGTTTAGGACATGGTATCTGGTGTAAAAAGAGAGAGCTAGTTGGCAGCAAGGTTTAGGCATGCCATGGCTAGACAGGAGATGGAGGGACTTGTACCTGATGATTAAGAGGAGGAGCTAGTATTCGAGGATCCAGAGGAAGAACTTTTGGTCTAGGAGGGGGAGGATCAAGAGGAGGAATTTGTATCCAAGAACGACGATAACATTATTTGGGAAATGGAAAGACCATTGATGGCGAATGAGGAAGACATGTGGGAAGAACTCAATGATGAGATAGAGCCCGAGGGGATTGAACACATGAATGACTGGTTGTCTAACGGTGAAGCAGGACCTGCAGGGATGGACTGTCCAGGTTGAGAATTGGATAACCACAGAGAGATCTTGGATTTCGAAGGAACATCTGTAGAGGACTCTTAGGGAGAAACCCGCCGTAAGTCTATCAGGGTGTGGTCACTAAGGGTGTTTTCTTTAGCTTTTGTATCATGTCTTGTAGATAGGTATTGTAGTTATGTATTGTATCTATAAGATATAAACCCATAGTATGGGTTGTGTATGCTAGAGATGGGTGTTTAGCTTGTAATATATGAAGTGGTTTATGGAAGATAAGTTCTAAATTAAGTAAACATGTTTGTTAAACAAATTATCCGATGTTACTAGCCCGACTAGTAGACATCTTTATCTTAAGTATATCTAGAAAAGTAGACTCTAGGACTGAGTTGGATACCAGAATCCTATTCTGCTTAGCTACTCACCTGACCAGATAGGTATAAAGGTCCAAGCAGTCGACTCAATTTTAAGACCCACATTTATGTTGGGGCTACATTTAAAGAAAAGGCAGAGAGTTAGGGTGAAATCAAATCCAAGAACTCTATTCTTTTGTATCCTGAAAGAAGTTTTGCTTTGATTAGATTGTAAGAACTATGGATATTAGGGGTTTTAATACTGAGGGAAGTATAGTGAGTAGTAGTGCAAAATCGACCAAGGAAAGGCTTTGCTTCGATATGGCGTGAGTTTGAGATATTGGGCAAAAAGAGGTTCAAAGGAATCGAGACTATCATCGAGGCCAATGTTAGTCCTTGAGATGATGATTTTGATGACAAGAATGAAGACTGTACAGTATAGAGATTCAAGATATCAAGATTGAAGACTCATGTGTATCAAGAATTTCAAGAGTTTAAGATTTCAATAACAAGTAATTTAATTAGGAATTTTGTTGAAACTCCTAGAAAAGCTGCATCTTAAAATCCAATTAATTCGTGGAATGGAATCCACTTCGAGCCTGTTAAAAGGATGGAACCCTAAGTAGGATGGAACCTACGAAAAATCTAGTAGAACATTGTTTTGTATCCGCTAACCTTTTATTCAAATGTTTTACAAAATTATATCTTGTTTTCAAACTCCTCCTTTTAAAAAAATCAAAAAAATCTATTCTCGTTTTAAATACTTTTAGCCTCAAAATAATCTTTATTTTCAAATCAAATTATCCTTGGTTTTAAACTATCATTTAATGATAATATATTTAATTTTTAATATTTATACATAGATTTAAATATAAAATTATAGTAAATTTTTATATATATCAAAATATTATTCTCTATATTTACCTTAACTATGGTTAAGTATATTTATAAAGTTTAAAATAGTTTTAATATAAGATAGAAGTTATTTTCAATGGAAAAAATCACCAAAATTTCCTTTGGCATGTCGACATACTCAAGTACCCCATGTCGACATGGTAGCAGTTGATTTCAAAATTTGAATTTCAAAAGAAGTGTCTATTCGTCATATCCCTTCATGAATGGACATGGCTGTTGTTCTACTATCAATAGGGGTGGTTTTGAACGAATTTATAATCATTTTTTTTCTGGTTTTCACTCCTCTTCTTCTTCCACATTTCTATATACATACTCTTACCATTACTCTGCCGAAATCAACATTGAATCCCACTAGATCATTTCTAGTTTGATTCTCTATCACTATCTTATCAAGATCTCAGTGCTATTCAGAGTTATAGACTTCTTTGTAATCAATTTAGCGAGAAAAGGTGTGATTGTGGCCTTGGAAATCAATCAAGTAAAGGTGTGATTGTAGCCTTGAAAATCAATCAAGTAAAGGAGCGATTGTAGCCTTGGAAATCAATTGGATGAACTTGTTTCCCCTGAAACCAAGTATCTCTACCCAGAGGATTGTGAATCTAGAGTGGTGTACCTCGTGGCCTTGAAATCGAGGGTGTAACTGTACAATTGCTTTTGAAAGGAAATCCGTACTTGTGTGCGGGACTGGATATAGGGTAATTCCAAACCAGTGTAAAATCCGATGTGTTCTTTCCTTTACTGCTTTTACTTTATTTCTGCATCTGTGTTTGATTCTGTGATCATATCTGTGCCTGAATATTACATACATTTATGTTCAAATTAACAAAAACTCAAAAAGGTTTAGTAATTTCTTTAAACACTATTCACCCTCCCCCTCTAGTGTTAATCCTAGCCTTAAGATCCATATTCTGCATTTCTCACATTTGGTATCAGAGCAAGGTTTTCAAAGCTTTCATAATCTGAATTTTGAAGAAAAAAATTAAAATGGCAATTTTTTATAAAATTATTAACACTATTTTTGTATGAATATATCACAGAATCATCATGATATTGTTGTTTAAAACTATATTTAGTTATTTTGAAAAGTCACTTGATTCTTTGAAAAGTTTTGTTGTTTTGCAGGAGAAGAGTTATGCCTAATGACCGTTGGTTAAAAGATACCAGTCAACCATTCGTCGATCAAGAAGAACAAATGGATATATAATGACAATCGACAATGAAATGGGTACTAGATCAATACAAAGCTTATGATACTCATCTACAAATTGATGTGATACTGTACTTCTCTCTATCTACTTCGCAATGTCACTGATTTCGTGCGAATCCGTCAAGAAATGATCAAGTTATGATCAAATGAAATTTTGGTGAACAAAGAGACAAATAAAGCAAAACTGTCAATGGTATTCTTCAAATTGCATCCGAAGATTTGAGTATTTTGTTCTACTCCTTTTCAAGATTATAGTTCTTGTTCTCACGGTCGTTTTCATGGATGGATCATCAAATTCAGATCAAAATTGAGTGAGATATGACTGTTTGAAGTTGGCTATTCAAAATTGAAAACTGTGTGCGGGATTTCCTGCATTTCTCTTACTAATTCAGCTTGTTGCATCACAATATTGTCCAAACTCATCCCCAACTATCACTGTATCGTAGCCCTTGCCTTCCTCTTCGATTTTCCGCTGGTTTCATCCAATTCCGTTAAGAAACAAAGGAGATATGCTTTTTAGAAGTTTGATAGTAAAGAGAAAAATGGGAAGAAGAAGAAGAAGAAGAAGAGAATCTTTTATGAAAAGTGGTGACCGTTGAGCCTATTTATAGTGGTTGAAGTGTCCATTCATTCAAAATTCAAATTCAAAGTATTGATGCAAGTTGGTCAATCTACTAAATCATTTGTATCTTTCTCATACGGTCTTCAAATTCAGCAAATGAACATATTACGCTGATCAGAAAAACGAGCTCGTCGCAATAGAATAGATCTCGTCGTCAAATTCTGAAAGATATAAATGTGTGGGTTCACGACAATGGAAGAACAACAAAGTTAGAAAGATGGAGGAGTGGAAAAATTGGTACACTTTACTATTATTTCATCTTTATTTTTGCATTTAGGAATATATATTTAAGCATTTAGTTAGGTATAGAAATTTATCTCTTTTATAAGTATTGATATTTTGATCATATATCGACACACCATAGTATAAATTTCGATATACCAGTCTAAATTTCTTTTTAAAAGAAGTTTTTTTAAAATGTGTTTTCTTTCAAATAAAATCTTACTACTAATTTATTACAACTATACTAAGTAGAAAAGCATTTTTACATGCATAATTCCAAGTGTCTTTACACATGTTTTCTCATTATTTTTTATGTATAAAAAATTTGGTAAAAAAGTCAATTATTTACATGTCTATTTCTAGTGGTAAAATTAGTGCAAAATCATGTTAAAATCAGGCCCAGAACAATAGATAATATATTTCAAATGATGCCTTTTCTTCTGGAATATTTCTTAAGCGCTGAATATTCGTTATTATAGCATCTCTGTGCTTTGAAACACTGTAGTGTTTTAGAAACATTTCACAACATTTGGTAAATGCTGCAGTTTCTGTTTAAAATGTTTTGAATATATTTTACTGCGAAAACTTTTTACAGCATTCTGTAAATGCTGTCTTTTTTATTTGACACTTTAAACTATGTAAAAATAATATTTAAATTAAGTATTTTTCTCTATTCTTTTTAGAGTTATTTTCTAACTTATACTGGAATATTTTAAATTAATTTCATGCTTAAATATTTTTTAATAATTACTTATATTTTTTAATGTAAGAAGCCTTAATATAACACATGTCTATTTTATTTTTCAATCTTTATTATTTTATTTATTATTTCATTATGATATTTTTTTAATTTAAAATATGTTTGAACACTTTTTTAAATATTTAAACCAGTAATAATTTAATATGAAGGTTTTAATTAGTAAGTTAAGTATTTTATAAACATGGAAGTTTGAATTCTTTCATATTTTAAATAAATTAAATAAGTAGGCTATTAATTTTTATAAAAACCATATTTGATCATATATATAGTTTAAATTCATATTTCTTAGCAATTTGATTTTGATATTGAGTTTGATTACTACCTTTTATGAATATGTTATAGTTTTAATATCATTTATTACCTTTAAACTCTTGTCTTTACTACTCTTTCAGTCTCATTCATTAGTTTCCTTAACCTAAGTCTAGTAATTGGTGTGTATTACCTTTGTTTGGTTGAAGTGATTTATAATAAACAGTTTGACATTTGTATGCATACATATATATGCTTGTCAGTTAGATATTTCTTATCACTCATGTTTATCTTATAATCTGAATATCTCTTATCATAGTATATATCATCATATCATTCTGCATGTTATAATTTTTACTTTGTCATCATTTTATTTCATATTACATATCATTGTGCATCCTATTTCATATCACATTTCATTGCACATTACATCATAAATTACAATGCATGAAATATCATAATCATTTGCATTACAAGTTCCACTTCATTATGCATATCATCTCATGTTACGTTGCATATGTCATACATTTCATATTGCATTACAAACTACATATTGCATACATGTGTACATAACGAGTGTATTTTATTTAGGGGGAGTTTTGTAGTATTGTCTTATGGTTTAGGATTATTAGTTTTTGATTTGTTTGGTATGTTTTGATTGACTTGTTTGACTTGTTTGACTTGATTGACTTGTTTGACTTGATTGACTTGTTTGACCTTTGATTTTTTTGAATTTTTTTGACATGATTTGATTTGATGTGTGTGTTGATTGGATTGTCTAAGATATATTTATACATATTTATGTATTGAATAATTATAATATAATTATGTTAATGTCTTTCACATTCCATTTACTATACTTTGCTCTAGTATTAGTTTAAGGGGGAGTTGTATAGTTTTATGGTTTTAGGATGGTTTTTGTTGATGACAAAGGGGGAGAAATATAAAATAGGATAGTTCGGCATAGATTAAGGGGGAGTTATTAGTTTTAGGGGGATCTGTTAGGATAGAAGTAATATTTTATAAACAAAGGTTGCCACCATCAAAAAGGGGGAGATTGTTAGTCCATGAGATGATGGTTTTGATGACAACAACCTTAGAATAAGATTGTAAAATATAAATACTAACATTATAGTTTAGATATATAAGTATATGCAGGATTTAACCATGCAGGTACAAAGAATGAAGACTGTACAGTATAGAGATTCAAGATATCAAGATTAAAGACTCATGAGTATTAAAAACTTCAAGAGTGCAAGATTTCAATAATAAGTAATTTAATTAGGAATTTTGTTAAAACTCCTAGAAAAGCACTGGCATCTTAAAATCCAACTTATTCGTGGAATGGAATCCGCTTCGAGCCTGTTAAAGGGATGGAACCCTAAGTAGGATGGAACCTATGAAAAATCTAGTGGAACATTGTTTTGTATCCGCCAACCTTTTATTCAAATGTTGTTACAAAATTATATCTTGTTTTCAAAATGATTTCAAAATCTTCCTTTTAAAAGAATCAAAAACATCGATCCTGGTTTTAAATACTTTTAGCCTCAAAATAATCTCTATTTTCAAAATCAAATTATCCTTGGTTTTAAACTATCTTTTAATAATAATATATTTAATTTTTAATATTTATACCTAGATTCAAATATAAAATTATAGTAAATTTTTATATATATCAAAATATTATTCTCTATATTTACTTTAACTATAGTTAAGTATATTTATAAAGTTTAAAATAGTTTTAATATAAGATAGAAGTTATTTTCAAAGAAAAACAAATCACCAAAATTTCCTTTGGCATGTCGACATACTCAAGTACCCCATGTCGACATGGTAGCAGTTGATTTCAAAATTTGAATTTCAAAAGAAGTGTCTATTCGTCATATCCCTTAATGAGTGGACATGGCTGTTGTTCTACTATAAATAGGGGTGGTTTTGAACGAATTTATAATCATTTTTTTTGGTTTTCACTCCTCTTCTTCTTTCACATTTCTATATACATATTCTTACCATTACTCTGTCGAAATCAACATTGAATCTAACTAGATCATTTCTAGTTTGATTTTCTATCACTATCTCATCAAGATCTCAGTGCTATTCAGAGTTATAGACTTCTTTGTAATCAATTTAGCAAGAAAAGGTGTGATTGTAGCCTTGGAAATCAATCAAGTAAAAAAGTGTGGTTGTAGCCTTGGAAATCAATCAAGTAAAGGTGTGATTGTAGCCTTGGAAATCAATTGGGTGAACTTGTTGCCCCTAAAATCAAGTATCTCTACCCAAAGGATTGTGAATCTGGGTGGTGTACCTCGTGGCCTTGAACCGAGGGTGTAATTGTATAATTTCTCTTGAAAGAAAATCCGTACTTATGTGCGAGACTAGATATAGGGTAACTCTGAACCAGTATAAAATCCGGTTTGTTCTTTCCTTTATTGCTTTTACTTTATTTCTTCATTTGTGTTTGATCCTATGATCATATTTGTGTCTGAATATTGCATACATTTGTGTTCAAATTAACAACAACTCAAAAATATTTAGTAATTCCTTTGAACGCTATTCACCCCCCTCTAGTGTAAATCCTAGCCTTAAGATCCATATTCCGCATTTCTCACAGCCAAAACATGGATTAGATTGTGCGACATGGTATATCAAAATGCGACGGATCGCATCTAGGGAGCATTCAAGCATATTAAAAGTATGGCTTTTCGGTTCGAGGGTTCAACTCTAAAGTCATCTATATCTACACTAACTAGAAGTAATAATCGCAAGTTTTAAACGTAGGGATACTTCGAGTTTCAATTTCTACAAGTGTGGGAAGGAGGGTCATTTTACTAGGGAATCTAAGGAGGGAAATAAAGGCAAGAGTCTAAGGAACCAGTTGCTAAGGTTCTGAGGGTTGAGCCACAGACGGTTTAGGAATAGCTTGCACTAAGGAGTTGCTACAACTGCCATCTGCGGCAGTCATTTTGCTAGGGATTGTCCTATGCTTCGGATAGGACAACAGCCTAGTGCTTTTGTGCTTGCTTCAGCACCTTCCACATTTGTAGCTGAGAAGGGAAAGTAGGTTCTTGAGGGCACACTATATGTTTATAGTTTACCTATTTATGTTTGGTTTGATATTGGTGCTTCTCATAGTTTAATAAGCCATAACATTTATTGTTTAGTTATGCTTGGCGTGTTAGGAATGTTAAGTATTGTTTATGATTGATTTGTGATCAACCAGTTTATGAGCAACTTTACCTTTCTACATCATGGGGTGGGTAGATAGTAACTGAGGGTACAATGAAACGAATACTATGTAAATTAAGTTTCACGATTTGAGTAAAAGGCATTTGGTGAAATGTTGGGTTAAAAGCTAAAATTTAGTGAAAGCTGTTTACTATAACCAAAAGGAAAAATATAATATTTTGGAAATAAATATTTGTTAAAATATTTATAAAAGAAAGTAATTCTATACAAGTGCAGTTTATGAAATGTGGTTTATAAATGAAAAGGATTTGAATAAAGAATTTAGGAACTTAAATCTTGGTGTCTTTAAAAATGTTTTTCAAGATTTTGGAGAAAATAATAATAGTATTATTTGAATGTAAATATTTAGGAGGTTGATTTAGGAAATTAAGATCATAATACCTAGTATTAGTATACGAGATATTTGATACAACTTTGCATTGATTTTGGTTAAGTACCAAAAAGTATGGTTTGGATGTACTAAACTCACTTTGATCGCTTGAAAATAATTTTGGTGATAATTGCAGCATCATTGATTTTCATTTTCGGGTTTCTAAGTATGGAATGCTATGAAGTTGTTGTGGTAAACAGATTTTAGTTTAATCCCAAAGTAAGATTTGATATACAAAGGCTATATGTATATATTATTTCAAAATGATTTGAAATGAAAGCTTGTGTCTAGTTCTAAAGTTTTCTTCTTAAGTTATTTCATGTACATATGTAGCTTATGCATCAGAATTGTATGGATATTTCATCATAATATGGTTGTTTGGTTGTTTTAGTTTGTTAAAAATGAAACAGAATTTTCAGCAATTTTGGATAGTCGGGAACTTCTGGATTGTTATAGAGCTTGTAATTAAGTGTTTTGTGAAAATATAAAAGTTGAGTTATATAACACTTTGATTGAGAAGTTAATAAGTTAAAACAAGTTAAAATTATTAATCATCGTTGTTAAGTAAAACAAATTTGTTATTGGTATATACGCATAGGATGTAACGGAGTGTTGTATGAGTATGAGCTTAAGTTATAAAATGATTATGAACTTGAAGTTATGTTTTTATGAATGATTCATAAATAATTTTAGTATTAGAGAGATATACTATTTAGACAAATAAATATGATTTAAAAAGGAATTGGTATAATTAAGAAACCAATAAGATAAATACGTAAGTTGTATGTAGACCATTTTATTTGCATAACTTTTATTGATCCGATATTCAAGTACATGTTTTCAAGGTGGTTTACACCTGTCCAAACAAGAATTTTTCACTCGATTCTTGATGGCGAACACTTGATACAGATTTTTGATGATTGTTATGGAACTTCATAAAGAGATCCATAGGGATTTCTTGACATATTTGTATTATTATATATATTATTATATGTATGTATGTTTGTTGCTATTAAAAGCTTGAATAGTAAAAGGTTAAGTAACATCTCGAAAACAGGCAAAACAACACTAGCGCAAAACTGCCCCGTTTAACCTTGATTTTAGGACTTCAAATGTTTCATAAAGGCTTTAAGTTTGAGCGATTTGTTTCATTATTTTTAAAAGTACTGCCTAACTCATATTAGAGTACTTTAAAAGTAGTTGGCATTTATATGAATTTTTAATAATTAGCTATGAATTTTCAAATGGGAGATATTTTGTTAAAAACATGTCGTTTTTAAGTTTATAATGATTTTGCAAACTTGTTATTTTCAAGTGACAATTTAAAGGAGTATTTTTAAAATATAATACAAGTAATGGAGTATAAATATCTTATATAATTATCTTGTTTTAGATTATAAATAAAAGGTTAGAAATGGATTAGTAATTGCAAAATGGCCAAATAGATAATTGTTTAATTACTTATTTGAAAAGTAATTAACTTGCTTAACACTAATAAGTTGAAGTATGCCTATTTATTTGTGAAAGTTAAGATTGATGTCGAGTAGGGATGAAGCAGTAGAGCTCTAACTTAATGGGCTTCCCTCTTCACCGAGGAATAAGAAAGCAAAAAATGTCGAAAATGTATTAATCGTGTTGATTTCTTACTTGTTTATGGAAATCATTACTACTATACTTTACATTAAAAGAGGATGAGGTAGACTAATCTATTTGTGAGATTTAAGAAAGAATTGTCTAGGAAGGCTTGGAGCAACCAGTGCCCAAATTACCTGGCTTCACTCTTGGACGAGGAATAGTTAATTTGAAATGTTGGAAATGAGTTAAGCGTACAAATCTTGATTTGCATAAGCAATTTTTTTTACTAGATAATCGATTAGTCGATTATCTAACTTAACCTAATATTATATTAGGAAGTCACGATTTCTTACCAATAAAAACCCCCAGGAAGAAGTATTGGTACAAAACGTCTCTTGCTTTAACTTACTTCTAAAAGAACCGAAATAGAGTTTACCAAAAATTCATCGATTGGTATTGAAGAGTCCAAGATTGGTTAGTGTTCTACTTACCGAATAAACTTCAAAACTATTTTACGAGCTCTATGTTTTGGAAGCGATTGAAGAAAAGGAATCTTTGTTGAGATTTGAGATCTGTTTAAGTTGCTCAAACATATATAGATATTCGTGATCTATTCAGGATGTGGAAACGCATCTGTAATTATGAGATCTGTTGAGATATAGGGATCCATGTGTGGTTTCGACATCTACTCAAGATGAAAGGATCCAATCTAGGATTCATGTTCTATTTGAGTGACGAAAATTAATATGAAGATGCCAAACATAAAGTCGATGTCAAAAATGGCTAAAAAAGAGTAGGCCTCACAGCCTGAGGTTAGCGACCCATTTCAGGATATTATCAACTCCATATCTAGAGATATTTAATGATATGTTGCGTGCGGAAGTTGATGGCATTTGGTTCATGTTGTTCATATACATTTTCGGATGCTGGGCCGCTTGTGTGACTTAAATGGTATATTTTATCTAGAGGTATATAATGCTCGGAAGGTACGTTCTGACCCTTGTGCATGGAGTTTGGATTCGGTTTTCTTAAAGAGATCTCCGTGGAAGATCCATTATACAAACGTGCCTTATCGAATTTGATTGTACCCTAAATTTGTCATGGTGTGACCATTATAAGCACCATAACTACTTGATATAATTTATGTTCTACACCATAGACATTATCTATCATATAACTATATTAAACTAAAAAATGGTTGGTTTCTTTGAGGAAAAAACCGTTATGGGTATCTGCAAGGTCCCAATAATTATTGTTCTAGTTACATATGTTCTTGTATTTTCTCGCGCTAGTTTACCAGACTAATTTGGGTGTTATTTTCTTAATGCTCAAGTCAGCCCCATGTACATTTCCAAGTTTGGCTCTAGATGCTTTGGAGCATATGCAGAAGAGTTAAAGGATT
Source organism: Allium cepa (assembly GCA_030765085.1). Lineage (NCBI taxonomy): Eukaryota > Viridiplantae > Streptophyta > Magnoliopsida > Asparagales > Amaryllidaceae > Allium > Allium cepa. The sequence goes on from CM060935.1 coordinate 556,941,077, forward strand.
ATCAACTGTAGTATTCTAATTTTGCTGCATTTCTGTATATCAGCATATGTAAGGATATGTTGTTATAACTTTCCAAGTTGATGATTTTACTTAGGTTTTAGTAACTCTGATATTTTTGTATTCAGTGTAACCCCTTTGTACGGTTCCTTTGATATTATATATTTTCGTTCTGTGTTGTGAGATTCTAATACTATGTTCTTATTATCTTGTTCTATTCTTTTTCCTTTATTTTTATCTAACAATTCATCTTTATGGCACTTAAGTGTTCGGCATATGAATATCATGGATGAATTAGCATCGACATTTGAGGGTCGAAAAGTTAGGTTGTTACATGTTCAAACAACATACTCTATATCATTATCTATAAAAAAAATTCAACATATATGTACCAAAACCCAAAATCATATCATGTGATAATATTATGAGTAAAATCCAAATTAACTTTAGCGCGTTGAATGATGAACCTGTTATGTCAATTTCAACAATTGATATTTACGATGTTATTCTATCAACATCACTTACTATATTCCAACTGAATTAGTCTTCTTCTTAAAGACACTTTTATGGTTGATGGATTATATCCTTTTGGGTAGCACTATAAAAATCATATTCTCATAATGTACTTTGAATCCATTTCAAATTGGTGCATCATGCCATAGGGCACAGTCAATACTCTTAAACGTTTTATTAACAACTAAGGAATTTTATTGCTCGACGCTTATATGAAATTACAATTTCCCTTCAAAGTGCAAGATTTCTTATTAGACATTCCAATAAGTTATGTCTATTTTGGTATGGTTAATTTTATATCATCTTACGTAATTAGTTTTATCTTTGGATCCTATCTGAATCCATTTTACCAGCAATAATTTCTAAAGGAAATTCTTTCATTATGAAGTCAGTGCTTCTTGAAATAATAATTGTTTCTTAGTGCAATGGAACAGGTATTCACAGACATTTTGCGAACTCACTTTACGTATGTATAAAACTGATTTTGTTTTAAGTTCACGAAACATATGTTCATAACATTAAGTTGTTCAATCAATATTGCAGTGTCCAAAACTCCTCCGGAGCGGTCCATAAAATATCCCTTATAAGCATGTATGACATGTAACCTCTAGACTCACGCAACCTCTTAACTCCTTGACCTAGGATATGTAAGGGTTTTGTGATGACCGTCATATACGTCTGGTACATAATATACATGTATAGTGTGTTGCAGTGGTACTCGGTCGATGTAGGAAAACAGCTAACTGATAATTGTACTAAAATAATCATAGAACATGTCGTATATTTCATAGCGTAGGGACAAATATAATAACAAAACATATATAAGTAGGCGACACAGAAATGTAACTATATGAACCATTGTAGTTCAGAGCACAGGTTCAATACAGTTGTAAAGAATAGTAATAGAGTTTATACAACTGATAAGTAAAATCAGTTATCTATCTCCAAAATAAAATGTAGCACTAATAAAACTCCACAGTGTAGCACAGCGAAATAAGTGAATTAAACTCTGATAATAGTATATAAATTATAGCTCTATCCTCCTACTCATCCTCTGAATAGCTACATGCGCCAGTATCAGACTTGCTATCTAGTTTACTCAAGTCAGGCAACAATCTAGTGTGAGCGATAAATAATCTCAAGGTACTATAAAGCTGATGTAGTAAAAGAGGAATACTAAGCATAAGAAGTCATACCTACCTCGTCCCAACAATCAACAAGTTAGCAAATAACACGATATATGCTATAATACTATCATGTGGGTGCATTACACTAGGTATGACATTGGTGTTGGGGTATATATCATAGCAATACCTACATCACAATACATCCACCTCAAACACACATTAATCAAGGAAATCACAGCGACCATCACTAAGGTCTCGCATCACCATTAAGATGTCTACCACCATAGGGTAACATATACGACCATCACTTAGGTTAGCAACACACTACATTGCTATTGGAGTCTATGCTCAATCACACACCATCCCTAAGGTGCTTCCCTTACCAAGGCAGGCTAGACCAAACCTAAGTCTAGGGTGCATAGGCAAGCGTCCTTACATACACTTGCCCCATGAAACACACGTCCGATCCTGAGTTATTAATGAACTATTTAGCACACGACTCGATAGTAGAAAATATTGCATCTCACTCCATCAATTCACATCATTGAATATGCCTCCTCGACTATCACTAAGTCTCATTCCTACTTTCCACTTGAAGTACTCGATCAAACGCCTCATGTGTTTACCCAAAAAATGGAACAACACCCTGGTTTGAGTGTGAAAGCATCAGCCCTGTTTCTCAGAGCAAACAATATAAAATATAAATGTAAAAACAGCAGAAATAGTAAAGGAATATGAAGATTTTTATTGTGGTTCGGCTATTAACGAAGCCTACGTCCATTTTATAGCTTTTATTAACTGACTACAGTTACATGATTGATTTGGATTACAATATGATTGAATCGCCTAAGTTAGATCTAAATCACAAGAACTTAAAGGCAACTGGAGGATCTCGGTTTGTGGGAGAAGAAGAGTAAATAATAGTAATGGAAAAGTTGTAGCAGCTAGTCTAGAGATCTCGTTTATGTTGCAGCTAGGATTGTATTTATAGGGGCTAGAGAGAACTTGGGCTAGAGCCGCTTTGTTAGAAGCGTATACCCAGCATGTAGAAGGAGCCCAAAAAGTTCAGAGCCAATCAAAGCTAAGGATTTGGATCGGTACCTATCCGATGGAGTCGGGTCGGTATATATCCGATAGGGTTGGACCGGTACCTATCCAATCCGATCGGGTCGGTATCTATCTGAATACTTAGCGAATTTTTAGATGTTCGTAGTTTGGTTGTCTTCCTATATTATATTTGAGTGCCTTATCCAAATATCAAGTCGTTTGGAGTTAGATTGACCGGCTGTCTTCATGGATCATCCAATTCATCCATTCATAGATGATTCATCCATAACTCAATCAAATGACACCAAAATTCATGCATGCAATGTAGATGAGTAGGAGAGCCATCAAAATGGATCTCTGGTGGTAGGGACCACCCTAGACTGCTCAGACCAGATCCATTAAACTGGCTCAATTTGGAGGAGATCCATCCATAATTCATTTAATACTTATCGAAATCAGGCGAGACTTTGTAGGTATCTTCTAGAGGGTGTGTAGGCCCTACACAATGAATCACATATGGTGGGGCCCAACTTATTGAGGTCAGATCTGATCCAAACTTTGGATCGGTACCGATCCGAATTGGCTTTCCAATTGATTTGATTTTTGGTTTGAGGCTTCTTTTATGTCTTCTAAGTGTTCCCTTCAAATTTCATGTTAGTCCAAGTAAATATGAGTTATGTAGTTCCATTTTAAGTTGCTCTGGTCCAAAAGCAGGTAAACATTTGAACGGATCAGATAAATCTTCATTTCCTGAATTTGGTTACTTGGAATGTTACCAAACTTGTTGGGTGAGCTTAGTGGAGTCATAGAAGTGTGCTGCAAGAGATTTGAAAGACCAATGTTCAACCAATTCGGATTGGTACTGATCGAATTGGATTAGATCGGTGCCGATCTAAAACGTTAGGTTATTTTTAGCCCATACTTCTTAGAGACATTTGTGATGCTCTTTTGGGTCTTTCAGTCAAGTTTTGAGTCGTCCTAGCTTAATCTAAATGTTCTAACTTCTTTCTAATTCTGGTGAGTTAAAATCCCAGTTAACGTCATGTCGTTAGTTCGTCGGAGTCTGCAATGTCATATATAGTTCTTACAACTCTCCGTGGCGAACCCCAAAGCAAAACTCCTACTTTCATGTGCCTAGCCCAAAGAACATCTCAACAAACCCCATCCCCCTCCCCCACACCCACGCCCCCCTCGTCCATCACACAACGCCTTTTGTCGATCCTCCTCAGGCCAAAACTCCACTTCTACTCACACATGCTTCATGTGACCAATACTCTAGGCCCTAGGTGGTGCCATGACCTCCACATATTGATAGCTGGATTAATAGACCACTATTGGTTGAACATTGGTGATCGATCGATCATAGGTCTTTGACTCGAAGCAATCAATCTTAACACCAAATAACTTCTCCCCTTTACGTTCCTCTGCCCCCAAACCATGTTTCCAAAATCCCCAGACATAAATGGATCGATACTGACCTATGTTGGGTTGGTAGCGAACAATTTTCGGCTCAATACTTAGCTATTTTTGGCTAAGTTCCTCTACACTTCTATACACATCACATATTCCAAGTTTTTCCTCAAAGTTTCCAACTCAATTACCCAAATACCTTCACGCTGAATCCCAAGGTGTCCATGCGATGCTCCACTACCGACCCATCACTCTTTGAGCAGTAACTCCACTTTTTCTACTCTAATCCACATGTGACCTACCCAATAGCCTACTCACATCATCTCTCATCCTCATATCGATTGCAAGTCCATTTAAGCAAATTTGTATCGATCGGTTCATGTAGGTTGAGGGTGATCGATCGATCGATTGTCCAAAAACACTTCACTTTGCTTCAGCATTTTCAGAGTTAGTTTACCCTCTACTCCAAATGCCTTACCTTGGGATGCAATTTGTTTACATCTATTTAGCTCTAAACATCTAAAATTTATGTTGTCCTCGACGTTCAAACTGACAATCTATGTCCTACCCTAAGAAATAAAACATAGCAAAACTACCAATCAAGTATTATGTCAACATTATAAACAAAATACAACCATCATACAAGCAATCCAATCATGTTATAACCATAATCAAGCCGAAATCATAAATAGTTCAATCCATATGAAAATAAAAGAAATTTTCTATATCTTATCTGTCTCACTTTTTTGAAAATATGTGAAGTCCAGATTTGGTCAAATCATGTTTTTAACTTTAAAAGTCATTTTGAAATACATTTTAATACTATATTTTCATCTGTAGTATAGTGAGTGAAAACAATCACTCACTGAAGGGTCCAAATGCACACAAATGGAGATTAGCAGTAGAAATCATAAATCCTAATGCACCCAACTGTATTAAATGATATCCCAAATAATTCTCTTGTTAATTGCCCTCAAATTACTTGATATGGCTAATTACATTATGGTTTGGAGTCTCTTTTTGGCCAAGGAAATGGTTAAGGAGGTTAGAGTGTCAATGAGAAGTGCAGAAATGATTTGGAGGCTGTCCCATCATGTCATATTAGCTCAAATCTGGAAATGGTTTAGGATAACCATGGGCTTAGTCTAATGAGCCACTTACCAATCCAAAAACTATCTAAATTTAAATAGCGATGTCTTCTAAACATTAAAGCCAAATTCCATTATGACCATTTTAAGGAAGGGAAAATCATCGTTTCATTCATACGGAGGTGGTGTGAGTTTCTAATTCAACTCCTATAAAAATTTATAGGCCCTACCAAATTTTAGGACCAAAAGGGTCCAATAAAATTTCTAAGGGTCAAAAATGTCATTACTCAACATTATCCAAAGTTATAGCTAAATCCGACCTAATTTAGATTTAAACATAATATTATACTATCCTTTGTTATGTAAATATAGGTCATTATATCCCCCGCTAGGAATTTCGCCCTCGAAATCCCATCAATCAAGGTAGTTCAAACAATATCACCCTGCTTTCCTAACAATGATAAATAATCATATCAAACACCTAACATGCACGCAAATAATGCAGTAAAAACCTTGACTATCCAAGCATGTAGAGTATTGAATTACTATATATGATATAAAAAATGAAAGTAAATGCGATAAATAGGTCTCACCAAGTAAAGAGCTCCGGATATGCAATCCTCATACTCTCCTCGATCTTGCAAGCGTAATACTTTTTACTCCACTGAACCTTCAAATTTTCATTGTCTACTTCCTAAGAAGCTTCGTACCATAAGTGGCTATACAAACAGACCTATGTGGTCTCAAAGCTTCTACCCCAATCTCAATATCATCCAGTTGATCTTATGTGATAGTCACTCCTAAGCTACGCAAAAACTTCTAAAAATAGGAAATGTGGAACACATTGTGCAAACTCACCATCTTCTAAGGTAAGTAAACTTTATAATCTATTTTCCCATTCCACTCGAGTATGGAAGAAGGACCTAGGAATCTCGATGTCAACTTCCCCTTAGTACTAAATCAAACTACATTCTCCAATAGAAAGATCTTTGCAAATACCATATCACCGACAGAGAAATCTAAATTAAATCTCCCATATCAAAGTACTACTTCTATCTACCTTGAGAAGCTTTCTTCGGTTGTTTATGATCTCGATCATCTCCAAAATCTCACAAATCATATCAAGCCTAACTATTAGTTTCTCGTATGCTTCCCACTAACACAAAGGGGTATTGCATGATCGGTCTTACAACGCCTTGAATTGTGCCATACCAATGCTTGGTTGATCACTGATGTTGTTTGTGAATTTATCAAGATGCAAATGATCATTCCATGAGCCTCTAAAATAAATAATGCGGGCTCATAAGAGATCTTCTAAAGTACGGTCCACTCTCTCGGTCTTGCTCTTCCCATCGGTTTGAGAATGGTAAGTTGTACTTAAATGTAGCTCCATTCCAGTGGCTCTTATAAGCTCGTCTAAAATCAGCCCATGAATAATGGGTATCGATTTCTTACAATGCTCTCCGACACACCATGGAATCGTTCTATCCACTTCACATACAACTCGACCAATTTGGATGATGATCTACTAGACTTTATGGGTATGAATCGATTGCTCTTTGTTAATATATCGTGTCACCACCCACTTTTCCATACAGATTTAACTGATTATTAATCACACTCGTCAGACAAATCGCATAGGAAGGCTGATAGTATGAGAGAGAAAGTTGGTAAAAGATAGAATGAAAGTAGCAAGAAAATAAAACAACACAGAATCACACAGCAGAATGAACAATCTATAATATAGAACAATTCTTTACACAAAACAAAAACTATAACTCAAAACATATATAGACATCAATAAGAGGACACATCTATTCAACAGAGGCAGTTATAACAATCTGTTCTTACAATTTGCTGATAAACACAACCAAATGCAATGGAATAAACGAGAATACGACTCCAGCCTTCCAGCTTCTCTCTTGAAGCTCCCATTCTTCCAGCTAAACCTGGAAATATGCTTAATCTGACCCGAGCATATGGGAAAAACCCGCCCGGGTACGTTTGGTAAAACTAGCGTGAGAAACACACTGAATTTGAATTATTAAAGTTCCTAAATCCTTTGAAAATCAAAGGTATCTCGTAAGACCATGCCATAAATAAACATGATGGGTTTTTACCTTAAGATAACCAAAATAATTCATATGAAAATCCTTTAATATTATAATAATGTCTAAGTAAAAGTACCTATTCAAATATTTGAAATGCTTGCATCTCACGTTCCAGCATAGTTGGGCACAATCAATACCGTACAACGCTTATTGGAGAATGGATTCCAATTGAATGATTAGGCACTGGAGTACCACCTGTCACGGTACCTGTCTGGTAACACCGTACTAAGGACCACTCCCGATCCCTTACAACACAAGACTGGACCAAACCCTAACCTTGATAGACCGAGTATCATCCCGGGTGTTCCCACCCTTTCCGAGCTCCTTTCACATGTAGTGATAAAACCAAAGGTTATCTAGAAAGGTGATAGCCATACCCTACTTTGGTGCGCCCCACTTAGCCTTGTCGCATCCCCTATGATTTTCAGCCATTCTTGGTTGATGAGGAAAAAGGCCACGATTACCTTTTAGAAAGATTCACTTAGAATTCTCATTGTCCTCCAATGACAATGTACTGATAGAATTCATCCATACAAGTCCATTTCCGGTCCGAACGGAACCGAAGGCACTATTCCTACTACATCTATTTTGGAACCACCCCCAGGATTAGTAGCGATTATCCCTTGCACTTCACTGCTCCATCTTCAACTCCATGCTCTTGTCTTCATTACGAAAACATATTTGTTGGAGCAAAGTGGTTTTTTGATCACAAAACCGATACCGGTCTTGTTAAAACAACGCTCGATGTTTTTGGTACACTAAAATCCGGTTCTTTAGGAAATAAACAGATAGAAATAAGATCGGAGATCACCTTCTAACCGTTGGCGGATGGATTTTTTTATAATTGGCCTGGAAGAACGAACGAGTTTATACATATAGTATAGCACCTCGGACGGTAACGACACCATATAATTCCCATGTTTCCTCAAGATATTTCCAAAGTTATATTTGGGTCTAGATTTGATAGTTGGTTATTTAGCAATCAAATATACAATAAATTCAACCAAATTTTAATTTCCCATTGCAAACTTTAAGCCTTTATTAATTTAAAATTCCAAAAAAATTAAAATTACTCAATCAAACAGCATATGCTTATCTCACAGGATAAGTATATTTCACAAACCCATTCTTTTCAAAATATTTGAAAACCCTTTTTAAAATAAAATCTGGAAAGCACCACTACAGTATCAAACAATGGATACAACTCAATAGTTACGTCTCTAGCCCAAAGAAAATCAACACTTAGCTGCAGGCACTCACTGCCTCCGATTTACGCAACGTGGTTATACCATTATTTCTCGAAAACTTTGTTTAATAATTTTCCAAAATAAATACTTAGTTTACAATATGAATATTCCAAGTTCTAATTTAATTAAAATACTCCTTTATAAAAGTTTACTATGTAATATATTATTTTTAAAACACCATTAATATTCAATAAATTTGTCTTTGAAAAAAATATGCTTTAACACTAATTTACACTAAAGTAAAAATTAACTTTTAAACAATAGCTATAAAATTAACTTGTTAATTAATAGTTATTTTACTATAAACAATTTAGATAATTAATAACTTTAAAACAGAAATTAATACTTCTTATATAATTTTTAAGAATAATTACTTAAAAATCATTACCAAAATATTTACCAGTTAACTTTAAAACATCATCAATAAATAATAATCTTTTTTTAAACAAATTCCGGTTCAAAGTCAACCCAAAATCAGAAAAGAAGGCTTAACCATTCCAAACGGTGCTTAATCAAGCTACCATTCAATTTTTGTAACAGACCAGAATAACAAATACATATAATCATACTAATCAGCTCCTAACGATAAATTCAACATCATACTATCCAATATAACTATCAGGAAAATAAATAGATGTTCGCACAAATAAAATAGCAGATCGGGTTTTTATTTTTGCTAGTAAATTTCCACAACATATATATTCAATAATGTGGAGGAATGGTGATTTATTCTGCCAAAAGGGTCCAATACAACAATTAACGGATAGTGTTTTATTTCTGCGAAACAGATGTAAAAAACATCGTAATTAAAATAAATTAACTTGACATTATTTTTATCTGCAAAAGCTTCAACATTCGGATCATATAAGTTCAACGATGATATTATTTTAAATTGATTATTTAAATTTTTTGTCCGTTTCAAATGACTATAAAATTTCAATCGTTCCAACTCGACAACGGATCGTACAACGGCGTAATATCCATCGATACGAACCCATCGCAACGAACCTCGCGTACAATGGAATTCGTATGAACTGTTATTATTTTTTAAAGTTTACTAGATATAAAGATAGAATTTCAAAAAAAAAACATTTTTTAATACATTTAAAAAAAAGTTTTTGGGTCGAGCCTAAACTTACCTACCGCCCTTCTTCTTCCCCCTCTCTCTTTCTTCCGGTTACACTCTTGTTTTTCTTTCCAACATCCTGATGTGACCAACAACCCACCCAATGCTTATTCCGATCCATTTCCAATTCCCTCAAATGAACCCGTCCTCCTACGCGCGCGACTTACCCACGCTCAAAACTCCAAGAACCCCATCACCTAATTCGATATCCTTCCCAAATCCATCAACCCATCATCGTGCACACATGTACATGCACGTGCACACCACTACCAGCCTGCCACCCACCCAGCTGTGCACACCCTTACGTCTCTGCTCATCCCTGTATTCGATTTCGCATGCTCCCCGAAGCTTCCACTCCCTCCACCCACTTTTCGCCGCGGTTACCCAAACGCCAACGTCCAATTTTCGTCCAACATCCAAAATTGGCTTCGCTCCGCCTTATTCCATCGCTAGGGCACACGCCTCCACACCACAGTGACGCCCACTTCCCCCACTATTTCCACGCTGACCCCAGCCCAGCTCGACGCGTCCTTTCTCCGCCAATCACGAGTTGACAGCTCCCTTCCTGAACATGTCCTTAAACTCTAGAAAGATCCCATAACTCCTATCCAAAGCCATAACACAATTTCAGCTATGGCAAACATCTGAAGCCTGGTGCAACGTTTCTTCCCAATCGAGCGCCACCCCCCTCCCTCAACGTCTAAATCACTGGAAAATATTTTTTTCCAAACACTGATCATCTTCGAATTCCTCACCACCTAAGCCATTAAATATCATGATGGCTTCACTAAAATTCCTATTTTTACTTAACAATCATGATAATATATATGAATTAATGTTTAAAAAACATTGAAGTTTTTTCAAACTTGAGTCATTCCCTGTAAACTCGCAGCTTCACCCTATATATAGGAAGAGAAAACCTCGAACTATTTTTAATGTATCTTTTGAACAAAAATAAATGTTTTCCTAGTTTATACTGTTAGCCAACTCGAAAGGGATTGAGAGAAAAAGAATTTTAAAAGGTTGACATGTATATGTCTTTTCACTGTTACTTAGAACAGAGAAGAAAAATTAAACACTTCCAAGTTTAAATTTAGGTTTCTCACCCTAAACATGGCTTCGTTATTTGAAACTACAAGTTGAAACTTTAATCTTCGGTCTGAAATTTTGAAATCTTGAAAGGCTTGCATTGTTTGCTTTTTAATTTTAAACAGAGGATGTTTTTTCATCCTCTTCTATTCTTCTACTCACAGTTTTTAGTTTACGGATTTTATTTGTTTACAGGTTTGAAATTGAAGCCTATATGTATATAGTTATACAGGTATGTGATGATGTATGTTCAATATTTGATAGATTGATGAGATTTTTCCTAAAACTGAGTTGAAGTTTTTAGATTGAAAAGAAGCTAAATTTTGAGTTTTGGATTTTACTGTTTTTGATCAGACAAACTACCGTAGCAATATATATGTTTGTATTAGATTTTACTCATTTGCTTTATTTTTATTTTTCTTACTTGCTTTGTTTACTAAGTTGACATGTATACATACCATTTGTTTTTTTCTTCACTAAGCAAATGTTTTTTTAAATTTTACTTGTTACTTTGTTGCTTTATCTTTTTAACTTACCCTTTACTTGATTTTTTTACATGCCTACATATACATGTATATGTACATATACATATACGTATATGTCTTAGAACAAAAATTATAAAAATGGTTTTAGACAATGTTAATGTTTACATACTTATATATACATACCTTTATACAATTCAAAGAAAAAAAATGGAAACTTTGTTTATTTTATTTTAAGGGTATAAATAGCATTTTTAACAATGTATTACTTTGTTAATGATCCCCCTTTTGAAATGGTTCTTTAGATTTTTCTCATTCATATCATACACATTATCATATATATTCCTCCTATCATTTTCCAATATATAAAATATAATTTTACTTTTTAATAAACTATTTTTATCTAGTCAATATATATTTTACATATCTTTTTATATTCTCATAATGCAATAGTTTTTTTATAGGTACTATATATTTCCTTTTTTTGAATTTATATTTATATACATATGTATGCACATTTTTCCTAACTGATATGTATATAGGTATATAGGAAAATACAATTTTAAACTCTCCTATTGAAAATACAACATATCGTTCATAAGCCAAAGTTATTTCTATATATTGTATATTCCTCCTATCCATTTACATTTATTTATTATGAATTTGTTTCAAAATTATATATATATATATATATATTCTATTGTTCTATATGTAAAAATGTGCATATAAGAAATTCCCAATTAAATCAATTTCCTATTTTATAAATAAAAATCTGGAAACTTAAAATAATATTTGGCTTAAAACTGTATTTTATTGCCAGTTATTATTTAACGGAGATTTTTGTTTGATCATAATACTGTATTATATAATATTAAAGATTAATATTCAAGAATCGAGAGGCTAAAAAATCCCGATTCGTAATATTCCTTCCCCTTAAAAGAATTTCGTCCCTAAAATTTCGATAACAAGGCTAGTAAACAAAACTAACCAAATTTTTAATTTACGAACAATTTAATAAACACCTATATCACACCAGTCAATATATATAATTTCATTTATATCTCAAAATATCTGTTACATCTAATACCAACTAGAATGCTTATACAATCATCGTCATCACATATACATACATACATACATACATATATATATATATTGTCACACCAACATCTACTGAGATACTGACTGAATTACAATCCAACAAACATGATGTTTACAGGCTTTATGGCATACCCTACTAAGAGACCACTCAACCCTAACCAACACTTACTGGGGACTCTCCCCATCTGATTCCTCCACTTCGGGTCCCTTCAATTCCATGGACTCTACATCGTTATCTGGAAGCCATGCAAACACTGCACTTGCTTCCCTCTGGCGATAATTTCCCTCTACAACTGGCTCATCTTTAGCTTCACCCATTTCCCAGACGGCAATGTCATCATTTTCTGATTCGCGTTCTCCCTCTGCTTCAAATTCCTCTTCATCCTCAAATTCCTCCTCTTCATCTTCTAGTTCCTCCTCGTCCTCGAATTCTTCCTCATCATCGAATTCTTTCCTGGACTCCTCTTCAGCTTCTTCCTTAGGCTCTTCTTCTTGACGCGGTGGTTGCTCGATAGGCTCTATTTCCTCCTCTGGCTCTTCCTCATATATAGACGGCTCGCTAAGATCCTTCAGAATCCTTCTAACCAAATCATAATTTCCATCCCTCCTAGCCTTCGAAAGTGCTCCTCCTCAATCGATACTACGGGTTCTCTACAATCAATTTTCCAAACCGAGAGCGAGATCCTAAGGTTTTAGGAATTCATGTATGTTAAAGAGTACATGTATAGGTTCACACTTCAAATATCTTTCCCAATTTAAATTTCTATTATTCAAACTTTACAAAATCATTTTCCTTCAAAAATTTATTTTAGACAGATTTTTCCGAGATCACCAGGATTTTTCATTCTCAAATATCCCTTTTATAAATCAGTTATTATAAAATCAGCTTTTATCTTATGAAAAATCTTCCCAAAATATTTATCTAAAAATATTTTAAATTCCTTTAGTAAACAAAATTTAGTAAAAATCAAAATTTCCCAAAGTTCCTATTTTACAGGTCTCTGATCACTAAGGGAATTCTCAAGTCAAAAGGACTGGCAATAGAGTGTACTCAAAGCTAACGGCTATGAGCACTCAATCCTAGATGATAAAATCACTTATCAAACAACACTTTAAATTATTATATATTATAAAATCATGCCTTTTGTATAAAAATATATTCTGGGTAAAATTATTTCATCTACCCCTTTAAAACAATATTGTGTCTATTCGCCTTGTTTAAGCGTTTAGTGATCCCTATCAATAATGTTAATTACTCGCATTGACCAGAATCCATATGCCACTCAACAGATCAATTAACCCAATATAAAACATTTTTATATCACTAACAAATACGCGCTCTCGTATATATACACACTCAAACACATTCTAGGGCATTACTGTCCCTATCTCTAATGAGTAACCCCATCAAATCCTAGGTATTCGCTCACCCTAAGCTCTGATACCACGATGTCACGACCCACTTTGCCGTACAGATTTAATTGACTCTAAACCACACTCGTCAGGCCAATCGCATAAGAAGGCCGATAGTAAGAGAGAGAAAGTTGGTAGAAGATAGAAAGAAAGTAGCACGAAAATAAAACCACATAGAATCTCATAGCGGAACGTACAATCTATAATATAGAACAAGTCTTTACACAAAACAAAAACGGTAACTTAAAACAAATACAGACATCAATCAGAGTATACATCTATTCAACACAGGTAGTTATAACAATCTGTCCTTACAATTTGTTGATAAACACAACCAAATGCAATGGAATATAATCATCTACGAGAATACGACTCCGGCCTTACAGCTTTTCTCCTAAAGCTCCCATTCTTCCAGCTAAACCAGGAAATATGCTCAGTTTGACCCAAGCATATAGGAAAAACCACGCCCAAGCCAGTCTGGTAAAACTAGCCTGAGAACACACTCAATTTGAATTATTAAAGTTTCTAAATCTTTTGAAAATCAAAGGTATCTCGTAAGACTACGTCACAAATAAACACGATGGGTTTTTACCTTACGATAACCAAAACATTTCATATCAAAATCCTCTGATATTATACTAGTTTTTAAGTACGAATACTTATTCAAATAGCTGAAATGCTTTCATCTCACGTTCCAGCATAGTTGGGCACAATCAAAACCGTATGGCACTTATTGGAGAATGGATTCCAAGTGAATGACTAAGCACTAGGGTAACACCTGTCACAGTACCTCTCTAGAAACACAACCGAGGACCACTCCCGATCCCCTACAACACAAGATCGGACCTACTACTAACCTGGATAGATCAAATATGCTATCACCCTAGGTTTTACCACCCTTTCTGAGCTCCTTTCACATGTAGTGAGAATATCCAAGGTTATCTAGAAAGGTGATAGCCATACCCTACTTGGGTGTGACCCACTTAACCTTGCTGCATCCCTCTTGATTTTCAGTCATTCTCGGTTTATGAGACTAAAGTGCATGCTTATCTTTTAGAAAGATTCACTTAGAATGCTCATTGTCCTCTAATGATAATATACTAACAGCATTCATCCATACGAGTCCGTTCTCGGTTCGAATGGAATCGAAGGCGCAACTCCTACTACATCCATTTAGGAATCACCATCAGGATTAGTAACGATTAGCCCTTGCACTTCACTGCTCCATCTTCGACTCCATGCTCTTGTCTTCATTATGAAAATGTACTAGTTGGATCGAAGTGGTTTTTGGATAACAAATTTGATATCGGTCTCTTCGAAACAACGTTCGATGTTTTTGGTAAACTCAACCCCAGTTAGGAAATAAAAATACGAAAATAAGAACGGAGATCGCCTCCTAACCGTTGGTGGAAGGTTTTCTTATAATCGTCATGTAAGAATGAACGAGTTTATACGTACAGTATAGCACCTCGGACGGTAACTGCACCATACAATTTTCGAGTTTCCTCTAGATATTTCCAATGTTATGTTTGGGTCCAGATTTGATAGTTGATTAGTTAGCTATCAAATATACAATCAAATCAACCAAAGTTTGATTTCCATTGAAAATATTAAGCCCTTTTAGTTTAAAATTCCAATAAATTTAAAATTGCTTAATCAAAAAGCATATGCTTATCTCACCGGATAAGTAAATTTCACGAACTCATTCTTTTAAAAATATTTGAAAACCCTTTTTAAAATAAAATATGGAAAGCACCACTGCTGTATCAAGCCATGGATCACAGCTCAATGGTTACATCTCTATCCTGGAGAAAATCAAGACTTAGCAGCAGGCGCTCACTGCCTCCGATTTACCCCACGTAGGTATACCATTATTTCCCGAAGACTTTATTTAATAATTTTTCGAAATAAATATTTATAAAATTTTCAATATGAATTTTCCAAGTCCTAATTTAAGTAAAATACTCTTTTATAAAAGTTTACTATATAATGTATTATTTTTAAAACATCATCTATATTTAATAAATTTGTCTTTGAAATAAATATGCTTTAATACTAATTTGCACTAAAGTAAAAATTAAATTTTAAACAATCACTATAAAATTAACTTTTTAATTAATAGTTATTTTACTTCAAACAATTTAGATAATTAATAACTTCAAAACAGAAATTAATACTTTTTATATAATTTTTAAGAATAATTACTTTAAATCACTACCAAAATATTTACCAGTTAACTTTAAAACATCATCAATAAATAGTAATCTTTTTTTAAACGAATTCTGGTTCAAAGTCAACCCAAATTTAGAAAAGAAGACTTAACCATTCCAAATGGTACTTACTCAAGCTACCATTAAATTTTTATAACAGACCAAAATAAAAAATACGAATATTCATACTAATCAGCTCCTAACGATCAACTCAACATCATACTGCCCAATATAATTATCAGGAAAATAAAAAGATGTCCGTGCAAATAAAATAGCAGATCAAGGTTTTATTTCTGCTAGTAAATGTTCACAAAAGATATATTCAGTAATGGTGGCAGAACGGTGATTTATTCTGCCAATAGGGGTCCAATTACAACAATTAGCAGAATGGTGTTTTGTTTTCGCTAAACAAATGTCAAAAACATCGTACTTAAAATAATTTAGCTCGATATTTTTTTTATCTGCAAAACGCTACAATATTTGTAACATATAAGTTCAATGACGACATTATTCTAAATTGATCATTTAAATTTTTTTTCCATTTCAAATGACTATAGAATTTCACTCGTTCTGACTCGACGACGGAACGTACGATGTCGTAATATCTATCAATACGAACCCATCGCAACAAACCTCGCATACAACAGGATTCTTATTAAAGTGTTATGATTTTTCAAAGTTTACTAGATATAAAGATAGAATTCAAAAACAAAACATTTTTAAGTACACTTTAAAAAAAAAAGTTTTTGGCCGAGCTTAAACTTATCTACCGCCCTTCTTCTCCGCCCTCTCTCTCTTTCTTCCAGTTACACTCTTCTTTTTTATTCCAACATCCTACTGTGATCAATAACCTACCCAATGCCTCATTCTGATCCATTTCCAATTCCCTTTGGTGAACCCGTCCTCCTACGTGCGCAACTTACCCACGCTCAAACTCCAGGAACCTCATATCCCAATTCGATCTCCTTCTTAAAGCCATTAACCCATCATCGTGCACGCGTGTCACATGCACACCACCAGGGCCGCCACCCACCCTACTGAGCACACCCCTAAGTCACTGTTCATCCCTATATTCTATTCTGCATGCTCCCCGAAGTCTGTACTCCCTCCACCCAATTTTCGCCGTGAGCACACAAACGCCAACCTCCTGTTTTCAACTAACATCTAAAATCTGCTTCGCTCCGCCTTATTCCATCACTAGGACATATGCCTCCACCACCACAGTGACCCTCACATCCCCCACTACTTCCACGCCAACTCCTACCTAGCTCGACACCACCTTCCTCCGCCAATCACGAGATAATCGATCCCTTCCTGAACATGTCCTTAAACCTTAGAAAGGTCCCGTAACCCCAATCCAAAGCCAAAACCCTATTTCAGCCACGGGTAACTTCTGAACCCTGGTGCGACGTTTCTTCCCAGCCAAGCGCTATCCCCCCTCAACGTCTAGGTTGCCGAAAAATTTATTTTTTTCCAAACTTTGATCTTCTTCGAATTCATCACCACCTAGACTATTAAAAATCATGAATCTTTTACTTAAAGATCATGATAGTATATATGAATCGACGTTTAAAAAACATTGAAATTTTGTCAAACTTGAGTCGTTCCCCGTAAACTCGCAAATTTACCCTATATATAGGACGAGCAAACCTCGAACTATTTTAATGTATCCTATGAACAAAAATAAATGTTTTCCTAGTTTATACTGTTAGCCAACTCGAAAGGGATTGAGAGAAAAATATTTTTAAAAGGTTGACATGTATATGTTTCTTCCAAGGTTTGAACTTCCGGCCGGTACACATGCATTCCGTTCATTCCGTGCCGGATCCGGTGCTGACCGGGTCGGAATTTCAAAAAAAATTCGTTTCGGATTTTGCACTAAAAAAAGACGGAAAAACCGAAACAACAAGAAGCACATGGAAATTACCTTCAATTTGCTTAACTGATAACATCAATTTTTGATTCGAAGTGATTTTTTAATGTGACTTCGAAATTGGGGGTTGTTTTGAGTGAGATGAGAGAAGGTGTAGAACGATAATGAGTTGAATCGCCAATTTGATCTGGTAATTTTGAATTGAGGAAGGAAAGTGAAATGAGCTAAATGATGGTTGTTGACTGGATGTAGTATGGCAAGTACACTACACACACACAGGCTCTGTACTTTTAAACATGAGAGTTTGAGTTGCAAAAAGTATGATAGAAGGTATGGAATAAGGGTACATTTATTAATATAAAATAATTAGTGGAAATTGTATTAGTATTAAAATTCCCTGGTTAACATTGTATATTTCAACACATTTATACTGGATATAATATAAAACGATCAGAAATTAACAAACCGGAATTTAAACGAAATTTTTGGAATTTCCGAAACGGAACCGAAATATTGAAAATTATAGATGACCGAAACGGAACCGAATAACGGAATTTTAAACCTTGGTTTCTTCACTATTACTTAGAACAGAGAAGAAAAATTAAACACTTCCAGGTTCAAATTTAGTTCCTCACCCTAACATTGCTTAATTCTTTGAAACTTCAAGTTGAAACTTTAATCTTTGATCTCAAACTTTGAGATCTTGAATAGCTTTCTTTGTTTTCTTTTTAATTTTAAACAGAGGATGTTTTTTATTCCTCTTTTTTTCTTCTTCTCACAGTTTTTAATTTACAGATTTTATTTGTTTACAGGCTTGAAACTTAAGCCTGTATGTATATAGTTATACAGATATATGATGATGTACGCTCAATATTTGATAGATTGATGAGATTTTTATTAAAACTACGTTGAAGTTTTTAGATTGAAAAGAAGCTAAATTGTAAGTTTTGGTTTTTACTGTTTTTGATCAGGCAAACTACTATAGCAATATATATGTTTGTATTAGGTTTTACTCACTTTTTTTTTTCTTACTTACTTTTTTTACCGAGTTGACATACATACATACATCGGCCTTTGCGTACCTTCTATTTTTTTCTTGACCAAGCAAATGTTTTTTTAGTTTTACTTGTTACTTTGTTGCTTTATCTTTTTAACTTACCGTTTTACTTGAATTTTTTACATGCCTACATATACATATACATATACATATACATATATGTCTAAGAACAAAAATTATTAAAATGGTTTTAGACAATGTTAATGTTTACATACTTATATGTACATACCTTTATACAATTCAAAGAAAAAATGGAAACTTTGTTTATTTTATTTTAAAGGTATAAATAGAATTTTTAACAATGTATTACTTTGTTAGTGATCTCCCTTTTGAAATGGTTCTTTAGATTTTCTCATTCATATCATATACATTGTCGTATATATTCCTCCTTTCATTTTCCAATATGTGAAATATATTTTTACTTTTTAATAAACTATTTTTATCTAGTCCATATATATTTTACTTACCTTTAATATTCTCATAATGCAATATTTTTTATAGCTACTATATATTTCCTTTTTTTGAACTTATATTTATATACATATGTATACACATTTTTCCTAACTAAATATAGGTATATAGGAAAATACAATTTTAAACTTTCCTATTTAAAATACATTATATTGTTCACAAGCCAAAGTTATTTCAATATATAATATATTCCTCTTATCCATTTACGTTTATTTGCCACGAATTTGTTTCCAAATTATATATATATATAAATTTTATTGTTCTATATGTAAAATTGTACATATAAGAAATTCCCATTTAAATCAATTTTCTATTTTTATAAATAAAAAATATGGAAATTTAAAATATTATTTTGGCTTAAAACTGTATTTTATTACCAATAGTTATTTAACGGGGATTTTTGTTTGATCATAATCCAGTATTATAGAATATTAAAGATTAATATTCAAGACTCGAGATGCCAAAAAATCCTTGGTCGTTACTGTTATCCCACCTTTTAGCAAGGTCAAGATGTCAAGAAATTAACTGAAAATAAATGATTACTCATCCCAAATATCGATTATACACTATAGGTTCATTATGAATATCGATGAATTTTGTCCAAGTCCGGATCAGGCTACAATTGACGAGACAAGACAAGCAAAGCTTTAGAAGCCAACACTCAAGTTTCAAGTCAATCCGAGTTCGTACGCTCAAGATATGATCGATACAAGTTGAGGAAAACACGTCATTCGTATCGATCCCAACGCTTTATTCAAATACATCGAGAGAAGTCCTGTTCATATCCATCAAGGAACGTCAGGTTTTGAATCGATCATGTTCGAATCGATCCACGGTCGTGCTGTTTGAATCCATCGAGTTCAAGTGGACCAGATGACTTCACCTCGTATCCATAGTGCTCGTATCGATCCAGCAGAGCCTTAGTCGTATCAATCGAATTACGGCAGTTTATATCATTCAACACCTAATGATCGCATCGATTGCTCAGAAATGCATTTCGTGTCGATTGGGCCTCAATCATTTCATATCGCTCGAAAGAACGATACGAAACACACACAAAACAACATAGCTGATCGACACGAACGAGGCAACATGGTTGATCGATACAAGCGACACAAAACACGATCGATGTGAATAAGGCTCCAATAGTGGGTGCGAACAAGACTCGATCAACTCAGCGCGAGATGAGGATCGATCCGGGAATATTGTGCCACGTCATCTTACGAACACGTGCTCGAGATCGAGTTGAAGATGGCGATACGAACGTATCGAGTCGAAAAACCGAAAACTCATGTTTGTATCTATCGTATCTCATAAACCACAGGTCCAAATGCTATGAAATTTTCACAGGAGCTTACATATAAGCTATGGAAGGTTCATGCCAAATTTCGACTCGATTGGGTCAAGTCCTTATCGATATGTATTTTGTTCGTATCGTTCACGGATCGAGTCGAAACTTCATGGAATCGATCGCGTGGCCCACTCATGTGCCAGAAGGAGTCTCTCGAAGTTTGAGCGATATATTTGCACGGAGCGCCTATAAATAGCACCTTAGAGCCTGTAGAAAAAGGACTTTTGGATCCTGCGACATCCAGACTCTGCCAGAATCACGACTGCACTCACTCCATTGCTGTACTCAAAAATTATTGTGGTAATTCACTGTAACCATCAAATACATCAATAAAAGATTATCCTTTGAAGTGGACGCAGGCCGGAGATAGCGAACCACTATAAATCTCGTGTTTCTGTCTTTTATTTCTCAATTATTGTTCTCTACTTTGTTTGGATCTGAGATTTGTGTTAGAATATTGTTGATCTGTATTCATACGCTAGTACTTTCACAATATTCGGGGTTTGTGACCAATTTTGGCGCAAACACTTTAGCGCTTTCACTGAGAAGGCTAGATCAGGGATTCTACCATTTAGACATTGGATTTAAAAGCTTGAAGAATTCAGATTTGAAAGACAATGACACGACAATCAACAAGAAGACAGAGATGAGAGAGGAGCCAACAAGGAGGTAGTCAAGAGGCCTCCTCTGAAGCCGGGGAAGGTCCAGCTTCGATCTTCATCGCCAGGGACGAGATGGAGGCTATGGTGGATTCAACACATGAAAGATTGTTGAATAGTCAACAGGAAAAGATGAAAAACTTCT
This sequence comes from Allium cepa, assembly GCA_030765085.1. Classification (NCBI taxonomy): domain Eukaryota; kingdom Viridiplantae; phylum Streptophyta; class Magnoliopsida; order Asparagales; family Amaryllidaceae; genus Allium; species Allium cepa. Next base: position 556,962,594 of record CM060935.1, read on the forward strand.
TTGAGCAGATAGAGCAGCCGGAGCACAGAACCTTGGGCCGGCTATAGTTGCTGCAAACACTGGACAAGGAGCTAGAGTGACAGAGACCAGTAGAGGTCAGATTCAAGATCAGAATGAAGAACGTGTAGGCAATCAATTGGAACCTGGGGGCAGACCCTCGGGATCTGGCATTGGAAGACCCATAGATGGAGCTCAACTGGCTAGAGCCAACGCCAACATGAATGAGCCACATGAAGAATATTACCCAGAATAACCTTTGAGACCTGGGGGCAGGATAGAAACATGATAAGGGGATAACCCCTAGATGGAGACGAAAGAATGGCTGGACTAGTGCAACAAATTATGAGTGGAAGGTTGCCAAGTGGAGGCTTAAAGGAAGTTAGTCGGAGCCCGTTTACTCCGAATATCAGAAATGGAAGGAATTCTCCAAAGTTCAAGTTACCCATAATAGACCCTTATGATGGAAAGTTAGACCCAGCCATGCATATTACCAGATAAATCAGGCATATGGAAGTGTTGGGGGAATCTGAGGAAGTGATGGTACGATGTTTCCCTCTATATTTATCAGACTAGGCTGCGCTTTGGTTCAAACATCTAAAGAGTGGATCGATTAAAACATTGGGTGAGCTAGTGGAATGCTTCATGAGACAGTTTAGGGTCCATATGACGCGGCCCAAAACTGTGATGACCTTAGCATTGATAAAGTAGAGGACTGGAGAGTCCATATAAGATTTTCTACCACGATCAATGCAACTTTGGCTTCAGTAGATCGCCTAGATCCATCGATGATTTTAATGGCGGCAGTGGCAGGAGTTGCAGAAGGCACAGAATTCAAAGATTCGCTGGCAAGAGACCTGCCACAAAACCTTAGAGAATTTTACCATGAAGCAGAAGGATTTATTCGGTTACATGATTCACGTGCCGAGAGTCAAGAAACAAACGCTGTGCAAGGCAAAGGAACCGCCAAAGAACAATCTAGAGCAGACAAAGGGATGAGAAAGAAGGATGATAGATACGATGGTCCTGATAAACGGTAGAGATTCCAAGAACCTAGTTTCAGACAATACACGGACTTTACAGCCAACCTGGAATGGATTTACACAGAGACTCGGGGGCAGCTTCCCTATCGGAAACCACCCATGAGAGATCCTACAGAACGGGAACGTAGAAGTGGAAAGTACTGCCTATTCCATGAGCTGGAAGGCCATGCTACCGATGAATGCCATCATCTAAAGAATGAGGTGGAAGAGCATGTTAGAAGTGGTACATCCCACAATACACCAGAGATCGGACAGCGGCCGTAGGACCTGAGCAACTACCACCTTCACCTAACAGAACTAATCCTGGATCGGGATCACGACTCGTCATTAATTGATTAGGATGGCAAGGGCCAAGTTCAGGATTTGAACTTTGGTCGATTAAACTCCTTAGATTTATTTCAAAATAAAACTGCTATTCCACTTACACATGTACGGGAACTGGAGAGATCCCTAGGCATGCTCTGAGATGGTAATATACCGCATTGCTTGGAGGGGCAGTATCCAGATTTTTCCTTTGTTTATGATTGAAAATTCGGAGTTTGAATTTAATAAATGAACTTGGATCTCACAAAATAAACCTTTGACCGGAGAGTTAAAGGATAGATATTGTAAGTCAATTTGAAAATGATCGCTTTATGACCCTACCCAGAGAGGCGGGGTCCGGAGTGCAAGAAGTGAGTTGCTTCACCGGAGAGCGACATGATCAACTCACTTAACGTCGTTCACCATTCACCGAAGAGTGATTGGATCGAGGTTCGATAAGAGCCCGAAGTGGCTATGATCTGCCTAGGATTTAGGTCACGACATCGCTTAATGTTCAAAGAAACTGAACTGGAGTGCAGGAGGTGTTGCCGCTTTGTCGGAGAGCGAAAGGATCGGCTCACTCGACGTTGTTTCCCCGTCATCGGAGAGTGACAGGATGGGACCCAGCAAGAGCTGGAAGAGGCTATGATCGGTCTAGAACGACCAAGACATCGCTATATGCCCTCACTAAGGCCAGAGTGCAAGGGATAGAAAGCAACGCCAGAGCGCAATAGGATCTTTCTATTCGATCGTTATGTCTGGAATGGACTTGGAAAGGTTCCGGAGTGACTATTGATGGTCCGAAGAGGACGTAGAATTTGATTCTTGACTTCCACAGGTGAAAATGAATAATGATTTGGCTTCGAACAGTCATGAACCCGATTGACGATAATGTAGCCACGGATAAAACATGAGCTCACAGCGTTTGATTTGAAGCTATTCAAAACACAACTTTTGCCAAAAGGCATGTTTTGTGGGGAAAAGTGTTATCCCACTTTTTAGCAAGGTCAAGATTCAAGAAATTAACCGAAAATCAATGATTACTCATCCCAAATATCGATTATACATCATAGATTCATTATGGATATCGATGAATTTTGTCCAAGTCCGGATCAGCTACAATTGACAAGATATGACAAGCAAAGCTGTAAAAGCCAACATCTCAAGTTTCAAGTCAACCCGAGTTCGTACGCTCAAGATATGTTCGATACAAGTTGAGGAAAACACGCCGTTCATGTCGATCCCTACACATTTTTTAAATCCATCCAGAGAAGTCCCATTTGTATCCATCAAGGAATGTCTGGTTTAGTATCGATCATGTTCGAATCAATCCACGGTCGCGCTATTCGAATCCATCGAGTTTGAGTCGATAAGAGTGAGTTCAGCTCGTATCCAAAGTGTTCGTATCGATCCAGCGGAGCCTTAGTAGTATCCATCGAATTACAGCAGTTCGTATTGATCAATCCCTAACGATCGCATCGATCGCTCAGAAATGCATTTCATGTCAATCGGGCTTCAATCATTTCGTATCGATCAAAAAAACAATACGAAACACATACAAAACAATGTAGCCCATCGACACGAACGAGGTAACACGGTTGATCGATTCGAGCAACACAAAACATGATTGATGCGAATAAGGCTCCGATAGTGGGTGCGAACGAGACTCGGTCAACTCGGCACGAGATGTGGATCGATCTAGGAATTTTGTGCCACATCATCTTGTGCACACGTGCTTGAGATCGAGTCAAAGAGGGCGATACGAACGTATCAAGTCGAACAAAAATAGCAAATCAAAAACTCAAGTTTGTATCGATTGTATCCCATAAACCACGGGTCCAAATGCTATGAAATTTTCGCTGGAGCTTACGTACAAGCTATGGAAGGTTCATGCCAAATTTCGACTCGATTGGGTCAAATCCTGATTGATACGAAATTTGTTCGTATCGATCAAGGATCAAGTCAAAACTTCATGGAATCGATTGCGTAGGCCCACTCACATGCCAGAAGGAGTCTCTTGAAGTTTGAGCGAGATATTTGTAAGGAGTGCCTATAAATAGCACCCTAGAGCCTGTAGAAAAAGGACTTTTGGATGCTACGACGTCCAGACTCTACTAGAATCACTACTGTGCTCAAACTCCATTGCTGTACTCAAAAATTGCTGTGGTAATTCACTATAACCAGCAAATACATCAATAAAAGATTATCCTTTGAAGTGGACGTAGGCCGCAGATAGCCGAACCACTTTAAATCTCATATTTCTATCTGTTATTTCTCAATAGTTGTTCTCTACTTTGTCTCGATCTGAGATTTGCGTTAGAATATTGTTGATCTATATTCATAAGCTGGTGCTTTCACAATATTTGGGGTTTGTGACCAATTTTGGCGCAAACAGTTACATATCGTCTATGACCCAAATGCCATCGTACCCTCCTCTAGTCCTAGACAATCCATCGATGAAGTCCATTGATATTTGTTCCTACTTTCACCCAAGAACTTTAAGTGGTTGCAGCAAACCAATTGGCTTCTTATGTTCAACCTTTAATAGTTGACAATTCGTACACTTCGGGATGAATCTCCTGATGTCCTTCTTCATCCCTTCCTAATAAAATACCTACTTCATGTCATGGTACATTTTATTACTTTCAGGATGTACAATCAATTTTGATTGATGGAATTCATGTAGCACCGTAGCTCTCAAACCATCAACATTAGGTATAAACAATCTCTCATTCTTACAAAGCCAACGATCATGGTCGAGTTCGCCCACCATCATACCTTCAGACTCTACTCAACTCTCAATATTTGCAATGATTTCCACTAATTTTACATCATACCTCTGACTACTCTCGATCCACTCAATCAAAGTATGTCTGATAGTCAAACTAGCCAACACATTCTACTCAAGCTCACAATGAGGTTTGATGTCATAGTCAGCAATATACTTTAACTACATCCACTATAGGAACATCGCTCCCTTACTAGCATGTCTTCTACTCAGAGCATCGACGATTGCATTGCACTTACTAGGCATATAGGAACTATCAAAGTCATAGGAGAGCAAGCACTCTAACCATCACCACTGGCGAAGGTTCTTATGTGAGAAGTGGTACTTCAACGATTTATGGTTAGCGAATAACTCAAACCTCTATCCAAACAAGTAGTGTCTCTATATATTGAATGAAAACAAGATCGTTATCAACTCTAAATCATAATTCAGATACTTCCTCTAGTGTGGTTTCAGCAGTCGACTGGCATATGCAACAACCTTTCCCCTCTACATCAACATAGCACATCGCCTAGTACGACAAGCATCATTGTATAGTATCAACTCTTCAATCTCACTCGGAATGACCAACTTTGGTACACTCGAAAACCTCACCTTATGATTCATGAACGTGTGCTCATACCTTTTGTTCTAAACAAAACTCTGATTATTCCTTGTAAAATTGGTTAACAGTGCTGCTACCTTTGAGAAGATCTTTATAAATCATTTATAATATCCTACTAGTCCAAGGAAACTAATCACATCTCAAGCATTCTTGCATTGATCCTAATCAGACTACTGCTACTTTGGCTGGGTTCACAGTGATGCCCTCTCTAAGAACAAGATGTCCTAAGAATCATACATCTCTTCTCCAGAAGTGACACTTCAAAACATTTGCCTTTGGCTGTCTCCTCAACATCTCTAGCAAAATCTTAATTTTGTCTTATGTTCCTCTTCTATTCTAGAGAAGATGAGAATATCATTAATGAACACAAACACAAACTTGTTTAGCTGATTTTTGGAATGATTCATTTAATTGACAAAGTATGTCGATGATTTGGTTAGACCAATCGGTATAATTGCCAATCATAGCATTGAGGTAACATATGGAATGTACTGATCAACACACTCTCTCGTACCACTGTCATTTGTTGGAATCACATCGTTGAGTCCGACTAAGAAAACACTTTAGCAATGTGGAGCTAATCGAAAAAGTCATTAATACACAGGAGTGGATACTTGTTCTTCTTCGTCACTTTATTCGGCTTATGGTAGTCGACACAAAGTCTCAAGGAGCCCTTCGACTTTGTAGTGAACACTATCGATTCTCTCTACCCAAATATACTCTAATGAATGAATCCTCATCTCAACAGGTCATTCACTTGCATCTCAATCTCATGTTGCTTTCTAGGTACCATACGTCCTAGTAGCATAGCTATTAGACTTGCATCGTTCACCAAGTCAATGCGAAACTCAGTCCTGTGTAGTTAATGCCCCGCTATTACCCCGCTATATCTCATAGCAGATTTGTACCGCTACGATTTTTCCATATAGCCCCAAAATATAGCCTTTCCGCTTTAATCCCCACAATTTCCGCTATATTTCGTTATTCCCGCTATATTTTGCTATTTCCGCTATATCTTCTTTAATAAAATGAATTAAAAAATTGCATTTATACATTATAAAAATTGTGAAACTAATTTATTTGACTTAATTTTTAATATATTTTCAGAAATGAAAATACTCTAATATTCTACTAAATTCAATTATGTTATATAACAGTTTTACATTTATTTAAAGTATATTCGCACATGTTTTTTGTTTAAAATTATTTATGTATTAATTATAATTCAATTGAATGATAATTTTTTATTTTATTACCATTTATATATTTGTAAAAACATTAAGTACGAGTTTTATATGCTATTTTGGAGCCATCCGCTATATCCCTCTATATCCTCGCTGTATCCCCGCTATGACTTTTTGCACCTCCACCGCTTGGAATCTACCGAGCGCTTTAACTGCATAGATTCAATCTCATATTATGGAGGTAGTCTAACCACCTACTAGAACACATCTGGATATTCCTGCACTATGGGTTTTGACGACAACCTCACAAGTGATCTCGAGCGAATATAAAAAGCTAACCATCACTATATCCTCGAGCCTGTAGCTCAACTCTAGACTATGCTCATCATCCATTCTAATCGCCACCATCAATCTAACATGATCCACTATGACTTTGTATCTCTTCAGTCAGTCCATCCTTAATATGATACAGAGCCCAACAGAAATAAGTACAAAGCAATAACAAGAGAACACACAACTCTAACTCGAAACACAATGTCACAACAAACTGTACTGAAGTTAGCCAAACTTCCCAAAGGGTTCAACACAACCAAAGATCTGTCTACTAGATTAGGACTCGAACCCAACCTATCTACTCGGTCTTTGAATATAAAAGAATGGATGAACCAGTATCAAATAAAAAACGAATATATACACACAAATAGAAAGCATACCATGGATAATAATGACTTTCCCTATCTCCTTCGCTGATGGAGAACTTGACGAAGTTGGAATGGCAACACAAAAGCAATCACCACTTTCTTATTCTTCAGTGGCTTAGGATAGTCTTTCTTAAAATGTCCCACCTTGTATAAATTAAAGCATTTTCTTCAAACACTCTTTAGGATCTTTCTACTCTTGTTATCTTTATAGTTAAAGAAAATAAGCTCCCATTTACCTTTCTTTCCCTCGAGTCGCTTCTTTCCCTGGTTACTATTCCATTTTCTATTACAACCGACACAAACTTGTAGCTTAGACTCATCCGTGGCAACAATAATAGTAGAGTTAGACTTTGGCTAAAGACTCTTATGTCGGAGAGCCTTCTCAACAAGCTTCTCGAATGAAACATTAATATGGCTTATTAGCCATTCCTCTAGCTAACGTCTAAGCCTGTAATGAATTTCTCATATTTTTTAAGCTAAGCATCGATAAAAGACAGACCGTACTTCGATAATACATCAAAATCGGCCACATACTTTGTGACAGTCATATCTCCCTGCCTCAAATCAGCAAACTTATTAACAACATTGACATCTAAGCGGCTAGTATAAACTTCTATTTAAATATTGTCTTAAACCGGTCCTAAGTAATCTGTTTTATGGGTGTAGCAATCTTAATTTCATTTCACCAACCCATCGCTTACCCTTGAAGCTATCTAAAGGCCAGCTTCCACTTCTTTGCACCTACTACTTCAAAGTCCTCAAAGATCATTTCATAGGTATCGATCCACTCTTGGACTTCCACGATCGACTGCATCTCAAGGAACTGTTTGCCTCCCATACTATAATATTCTTTATTTAGTTTGGAAAAGTTAGCCGCAGGTGCCTGTACCAGAGGAACACCACCAACCGCGGTAGCAGGAGCAAGCCCTTAGGCATTTTGTAGCAAGTTCCTCACCATCTCGGTGAACATAGCTCGTAAGTCAACGTTAGCCGCCCTTGAGCTCGTTCCTTCCTCTGATCCAGACACGAAGTCCTTACAGCATTTCTCGTTTACTAGCTCATCCTTACAATATGTAATAAGAATGATCAATCTCTCAAAAAGGAAAGCTGCATAAGTGATATTCGTATATGCAATGAGACTTAAACTACATACACTGCTACATAGTTTTAAAAACTAAAATATAACAATTATGCTCTCTCATATATCGCTCAATCCATCCTAGAGTGATAAGTCATGTTTTATATGTAGTGGATTCCAGTATCTATAACGACCCCTGTTCTATGCATCGAAGGATCATAGAATTTTAATATTATTTTTATCTAGGGTCGTTTGATTCTATAAATTTGAAAAATAACTACTAGAGATGTTTTCTTCCTTGGAATTTTTATTAAACGATTTTGCCCTAAAAATGTTATATGACCTATGACTATGGATAATAATAGAATTGGGATTTGAAACCACTTCCATTAGATCGGGACGATATTTTATGTTTTCGTAGAGTGGTCATGGTAGAAAACGGACTTACTATTAGGAAGTTATGGTCATTTGAGCTTTCACTTGATTTTGAACAGCTTAATGGGTCATTTGTGAGTTAGTGGTTTGGCCCAAAGCCCGTTTCAGGATTAGCATCATGTTGGGGTGATGGGATTTCTCTCCATTATTGTATACTTCCCTAAATAGAGAAGAAACCACTATCAACAAACTCTAAGCCAAAATGCTACCACAAACCTTACTTTAATTAGCTAAATCTTGTCATTAAGGAGAAATTAGTTCTTAAATTTGGAGATTTTCTATTAGAGACATCTCATATTTTCTTCTTATCTCGAATTTGTTGTTCATCTCGGATTTTGTGCCTATTTTGGATTGCTTTCGATTTAGGTGATTGGTTAGGACCTCTCATTTACTAATTTTTCATTTATACACTTTAAAAAGGTGTTTTAAAAATGATTTATGCATCCTAAATGTTTTTTAAACTCTAACTAATTAGATTTGTTAATTTCAAACAATTTGGAAAAGATTTATGAAATTGTGTTCTAATGATCTCCCTTGTTCTTTTATTTAAAATTTTAGTTTAGGCTTCACTTCGATATGTATGTATGTATAGTTTTTAGGATATATTGTATGTAATGATTGCTTGAATGTATTATGTTTGAATGGTTGAAAACAATGATCGAATGGCGATTTAGTTTAAGGAACAAGTCATAGATCGATGATGAGCCATGAAAGTCAATTCGTCCAAATGACTTGCGATCCATAGGGTAGGTCAAGAAGGATACCCTAAATATACATTTGAAGTCATTTGAAGTTTGTTTGCTCATGTTTTAGTCGATTTAGGGTGGATCGATGGAAATTTCGATATATGGATCGATGGGAAGTTGCTTCAGGGCATGTTCGTTTGTTGTGATTTTAGTTATATGGTGGAATGCTTCGGGTTGCTACCACGTATGTATGGGTCACATGCGAAGATGGGAAATTTACAAGTGTAGGATCAACCGCAAGCTGTGCTTTAGCTTGGAGGTGAATTGCTTCAGGGATAACTTTGAGCTATGAGTGTGTTTTCTTAGGGTATAGGTTGGCGGAGCAAGGAGGGATAATTTTGCTAAGTGTTGGATCGGTACCAATCTATGAGGTGGCGAGTTGGTTTGGTGATGGATTGGCTTGGGGATGAGCATGGCTTGGTTGTGTTGAAGTACTTCGGGGGTGAAGGGATAGATTAGATATCTTCAACATCCTTCGTGATGTACACTTGTCGAGCTTCCATGCCACAAGAACAAACAACTTATGTTTGTCCATGGTCTTCGGTGATATGCCTGATATCTTTAACATTTATATGATTGTACACATGTCGAACATCCTCATTATAAGAACAAATATGCTAAAGTTTGTTTGAAGTGTTTCACTAATCCATGTGATATCTTCAATATCTGTCGGATTGTACACATATAGAGCATCCATGCAATTAAAATAAACACACACGTTTTTGTTTCAAAAAACTACACGACTACATAAGTAAATCTTTGTGTAGAAGACAATTACATAAATATATAAATAAAAATGGTTTCTTATCACTACTATTATAATCAAAGCATGGATGAAAAGACCGACTAAGAATAATAAATTCATGGTCGAGCTACTGATTTTTCTACTCAATAATTTATGCATGGTTACTCTTACTTTGGCAAATACTCTTCAAACAACCACCTAAGTAGCATTTCTAGAAGAATTGACGATGGATTTAAAAGAGACTATAAAGGTGGGAATGAAAGACTATTGAGGGACTGTTTCATCGCAACCTACTTAAAATAATTCATTATTCTAACGACGATGTCACATGAAACCAAATACTTTCAGCAAGATTTATTTAAAACTTGAGAGAAGAATCCATATTTTGCTTATAGACTAAATATGGCATATGAACTAGGAATTTCCCCGCAAATCAAAATTTCAATCGCATTGTGAATGTTAAGGATAAACAAATTTAAATTTCAAGCTTGCGCCATCGGTGGAAATAGAGTGCATGAAGAAATTCACAAAACTATTTATCATTTTATTCAACAATCCACTTGTTCAATTCAATAGCAAGGAAGAAGAGTTGAACTAGCCATAGATGAGTGAAAGCCATATCTAGATGTACCGTGGCTAGTTTTGTTCAACTTTTAACTAAACAAACCATTGCCGGTTCTGCTCTTAGAAGTTCTCATGGGATGATATAAGTTCTAATTCACTACTAGTAGTAAAAAATGTTGGTCCTACTCTATTGATTATGATATAAGCTCTACATAAGTCTAATTTGAGCATAGACATGAAGTTAATAGGTGGTTAATATGTTTTGATTGATTCCATGCATATTTTTTATGAAAACACATTATTAGTTTTTGATTTTGGAATAATTGGCATTTTGTAGGATGGTCTCCATAAATGCACTATAGCATAATTTATAGTTCTCCAAGAAAAAAAGGTTTCATTACGAAGAAGTTTTATTCTTATTAACATAGGTTTGAAGAAATATTTGGAAAAATAGAAAAATAGTAGAAGTTGTTATCAAATGTGTTTTTTACATATTTCATTTGGATGGGTTTGTAACAAAAAACAAACTTCTATATTCTTATATTTTATAGTTTAATTATCTATCAATAATTTCGACATACATCTTGAGGTTCATATGGATTGATTATCTAATTATGGATTAATTGTCCAATTGGTCAAGTTCAATCAAATACAAAAACATTAGATAAAAACAAGTCAATTTTAAAAATTAAATTAGATCAGATCCAAGTCTCAGAATTGATAGAGATTGGCAGATCATTATGGTCGAAACCGATTCAACTTATTTTTACTTATAATGAAACAAATATTCATCTTTTATTTCAAAATTGACACATTTAGTTTATTATGATGTAATCACTTTACATTTAGGGTTTTTTTCAATTTCCTGTTAAGTTATATTTTTCATATTTTGAATTTGAAGTTTAAACTCGTTATGTTTTTCCCATATCTTTGTATTTTGATGATTATATGAAAATTAAGTGTTTAAGTTGTAATTAAAATCTTATTATCTCAATAGTTAATATAATATAATTTTGATTTATATCTGTCTGCTAAGGTTTTTTATCAAACTATGGGGATCACTCTAATTTTATTAAGTTGTACATTGGTAAATTTATTATTGTGATAATTTAATATTTAATTTGATTCAATTAGGTGCTTGAAACAATATTTTTATATTATATTATATTTTATGCTTAATTTCATTGTTGTCTAATTTACGGTAAAATAATTAAATCTTTCAATTTGCAAATATAATATAGTTCAAAGCATGATTATTTACAAAAATAGTTCAAATCAATAATTAAACTTTTGTAGAAACCTAAACATAATAAAGTATGTAATAAAATATAATCATTTATGAAAATATATGCTAAATAGTGTATTTGGTAAAATAAGACCCGAAATATAATTAATGATTATCATACAACAACAAATACATCAATTTGGCAAAATTTACCACAAACAATAACTAATATCCCATCCAATCCAATCTAATAAATTTTGGAGTAGATCAGACTTATAGCCAAATTGATTAGATAAAAATAAAAATGTAAGATCTAACTATAAATTAGATCGGATCAACTCTTACCTAAATTGGATCCATTGGTAACTCTAATAAAGCAGTAATAAACAAGAACAATAATGATTTGCAAGGTCGATTAACAATCCAAGGCATGAGCGTCTCCCTTTATAGACAACGAATAACTATATCCATTAGCCATGAGCAATTACATTGAAATAAACAAACATGATCTTGATTCCTAAGGCTCAATGCTCATCTTTTAACATTTAACATATAATATATTAAGGAAACTTTAGTAAAAACACCCTTCTCAAGTTTCAAAATACACAACTATCTCTTCTTAAAAATTGGTTATAAAAACATTTGTTTTTCAGTTTTAGGATATTTATGGAAAACCATATTCGTAGAGAATTCTATAAGCAATCGCAAAGAAATCTGCAAATATTTTGAAGTTGCTGGACTGCAAATATATGCATAGTTTTCTGCATATATTTGCAGAAAAATCTATAAATATTGGCATTTCTTTAAAAAATTAAAAATATATTATTTTATCATAGAAATGTGCAATTAATGTTTAGATTTAATTTTCAAAAAAAGATTTTTTTTCTAACTAAACTAAAACTAGGAATGTACTTTAAAACATGCTTTGGGAATGGCTTTCAACATATCAAATCTGAAAATAAAGCATGGGGCCTAAATTTACGCTATATTATATTCTCTAAAAGCTATCATTATCATTTTTGTGTTTATATCAATTTAATTAATGATCTGAGCAGTGATTTTTTTACAAAATAAATTTTTGTTTCTATCCTTTTTGAGACTTTCATTTTATTGAAGAAAATTTAATTGGTCGATTAAGTTATTTATTATACATGCAATAGATGTTAAAACAAACTTGAAGTCATGTTCTAAAGTCTATCATAGCAAGTATGCCTTCTTTCTATTTAACTAAAAACTGTGTATAGGGCCTGACAAAAAGCATTATTATACCCAAATTCACAGAGAGCTCAAGAAACCACTTCCTCCTCCCTCGCTCAACTGTAAGAAAAACACAACATAATTATTCACCAAATCACATCATTTTACATAAGATTTCATAGAGGTCGCTGGCACTAATTCATTTTTTGTCATTTAATTATCATTTAAAACAAAAGAATATGTAATATTATTTATTTTATTGATATTATTACCATTGAGGAATATCCAAAACAGACTAATGCATTCCTTGTGATGGGGCAACTAGTATAAGCATCCTGAGCGGAACCTGAATGAGGAAAGTTCAGTGAAAGATAAATGCATATTTTTGTGAATGGGATGGTGAAAGGGGCAGCGAAAAGCGAACGGTCACGGACCAAACTATCTAATTTTATGAATGCAACACTTAGACTCGAATAGGGCCATGACGGACATGGGTTTTCCATTTCTCTCGTGCTCTATCTACTAGACAAAATGAGCACGATACGGCTCAGAAATTCTGATGCGTTGGACGCGTTGAATGTTCAAAATCAACCGCTTAGTGTCTACAAACGCACCCTAACTATTGTAATTAAGTAACAAATCTAGAGAAAAAATGCGAGGAATAAACTAGAACTCTCAATACCATAGCATAATTGTTGTGCTTAACTCATATTTCTATGCTAGAGACCTAATGCTAATAAAGAGAGCATTTTTTCAAAAGCATACTAATGGACATTTTGAAAGGGACATGAAAAAGAAAAGAAATGCGTCGATGTAATGAATTTAGGATAATTATTTGTATTTGTATTGTAATAATTATTGCTAATGGTAACTACTTCATAATTAATAAGTATCACACATGATTAAACAATGCAGTAACAAAAATAGAATAGAAACAAATACATTGGAACAAATACAACAAATTACAAACATAAATTTAGATATTTATACGATAATACACGTTAAAAATTACATTTAACGAAGCATTGCGGTAATTATTTCATTCCTTATGTTTTCTCAAACTAATGACATACTATTTTCAATAATTCTTCTAATTGTTTATCCTAGATTTATTTTTTTGATTACTTCATTATCTTTCTTGTTGGTCCCTTGAATACTATAGTATTCTTTCATGTATTTCTTTGAAATGAGACGGGATCACCATCAAGGGATATAAAGTTTATATGTCGCTGTACTTCTGTATCAAATTAAGAATAATCATTGTAATGACAATCATCTTAAGATGAATCAGAAATTGGTAAACCAGCATATTACTTGAGAATGTAAATTTTCTCATTCATATTTCTAATTTTCTTTTGATTACCATATGTAAACCTAAATAGTAAAAATTAAAATTTTTATTTTCTGATTTTGATTCATGTTGAGTTTCTTGAAAATCGGGCATATGATATCTCACATTTCAATGAGAAGGCATATAACCATCCACTAAGGGATATCTCGAGTCAATTAAATAATACCATCATAGTGGAGATTATGAAATTTCAAATTTCTATCATTTATTATGAAATTGAATATATTGTGTATAATTCCTTCTCATCTAGACAATAAAAACACACACACACACACACAGATATATATATATATATATATGTGTGTGTGTGTTATCTTGCTTTTTGACCATGTAGATTTTTATTGGAATTAGAATGTCATGGCGAATACAAAACGATTGACGAACTTAGGAACATGCTTAGAAGGGAAAAATGACCATATTCAAAAAGTTTCACAACCAGCGAACCAAAGCAAACCATATAATACACTGAGGTAGTACTCGGTACCGAGTGCTTTTTACTACACTCTAGACTCCTAAAACCACTTGTACATAAAGCTATGGCTCAAGTGATCCCCATGTAGTGCTCATCTTGAAGAATGGGGGGACAACTCTAAGAATCCACAAGAATAAAGAAAAGAAAAAGGAGATTAATAAAGCGGTATCGAGAACTATCGAAAATGACTCAATCTTTGAGAAATAGTATTTATAACACATTAAATCAAAGATAGAAGTCAAAATAGAAGGAAGAGGGGAAATTCCCACTCACAAAAACATATCGGTACCGATAGGGACCTCTTGGTACCGAGTGCTTGTTATTGGAATGTGGGCCGTGAAGTTCACTTCTGAACACTTGGCCTTGGATTTAGAAGTCATATCTCATGGGCCCACGACTCTACTAGGTGATTTCCCTATGAGTACGGACCTTATAGCTAGTGGAAAAGGACTCCTGGCTCTTTTGTCTTCTTTATCTCCTTCTCTTCTCTCCAAAGTCACTAAGGCAAACATTGTTGGTTGTTCTAGCCTTTATGAACTTGTCAATCTATTGGACTAGTGACTCTCAATCAAATAATCAATAAACTATAGGGGACGTAGGCTAGAGATTGCTAAACTACCATAAAAATTCTTCTGTCCTCTTTAATTTTCTTATATTTTTTGTTAGATCTGTTAGAACATTGGTTCTTTGTTTTAATGATGACAACTATATATTGCACATATATATTATATCATGATAACAGCGATCATTCAAGAAGACAAAAGGCAAGGCAATGAGAAAGAAGAACCATGTATAATTCAAAGAAGTCAAGAGTATGGAGCTTCAAAATAGTATGTATATGGTCTCAGATTGAATTGTAAAATCTCCTTGATAGTTCATATACATACACAAATAAAGATATTAACATAGCATAAAAATTGAATTTAAAATGACAAAATGTTTATATAAAAACTGATCTTACACTATTCAGTTGACTGAGATTAGTTTTAGTCGAATGAGCCTAATTTCAGTCGACCGAAACTGGGTTAAATTGTTTTAAAAAAAAAATCAAATATTTGCCATGAAAATTAAAATGTTCTAACTCAATAGACTGACGTATTCGCTCAGTAGGCTAAGATGCTGTAATAGCTACTTTTTATGAAAGGTAGTCTTCAAGATTTGTGACTTTTGAATAGTTTTCTGCAATTCTAAATGGATTTATTAAAGATTGACAACTCTTTATTGCTTCTCTTCGCTATATATAAATAGCACAACAACTCACAATTAAATATATACCTTCTACTCTGAGTTCTATCCATTCTACTCTCTTATGCTATTCGAAACAGTTGCGCTTTCAACTCTATTATTTCATTTGCTATTGTTCCAATAATCAATGTTCACTCGCTATGAATCATTAAGGAGATTATAGGAGCCATTGTACTATAAAGTCAAAGTCAATGCTAGACGAACACAAAATTATCAACCAAGAATTGTATTTTTCAAAGGAACGAATAAATCTGAGAGGTGCTTGGATTGGTTAATTTGTAAACCTATTCCATTGGGTCAAGCGAGGGATTTATCAAGGAAATAATCCTAAGAGGTGCTTGGGGACTTGATGTTGGAGAGCTGATCCGAACCAGCACAAATCTGGTGTGTACATTTACTTGTTGCTTTATTATTTTATAGTATAAATTAGTATATATACTCATTTTATTAGCCATACACGATCTACTAGTTCTTTCAAGATCTTTGCATTTTTACAGGTCTTTAGGTATTGTGCCACATTTGACGTCGACATTTTAGTGCTTTTATTGATAAAATGATTCTCAAGGTTAGATCTAGCTTACTATTTTGGGTTTTGTGAGATCCATTGGTTAGATTCAAACTTTGAGAAGTTTGGATACTTGTTGATAGAAATCAATGGCACCTAAGAGATCCGAAAGATCATTAGGAGCGGTTGCTAGTGGTGATAAAGGAAATTCTTACTAATTGGAAATTTGTAATCAACAGGCGGTACCGAGATCATCTTCTCGGTAGGAGATGGTTACCAAGGGTGAGTTTGACAAGACGATGTAAGAATTGAACCAGAAGTTAGTAGACAATCAGAAGGATCTGATGGAGAAGATGGATGCTAGCACAGCACTATTGACCTAGCAACCACAGAGGACTAGGATGATTGGGAAGGTAGTTTCCCCTCATAGCTCTAAAGAAGAGAACTCAACTATTTCTAGTCGGAATAGGCAAAACGGAATGCAAAAACATAACGAAGTAGTTGTTGGAGTAGCGGAAGGGATTACTAAAGGAAGTCAGCATGCTCCCTTAAGATGGCTCCACTAGATGCCAACCATAATCATATTGGCACCACAGGAATATTAGAGGATAAGGGAAGCAGGTATTGAGGCTGTGGATTTATTTGACTCAAAGGATGACCTACAGGACGACGGTGATGATTACGAGCAAGACCTTGGAGTTAATGGAGACAAAGTTCAAATAGCTGCATAAAACTAGCTAAACATTAATGGGATGCTTGAAGAGTAGTCCTCCCAAAGATTGTAGGGCCTGGATGTTAATGGGCAAACCGAAATCGTTTATAGAGCAAAGTACTCAATACAATGCCTGATAGTCAACCTTCGTAGTACTGAATCAGTGAGGAATATATAGCAGATATGGTTAAGCGCTTAGTTGAGGGAAGTAAAGGTAGAAAGAATGAGGATGGGTTCCCCACTAAGTAGGACTCTGTTTATGGAAAACATTCTCAAGGAAGAGTATCCTAGGAAGTTTACAATGCCGACGATGCCATTGTATAACGGGACTACTGATCCTAGGAAGCACTTACTCAAGTATGAATGGCACATGAATAGTGCTAGGGCAATAGATGCTGTTCGATGTAGATGTTTTTCTATCTTCTTGGAAGGAGTTGCATCGATGTGGTTCATTAGACCCACGCCGAGAACTATATTGATTTTTGATGAGTTGGTTAGGAAATACTTAGAGCAGTTTCAGCTCCATGCTGCTTAGCCTATAGATTTAATGTTCTTGTCGAGTCTATTTCAAGGACCTAAGGAGTAACTGAAAGGCTTCTTAAATCGATTTAATGTTGCTGTTATAGAAGTAAGTGATCCAAAGGAGGATCCAGTATTTATGGCATTGGTTCAGGGTATACAACCGGACACCGATTTTGGTATGTTGTTTAAAATAAAACAACCAACAACCATAAAGGAGATCTACCCGAAGGCTAATCTTTATGCAATTGGAAGAGGCGAGTCTAAATGCAGAGTAGACTGATGACAGATAGTCGAAGGAAGTTGTCCAAAGCAACATAACAATTAAGCAAGTTGGAGAATGTGATATCTCAGAAAATTTCAAGCAAATTTAAATATGATAATTACCTTTATAAATTATTTTAATTTGATAAAAACTGTTAATAGGTTATTTTTAAATATAGATAAATAAATTTTTAAATAAAATTGTTAATTACAAATTAAATTTGGTGTTGTTTAAAATATATATATGTATTGTTAACTTGGTTTTAAATTAGATTACAAATTTAATTTAAATATGAATTTGGATTTATTAAGTAATTCAAAAGATAGATATTTTAAAAATATTTGGATTTAAAATATATAAGCTTTTATTTATATATAATTTGTTTTATTACATTTTCTTTAAAAAGAAATTCATATATAAATTTAGATAAGAATTAGTAAATTAAAAATAAAGCTTTTTATTAACATTATAATAAATAAAATTACTTAAATAACAAGTGTAAATATTTAAAGCTTGTTTTAAACAAGTGTTAAATAATGAGTAAAGGCAAATGACAAGTGTTGAAGATTTTTAACAAGTGTCACCTTTTATTTCTATTTTCTTTCTTTATTTATTTTTAAAAAATCAAAATTTCTCTATAAAACATGTATCTCCTCTTTTATTATTCCTTTTCTATTTTCAGCTCAAAAATCTTTCCTTCATCTTTCAAAATAAAAGAAGACCATAAAACTGAAACCAAATATAAGAAAATTAAAATAATAAACTACAACATCAGTTACAAAGATTCAAATTTCAGCAATGCAAATCAACTTCATTTTCAACCTGGGAGGCTTCAAATTCAACTCAGCCTAAAAAAATGCAAAGAATCAACTCAATTACAAGATGTAATTCAATCATCAGCAAGCTAACAGCAGTACATCAACTCAAGTAAATTCTTAGAAGGCTAAGCAAATTCAAAATTCAGTTCAAATGCAAGGTTTGAGATCAATAGAAAAAAATATATTGTCCCAGTTTAGGTGAGTAAACAACCTTATCAAATAGCTCAAATCTGTTCTATCTTGATATTTATGAATATTGTTTGAAATAGTGTTGTGGAAAATGTGTTATGATGCTTGCATGTTTGTGAAATATGTACTGGATGGTGTGCATGTTAGTATATATATACACAGAGAGATTTGTTACAGGTTTTACAGGATTCTGAGATGAAAAAAAAATCTTCTTATCCGATCTTCTTTAGGCTATGAAATGTAAACCAAATTTGTTTGTTTATCAGAATACCAATTTTCAAAATATTTCCTAGCATATATATCAAGGAATTATCTCTAAATTAGATGAATCAGTGGAAATAAAATTTCAAGCCAAGAAGTTAATTTTTAAAAATGCAAGTTTTGATCATATAAATCGAACTGTATTCGAATGCAAAGATTTTTGATGGAAATTTTATGATTTTTATGTTCATGATTGTTGAGAAACTGAGTAATTACTGGAAGTGGGTATATCATCAAATTCCGGCGAAATGAGTTGACCGGAGACATCGTGCTTATGGCCAGAGGCAGATTATAGGCCGGGGGTTGAGAGGAAAATGGTTTCACATTTTTCTGAGCATCGTGGTTAATGGCGTGACGAAATTTAGGGTTTTATTAGTGTTTTTGACTGAGTCGTTTGCCAGAGATATTCGTCGTCATGAAGGATCTTTAGGCGATCGGTGGTAGGGAAATAGAAAGAGGAAGGCAAGGCAATTGTCAGGCTCGATGGCGAGACGTCCGATGATCGGAGGAGCTGGTGATTTGCGAATCTTTGGATCGGGATGGGTTCGATGCTTTTTGTCGTTTGCTCGATTTTGTTTTGAGGGTCGATACGATGATCTGGAGGTCGGTAAAGTAATTGGGTGTTGTTATCAACTTGCTGGAGGTGGGATGTGTGGCCGGAGCGCCGCATTGCGTGGGTGCACGTGCACCAGAATTTTTCTTGTGCATTGGGTTTGGGAGCGAAGGGGTTTCCTCGGGTTGGAGCACGGGAAGGAGGGAGGTGAGCTCGGGGTATGTTTCGTGCGCGTGAGCATAAATGTTAGCAGGTTTCTGAATTTAAACTAAACTTACTTTTCTTTTTTAAAAAAGCTAAAGCTCAGAAAATGGTGGGAAAAACTCGGGTACTTTCGTTAATGGCTCAGGAATTTGTTGATACTCTCGGGTTTACTTTTGATTAAGTTAGCAAGCCTCAAATTCCAGGTTTAAATTTCTAAAAAAAACATTGCCTGGTTTAAATCTTAAAGAAATCTAAGTTTTCAAGTTTAAATGAATACAAGTTTAAAAGCCAAATAAAATAAGTATTTTCCCAGCTTAAAGTTATTAAAATGGTAAGTGTTTAAGCAGTTTATTAAATCAAGTTAAAATCATTTAACTTTTGTATTACCTTGAAACATTAACTGGTGATTATGATGATTAAATGAGGTAATTTAATTGAAGAAAATAAATAAATTAATGAAGGATAATCACTAAAGGAAATTGATTAAGTACAATTACCTGATGTAATTTATAAAGTACAATTACTTAATGAAAGTAATTAAGGATTAATTACTTAGTATAATTAATTAAAGGATAATTAATTGCTCGATGTAATTAATTAAGGTTAATTAATAAATAGTTTAATTAAAGATTAATTAATTTATGTAATTAATTATAGTCGATTAATTAATAAGGGTAATTAAAGGTTAATCAATATAAATGATTATAGGATAATAAAATTTGAGTAATTAATATAGGGTAGGTGTAATTAATATGGATGGGTAAAGAATAATTAATTTGTATTATTAATTAAAGGCTTATTACTTAATGTACTTAAAAGTGATAATTAAGGATTAATTAATCAAGGTTAATAAATTAAGAAATAATTAAGTAATAAGTAATTAAGAGGTTAATTACTTAAGGTAAAAGAATCATTAATTACTTAATGAAGTAGTTAAAGGAATTAATTATTCAGTGTAATTAATTAAGTTGATGGGGATGACTTTAGTTAATTAATTAAGTTTAATTAATTAAAAATAATCATTTGATGTTGGATTAAGTATAATTACTTAAGGTAATTAATGATGTGTAATTACTTAGTGAAGTAATTAATGGATAATTACCGGATGTAATTAATTAAAGGAAATTTCATAATGGGAGGTAATTAAAGGATAATTACTTGGTGGAAGAAATTAAGTGATAATTACTCAGTGCAATTAAAGGATTAATTGATATAATTAATCAAAGAGTTGGTTTAATTGATAGAGTAATTAAGGGAAGATAATTTCTGATTGTGATCAATCATGGTTGATTAATGAATGAAATTTGGTTAATGGTTAATTATTAAATGAAATCTAAGAATAATTAACTAATGAAAGCAATTAGAGGATCATTAATTAATGAAATTAATGGAAGTGATCAATCTTGCTTATGAATGATTGAATGATGATAAGTGCTTTGGATTTGTTGATATCTCTGATATGAATTGCTTTGTGACATGATATGTTGGATGGACAGTGATAATGTGATTATCTATCAATTATGAATTACTATGTAAAAGTGTTATCCGGTAATTGAAGTTGAATTGTATTTAATTAAACAACTTGGGTTAGACGACATTGGATTCGAAGAGACCGGAGTTGGGTATTAGTAAATACCCGAAACCATTTTGATTCTTTATAGATTGACATGTGAAATCAATGGACTGGAATGGAATGATTTAAGTAAATTAGACCCTTTAATCTAAGTTTTTGGTACTTAGAAATTGATACATGAAATAAGGAATGTCTAGATAATTTTGTGAATTTGTAAATTGATATGAGTTACCCGGGTTTATTTAAGATTTATGCTTTTATATTCCATGTTAGATGGGATTGCTCACGCTGGTTTCCTGCCTGACCCAGGTGTTACTTTGATGTAATGCTCGGGCCAGACCAAGTATTATAGATTTTCAGGTAAGGACGTTCTAGAGCTCAGGAGGCGAGCTGGATGGCAAGAAACTATAGAGAGTTTCCGCTATGATATATTGTTGCATATCTAGGACATGTTTTAAACTGTCCAGTGTTGTGTAATTGTTGTAACTCTAATGTATAAAAATGTAAATGTACTGATATAATTTTTCCTTTGTATAACTGCTATTTTATTTTATATTATATTTTGGTCCACTACGTAATGTGGGAATCTATGTTTGGTGTTTTCTATTTCCTTCTTCTTCTTCTATCTCCTTCTTCTTTTTCTTAACTATATGGAAATATCGGGATCGAAATTTCTGGGTCGTTACAGAGAAAGCTCTAGTAACGTTATAGTTAATGTTGGAAATTCGGGTAACTAGAAGAAAAGGAATCGAGGCCCTGGCGGGAGGCGTAGCAAAAATAAGAAACGCTCGAGGAATATGAAACCAGAAGACTATATGCCCTTAAATGATACATTGGAAAACATATACCTTGGAACTCAGGGAAAAGAATGATATAAAAAGTCACCTAGGAGGGAGGCGACTAAGTAGGAAAGGCTCTCTCGAAAGTATTGTCCTTTCCATGAAAACTATGGACACAACAAGAA
The DNA here is from genome assembly GCA_030765085.1 of Allium cepa. Taxonomy (NCBI): domain Eukaryota; kingdom Viridiplantae; phylum Streptophyta; class Magnoliopsida; order Asparagales; family Amaryllidaceae; genus Allium; species Allium cepa. The sequence continues at coordinate 556,984,835 of CM060935.1, forward strand.
CGAGTGTCGGTATTTGAAGGATCTCAATGAAGAATAGATAAATGCATACCCTTCTTCAATGCCCTCAAGAAGAGTAAAAAATTGAATGGAATCAAGATTGTCGGAACGCCTTTAAGGAGTTGTTAAGGCACTTGGAAACACCACTGGTATTACCTAAACCAATGGATGGAGAGGATTCATTTATTTGGCGGTGTCTACCCACACATTAAGTGTAGTATTAGCGCATGAGGAGGTGAGGATCCAAAGGCCATTTTATTACATCTGCAAACCATTTCGAGGAGCTAAAAAGAACTACCTAAAGTCATGGAAACTAGAATATTGCTTGCGATCACATTAAGAAAGTTGCGTCCATATTTCCAGCTTCATTCGATTAAAGTGCTTACGGAACAGTCCTTGAAGCAGGTGTTGTACCGACCCGAGACCTCGGGATGGATGTTTAAATGGAACATAGAGTTTGGCTAATACGATATCACTTACTATCCGAGAAAGGCAATAAATGGGCAGGCGTTGGTGGATTTCATCATTAAGTTTACTATGCTAGATGGTGAGGAGGAGGATGATACAACCACATTCCTTAGTGGAAGTTGTTTGTAGATGGAGCTTCGAATGGACATAGTTCGGGCGTAGGAGTAGTGCTCCAAACCCTAGAAGGATGGTCAATATATTACACGTGGAGGCTAGAATTTCCCATAACAAACAACAAGGCTGAATACAAGGCACTAATAACAGGATTAAACAAAGAAAAGGAACTGAGGACAAGGATACCCTACATTTTCAATAATTCCCAACTGGTGGTTTGTCAAGTTAGAAAGGAATATCAGGCTAAGGGTGCGAGACTTTGCCCTTACCTGATGAAATTACTTGAATGATTGGATGATATAGAGCACTATAGTATCATGCATATCGGGCAAGGAAAAGACAATAGTCGATTCATTGGCTAAGCTGGATAGTTATAGGGAAGCACAAATGATGGGCCTGGTTCTAGTGGAGGTTTTAGTCGCTTCAAGCATTGATCAAATGGATGTCAATTAGATTTTGGAGACCACATAAGAAGAAGAGTGTGTATGACTCTAGTTAAGGGCAATATGCTCAAGGGAACTCTTCCGAGAGATAGGAATGAATAGAAGAAACTCCTTCAAAGAGCACCTTGGTTCGGGATGCAAGAAGGAGTGTTGTATAGTAGAGGATTCTCTACCCCTTACTTCAATGAGTAACCAAGGATGAAACAAGGAAGATCCTTAGGGAAATTCAGAAGGGCGTCTATGGTGATCACACTAGGGTTAGACTTTGGCAAAGAAGATACTTCGCTGTGGATATTTTTGGTCAATGGTAAACCGGGATGCAGTCGATTACACCGAATGATGCAACCGTTACCAAAGACTTGTGAAGATCCTGAGAGCCCCATCTTTAGAGCTTATGCAAATGGTTTGCCAATGGCCATTGGTAGTTTGAAGAATTGAAATTATCAGTGTGCTATCAATACCAAAAGGAAGAGTGAAATATGCAATAATTGCAGTGGATTATTTCATGAAGTGGGCAGAAGTGGAATCGCTTGCCACGATTACAATATAAAAGGTTATCAACTTTTTGATGAAGAACATCATTTGCAGGTTTAGAGTGCCTGAGAAGGTCGTCACAGATAATGGAACTCAATCCAAAAGTACCAATTTAAAAGAATTTCTACGATCAATACAATATGGAAAAGAGCTTCTCAATGGTAGCACATTCATAGGTGGAGGTGGTGAATAAAATCATCAGGTCCACCTTGAAGAAGCGATTAACCATAGTAAAGGGAAATTAGGTTCATGAATTTCCTCTAGCATTATGGGCTTATAGGACAACCCACAAGTCAACAAATGGACATTCACCATTTTCTTTAGCCTATGGATCAGAAGCTACAATCTTGATAGAACTGGAGGTCCCTTCTCATCGTAAATGGTATTACGATCCAAAGGCAAATGAGAAACTCTGGCTTGAGTCCCTCGATTTGGTTGATTACAAAACGGAAGAAGTAGAACTAAGAGTAGCTGCTTGCCAAAAATGGGTAGCATGAAACTTTAACACTAAGGTCCAAAACCATAACTTTGAGATTAGGGAACTTGTTCTGAAACGAGTTCTCTCGAATATGGGGTTATTCGTCCTAATTGGGAAGTTCCTTATGCAATTGAGCAGAAGCTTGGAGATGGAACATTCAAGCTAATTATAGTCAATAGAATCCCAATTCCACGAGCATGGAACAATAACTTGCTACATCACTATCATACTTAGTTTACTTTTGCATATAAACAACCAAGGGGGCAATGTAATGAGGCATGACTTTCCATGTATTTCATTTATAAGTGAAATTAGCTTCTTGAACCAATGGAACCATGTTCATACAAGAATAAATTTTGTACTACGCGATTAGCAGTATATTTGGGAACATGCTCCTCTGGCTGGGGATAATGGCTGTAGAGTATGCTCTCAAGGGTCGATCGAATATTCAATCCCAACCTTCAGGAATCTGCTATTATGCGAAGGTTGGAAATGTCTGGAAGGAGCAACCACTTATGGGTTGATGGGATAATTTGACCCTAGCCTTAAGAAATTTTCCATTATTCGAAGATAGGCAACGTCAAGAAGGAACGACCACTCTGGGATCGATCAGATAATTTGACCCGACCTTCAGGAATTTGTTGTTGTTTGAAGATAGGCAACGTCAAGAAGGAGAAGCTACTTAAGAGTTGATTCGATTGTTCGACCTCGGCCTTTAGAGATTTTCCATTGCCTAGAGCTTTACAGCATTAAGAAGGATTGACCACACAGGGATTGATCGGAAAGCCCGAACTCGACTTATAGGTACCAACCATTGCTATGAAGTTGGTAACGTCAAGAAGGGATGCTCAAAATGGAGTATTTAAACTGTCGATTCTTGGGGATAAGAACTGGCATACGAACTAGACTTTTGCGACAACACTAGTAGCCTAGTGGGACACACGCGGTCGGGGATAAGCGAGGATAATCCTTAAAAATCCAGGATAGGAATTATTAGACATATTAGTTCAACATATGGAATGGGAAGGAGCAATTGGACTGGGGGCAATCGGATAATTTTCCCTCCAATGTTTGTCTCCTACTAATGCTCGAATTTGGGATTTTGGGAGGTATGTTCTGTAAGTAAGATTTGGTGCATGGTGAAAATATATAAAAAGGAAGCAAATACTTCAGTCGATGCTCCTTAGCAATATGGGGCAACATGGAACTTGGATTACATATGGTAGAAATGATCGAAGGAAACTTGAACTATCCAAAATAGGAATAACCACGGAGTTGGTTCAATTATGAATGTATTTCGCTAAAGGGAACACTTTGGCAACTATAAACAAGAAAAAACAATGGAATATACTTAAAGTGATTGTAGGAAATTTATTTATATGCACAGAGCTGTTATAAATAAATGTATTGCATAGGAATAGATATATGTAATGTAGGAAAATTGCAGTGCAGGCAGTTATACTATATATATGCAGGTAGTTATTCATAAACAAGCACAACATATAAAAATGTAGGTAAGTAAATGAAACACATATTACGAAACAGGAGGTGGTCTTTCATTACTATAATTCTTATATAGAAAAGTAGTGGGGTCGTTCCCGCACAAGCTCGGTCTATTTACAACCAAAAGGAAAGACAAAATTTTAGCAAATGAGCTGTTACACCCACGAGCTTTAAGAATCTTCTACTTCTTCTTCTCTCTTCTTTCATCCTTGCCACCGGAACAACCGGGTTGCTTCTCGTGCTTCCGTCCTCCCTTGATTGCCCCTTCTTTGGGAGTGTCGCCCTTAGATTGGGTAGTCTCACCTTAGATGGCAGTTTGAGGATCATGGGGCTTCCCGGTAGGGAGCTCAAAAGATTTAATTTTAAGGGGCTTTACCATGATCGAGGGAAGCTTAGTAGTGGAACTCATAGGCATAGAGCTAACAGACTTCTCTGTATCGGGCTTCTTCTAGATTTTAACCTTTTAAAATTCGATCTCCAGCCTCTTCGCTATTGTAATATGATTGGTTGGGGCCACAGCGCTTGTGATTGAAAATTTATCCGCAAGGACCGAGAAGCATCCTACAACCCTCCAAGGTCACAATATTTAAGAATCGAGCCAGGTTCGAAACAAGGAGATAGGCTTGAAGCAGCACGTCCCTTAGAGATGAAGATTAACATTGTGAAAATAACTGCAGTGTCCATTCCTTGAGTAGCTGAAGGAAGAGGTGGAAAATGCGGATAGCATACAAGTTGGCAAACAAAATGGTAAAGGTTAGTGATGGATTCGAGTGAGAATTGAAATTTCTCAAAAATAAGCGAACAAATGATATACCTGTGCCTGAGCTTTGCTAAGCAGAAGATATGGACATTCCTCCTTCTTCGAATGAATGCTGGAGTAGTTAGTCTACGATGGGGGGAATATAGAGCTCAATGTGAGAAGCCACTACAGAGGTTGGAGTTGTCGATTCGGCATGACACGATGCAATTGGGCCAGCGGAAGCCTCGACAACAACTGTGACGGCGGCCTCTTCCTCGACAAGAATGGCAACTCCCTCTTTAGGTTTTATAATTTCTTCTTTGTCAAGGCACTTGACCATTAATTCTACTTCAGTGGGTCCTTCACCAGATACTTTAGAGCGACCTAACACCTCCTTCTAGGCATCGGAAAGAGTTTCAATGCATGTGCTCACTAGCCACTTCAAGTTCTTGAATATAATCATGCTTACGAAGAAGTGGCGGAGGGTGCTATTCAACTCTGCCTTCTTCTTAGCCCTCTCCTCCTTAAGCATTTTTAGTTCTTGCGCAATGACCCCATGTTCAATGCCACCATCTAGCTTCTCGGCTTTAACTAATAGTAGAACATTAGCGATTTCTTCATTCTCTACACAGAGCTTTTGAATTTATGTTGTTTGCTCTTTAATAATCTTATCCCTATTTCGAATGGTTTCATCCTTTGCAATAAGGGACAGGTCCTTCTCAGCAATTTGCGTTTTTAGAGTGGCATCCTCCTCATGGGTAATCTTAAGCAGGTCTTTTAGCATGAGCTCTACATTAGTGTGAGCTGCTTTTGCAGCTCATCTTGGACTTAAAGGCATAATCCCGCTACTCCTTCATTTTATCCAAGTGTCCTTGAACTTGGTAATGAGGCCATTATAGGTTTTCTTTTCAGACTGAAGGTTCGTATGTTTGTTCAGTTAATTTTCTTGACTTCAGGGTGAGCAAAGGCTAGTTTTTTCCATTTGTAGCCATGTTCAACTAACATTTGGATCCACCGAACGTCCTGATCTGCCTTTTCTTTTTGAATATTTAAATGTCATGATGAAACTTGACTTCATGCAGAAAAAGATTTAGAAAAGCAGCCTGCATACGGGATGATGAAGTAGGGAAAGTAATAGCAGGAGCAGAGACACCTTTGGAATGCAAAAGTATGGTTATGGTCAAGGACTTTAAAACAAGAATTTTCTAAGGACTTTGAAGCAAGAATTTGTTCATAATAAGGAAGCAAAAGTTCAGTATGGGGTGGAGGATCTTCAAAAAAGGAGCCGTGATGATCTTGTGACTCTTTATGTCTCTTGGGTTAATTGTATGATAGCCTCTCTTCGGCCCGCCTTTACTTTCTTTCTCATTCTGCTTTGCGTTTATCCTCTGCTTCACATTCCTTTTCTCTAAGCCGCTCCTCATAGTCTCATGAAAATCCTGGTAATTGGAGCGGGATAGATATGGATCGAGGTTTTGTCCTCTGAACTCATCCACTTTATGTTGAAGCTTTCCACATCTATCTCTATGTAACCTGAAACAAGAAGAAGAATTGTATAACTATTGGAATTTCGGAGTGCAAGTGTAGCGACCCGGCTTCCTATCTCCAGGAAGACGCATCACTAATTAAGAAAGAAAGGGGTAGAAGAAGAAAAGAAAAGAAGAAACACAACAACATCAGATAACTCACAGCGGAACGAATGAAATATAATATATCACATAAAATATTACATAGTATCATATTACATCAGAGTACACAACTTATACAATACATATTAGACAGTTATAAACATCCGTCTAACCATACAACTCAAGAACACAAGATACAGATATCACACAAACACAGCGGAACCATAATATATCTACACATGGAAGCCTCCTGCTCCATATCTCCTCCAGAATTTGTCAAGCAAACGTGAATCACTTGACTACTCATACTATGATTACCCAAGAGTTTAATAAAATAGAAAATAAACACTCGGGTCAGACAGGGGTCTGGTGTGAGTAAACGGGTTAAAATTTCTTAACTTTAGAAAAACCTTTGAAAAGAAAAGGTATCACGTAAGACTTCCCACACATAAACATGGAAAAGTTTTTACCTTACGCTAACCAAAACATTTGATAGGAAATCCAGTGATATTATAATAGTGTCTAGGGTTTTCAAGTAAATAAGAAATAGCCAAAATTGTTACATTCATTAAATTCCATCTACTAGCCACAAAAGTGGGTAATACAAACAAAACCGTAGGGTCTCGTAGGAAGAATGGGTTTCCATCAATGGCAGGGCTACTGGGGTACCGTCCGTCACAGTATGTGGCCTAGATCAACGTACCGAGGATTACGCCTAATCCCTTGCATCACAAAGCCGGAATCATTCCTTACTGAATAGTCCCGAGTAAGATCACCCCGTGGTTGGCGCGACCAACCACCGGCAAAGCCGAAATAAAGGGACATCTAGACAGGAATGACCTCACCCTGAAATGAGTGCTACCCACCTAGCCTTGCAGCACCTCCCCTGTTTTAGCCACTCCCGGTTGATGAGGCTTGAGGCTGCGATTACCTTTATAGAACACATCTATCTTAGAATGCTCATCGTCCACCTGACGATGTTCTGAAAGCATTCAATCCATACAAGTTCGTTCCGGGTTCGAACGAAACCGAAGGCACTATCTCGTTGCACTCATTTTGGAATCACCATCAAAGTCAACGGCCATAGCCCTTGCACTTTAAATCACCATCTCGAACCTATAAGTACTATTCCGTCAAACTCATCACGGAATCAACCCCAGAGTTATACTGACGAATAGTCCTTACACCTCGAGTCTTCACTATGCTCCACTTGGATTTTCGACCTAACGTTTAATTGGAATCGATGTGGTTTTCGGATTATCCAAATATGGAAACCCGATCCCGGTCCCATCGAAACCAAACGCCATTTTAGTGTCCTAGTTGTTTAAGGGTTTAAAACAACTAAACTTATATTCAGGATGATATAAACAGATAGATGAAACACATTATCACAATAGATAATCCATATCAAACATTCATCTCACAAAGCAGTATCACATAACAGAGATATTCAAATCATCCAGTATCAACCAATCACCCAATATCAATCTTCCAATATCAATCAATCAATTTCAAAAGCAGAATTGATTAACTCTTAATCAATTGGATTACCTAAATCCTTCTTCATTTATTTATTCTAATTAAATAAATTAATCATCTCTTAATGACCTTCCTTAATTAATCTTCCTTGATTAATTATTCTTTAATTACATTTAAGTAATTATCCTTAACCATATTCAGTAATTAAACTTTAATTACTATCATTAATTACAATCATTAATGATCCTATATTTACTTCATTTAATTAATTAACTATGATTAATTACATTAAATCTCAATTAATTAAAATTAATTAATCACACTTTAATTAATCACTTTTTATTAATCAATCTTGATTAATTCATTAATTATATTAACTAATTATCCTTATTAATTAATAATTACTTTAATAAATTAAATAATTAATTTAGAATTAATCATCTCATTAATCAATCTTAATAAATCATAAACGGTAATTAACAATTTGTAATTACTTATCTTGATTAATTAACTTCTTAATTAATTATATTAACCCTTTGATTAATTAATCTAATTAATTAATCTTTAATTACTTCATTAAGTAATTATTAATCAATTAATTAACAAATAATCCTTAATTAATTACTTTACTAATTAATTACATTTTTAATTAATTACACTTAGTAATTAATCTTAAATTAATCTCATTCTTTAATTAATTAGTCACATTGATTAATTAACTAAAATAATTAAGTAATTAACCCTTAATTACTTACATAAGTAATTATCTTCTAATTACTTCATTAATAAATCTTGATTACTCTCTTAATTAATTACTTAACAAGTACTTAATCCCATCATTAAATAATCCTTAATTCATTAATCAATTAATTACTCCATAATTAATTAACCTCAAAACAATTATATTAATCAATTTCTTAATTAATAACATCATGTGATTATTCATTAATCACTTCCACTAATTACTCCCATGAGTAATTTCCACTAATTACTTCCATAAGTAATTTCCAATCTTAATTACATTCAATAATTAACCATTAATTACTTTATTAAGTAATTACACTTAATTAATTCATAATTAAGTGATTATTTAAAAATTAAATAAACAATTAACTAATTATTTAAAATTAATTAAATAACTAATTAACAAACTTCTTATATTTAAAGAAACTCCTTAATTAATTAATAAAAACCTTAATCTTAATTAATCTTTTACTTATTAACAATTTATATTAATTAAATATTTTCAAATTCATATCAAAATAATTTAACCTTGTTTATCTTCATAAATAAATTATTTTAAATTGATCAAATTTTAATAACTTAAAAACAAGTTATTCAATTTGGTTTACAAAATTATAACTTAAACTTTATTTGAAAATAAAACATTTAGAAATCATTTTTAACAGTTTTAAGACATTTTAATTATCTTATTCAATCTTCTTCATTTTCAATAAAATTTAAAAACTTTAGTTATTAATTTTTACTTTAAAATTTTCTTTAAACTTTGATTCAATATTTGAATTCAAAACATTCTTCTTTAAAATTAACATTCAAAATTAAATTAAATTACTTTTCAAAAAGAAATCATTTTAACCAAATTTAAATTTAACATAAATTCAATTAACACCTTTTTTTTAAAAGTTTGATTAACTTAATTTCAAAACACAAGTTTTTGATTTTTTTTGCTTTTATAAAACCTGTTTAATTTTAAACTTACCTTCATTTACTCAAACTCAAGCCTACTATGCAACCTACCACTACACAGCACTAACCAGAAAAACACGCGACTAAAATCTCGAGTCGAACACTGAAAACACTCGAGCTTGTCCCGAAGCAACCCAGCACACATCAACTTCGAGTCGTCTCTGAGAATAACGCGAGCACAAACCCGGGCAGCCTCGTCTTCTCCAAACTTCAAACTATCCAGTGTACAAAATGTACACGGTGCACGTGCACCAACGCCACCGGCCACCGTGGGTCGTCGCGACCGACGTCGACGATCATACGAACCCATACGAGCTCCAATACAAACCCAGATCGAACCAATTTCACACGAAACAAAATTTCGACCATCTGCTCGAAACTGCAGAAAACTCGAACCACCCAAAAACCCCTATTGCCGACAAACTCGACGTCGCTAAACCTCGCCGACCACTCCATCGAATCGCCACGACCACGAGCTACATCTCCACCAAAAGCGAACGATTCCGGTATCCTATCCAATACGCGATACTTCGACATCCAGGCCGAACGTAAAAACTAACTAAAACCCTAAATCATTCGAATTCGGACAATTTATCCATTGGAAAAATTCACTTGCATTTTTCCCTACATCCACATCTCAAAAACAAGCTTCGACCCTGAATTCATCTTCAAACATTGATTAGATCATCGGCAATTTACCCAAATGCCGAATCCCTTCAAAACCAAATTCCAAATTGAATATCAATTTAAAAATTACGAACTACATTTTAAAAATCATAATTCCTATCATCTAATCCGTTCATACTATCCAAAACAAAAATTAAGATCATTGATTTTCTGACATGAATCAAAATTTACAGTATTTTCCAATTTAAAAATTATTTGTGAATTTAAATTTACAGTAACTATTTTTAAAATTTCTATCTAACATTAATACACAACTTTCATTTGATCATCAATGTCAAATAATGATGTTTAGTGGAAGATTTTAATTTTTCTTTGAAAAGAGGATTCTGGTCTTATAAAAAAAACAGAAGACAGAGTACATAAATTTACAGAGGCACTGGAATTCACTGATAATTTCACATTTCTAACTTTGCATACACACCAGTATTCAAATAAACAAATATTCATAATCATAGCCAAATTCACCACATGCAAAAATAAATTTAACTAAAATATGATTAAAACTGTTTTTAAGAGAATTTACTCACCAACTATTAGCAGAGCAGGCTTTGAATCTTTATTCTGAAAAGTATTTTTGATTTGCAGTTGAAAATCCCTTTGCATGTTTCAATTGATGTTTTTAAGAGTTTAACCGATGTTGGAATAGATCTGACTTGCTGATGAACTTCATTTGAAATGCAGGTTTGAAGTTGTAGCTTAAATTGTGGCATCTTTTACTTTCAAATTTGATCTTCATTTGAATTTGCAGATTTACAATTTGCAGGTTAAAGTTGCCATTAATTTGAGTTAAGAAATGAAGAAAGGAAAAGGTGTTTGTGAAAACTAATTTTCTTCTTAAATCATTTATTAAAAATCAAAATAAAAATAGTGCCACATGTTGATTAAAAATTTACATTTGTCATTCAAGTACTTAATTGTCTTACATGTGTTTTAAGAGGTGTTAATATGGTTACACATGTCTTTGTATTTTTTTATAATTTTTTTTTAAATTAAATGTAAATATAACTTACTTTTTAAGTTACTTAAGATTTTGGTCCCCCCAGGGCTTCCTTCCAATTCTCTATTTCATTTGGTATCTCAGCTCGCAGGGAAGTCAGACAATAAATGAATGTGATGCTCGAGCGGTGTTCGACGACACCTGACGGCTTCGCTACTTCGGCTGCTTAGCAATCACGAGTTCCTTTTAGTAGCTCCTTAGGTATGGTCCTGTAGACCGCTCTCCTTTTTATAGGAGCTGGTAGAAATTCCTTCTCTCTTTCCCAACACTATCTGTCCAAGTGATTGTGGACTCGTACAAGGATATGGAGTGGTTTGATGCATCAGACTCGACCCTGTCTTTCGATCTTAGTTTACCTTTAAAAGAAAATATGCTAAAACTAATTATAATATAAATAAATTCCTTATACATGTATTTTTAAAATCTAAAACATTTATACATATACATTTATAACCATTTTAAATTTAACACTTTTGAAGAAAACAAAACAAAACTTTATTTAAACTATCATATTTAAAAATAAATAGTTATCTTATATTTGAAAACAATTGAATTAACCTTAAATAAACTTTTGAAAAATATTAGTTCTAAAACAAAGCTTTAAATTACAATTCATACATATATAAATTATCAACAGATTAAATTAAATTTCAAAACAATGCCAAATTATAACATATGCATACATATATATTACAATTTGAATATTCATCTTTTATTTAAAACAAAAGATTTTCCTATTCACAAAATCTAACAAATATATATATATATTATAAATAGAATAAAATTTATATTAGCTTTGAAAAATAAATCTTATCAATTTTAAATTGTTATAAAGATATTGATCAAAATTACCAGATTAAATATTTATTAACTTTTAAAAGAATAAATTTACCAATTTAAATTGAAATTGAAATTATAAAGAAAAACTATCAAATCAATTTAATTATTAATACAGATTATTAAATTGATATTGCCTAAAATTCCGGGTCGTTACAATCCTTCCCTCTTAAAAGAATTTCGTCCTCGATATTTAAAAGCAAAGGTAATTTAATAACCCAGCAAAGATTTCAATTTCAAACAGCAAAACATTCCTATCATCCAGTTATTAACAACCATAGAAATCAATCAAACAAACTAACCTAACAAATTATCCTGACACAAATCAGAATAAATCTTCTAATACTATCTAGAGTTTCCCAATTATAAATCACTGGGAGGCTCGCTCTATAGAAGCTAAACTAACTACACCACCAAAATATAGAGCTCCTCTCATCTCTAGATCCACCAATCTGAACTGAACATCGGACTATACTCAAGTCTAGCTCAACTTCCAAATCAACCTGGACTGTAGATTCTACAACCAAAAATGAATCATACACGTACTCCCTCAGAGATACGTGAAATACAATGAATTCCAGCTATCCAAACTGGCAATTCAATCTTATCCTATCAAAACACAGATAAGAAATCCCAAATGCCTCAGAGCTAACCATCCAATCTTATCCAACTACTGCTCTCTTAACCAGAGAAATCTTAACAACAATGAAATCTCCAACTTCGAATTCCAAACTCCTTATTTCATATCTGCATATCTCAACAGACAGACCCGGACTGCCAATCTCTTCCTGATCATCTCAACCTATGCTGATGCTTCCAGAAACAACTAGACCAAAGCAAACCAGTTTCTGTATCCTATTCAATAGAAAAGTCTTCCAAGATCCGTCGAAATCCACAACACAAACTCTACTTCCCAAGAAATAGCAAACTGAACTTACTTCATTCCCTGCACAGCTGCTACCTTGCTTCCGCTGCACAACTCTGATTCTGAAATAGATGAGAATACTGTTGATGAACACGAATACAAACTTATCCAATATATCCGGCAAAACTTTGTTCATCAAATCCATATAATCTTAGTGATCCATCTGACTCGGTCACACAACCTTATAACGGAAATCCAACTCAAAAACAAGATCCGACTAATCCAAATTCCAAAAAATTTCTAAGCTGCTACACCAACTCTTCTACTAGGCTAACTACCAAAATCGCTTCTGGAATCAAAACAATATGGAACTCAACTCCAGATGCAGACTAACTTCTGATTACTTCAGTAGCTCCTACTTCCACATGAGAATCCTCAGCCTCAAACAAAAGATTTCCAAAGAAAAATTCCCAAACTAATCGCAAGTCACTTTTGCGATCCAACCTAGTTCGGATTCCAAAGAAACTGTCCTCTCTTTACTAATTAGAATAGCTTTAAGCTTTTCCAAACAGGGTTAACTCTTCAAGAAAACTTTACCATCTGCCCGGACTGCCGATAGAAGAACCACCAAGATTCCTGAACCATCGGAGAAACGAGCACACTGGGGTTTCCAAACTCTACCTCGAAGATACAGCAAAGTTAAAAGACCTTTTCGACAGCACACCGAACACTTCGAGCTGCACTGCTACCACAGCTAACCAAAGACTTCTAATCCAAAGGCTTCTCGAAAACCAAAACCAAAACTATCAACAAACCACACAACGGACCTTCGAGATGGCAGACAACCTCTCAAGAAAATCGGGCTCCAAACCAAGCATCAACATCTCGCTCTACTTAAGGAATGACAAAAGAGACCATGCCGAAGCGAAACAACTCATAGACCTTAGTCTCATATTCCAAAACTGACAACCTCCATGATGAAGATCCAAATAACTTCTACACAGACGAATCTTCTCTGTGGTAGGTAAAATTGCTCCTCAACTACTTCTGAAACTGCTTCAAGAGAAAACATCTTGGGAAAAATCCATGAATACTGCATCTCATCACGCAGTTATCAAGATATCATCACTTACTTCTACACTTCCGACAGATCCAAACTTACACTTCAAAGATAAACTCCGAACCTTTTAAAAAAAATTCCTTCGGATATCAGAGAAATCCTTACTCCAAACTACAAATCTCACTCGAGACGGTATCAGGTCTACAGTCTCGACAAAAATACTTCCAACCTCAACATATGGACCTCTTCCATTAGTGGTAGTCGTGTTACAGACACACACCACTACTCCATCTACCTCTAAAACTTATGTTGGAAAACCCGAACAGATAACCCAACAGATCAGGTAGATATAGATATATATAGATATATAGTTATATATAAAAATTACAAGTACGCTCTCTCAAGAAAGACACCAATTCAGAGCCTAGGTATTTACTCAACCTAATGCTCTGATACCAACTGTAGCGACCCAGCTTCCTATCTCCAGGAAGATGCATCACTAATTAGTAAAGAAAGGGATATAAGAAGAAAAGATAAGAAAAGAAGAAACACAACAACATCAGATAACTCACAGCGGAATGAATGAAATACAATATATCACATAAAATATTACATAGTATCATATTACATCAGAGTACACAACTTATAGAACACATATTAGACAGTTATAAACATCTGTCTAACCATACAACTCAAGAACACAAGATACAGTTATCACACAAACACAGCAGAACCATAATATATCTACACGTGGAAGCGTCCTGCTCCATATCTCCTCCAGAACTCGTCAAGCAAACCTGAATCACTTGACTACTTATGCATAATATGAGTACTCATGAGTTTAATAAAACTGAACATAAACACTCGGGTCAGACAGGGGTCTGGTGTGAGTAAACGGGTTAAAATTGCTTAACTTTAGAAAAACCTTTGAAAAGAAAAGGTATCACATAAGACTTCCCACACATAAACATGGAAAAGTTTCTACCTTATGCTAACCAAAAGATTTGATAGGAAATCCAGTGATATTATAATAGTGTATAGGGTTTTCAAATAAATAAGAAATAGCCGAAATTGTTGCATTTATTAAATTCCAGCTACTAGCCACAAAAGTGGGTAATACAAACAAAACCGTAGGGTCTCGTAGGAAGAATCGGTTTCCATCAATGGCAAGGCTACCGAGGTACCGCCCGTCACAGTACGTGGCCTAGATCAACGTACCGAGGATTACGCCCAATCCACTGCATCACAAAGCCGGAATCGTTCCTTACTGAACAGTCCCGAGTAAGATCACCCCGTGGTTGGCGCGACCAACCACCCGCAAAGCCGAAATAAAGGGATATCTAGACAGGAATGACCTCACCCTGAAATGGGTGCTACCCACCTAGCCTTGCTGCACTGTGACGCCCCGCCTCTATACCCACGCTAGCCAAGAACACTACTGTGAATGCTGTCAACTAGCACGGAGAATAAGGCTGTTGAGGAGCGACCATCCATGTAATTGCTTTGTGCGAGCATCGATATGTCAGATAGTATAACATGCAATTCTTTTCAAGTGGAAATCCAACATGCCGACACAAACTCAAAACTACTACACAGTGGCTATAATATCTTCGGAAAGAAATATAGAAATAAACATAACATAAATCAGTCACAGACAATTCATATCACAAAGGCGGAAATAGATATGAATATTACACATAAAAGTGTATATCAGAGTAGTGGTCAAAAGATCCATGATAATACAAAAGAATAGCAACACGTGCTATACAAAGGAATACAACTATGAGTCTATATCTCAAGTGTATACAACAAAATAAACTACAAATCTAAGTAGTTTTCCAAAAGTCAGAGTAATGATCCTAGATGAGAAGTCAAGCAGAAGCACCTGTAACATCTCGGTCTGACCCGAGTATTATTTAAGAAGAAAATAATAAACGGATCAGTCTAGCTATAAATATCAGAAGAAATGATATAGAATAGGAGATATGACATAAACATATAATAATCACAATGCCAAGCTGTGATTAATAAGTAATTGAAAATCAACAAGAGATTAATCAATATCACAATAATCTACTCAAGATGAAAAGGAATGTCATACTCCTGATTTCATTCACCAAGCCACAATAAATGACATATATATGTATATATCCATGCCAATCGTAAAAGTTGGTGAAACACAAATTTCAGAAATCAACACACGAAATCAAGAAATCACAATAAAAAGGATGGCCAAGACATTGATGTAGTACAAACGGTACATCCAATGAATCCAAAAGCCAAAACATCGATGTAGTACAAACGGTACATCCAATGAATCGAAACACATTAGAAAGTACATGGGTCGCTAGCCCACGAAGAAATGAGACGAAGCTCAATTTAATGAGGTACGGTCCTCCACATAGACAAAGAGACATCGCACATTGCTAGTCTAAACCATAAAATGATCATCATTGATCATCAAGAAGTGTCAATTACAATAAGCTAGTAAATGTAAAAGTTTAGCTTCATGTCCCATAACCATTACTTAACTTAAACATTTACGAACAAACTGTAAATCTCCACTAGAAAATTGTCACAAGAGATTCAATCGAACAAGTCCAAGAATTAACCAACGAAGTAAACGCAAGTGTTTCATACCACTTGTTTTACTAAGTCGTTTAATTAGATTTCTCATACGAGTGAGGTAAAGGTTTGTATATACTAATAGATTGGAAAACTGTTTTATAAACGAATTTGGTATTAAAGTAGAGTTGAAATCATTTGAAGAAAGAGTTTTGATATTTACTACTAGTATAGAAAACCTTTATATTTTTAAAGTGACAAATCACAAAGAAGATTGTAAGAACAACCAATTACTAAATTCATATTCGAAGACGTGAATAAAAATCCAAAGAAATCGATACCAAATCCATAGAAATGGATATTTCCAAAAAGATCCATAAAAAGAAGTCATCAAAGTCAACAATAAGTGATAACGATTAATAGGATCGCTAAAATCGATAAACAATGGAAATTCACACAAAACAGCCTGAATAGGCAAAAATAAACATTTCCAGACGTCTGATTTGGAATCTAGACGTCTGGATTTGTTCTCTGGAAATAACCCAGAGAACACTCAGACGTCTGAAACCTCAAGTCAGACGTCTGAGACCTATCCAGACGTCTGGTTTGATGGTTCAGACGTCTGAAAATAGTCTCTGGCTTTTTTTTTTATAATATGCGTGCATACATATTTACTTTCCAGGTCCAAACCAGACGTCTGGACTTGGTCACCAGACGTCTGGTCACCTGGTCTAGGAAACAATTTGCCTAGGCCAAAGTGGCCAAAACGTATCGGGAGCGATCGGACGAGCAACGACGACTAAGGATTTATGCCTAGCGACAACCCGGTCTTATAGGCTCTCCAAAACACCTCTTAAAGTACGATCAAACATCAAAGTTATGATTTTTAGAGAATTGGCTTCAAACACCAAAAATGGAAATATTCACAAAACCAATCCAAATCAAAAGCAATTGCACATGAATAAATGTTAGGGATTCATACCTAACAACAAAGATAGATATAGACATAGATGTGAGATAAAAATCTCATCTTTTCACAAAATCAAACAAGACGAAGCTTGAAAGAAAATGGAGAATCAAACACTCTTCAAATCCAACTCAACAAGCTTGGATCTAAGCTTAGAAGAGAAACATTCCCTAAATTAGGTTTAGGAAATTTTCTGAAATTGAATGGAGAAAGAGTTGGAGAAGATGAAGGAGATGCTTACCAAGGGGTTCTCTTTGATTTTGGAGCAAGAACTTGAGCTAGCAAGAGGAACTAGGGCTTGGAGTTTCTAATTCCCTTTCCTCTCCACCATTTTTAGTTGGAGCTTGAGTTTGAGGAGTTGAAATGAAGTAATGAAGAGGAGAGGGGGATTGGGACTGAGTTAGTAAGTGATTAATTGGCTCAGCCCAAACCAAAGCCCTAAATGAAAAAGTGGTAAAAATCAACTTTCTCCAAACATATCGAAGCTTATACTCAAAAAGGTCGCAAACGGCATTTTGAACTCAATGGAAGTAGTCTCGAGTCCTAATTCGACAGTTTGCAAAAAGTAGGTTTTCGGACCAAAATCCGATGAACGGTGAAATATTTAAATAAAATATTTAAATATATAATCGATAAATATGCGGGTTGTTACAGACTCCCCTCCTTAAAGAAATTGCGTCCTCGCAATAATTAAGAAGGAAATATAAGAAGTAACAACCATAGAAGCCTATTAACACAAAAGAAAATTTGAATCAAGAAGTTCACCATAAAGAGCACGAAGGAGTAAATCCGAAAATTTTCGTTCGATGAATTCTCAAGATTTCACATGAGCAATCCTAAGGATTTGAGAACCATTGAACTTCTATCAAAAAGAATATCTTTATATCGAAGGCGCTCAACCTTCGAAGCAATGATGTGAATAGAATGGTGCTCAAAAGTCAAATTTGGTGAAACTTCAATCTCCACAATATCACCGGGCTCAAGAATGAAAACGGAATCCCTAAGGCATTTTCGTAGGTAAAAGTCGTGGAAAACGTCAAGAATAGCAGAAAGTTGAGCCGGTGCAACGGCGTAGTACAATCACGGTACGCCCGAGAAACTAGAAACTCGAATAATTTGGAACGCCGACGTAGTACAAAGACGGTACGTCCAGTGAACCAAAAAGCCAAGTCATTGATGTAGTGCAAACGGTACATCCAATGAACCAAAAAGCGAAGACATTGATGTAGTACAAACGGTACATCCAATGAATCAAAAGCAAAGACATTGATGTAGTGCAAACGGTACATCCAATGTATCAAAAGCATATCATTGATGTAGTGCAAACGGTACATCCAATGAATCAAAGACACTGATGTAGTACAAACGGTACATCCAATGTATCAAACAGCAAAGTCATTGATGTAGTACAAACGGTACATCCAATGAATCAAAGACACTGATGTAGTACAAACGGTACATCCAATGTATCAAACAGCAAAGGCATTGATGTAGTACAAACGGTACATCCAATGAATCAAAGACACTGATGTAGTACAAACGGTACATCCAATGTATCAAACAGCAAAGGCATTGATGTAGTACAAACGGTACATCCAATGAATCAAAGACACTGATGTAGTACAAACGGTACACCAATGTATCAAACAGCAAAGGCATTGATGTAGTACAAACGGTACATCCAATGAATCAAAGACACTGATGTATTATTAACGGTACATCCAATGTATCAAACAGCAAAGGCATTGATGTAGTACAAACTGTACATCCAATGAATCAAAGACACTGATGTAGTACAAACGGTACATCCAATGTATCAAACAGCAAAGGCATTGATGTAGTACAAACGGTACATCCATTGAATCAAAGACACTGATGTAGTACAAACGGTACATCCAATGTATCAAACAGCAAAGGCATTGATGTAGTACAAACGGTACATCCAATGAATCAAAGACACTGATGTAGTACAAACGTACATCCAATGTATCAAACAGCAAAGGCATTGATGTAGTACAAACGATACATCCAATGAATCAAAGACACTGATGTAGTACAAACGGTACATCCAATGTATCAAACAGCAAAGGCATTGATGTAGTACAAACGGTACATCCAATGAATCAAAGACACTGATGTAGTACAAACGGTACATCCAACGTATCAAACAGCAAAGGCATTGATGTAGTACAAACGGTACATCCAATGAATCAAAGACACTGATGTAGTACAAACGGTACATCCAATGTATCAAACAGCAAAGGCATTAATGTAGTACAAACAGTACATCCAATGAATCAAAGACACTGATGTAGTACAAACGGTACATCCAATGTATCAAACAGCAAAGGCATTGATGTAGTACAAACGGTACATCCAATGAATCAAAGACACTGATGTAGTACAAACGGTACATCCAATGTATCAAACAGCAAAGGCATTGATGTAGTACAAACGGTACATCCAATGAATCAAAGCCCGAATGATTTCGGAACACCGACGTAGTACAAAAACGCTACGTCCAATGAACCGAAGCCCGAATGATTTCGGAACACCGACGTAGTACAAAAACGGTACGTCCAATGAACCGAACACAATAAAAGAACATCGGACGCAAGCTCATAAAAGAAATGAGATGAAACTCAATAAAACGAAGTACATCAAAACGCCCGATGAACTTGATAAAAAGATAATTTCATTCGGTCATCAACAAAGAAACAACCCCTTGTTGCTTACGACTAAACGCATTGGCAACACGATTTCCCCTTCGGGAATAAAAAGAATATCAAGATCATAGGAAGCTAGGAACTCGAGTTAACATGCAGTTCCTTAAGAGAACATAAATATTCCAAAGATTTATGATCGAGGTAGAGAACAAATTTCTCATCCAAATATGATGATGCCAAATTCCAAAAGCAAAAACAATAGCCGAGAGCACTAGATCATAAGTGGCATATCTAGTCTCGATAAACTATAATGATTTAGAAGCACAAGTGATAGCACGTTCTCTATGGCAAGATAATGGCATCCAAACCAATACGACTAGTATCGGTACAAATAGCAAAGTCTTGGTTCCCCTTCAGGAATCACAAGAAAGAATAAGAGTATCGAAAAGAAAGAACTTCTTTTAAATAATTCTCTTCCCCGAAAAGTTAAAACTTTCAAAATTACATTTTTACTTTTATGTAATAATCTTTCTACAAAAATTTACATTTTTACAAGTCAGTATATCGTGTCTGATTGTCACATCAAAGCGTTTAGGAAATTCCTATCGATAACGTTGATCAAGCGCATCGACCAAAATTCTTAAAGCACTCATAGGGCAATACAATCACAAATTCATCTTTTACAGGATAAATAAATCTCTTAAAAAGTTTTAAGAATATTCTTTGTTCGTTTCAAGAACAAAAATCCAGGTTTACTTATAAATAAATCTTATGAAAAAGATTTACAAAATTTTAAATTACTATTTTCATCCAAAATCAATAAATACAAGAATGGTCTCATCGAAATATTCATAGAATGTTCGATTTATAAAATGGATGAAATAAGCTGGACAAATTGAATGACATAATAAGTCATTCATAAGAATCATAACGAGTGCGGAATGCGGTAAGTGGAATGCTAATTTCCGCAACTCCTAGCAAATGAAAACCGGTGATAAAGTCAAACTGAAAAAACCTTCGCACCACACAAAAGATATTGCTTAGGTGATGATCCTAAGACAAGCTCAAAAATACCAGAAAATTTTACAAACAATATGATTGAGAGAAATAATACTTTCCTTATCATGCGGGTTTTAAGGAATAAAATGATGCCATCAAATTGGAATCAAAATCACAAAGGAAAAATAGAAATCTGCTTAACATATTGAAAATGTCGAAGATGAATAATCCACACGGAAAAATAGGATATGGGCTTAACAATTTAAGCCAATCCTTACAGAAAAAGTCAATTCCGAAGCCAAAGTAAATATCGGCTCGGAAAGAAAAGTCACATAAAACAATCTCGACATCTAAACAAAAGCAAATTGAGTGTTGCGGATCTACCATCCGGATTCGCAATTCTCAATGAAGTCAACAAGCCCAAAATATTTAAAGAAAAAGAATTAACAAGTCCTTTTGATATAAAATAATGAGATGGACTCATATCAACAAGAACTTGAAAAGAATATTCACGAGACAAATAAAACCAAGAATTGAAGGAGAAATACCTTGATCAAGAGAAGAGTTTCTAGGGGCTTGCACAATATTTAGCTTTCTCATGTCCTTGTTCAAAAGTTTGGGACATGCAGATAAAAGATGACCCGGTTTCTTGCAATAGCGACAAGAATGGGGTTTTGGACACATATTCGCATAGTGTTCCTTAGAATTACAATTGTAGCATCCTCTACGATTAGGGATTGGAGTCTTTGCTACAAAAGTAGTTTGCTTCACTCTCTTATTGGAATTAAGGCTCTTGAACTCAATATGCCTCTTCTTGGAAGTCCCAATATCACAAGCACTTCCTTTACCAACCTCTCCATGAAGAAGAGTAACATCCACAAGCTGATTGAAAGAAACTTCAAGTTTCAAAGGTAATGGCTTCTTAAGATTCTTATTCAAGCCATAGACAAATCTCTGATTTTTCTTCATCGGGGTAATAATATACTCCACCCCGTATTTGGACAGAGATTCGAAAGATGCGACATAGTCTGTCACAGAAGATTCACCTTGAACAAGGTCAATAAAACGCCGGGCCAAAGTTACTTTTTCGGCCTCCGGCACAAATTTCAATTCGAATCTTTCCCGGAATTGCTCCCAAGTGAGATTCGCTTCAACGATTTCAGAAATTAAAAGCTCATACCAATCTAACGCTCTTTCTTGGAGCATGCTAGAAGCCACTTGGACTCGATGTAGATCAATAAGGTTCATGCGAGAAAAGATGCGATTGCATGATTTGAGCCAAGCTTGAATTTCTATAACACTCTCGGATCCCATGAATGGCCTTCCACCCAAATCGGTATAGTCTCGGCACAAGCGTGCAAAACCGGATCTAGGATGAGTAGGCTCCTGATTGGGACCCGCTGTTTGAGCGTTCTTAACAAGATCTAAAAGCTGCTGGACAGACATAAAAACTCCATCTTGGGGAGTAGCACTAGACTGACCGGCGCTGGGACGGCCAGGTCTAACCATTTCTCTTCTTTAAGAAAGAAAGAAAGAAGAGGAAAAAGTTATTCTCAGAATAAATTTCAATCAAACTTGATTGATAAAACAAGGAATCATAAAGAAAATAGGATGAATCGGTACGAAGACACGAATTAAACCCTAAAGCACGACTCCTAAGATGGACTTAGGACGATGATCCTTGTTAAATTATTCTACATTGTTTCGAAGTTTGGCTCTGATACCAAGCTATGACGCCCCCCCTCTATACCCACGCTAGCCAAGAACAATACTGTGAATGCTGTCAACTAGCACGGAGAATAAGGCTGTTGAGGAGCGACCATCCATGTAATTGCTTTGTGCGAGCATCGATATGTCAGATAGTATAACGTGCAATTCTTTTCAAGTGGAAATCCGACATGCCGACACAAACTCAAAACTACTACACAGTGGCTATAATATCTTCGGAAACAAATATAGAAATAAACATAACATAAATCAGTCACAGACAATTCATATCACAAAGGCGGAAATAGATATGAATATTACACATAAAAGTGTATATCAGAGTAGTGGTCAAAAGATCCACGATAATACAAAAGAATAGCAACACATGCTATACAAAGGAATACAACTATGAGTCTATATCTCAAGTGTATACAACAAAATAAACTACAAATCTAAGTAGTTTGCCAAAAGACAGAGTAATGATCCTGGATGAGAAGTCAAGCAGAAGCACATGTAACATCTCGGTCTGACCCGAGTATTATTTAAGAAGAAAATAATAAACGGATCAGTCTAGCTATAAATATCAGAAGAAATGATATAGAATAGGAGATATGACATAAACATATAATAATCACAATGCCAAGCTGTGATTAATAAGTAATTGAAAATCAACAAGAGATTAATCAATATCACAATAATCTACTCAAGATGAAAAGGAATGTCATACTCCTGATTTCATTCACCAAGCCACAATAAATGATATATATATATATATCCATGCCAATCGTAAAAGTTAGTGAAACACAAATTTCAGAAATCAACACACGAAATCCAGAAATCACAATAAAAAGGATGGCCAAGACATTGATGTAGTACAAACGGTACATCCAATGAATCCAAAAGCCAAAACATCGATATAGTACAAACGGTACATCCAATGAATCGAAACACATTAGAAAGTACATGGGTCGCTAGCCCACGAAGAAATGAGACGAAGCTCAATTTAATGAGGTACGGTCCTCCACATAGACAAAGAGACATCGCACATTGCTAGTATAAATCATAAAATGATCATCATTGATCATCAAGAAGTGTCAATTACAATAAGCTAGTAAATATAAAAGTTTAGCTTCATGTCCCATAACCACTTACTTAACTTAAACATTTACGAACAAACTGTAAATCTCCACTAGAAAATTGTCACAAGAGATTCAATCGAACAAGTCCAAGAATTAACCAACGAAGTAAACGCAAGCGTTTCATACCACTTGTTTTACTAAGTCGTTTAATTAGATTTCTCATACGAGTGAGGTAAAGGTTTGTATATACTAATAGATTGGAAAACTGTTTTATAAACGAATTTGGTATTAAAGTAGAGTTGAAATCATTTGAAGAAAGAGTTTTGATATTTACTACTAGTATAGAAAACCTTTATATTTTTAAAGTGACAAATCACAAAGAAGATTGTAAGAACAACCAATCACTAAATTCACATTCGAAGACGTGAATAAAAATCCAAAGAAATCGATACCAAATCCATAGAAATGGATATTTCCAAAAAGATCCATAAAAAGAAGTCATCAAAGTCAACAATAAGTGATAACGATTAATAGGATCGCTAAAATCGATAAACAATGGAAATTCACACAAAACAGTCTGAATAGGCAAAAATAAACATTTCCAGACGTTTGATGTGGAATCCAGACGTCTGGATTTGTTCTCTGGAAATAACCCAGAGAACACTCAGACGTCTGAAACCTCAAGTTAGACGTCTGAGACCTATCCAGACGTCTGGTTTGATGGTTCAGACGTCTGAAAATAGTCTCTGGCTTTTTTTTTATAATATGCGTGCATACATATTTACTTTCCAGGTCCAAACCAGACGTCTGGACTTGGTCACCAGACGTCTGGTCACCTGGTCTAGGCAATAATTTGCCTAGGCCAAAGTGGCCAAAACGTATCGGGAGCGATCGGACGAGCAACGACGACTAAGGATTTATGCCTAGCGACAACCCGGTCTTATAGGCTCTCCGAAACACCTCTTAAAGTACGATCAAACATCAAAGTTATGATTTTTAGAGAATTGGCTTCAAACACCAAAAATGGAAATATTCACAAAACCAATCCAAATCAAAAGCAATTGCACATGAATAAATGTTAGGGATTCATACCTAACAACAAAGATAGATATAGACATAGATGTGAGATAAAAATCTCACCTTTTCACAAAATCAAACAAGACGAAGCTTGAAAGAAAATGGAGAATCAACCACTCTTCAAATCCAACTCAACAAGATTGAATCTAAGCTTAGAAGAGAAACATTCCCTAAATTAGGTTTAGGAAATTTTCTGAAATTGAATGGAGAAAGAGTTGGAGAAGATGAAGGAGATGCTTGCCAAGGGGTTCTCTTAGATTTTGGAGCAAGAACTTGAGCTAGCAAGAGGAACTAGGGCTTGGAGTTTCTAATTCCCTTTCCTCTCCACCATTTTCAGTTGGAGCTTGAGTTTGAGGAGTTGAAATGAAGTAATGAAGAGGAGAGGGGGATTGGGACTGAGTTAGTAAGTGGTTAATTGGCTCAGCCCAAACCAAAACCCTAAATGAAAAAGTGGTAAAAATCAACTTTCTCCAAACATATCGAAGCTTATACTCAAAAAGGTCGCAAACGGCATTTTGAACTCAATGGAGGTGGTCTCGAGTCCTAATTCGACAGTTTGCAAAAAGTAGGTTTTCGGACCAAAATCCGATGAACGGTGAAATATTCAAATAAAATATTTAAATATATAATCGATAAATATGCGGGTTGTTACATGCACGTCCCCTGTTTTAGCCATTCCCGGTTGATGAGGCTTGAGGCTGTGATTACCTTTATAGAACACATCTATTTTAGAATGCTCATCGTCCATCTGACGATGTTCTGAAAGCATTCAATCCATACAAGTTCGTTCCGGGTTCGAACGAAACCGAAGGCACTATCTCGTTGCACTCATTTTGGAATCACCCTTAGAGTTAACGACCATAGCCCCTGCACTTTAAATCACCATCTCGAACCTATAAGTACTATTCCGTCAAACTCATCACGGAATCACCCCTAGAGTTATACTGGCGAATAGTCCTTACACCTCGAGTCTTCACTAAGCTCCACTTGGATTTTCGACCTAACGTTTAATTGGAATCGACGTGGTTTTCGGATTATCCAAATATGGAAACCCGATCCTGGTCTCATCGAAACCAAACGCTATTTTAATGCCCAAGTTGTTTAAGGGTTTAAAACAATTAAACTTATATTCAGGATGATATAAACAAATAGATGAAACACATTATCACAATAGATAATTCATATCAAACATTCATCTCACAAAGCAGCATATCACATAACAGAGATATTCAAATCATCCAGTATCAACCAATCACCAAATATCAATCATCCAATTTCAATCAATCAATTTCAAAAGCAAAATTGATTAACTCTTAATCAATTGGATTACCTAAATCCTTCTTCATTTATTTATTCCAATTAAATAAATTAATCATTTCTTAATGACCTTCCTTAATTAATCTTCCTTGATTAATTATTCTTTAATTACATTCAAGTAATTATCCTTAACCATATTCAGTAATTAACCTTTAATTACTATCATTAATTACAATAATTAATGATCCTATATTTACTTCATTTAATTAATTGACTATTGTAACGTCCCGCACTTTCGTACGCTTTAAATCGACACACATGCCAATACAAACCATACGGAAGGGTGGATTGTTATAGGGTAAATAAGAAAAACAAGAAAGAAATAAAAAGAAAACAGAATCACACAGCGGAAGGATAAAATATAATAATTAAATATACAGTTTATAAATCTATTTTAAAAAAAACATTTGATTATATTTATATAATACATATCAGAGTTATAATACCAATAACAATGCAGCGGAACAGTATGAGTGTAGTGCAATAATATAAATAATAATAATACAAATCTTCGTCTTCGTCCTCCAGAGCTAAATCTTCAAATCCTGAAACGCTTGGACTGACCCGAGCGAATTTGAAAAGACAAAAACACTCGAGTCAGAACAAAAAGATCTTATGTAAGTTAAATCAACAGAAATAAATATGAGCG
This sequence comes from Allium cepa, assembly GCA_030765085.1. Classification (NCBI taxonomy): domain Eukaryota; kingdom Viridiplantae; phylum Streptophyta; class Magnoliopsida; order Asparagales; family Amaryllidaceae; genus Allium; species Allium cepa. The sequence goes on from CM060935.1 coordinate 557,011,397, forward strand.
CAGTAACTCAAGAAATGAACGGGATTTACATCTCCTAAGGATCCATTAAACTATTTACTATGTAGTATATTTCGCTATTATAATAGTGTCTATAGTAAAATAAACATACTTTTAAATAGCGTTAAGGCTTTACATTTTCCACCTTAACACATAATAGTCCCAGTAGTCCGTCTAATATCATAGTCCCTCCTGATCGGGAAGCCACCAGAGGATACCACACGGGCTACGGGAGAAATCCCAACCCATACAAGGTATGATAAGGTAGGTGACACGGCACAACTAGGCAATGCCAGGGTAGGTATACCAATTACGCATCTGGGCTGGTGGTAACGCGTAGCTGCTACCACCGCCCACCTCGGACAAACTCCCCATAAAATCAAAGAAATCAAAAGTGGTGACCGAAACAATCCAAAGTCATAGTATAATATCGAAGAGGAGTATCCGATCAGAGGAATGACCTCATTGGCCCGAGACTCCTGTTTTAGCCACCTTATGCCAACTCACAGGAGTCGGGTCCACGTAATTACCTGAAAGGAAAACGTCGCCACCTTCCTACTTCATTCTGGAATCTCCACCGCATACACGGTTGTTAAAGTGGTTTTCGGAGTTGGCAGAGAGTATGACAACTTCCGATCCCGGTCTCTTCAACAACCAACCATTATTATAACATCGCGGTTATTTCAAAATAATTTATACTTTAAAACTAGAATAAAATATCTCTTTCAAACCATATATATACAGTATCATTTATATTTTTAAAACCCAAATCAATATGATATCATTTTTATTTTACAAATATCCCTTTCCCAAAATCATAATATTTTCAAGTATATATACCTTGAAACCATGGTTTTGAAACATAATTTCTAATACTTAATGGTTCAAATACTATATTATTTTATAAAATAAATAGCTTCTTCAAATTTCACAATAAATTCCCAATATCAATTTGAACCTTCAAATAAACCATTTTAATTCCCATATATTTCAAAGCTTAAATATTCTGTATTTCAAAACTATATTGTTCATATATTCAACCTTTAAATATTCCATTATTTCAAAAATGGTTTCTTTGATAATTTAATATATTCCAAATCAAATTCCTATTATTTAAATTTGAAATATTTACTTACTAAACAAATATTATTCTGGTAAATCTTTAAACTTCAATAACAGGATATTCTTTTAATTAAATTAACTTGATAATATTCTTTAAACAAATTTGATATTCATTTAAATCCTCAAATCAAAAATCAAGTTATAAGATCATACCTTTTAAAACTTAATTTATGTACATTTGAAAACAAATTTTCCAAGGAAAATTCTTAAATACTTTATTTCAAATCATATTCACATTTCTCTTCAACCTTACTTTTATTTGAGTTATTATAACTCTAAATACAACAGAATTTCAAATATATTCTTAACCATATTATATAAACGAAATCAAACTTCATTATTTAGCTTATTTAAAATTCGAAACAAATTTATACATAGCTAAATTCAAGAATTTTTACTATATATATATATCAAAATTTAATATTTATTAAACCGTATTCTTTCCAAAATCATAGAAAATCATTTCAAAAATATTTTTATATATATACCGCGGTGCCTGTATAAAATTTTCTATCCTATGGTCAAGTGATACAGATATTTATCATTTCAATCCGCAATTTAAAAATAAAAATGCGGTTGTATATCATTTCAAACCGCAATCCCGAATGAAATGAAAATGCATAATAACTTGCAGTTTATATAAGATAAATACAGCATCCATTCATATCAATCATCAAACATTTATCAATTTATCATCCAATTCAAACAATCACATCAATAAATAATAATTAATTACTGCTAGTTAAATTTTCAATAATGAATTAAATAACGGTTTAACTGTAGTTTATATGCAATAATAAATAAATAAATTTAACTAGTAGTTTATATGCAGTAATAAATTTAACTAAAATTTTAACTGGCAGTTTTAAATGCAATGAATAAATTAATTAACAATTAACTGGCAGTTTTAAATGCAATAATGAATTAAATAACGCGTAAATTAAATGAATGCAATTTAACTGAGAAAATGATGAAACATATGCCAAACAACTATAAATAAAATTTTAAACACATCATAAATCAATTTAACAAACGTAAGAAATTTTAGAAATTGTGAGTGGGTTAAAACACTCACCTTTCGAATTTAAATTGAATTCAAATCCAATTTAAACCCAAAAATTCAACCGTCTCAGAATCCATCCAAACTAGTGTCATCAAGCCTAGAATTCCAATACGAACCTAGCGGAGAAAACCGCGCGTGAAACGGAGTTCGTGTGTAGAAGTTATTAAGATTTTTATCATTGAATTTAAAATTAAAATTTAATAAAAATAAAAAAAAACAGAACAAACCCACTACCTGCCACGTCAGCCACGCAACACGCAAGCACGCCCCTCTCATCCCAAACGTGATTTTGTTCGCACCCAGTCTCGTTCGATCCTCCCCCTTTGACCGTCGAAAAAACTAGTCTCCGACCACCATCTGATCGCCGACCAACCCCATCGCACTCCCCCTTGATGGCCGCACCAACCCCCAAGATCCGGTCCCCCCTTATGCCGTCGGCCGCCACCCTCTTCCTAGGGTTTCGAACCCTATATCGCCGAAATCACGCTGCCTCAGGTCGAGCTAAGCCACGCGACCACCACCATTAGCCTCCCCTTGTCGACCTCTCCGATACCCATATTTCAATTTCGCCATTCGAAACCCGGATCAAAAAGCCCTAAATTGACCTTAGGGTTTCGATTTTTACAGCGTCTGACCGCGATTTCCGGTTGACTCGAACATCAATTGCAAAAAAAGAAGCTGCGCATAGATTCGTATCGATGAGATCTTCGATTCTATATTTTTTTTCGAATTTTTTCGAAGAGTTTGAATTTCATTCGATTTTTGGATTTTGAAATCGGATCTAGAATTGGATCTAGGGTTTGCATCCATTGAAGAAGAAGAGGAGCTGATGAAATTTTACGTGCAGATAAATGAGAGTAGGCGGAGGCTAGGGTTTAGCAGGGCATTTATAGATAAAGTTGGAAAAGAATGGACTGGATCCGAATTATAAACGTGCCAAACGATAATTAGCCCAAAAAGCCCGTTCTGACTCCGGAACGAAATTTGGTAAACCCATATATCGAAATAGGTGTTTTAAATTATTCTAAACGCGATGGAAAAAGTTTCACGTCCAAATTCCATCGTATGAAGAAGTTATGCTGAAATCAATAATTTCAAATTGATTTCAATTGATTTCAATTAAATCGATTTCAAGGCGTTTCGCGTTCGTACGATCAAACGACAAGTCTGATTGCTACGAAACTTGAAACCCTATAATAATTCACCGATACGGATGCGATGAAACTAGTTTCATTGAAATCTGAGTCAGTGGCGAAAATGGCTATTTTTATATTAATTTAATAAATTAAAAATTCATTAATTAAATCACTTTTTCAATTGCACTTCCAAAATTTACAAATCTTATCAGTTTTATTTTCTTAAACAATCTCAGTGATTTAAACCAATTTAGATGTCAATTGATTGTTGATTAAATCTTAAATTTTAGCGTAAATTTGAATTTCGTTATATTTGTAAATTATAAAATAACTTTTCAATAATTCCATTGAATTCACTATTTATTCTTTTTATTCGATCCATTACAGTCAAATGGATGAAATTAACATTGGTTCAAAGCTCTTACATAAATATTTTTCAATTTCAACTAAATTTTCAATTAACGTAAAATTTTATATTTAATTTTAGTTAACTGCAATAAATCCAAATTGTCATAATTTGAATCCAAATAAATAAATAAAGCTTGATTCCCGTTTAAATATTTAACTCATTTAATTGCAATTAACCCTTTTTATCATAAATTAAATTACGACATATTGATAAAACTTTATTTCCATTCTTTTTATTCACAAATCATCATATTATGAAGAACATTTACGTTATTCCCCATTTATTACCTTAATTAATTTAACATAACATTTAATTTGTATTTATTGTAATGATTTCCAATTTAATTGAATGAACTTAGTATATAACTCATAATAATTGTTGTAAAACTCTTAATTCCACATTATAAGTTTATTATTTCCACTCAAATATTATAAATATTTACAGAGTATTGGTTTTTATTCAATCATTATTTATTATATATATTAATTTAATAAATTCAATATTTAAGTCCGTTTAAATTTATTACCAAGTACCCATTTATCTTATTCCAACAATTTGAATTCCATTCAATTACCATAACCATCATTTTCCCATTTTCACCTTATTATCAACCCACGATTATTGCAATTTACTATCTTATATTGATTTTATACAATTACCATTGAATTTACATTCAATTACTATTCAATGTATATTTATTCATCAATCAATTCGATATTTACGTTTGTTTCCTTCTATTTGATTTATGGCCTAGTATACATTTACATTAGTCCCATTTCATTCCATTCATTAATGGGTATTGCACTAACCTTATTACTTTACATTACATTCAGTTTCCAAATTTTATAGAATTAAATTCTAATTACTTACCATTTAATCCATCAATTATTGATTCTATCCAAACATGCATTTAGATTTTTATTTTAATTAATTTATTCAATATTGACATCCACTAAATATAATTTACTTCCATTTATATAGTTGCAATTCAATTCAGTTATTATTTCATAAATACTATTTCCAATTTATTTCTTCCAGTACTAATTTCACAATCAAATTTAATTAACAAATTATAATGGTTTCCACTATAAATTATAAGATTTTCATTTCTTCCTACATTAAATTACAAAAATCAATTCAAAATAACAAATTAAATGGTCGAAATTTACGGGTCGTTACAAACTATGATTAGCTACATTAAATCTCAATTAATTACAATTAATTAATCACACTTTAATTAATCACTTTTTATTAATCAATCTTGATTAATTCATTAATTATATTAACTAATTATCCTTATTAATTAATAATTACTTTAATAAACTAAATAATTAATTTATAATTAATCATCTCATTAATCAATCTTAATAAATCATAAATAGTAATTGGCAATTTGTAATTACTTATCTTAATTAATTAACTTCTTAATTAATTATGTTAACCCTTTGATTAATTAATCTAATTAATTAATCTTTAATTACTTCATTAAGTAATTATTAATCAATTAATTAACAAATAATCCTTAATTAATTACTTTAATAATTAATTACATTTTTAATTAATTACACTTAGTAATTAATCTTAAATTAATCTCATTCATTAATTAATTAATCACATTGATTAATTAACTAATTAACCCTTAATTACTTACATAAGTAATTATCTTCTAATTACTTCATTAATAAATCTTGATTACTCTCTTAATTAATTACTTAACAAGTAATTAATCCCATCATTAAATAATCCTTAATTCACTAATCAATTGATTACTCCATAATTAATTAACTTCAAAACAATTATATTAATCACTTCCTTAATTAATAACATCATGTGATTATTCATTAATCACTTCCTCTAATTACTCCATGAGTAATTTCCACTAATTACTTCCATAAGTAATTTTCAATCTTAATTACATTCAATGATTAACCATTAATTAATTCATTAAGTAATTACACTTAATTAATTCATAATTAAGTGATTATTTAAAAATTAAATAAACAATTAACTAATTATTTAAAATTAATTAAATAACTAATTAACTAACTTCTTATATTTAAAGAAACTTCTTAATTAAATAAGAAAAACCTTAATCTTAATTAATCTTTTACTTATTAACAATTTATATTAATTAAGTATTTTCCAATTCATATCAAAATAATTTAACCTTGTTTATCTTCATAAATAAATTATTTGAAATTAATCAAATTATTTATAACTTAAAAACAGGTTATTCAATTTGGTTTACAAAATTATAACTTAAACTTTATTTGAAAATAAAACATTTAGAAATCATTTTTAAAGGTTTTAAGACACTTTAATTACCTAATTCAATCTTTTTTATTTTCAATAAAATTTGAAAACTTTAGTTATTAATTATTACTTTAAAATTTTCTTTAAACTTTGATTCAATATTTGAATTCAAAACATTCTTCTTTAAAATTAACATTCAAAAGTAAATTAAATTAAATTACTTTTCAAAAAGAAATCATTTTAACCAAATTTAAATTTAAAGTAAATTCAATTAACACCTTTTTTTAAAAAAGTTTGATTAACTTAATTTCAAAACACAAGTTTTAAATTTTGTTTGCTTTTATAAAACTTGTTTAATTTTAAACTTACCTTCATTTACTCAAACTCAAGCCTACTATGCAACCTACCACTACACAACACTAACCAGAAAAACACGCGACTAAAATCTCGAGTCGAACACTGAAAACACTCGAGCTTGTCCCGAAGCAACCCAGCATACATCAACTTCGAGTCGTCTCTGAGAATAACGCGAGCACAAACCCGGGCAGCCTTCGTCTTCTCCAAACTTCAAACTATCCAGTGTACAAAATGTACACGCACGTGCACCAACGCCACCGGCCACCGTGGGTCGTCGCGACCGACGTTGACGATCATACGAACCCATACGAGCTTCAATACAAACCCAGATCGAACCAATTTCACACGAAATAAAATTTCGACCTTCTGCTCGAAACTGCAGAAAACTCGAACCACCCAAAAACCCCCATTGCCGACGAACTCGACGTCGCTAAACCTCGCCGACCACTCCATCGAATCGCCATGACCACAAGCTACATCTCCACCAAAAGCGAACGATTCCTGTATCCTATCCAAGACGCGATGCTTCGACATCCAGGCCGAACGTAAAAACTAACCAAAACCCTAAATCATTCAAATTCGAACAATTTATCCATTGGAAAAATTCACTTGCATTTTTCCCTACATCCACATCTCAAAAACAAGCTTCGACCTTGAATTCATCTTCAAACATTGATTGGATCATCGGAAATTTACCTAAATGCCGAATCCCCTCAACACCAAATTCCAAATTGAATATCAATTTAAAAATTACGAAGTACATTTTAAAAATCATAATTCCTAACATCTAATCCATTCATACTATCCAAAACAAAAATTAAGATCATTGGTTTTCTGACATGAATCAAAATTCACTGTATTTTCCAATTTAAAAATTATTTGTGAATTTAAATTTACAGTAACTATTTTTTAAATTTCTATCTAACATTAATACACAACTTTCATTTGATCATCAATGTGAAATAATGATATTTAGTGGAAGATTTTATTTTTTCTTTGAAAAGAGGATTCTGGTCTTATAAAAAAACAAAAGACAGAGTACATAAATTTACAGAGGCACTTGAATTCACTGATAATTTCACATTTCTAACTTTGCATACATAGCAGTATGCAAATAAACAAATATTCATAATCATAGCCAAATTCACCACATGCAAAAATAAATTTAACTAAAATATGATTAAAACTGTTTAAGAGAATTTACTCACTAATTATTAGCAGAGCAGGCTTTGAATCTTTATTCTGAAAAGTATTTTTGATTTGCAGTTGAAAATCCCTTTGCATGCCTCAATTGATGTTTTTAAGAGTTGAACTGATGTTGGAACAGATCTGACTTGCTGATGAACTTCATTTGAAATGCAGGTTTGAAGTTGTAGCTTAAATTGTGGCAGCTTTTACTTTCAAATTTGATCTTCATTTGAATTTGCAGATTTACAATTTGCAGGTTAAAGTTGCCATTAATTTGAGTTAAGAAATGAAGAAAGGAAAAAGTGTTTGTGAAAACTAATTTTCTTCTTAAAACATTTATTAAAAATCAAAATAAAAATAGTGCCACATGTTGATTAAAAATTTACATTTGCCATTCAAGTACTTAATTGTCTTACATGTGTTTTAAGAGGTGTTAATATGGTTACACTTGTCTTTGTAATTTTTTATAAATTTTTATTTAATTTAAATGTAAACATAACTTACTTTTTAAGTTACTTAATTAATAAATCTTAGTTTACCTTTAAAAGAAAATATGCTAAAACTAATTATAATATAAATAAATTCCTTATACATGTATTTTTAAAATCTAAAACATTTATACATATACATTTATAACCATTTTAAATTTAACACTTTTGAAGAAAACAAAACAAAACTTTATTTAAACTATCATATTTAAAAATAAATAGTTATCTTATATTTGAAAATAATTGAATTAACCTTAAATAAACTTTTGAAAAATATTAGTTCTAAAACAAAGCTTTAAATTACAATTCATACATATATAAAGTATCAACAGATTAAAATACATTTTAAAACAATGCCAAATTATAACATATACAGACATATATATTACAATTTGAAAATTCATCTTTTATTTAAAACAAAAGATTTTCCTATTCACAATATATAACAAATATATATATTATAAATAGAATAAAATTTATATTAGCTTTGAAAAATTAAATCTTCTCAATTTTAAATTATTATAAAGATATTGATCAAAATTACCAGAATAAATATTTATTAACTTTTAAAAGAATAAATTTACCAATTTAAATTGAAATTATAAAGAAAAACTATCAAATTAATTTAATTATTAACACATATTATTAAATTGATATTGCCTAAAATTCCGGGTCGTTACAGCAAGTGAATGTAAGGATGCGTGTGCATGCTCCTAGTGAAGTGTAGAGTGTCGATAACCCCCTGATTACTCTACAGACTATATTCGCATGGAATTAAAAAGAAGTCCCACAACCTTCATTCAGGATTCCCCTAGGCGAGAAGCTGAAATTTGGAGAACTTTCGGTAAGAAGATCAACGATAATGATATCAAAATACTTAAGCCGGTGAAGATGTCTCCAAAGGAACAAGATGGAGGAGTCTCCTTGCCTGAATGTGATGTGCACATTTATGCATCCTTTTTAGGAGATTTATGTGGCATTATGCTTTGGATGGAACATGGTAGGAAGTTCAAGGCCTTCATAGGACGTTTTGCCAAACGAATCGCCTCCCTCCGCACTAGGGTTATTGTCGCTCTCACTTTCGCCAACACTTTCTTCTTCCTATTCTCCTTCCTCCTCTACCATTTCTTCCTTCCCTTCTCTCCTCTCCACACTATCACTCTCCTTCAGGATCGATTGCATTCTAACTCCTTAATCCTCTTCTCTTGGGGCCTCGCCTGCAACCGGTTCTTCCATTCCCCTCCTAACAGGCTCTTCAGCATGTGTCAACCCCGATGGACCTTCAACTTCCCCCGAAAGTTCTCGCCAGAGCTGTGAGTAGGGAAAAACGATTAGGCAGGCACTCTACAACTACTTAAAGGAGTTAAATTAGGAACAACGGGTCTATTAAGGAGTAGGAGACAACACCATCTAATGTTCTCCTTATTCAAGAGATATGCAATGGTGCGATGCTGGAAACCAATCTCCTTTAGAGCTTTTAAAGTGCCAATAAGCTCGTCGTGAACACCTCAGGCAAGAATATTTATGAAGAAGTGAACAATAGGTAAGGCATTTGGACAAATGGGATACAGGTATAATAAAAGAAATGAGGAAGAAATCTTACTTTCGAAGAGCCAAGCCCATTAAAGCCATACGGGAATCAAACGAAGAAATTTTTGTTCTTGAAGTAAGAATGTTTATTATGAAGCTTCTCGATAACCTTGCACCAACACTAGGCCTCGATTGTCATGTATGATGGTGAGTCATGCCTTTTTCTAAAGGTCGGAAGATAAGTCTACTCATGGAAGGTCAGAGGCTGTTGAGGCCGATTTGCGAAGAGCACAAACATGGATCTTAGGAGAGCATACCTATTGAAGTGAACTTGGGCGGGAGCTAGCCTAATCTCTTGAAGAATTATGTGTAGAAATGGATTGAATGGCGGGACGGCATCGTCTAGGAACATGTATCAATTACATGCCGTATATCTTAACAAAGGAGTTTATGCTCCATCAGTCTTTGTTAGAAGAAGCGCGTCACCTTAAGGCATCCCATGCTGGTGGCATATATTTTGGATAATTCTCGAAGTGAGTATAGTCGGCACTTGTTTGGGAGGATCATTCAAAACTCGCAGGCCAATATATTCATTTTTCGAGGGAGGCGGCTCCTGGATTGGAACAACTATTTGCTGGAGCTCTACGGTGATCGTCCATCTGGTGGCAAAGGTGTAGAAGAAGAAGTTTGACACATAGTGGACCTAGCTTTGGGGAGAGTAGATGCCCTGGAACAGTTTGAAAGTGCGGAGATTAATGAGTCATTCTAAATTGAAAACTTAGCATTCAACACGATCAGGTACATTTTATTTTAAAATATTTAACACGTGCAAACGACGCTCAAAATTCAAAGATGTCAATTTATGTTGACCAATCAAATTATAAAAATTAACTGGAGTAAGTGAAAGTGTTCATCTATATAGTGTAAATCCTGAATCCCATACATAACGAATGGACCATCCAGCATAGAGAGCTCGCTCGTGCTAGAAAAACGAGCCATGTCGCATGATGGAATTATGCATCGGATGTTACCCATTATCGTTGGATAATCGATAGTGGAACTTTTTTCTGGAGCGACATAGAAGCTTTTCTTTTACAAGGACACTGAGTCATTCGATAATTAGATATATTATGCAATAGGGTAATTGGAATATCAAGATGCGCTTAATATAATAGTTCTTTGGATGACAACTATCCCGTCGACATTCAAGTGCAGATATATGATTGGCAGAGTGTTGATCGGCATTAGTCAAGGCACTTTGGCAATCAAGGACATAGAATTAGGGAAGTCTAATGTTTTACTATATGCAACCCCAAGTGTGACATTAGGAAAACCCTCGGAAGGCTAGTATATATCTCGATGAACCCCATGTCTAGATCAATGATCACCCTATCACAATAGCTACCAACCACGGCCATCAAGACAGCAAGAATTAGCTACCCACCTCTTGAAGATTTTGGTCTGCATTAGGGCCAAAAGATGTCAGGTCCAAAGTCACATGAAGAAACGATAGCAATTTAGGAGTGGATATGGAGCCTTCTCGAGCAATCAGAGGAAGGTGTCAGCAAATGGCCTTGGAAAAAGAGATCTTGATCAATGGTAAGAAACATGGTAGGTCTCGACGGAAAAGAATTCGAGAAACAAGGAAGAAAATGAAAACTGAAAAAAATTCTTGACTTCCGAAGTACTTATAGTGCTGGGGGGCAAACCGAAAGCACCCGACACCGAGAGGAACCTCTCGGTAAAGAGTTGAAAATTTCAATAAAAATTTAGGAAAACAAGGTGAAGGATAGAGCATACCTAGCCGAGATGTGGAACGATCTCCAAAGTGTAGATTTTCTTCCTTAGCATAGAGGATGCAATTTAACTGTGAAAAAGCAGCGAAGTGGATAACCGTGGAATGAAGGTAATGCTTTGAGGCAATTTTTAAGTGACCAACTAGGATAGAGAAGTAGTAGTTAATGCTTTCCATGTTATAGAGCATGTTTTCCTTTCAACAAAAGCATACTCTGGGGGATAAGTGTTATCTGGGTTTTTAACTAGGTAGATTTCCACTGAATATGTTTAGTCAAGGAAAAGACGAAACGAATCACGAACTTGGGAAAATTCTTAGAAGGGCAAAATGAGCATACTCCAAAAGTTTCACAACTAGTGGACCATTCGGTACCAAGAGGTAGGGATCAGAACTGAGTGCTTTTTACCATCTCTATATTCCTAAAACTTCTTGTACACAAAGCTATGGCTCAAGTGATCTCCACGGAGCGCTCTTCTCGAAGAATATGCAAAAAACTCAAAGGATTCTTGAGAAAAAAGCAGTGATGAAAACAGAAGTATTCGAAACTATCACAAATGACCCAATCTTCGAGGAACAGTATTTGGAACACAAGGATCGGAGATCGGAGGAAAATAAAAGGAAGTGGGGAAATTCCCACTTATAAAACCTATCGATCTGAGAGGAGCTTCTCAGTATCGAGTACTTTTCATTGGAATATTGGGCCCGAAGCTCACTTTTGAACTCTTGAGCTTGGATCTCGACTTCATATTTTGTGGACCCCCGACTCTTCTAGGAGATTTCCCTATAAATATAGATCCTATGGCTAATGGAAAAGAACTTTTTTCTCTTTTGTCTTCTTTATCTCCTATCTTTCCTCTCCATAGTCATTAGGGTAGACATTGTTGGGTGTTATGGGCTTTAAGAACTTTTCAGTCCTTTGTACTAGTGACTCTCAATCAAATAATCAATAAAATACAGTGGACGTAGCCTAGCGATTGTCGAACCACTACAAAAATTATTGTGTCCATGTTAATTTTCTTATAGTTTTTGCTAGATCTCAACATTTTAATAGGCCTTCAGGTGTTGTAACAATTTCGGCATCTAAGTCATTTTAAACGAATACACAGTCGCAACATTTTATGTGGTATATCCTTTATATCCAATAAATTGTTGTGCACTGTTACTGATCAAGTGTGCAACTATGTTTGTATCCTTAGCTCCAGTACAGTTTTCGAAAAGCGGAAATATTACTTCTACATTTTTTAGGTATGATGTTAAATTGTTAATAGTCCGATTTAATTATATTCTTTGACATTTACATGACAACTTTAAAAATATCATGTTAATAAACATAAATTGTGCTACCAAATCTTTGGGACCTTTTCGCAATCTAACATATTGGAAGAGACAGAGCGGTGAGGCATAAAATTATTACAACTCTTTATTTAACAAAAATTCGTTTTGTGGGTTGCAAACCAAAAAATTACAGGCGGTCATTTAACACACGAAATGAAATCTTTTCTTATTATAGTTTTTTTGGTAAAACTCTTGATGTTCGGATAGAATATCAGTAATCCAACGTTTGTGCACTGTGCAAGTTGAAGCATAAACCGATGAAATTTTGTGTTTTCTTCCATTCAAAAATTTGAATAGTGCAATCAAGTATGTTTGATCTCTATGGTCATAATTGTTGTCTATTATTGAAGTGTGAGAAGAGGAGGTGAAAATGTGTGAAGAATAAGAAGGAAAGTGTAATTAAGGATTGGTGGTGGTAGCTTACGCATAAGGAAATGTATCGGGATCCTATATGGTCAGAGAATTGGATGATCTTAGATGTATCTGACGTTCATACCATTAGTGATCTAGCTCTCTTCAACTTATTGAAAATTTAAATGGGACTAGGAATTGAAGAAATAAATTATGGCACGACTTCGATCATTTTGTTTCAATTTCTATTAGAATTGTATGCTGTGGAAAATTTTGATTAGCATCATAAATGCAATGGAATGTAATAGGATCATGATGATGGTGATATAGAACAAACAGAAACTAATATCCAAAAATAATCAATCATAAATGCACAAACAGAAGAGAAAACTACATATAGGATTTATAGTGGTTCCACTATCATGAGATAATGTACATCCGGTTTGGGAAAAGGAGATATTATTACTTTCTGATGAAATAATATTACAAGATTAGTAATAGAGGCTAAATATATTCATAATAATTCAATTTATCTATACTTTTCAACATATAAAAATATCAAGGCCAAATACTTTTTTTATTATTTTTAATAATTAAAACCCGAAATTCACTAATTTATTCACTTAGAAAAATCATATAAAATCCATACTTGCTTGGAAAATAATGAAATTACAAGCACACATCTAAAATGGTATTTCTATCATCATGTCAAAATTGAAACTCATTTGGGTGTCATATGTTAGGTTTTCCAACTCAAACATATCATAAAATTTTATATTTAATTTCTAAAAATCACCAACAAGCATATAATCACCCAAACTACTAAAACATGGCATAATACTTCCAAAAGAAATTGATTTACACTTAAAACCGAAACATAATAAAAACATGAGATGTAAATTCACTATTCACCTTGATTTGGATTAGAAAGATGAGATTGGGTGTAGACTTGATTTCTTTTAGCTTTAATTCCTTAACCTTTTAATTTCCTTCTTTTTTCTCCTTAGTTATAGCCAGCCTCACTTTAGGTTTAGTCATGTCTTCCACTATTAAGTCTTCTAACGCATTTGGAGTGATAGTAGTTTTTGGATCTCAAACACACTTCTTTAGATGAGAAATATGGAAAGCATTGTGGACTCCTGCTAAACTACTATGTTATTCTATCCCAAAGGTGAGTCTCCTGATCCTTTCTATAATACGAAATGGTCCCAAAAAATATAGGTGCCAATTCCCCAACTTCCCAAATCTCACTATAACTTTCATTGGTGATACCTTGACGAAAACCTGCTCTCCAACTGAGATCTCTAGGTCTTTCTGTCTCTTAACCACATAACTTTTCTGCATATACCGAGCCTCCTTCATTCTAGCCCAAATTAACTCAATCTTTTATTCGGCTTCTCTTATAAAATCTAGACCAAGAACTAGTTTATCTCCGGTCTCTAACAAACATACAGAAGATTTACATGGTCTTCGTATAAAATTTCAAATGGTGCCATCCCTATATTAGTATGATAATTATACGAAAACTCAACTTAGTGTAGATGATCTTCCCATAATCCTCTAAAATCAAGCACATAAGCTCTTAACAAATCCTCTAGGACTTTGTTTCCTCTCTCCATTTTCCAACCGGTCTATGGATGGCAAGCGGTACTCATCTTAAGCATGGTACCTAAAACTTCCTATTAACTCTTCCAGAACTCACTAGTGAACAAGGAATCTCTGTCACTTATTATGCTACTAGGAATCCCATGCAGTCTAACTACATTCCTCACGAATAACTTAGCTAAAACAGGTGCAGTCCTTGTCGACTTAACGAGTATAATGTATGCACTCTTAGTCAATCTGTCCACTATAACCTAGATACTTTCATTTGCTCTATTTGTCCTTAGGAACCCATTTATGAAATCCATTGATATAGAATTCCACTTCCAAACTGGAGTATCTAAAGGCTGAAGTAACCTACAAGGTTTCTGATGCTTAGCTTTAACTTGCTGATAGTTCAAACAGTGCTTTACCCGTAAGCCTACATTCTTCTTCATACCTCCCTGGATAAAACTTCTTCTCATATCCTGATACATCTTAGTTCCTCCCGGATGAATGGTGAACTTTGATCGATGGCGCTCCTTAAGAACTTCCTTCCTTATATTTATAATATTCGGAACACATAATCTTTCTTTCTTCCTCAACCACCCATTTTGGTCAAGGATGAAATCTTTTAAATCATCAATCTCGGTTCCACTCTTTAACCTTCTAATCCGTTCAGCTGGTACCGGATCATCTCCTTGCTTAGAAGCAATCCTTTCGATCATCACCTGTCGAACTTCCAAACATGACAATATAGCGGTTTCATGACTCAAACTTGCCATTAATCTTAACTGCATTCCACATGTAGTCAATGGTAATTCTTTCTACTCAGCTATCATTGCCAATACCGCATTCTGATGCCTTCTATTGGGTGCATCTGTTACTCTATTTCCTTTCCCTGGTGTGTACTCAACTCCAAAATCTAAAGCAGCTAAAAACTCTAGCCATCTCTATTGTATCATATTCAACTCCTTCTGAGGGAATAAGTATCTTAATGACTTATGGTCCATTAAAAACTCGAGTCTCTCTCCTGAAAGGTAATGTCTCTATACCTTAAGTGCAAAAATTACTACAACTAACTCTAAGTTATGCATTAGATATCCAACCTTATGTGGTCTGAGCTGTAGAGAAGCGTAGGCAATTACTTTACCCAACTGCACTAATACAACTCCTAATCCTATTTCGCACGCATCTGTACACACTACTAAATCTTGATTTCCATCCGGAACAAGTAACACTAGCACAATGGTCACTAAGTGTTTCGGCTTTTGGAATGCCTCCTCACACTTATCGATCCAAACATACTTTACTTCTTTCCTTATTAACTTAGTTAACGGTGCTGCTATCCACAAGAAATACTTAGAAAATCTTTGGTAATACCCAGTTAGTCCAAGAAAACTCTTTATCTCAGTCATTGTCTCGGGCCTCTTCCAATTATTAACTGCCTCGATCTTAGCTGGATTTATCGACAACCTTCCTATGGGACTACATGACCAAGAAACTATTCACCTCTTTTTTTTCAAAAATGACACTTTGAAAACTTTGCTTTTGACTGATGCTATCTTAGTGTCTCAAGCACTATCCTAAGATGAACTTCATGGTCACTTTCATCCTTCAAATATATCAAAATATCATCTATGAAGACCAAAATGAATCTATCCATACGCTTTTGAAAGATTCGATTCATTAAGTCTACAAAGAAGTTTGGTGCATTCGTCAATCCAAACGGCATTACTAAACATTCGTACGATCCATATCTTGTCCTAAACACCATCAAAGAAATACTATCATCCACCACTCTTAGTTGATGGAACCTTGTTGCCAAATCCAATTGAGTATTTTGGCTCCACTCAACTAATTAAACAAGTCGTCAATCCTCGGCAATGGATATCGATTCTTTATTATCCTTTTAATTAACTTACGATAATCAATACACAACCTTAATGACCCATCCGGTTTCTTCACAAGCACCATGGTCGCTCAATAAGATGAACTGCTTGGTTTGATAAAGTTCTTTTCTTCTACGTCCACTAGCTACACCTTTAACTCCTTCATTTCGGTTGGTTTCATCCTACTTGGCGATCTATTAAAAGGTTCAGCTCTCGATACAAGATCTATCCTAAATTCAATAGCTCGTTTCGGCCATAGTCCTATCACTGGCTCGAAGACATCAATAAATTTTCTAACAACTAAAACTCGATTCAACTCATCTTCCTCCTCCATTGCAACCAACAGACATCTAAAATTGGGTTTTCTACTGAGTATATAATCTGATCACTACTACTAGAGTGTCTTAGTGATATTTTCCTATCATGGAAAAATATCCTAACATCATACTTACTTAACCAATCCACACCCAAAATAATTCCCACACCTACAAAATCAAGCATATGAAAACCGCAAGAAAATATATGACCTAATAATTCAAAGTCTAAATGGTTATATCTCTTCCCAAGAGTTTCATATCCTCCTATTATATTCGCGACCCTTAAGGAAGTAAATAGGTATGAGGGTTCTATGTGTAATGACCTGGATTTTTGATACCTGTTATTGCAATAACAGTTTCCAAGCAAGCATAGAGATGGCACCATAAGAAGATCTCTATGGAAGGCCATGCAGATTACCAGCTTATTGGGTGGAGTCAGGAGATAGTTTAATCCTTAGTCCAGATATGATTCGAAAACCTCCAAAAAAGTTGAACAGATCAAGAAGAGGATGAAGGCAACCCAGGATCGTCAGAAGAGCTACGCCGATAAAAGGCGGAGAGATCTGGAATTTGAAGTTGGAGACCTGGTATTTGTTAAGATTTCTCCGATAAGGGGAGTAATTAGATTTGGCAAGACTGGAAAATTGGCTCCAAGATATATCAGGCCCTTGTGTATTCTCGAAAGGATGGGTACTTTTGTATATAGGATTGAATTACCAGAAAGGATGGCAGGGATTCATAATATATTCCACATATCTTATCTAAGGAAATACGTGCATGATCCATCATTGGTTGTAGAACCATCGACCCAGGAAGATTTGGAGGTTGAACCAAACTTGACCGTAGTCAGGCATCCAGTTTAGATTATTGATCAGGATAAGAAGAAGCTCCAGAGTAAGGTGATGAAGTTGGTTAAGATCCAATTGAGCGAGGAAACCAAAGATTGTACCTGGGGGACTCTGGATAGTGTGAAGGAAGCCTATCCGGAATTGTTTTCAGGATAGCTAGTGTTGCTTTGTTCTGTGCATAACTATTTGTTATGGTTGTTAGGATATGACTGATGTATGTGCTTTGCTATATGAATATAAAACTTTTTGCTACAAAATGAAGTATTTCTTTGCTTTTAAATTTCAAGGATGAAATTCTTTTAAGAGAGGAGGAATGTAATGACTTGGATTTTTGACATCTGTTATTTGAATAATTAACCGATTTTAAATATTGAAATATTATTTTTATCAATCAAATAATGAATTCTGATTTATGAAAATATCTATATATATGTATGTATATATTCTGGAGGCTATTATTTAAACATTTAAATTATAATTTTTGAAAAATATTTAAATAAAAAATTCCACCTTTTTATTATAGGATATAATTATATATATAAATGTGTGTGTGTGTATGTATGTATGTATATACGTATGCGTGTATACATAACTTTTGATATAAAATTTAAAATAAAATATATGTAAATCAGAATAAATGCATGTAAGTGGCTAATTATATTGTATGTTAGTTATAGGGTATATGTAAAAATTTATAAAAATAATACAAGACTTAGGCACGTTAATATATGTTTGTATAAGGCAAAAATATGTTCATATGGTAAAATAAGCTATGTGTGCTTGTGTGTGTATGAAGTATATATGTATATAAGGGGACATAGTAATAAATGCATATCTTCTCAAGCATAAAAAAATTCAAATCACACACAAATTATCAAATCAACTAGGAAATCAAATCACTTATTTTCAAATCATGTCATTGTTTAAAAATAAAGGAAAATAAAAAATGTAGAGTTACTGTACATGAATTATGCTTCGGCCCTGTTCAAACTTTTCCCTCCTTTTCTCTACAATAACCCTATTGTTCACGTATACATTCCATTGCAAAGCAAACAAAAGAAGAAGGAAAAGGGAAACTAAAGGCTGAAAGTAAATCAAAAAAAAACAAAGCAGTGTTTTCTCTTTTTCAAAGCCTTGAGCAAAACTAATCCTTTTTCTTCTTTACTTACTGAAACCTGATGCATCTATAAACTTGAAGTTTTAGTGAAAACTATTGATTTGTCAAGTGTCCATATGTTAGTAGTATTTATGATTTGAATATCTTGTTGTATATAATGTAAAACTCCAAAGCATGTACTTCACTTTTTGTTCTGCTGTGTTATTTTGGAAAAAAAACTACCGTGCTCAACTTCAAAAAGCCTTTGTCTGTCACTCTAGTTAGTTTTAGGTGATGTTTTCAAAAGGAAAACTGTTTGTTTTCGAAATAGTTTGTTTTAAAAACGTTTTCATTAAACATTAAGTTGAAAATCGTATTTTATAGTAAGTAACCAAAAAATGGAATGGATTCGAAAATCATATTTCATTCATTTGCTTACATGAACATTATAGTCATTCAAAACGATGAATTTTGGAGGAAGTTTCTAAATTTTTAGTCATGTATATCAAGAGAAAAAGGGAGATGGACAGGTTTTCGTTTTTAGTCAAATTCCGGTGAACCGCCTAATGTCGTAGGTCGAGCTCTGGCCTGGAGATGGTTTGGTTGTTGGGGAGTTCGTGAAAAATGGTGTGGTATTTTATTTATGGGCGTGGTGGTCGATCGGAGGTGAAGTATGATTAGGAAGCGGTTTTAGGTCGTGCTTGGTTTTCGGGAAATGGTGGCGACATGGGGAACTCAGAGGCGTGCGGTATAGGGAAAAGGTAGAAGGGGACGTGACGTAGCTGGTGGCGCAATCTAAAGAGGATTGGTCGTGTTTGGTGGTTAGATGAGGTGGAGGAAGTCGTTTTCGTTCCAGGTGAGGGAAATGGTCAATTTGTCGCAAATAGTGTGTTCATGCTTTTCCTTGTACGTGTTGAGGTGAGTGGGAAGATGGTGGTCTGAAGGGATGATCGGCGATGAATGATGGGTGGTCGGTGCACCATGCACGTGCATGGTGATGCATGCGTGCAGGTTAGAACAGAAGGGAAAAAAAGAAAGGGAAGAAGGAGCAGTGGAAAGAAGAAGAAAAAAGGTAGAGCTTATTCTCGTTTGGGGCGAACGGGCGGGTTTGCTTTGTGTAAAAAAAGTAAAGTTTATCAATTGTTTTTAACATTAAAACCTCTTAAACTTTTAAAACATTTATATTCCTTTTTATCTAAATTCAAATCGACATGAAACTTTTGTATTTTGATCCTACCACTTAGTTTTAAGCCTAATTGATTTTGTTAAGTTTTGGTAATATAAAATTAAATTAATTTTAGATAATTAAAGTTAGTAAATAATAAAATTTTAAATTGATAAATCTTAAATTAATTTATATAAGTTAGTTATTAAATGGATGGCTAATTTTAATTAAATTAAAAATAAATATTTTGTAATTAATTTTAATTATAAATAAGTTGGGTTATAAATATAATTAGATTTGATGAATTTAAACTAAATGATGATTTGAAATTGTTTAACATTGTCTATTAATTGTTAAAATAATTAATGATATGTGATTTGGCTTGATTACTCTTGAATATTGATTTCAATTGTTCTGTGCCTGTGACATTAAGTAGCCAAATGAATTGAATGGTTGAAATAAAACGTTGACATGTTTTATTGGACGTAAACATATGTAATAGAATTTCCATTTGTAGTTGTGACGCCCTGAATATGAATTGTTTTGTTCAAAAGCAACTTAGCCTTTAAAAATCTGCCATTTGGATTCGATGAGACGGGATCAGATATCAGTATTATCCATAAAACCACATTGATCCAAAATAAACGATTGAGTTGGGAAGATTCCAAGGAAAGATCTAATTGAAGATTTTAGAGTTCAAGGACTATTTTTCACTAACTCTGAGGGTGATTCCAAAATGGGTGTAGTGGAAATGGAATGACTAAAATTGGGGAGATGCAGCAAGGCTAAGTGGGTCGCACCCAATTAGGGTAAAGTTATCCCATTCCAAAGTCCCTATTTTACTCGATATGTTTGGTGCAGTTATTGATCCCAACCATAGGCTAATCTTATTCGAACTATCTTGGTTAGCGGTAGTCCGGTCTTGTATAGCAGGATATCCCGGTGTTGTCCTCGGTGTTATTTTTCTAGAGATACACCGTGATGGGCGGTACCCCGGTGGTCCAGTCATTGTGTGGAATCTGATTTCCAATAAGTGCCGTACGATTTTGATTGTGCCCAAATATGTTGGAGCATGAGATGCAAGCATTCGAGCTATGTTCTATTTATTTGGAAAACCCTAGACATTATTATAATATCACTGGATTTCTTATCAAAGTGTTTTGGCTATCGTAAGGGGAAAATCCATCCATGTTTATGTGCGGCATGGTCTTACAAAATACCCTTATTTTCAAATGGTTTTCAATCTAAAATAATTTAACTTTTTACTCATACCAGACCCATGCCTGACCCAGAGTTTATTTTCTGTTTTTCCTAAAATCTTGGGTAATCAAATTTTTATGAGTAGTCAAGTGATCCGGGTTTGCTCTCGACGTATTTTGGAGGAGGAGTTGTGTAACATCCCGCCTTTTCGCACGATTTAAATCGACACACGTGCCAATTCAAACCACCCGGAAGGGCGGATTGTCATGGGGTAAATAAGAAAACGAGAAAGAAATAAAACAAAACAGAATCTCACAACGGAAGGATAAAATATAATAATCAAATATACAGTTTATAAATCTGTTTACAAAAAACATTTGATTATATTTATATAATACATATCAGAGTTACACATACCAATAATAATGCAGCGGAACAGTATGAGTGTAGTGCAATAATATAAATAATAATAATAATACAAATCTTCGTCTTCGTCCTCCAGAGCTAAATCTTCAAATCCTGAAACGCTCGGACTAACCCGAGCGAATTTGAAAAGACAAAAACACTCGAGTCAGAACTAAAAGATCTAATGTGAGTTAAATTTACAGAAATAAATATGAGTGCAGTAACCCAAGAGATGCTCGGGATTTACATCTCCTAAGGATCCGTTAAACTATAACTATGTAGTATATTGCGCTATTATAATAGTGTCTAATTGTAAAATAAACTTACTTTTTAATAGCATTAAGGGGTTACCCATATAGCCCTTAACACAAATAATGCCAATAGTCTATACAGTACCATAATACCTCCTGATCGAGAGGCTACCAGAGGATACTCCATAGGTACGACACAAATAGAAACTCGTACAAGGCGCGCTAGGGTAGGTGACACGGCACAACTAGGCAATGCTAGGATAAATATACCAATTACGCATTCGGGCTGGTGGTAAGCGTAGCCGCATCTACCGCCCACCTCGGACAAACCCCACCCCCTCTAAAATCAAAGAAAACAAAAGTGGTCACCGAATCAATCTAAAGTCAGAGTATAATATCGAAGAGGAGTATCCGATAAAGGGCGCTAACCCCCTTGGCCCGAGAATCGCTCATGTTTTAGCCACCTTATGCCAACTCACGGGAGTTGGGTCCACGTATTCACCTTATAGGAAACGCCGCCACCAACCTACTTCATTCTGGAATCTCCACCACGTACACGGTTGTTAAAGTGGTTTTCGGAGTTAGCAGAGAGTATGGCAACTCCCGACCCCCGGTCTCTTCAACAACCAAACGTTATTATAACACCGCGGTTATTTCAAAATAATTTATACTTTAAAACCAGAATATATATCCATTTCAAAACCAAAATATTACGATATCATTTCTTCTTTCAAAACCAAATCAATATGATATCACTTTTATTTCAAGTATAATCATTTTTTTCAAAAATCATAGTACTTTCAAATACATATACCTTAAACCCATAGCTTCGAAACATGATTTTTAATACTTAAATGGTTTAATAATAAATTACTTAGTAAAGTAAATTAGCTTTCAATTTCTCAAATCAATTCCAAATCAGATTTGCATTCCCAAATAAACCATTTATATTTCATATATTTCAAAGTTTAAATATTCCATCATTTCAAAACTAATTTTTTTATTCATATATATATATATATATTAAATTCACTTTACTATTATTTAGTTTTGAAATACTGTAACGACCCGCCTTTTTGGACAGTTTAAACCGATGATCAAATACACATGTCGATTCCAAACCATTCAAAAGGGCAGATAGTTATTGGGGTAAATAAGAAAAGAAAAGAAAAGAAATAAAGGAAATGAAACAACACAGAATCCCGCAGCGGAACGATAAAATATAATAGTCAAATAAACAGTTCATGAAGCTGTCTACTATACTTTGACAATTATTTATACAACATTTATCAGAGTTATACATATACAACAGAACAAATAAATAATGCAGCGGACAACATGATGCA
Source organism: Allium cepa (assembly GCA_030765085.1). NCBI lineage: Eukaryota > Viridiplantae > Streptophyta > Magnoliopsida > Asparagales > Amaryllidaceae > Allium > Allium cepa. Next base: position 557,034,522 of record CM060935.1, read on the forward strand.
CAGATAATAATAGTAATAGTATACCAAATCTTCGTCTTCGTCCTCCAGAATAGATCTTCAAAAATCTGAAAACTCAGGACTGACCCGAGCGTAATGAAAAGACAAAACACTCGAGTCAGGACTAAAATATCCATATGAAAGTTAAATCAATCGTAAATAAATATGAGTGTAACGGCGTCGGAGATGTTTACGGGGTTTGACATCTCCTATCCAGTGTCAACGTGCGTGCAATAACTTAAGAGATGTTACGGGATTTTCCATCTCTCAAGGATCTGTTAAACTATCTACTATGTAGTAATATACGCTAAGTAGATAATGTCTATCAGTAATATAAAGTATCAAAATAGCGTTAAGGCATTACCATAATCCCCCTTAACACATTTTATATTCCCAAAAGCATATACAAGACCGTAGTTTCCCCAAAACCGGAAGTCACCAGAGGGCAATCCATATACTCAAGGTACAAACCAAAACGTAGTGGTCGCGAATAGGATAATCAGTATGACAAGGTACATGAGGCGATACCAACTAGGATACTAGTAGTTGCGTGATCCGGACTGATGTTGAGCATAGCAGCTACTACCTCAACACCGCGAAACAACACTCCCAAATCAAGGGGTGCACCCAAATCAAATCACAAATGTAATAGATATGGTATCGAAGAAGTGTGTCCGCTAGAGGTGGCGAACCTCAATGGCCCGGCGCGGCTCCTGTTTTAGTCATGTCAGGGGTCATCCAATATCGTTCTCTTTCTTCAGTCAACGCATTCACCAAACCATCCACTACATTCTGGATCAACACTCCGTGTATAATAGTTATTAAAGTGGTTTTCGGTATCGACAAAGAGTATGTCCATATCCGATCCCGGTCTCTTTAATAACTACGTATTATTACACTGATGGCTCTTTTATATTTCAAATTGATTCATGATTGATAACAAAATATCATATTCGCTTTAAAAATCAAATCCATTTCAAAATCATCATATATTCAAAATTATCAATTTTGTCCGATAAATCAATTTCACTTCAAAATTTGATTCGAATTCAATTTAGGTTATAATCTCTACTTTAACCTAGTTCGTATTTAAACCAAAGGTTTAAATATAAACATTTCCGTCTCTTTAACCAGTTTGAATTTAAGAAAATAGTTTAAATAGTTTAAAATAGTTAAATAATTCAAAATAGTTTAATAGAAAATATTTAAATAGTTTAATCGAAAATAATTTGAATATAAAATGGTTTATATATAAAATAGTTTGAAAAAAATCAAAAATTATTTGATAAATAATTCCAAAGTCAAACCGGTCAACTTCCCAAATTTCCTATCCAAATCAAATCCAAATTCCATTTCGATTTAATCGATTTATTCCAATTTCAACTTGAATAAATTTCTATTCCACGTAAATTTCGATTTCAATTCACAAATTTCTTTAAATTTCAATTCAATTCCAAATTAATTTAAATCTAAATTTCAAATAAATTTTCAATTCCAAACTCAAACTTGAAATATCATTTCATATCAATTTTCTTAGAAATATTCAGAGTTCGATTAAAAGTCCAATCTTTTAAAACAAATCAACTTTCAAAAATTTACACCGTATTTCAATTTAAATCTAAACTTCGATTTTATTTAATAATTTCGTTTACCAAGTTTAAATTCTAACATTTCGAGCTCCAATTCAAAATAATTCAATTTCCATAAATTGGATTTTATTCTTAAAATCAATTCATTTAAATAATTTCAAAACAACTTTTAAAATCATTTAATTTATCCAACTTGGTGTCCGTATATAATTTTCTAACCTATGGCCAAGTGATTAGTTATTACAATTAAATGTCAGGGATGAATATATCATTTAAATCAATCACAGTGTCATATGTATGCATAGCAGGATATATATAAACAAATAAACATCCAAACATTTAAATATCAACCAATAACATCCATCGAAATACATCATCCAATAGGCAATACAATTCACGGCAATTTCATATTTATCAATGTCAGGTAATTTAATCGCAATTCAATTTTAATTTAAATTTAACTGTCAATTTAATTTTTTTAACGGTGAATTCAAATGACAATCAATATGATAATTAAATTTTATCAAACAACAACAAATAAAAATCATAACTAGGCATAATGTCAAATTTAACTAGCATAAAGATATTCAGTACGTTGTGAGCGTTATAAAACGCTCACCTTGATTTTACGATTTTAAATCAAATCGAACGACGTTCGATTTAACATAAAATTTTAATGAGCTCCAAACACTTTCGGATCTGCACTGCAGCACAGCTCTCATCTCCGTGATTCCGGCGCTTCTTCCCCAACGTGAAATTCACGTATGCAAACCCATTAGCCGCCGATCTTCAAGCAATTTTCATGACCACCTCGTCGACTTCCAGAACGATCAACTAGCGCCACCACGAAGCCCTTCACCAGAGCCACCTACGCGCCAAGTTTCATCCCGTCATTCGCCGTCGTTTGCACGCAATCCAAGGAAATACGTACACACTTCCAAGTCAGATCTGGATGAATCCATGAAAAATTAGCATACATCAACCGTATGGATTTGAAGAGCTCGTCGAGATTTACACTTTTGCTTTTGGAATTTTTCGATTTCGTCGAACGGATTGAGGGATATTAAGGAAAGAAGATCGGCAATTTCTGGCCATGGAATAGGTGGCGGCCATGATTTAGAATTAGGGTTTCTGAATTAAAATAATAATAAAACTGTCTCGGTTTGCGTGCGTATTTATATAGGTAGGTCCAAAATCATCCGAACTCCAATCGAGACGTGCCGCCAGGCGTTTATAAGGTTTTACCCCCATTCCGGACGCAATGGAACTAGTTTCAAGGCCGAATTCGATCATATCTGGAAGATAGCTTTTCAAAGTCGATTATTTTAATTAAATTCGAAATTAAATTTCTACGCGTTTCAAGCTCGCACGGCCAAACGACAAGTCCAATTGCTACGAAAATTGAAATCCTACCATAATTTACTATTACGGATCCGATGAAACAAGTTTCGTCGAAATCCGAGACTGTTTGAAAAATGGCTATTTTAACTCGTCAAATAAATATTAAAATATTCAATTTTCACAAATTTACTTTTAATTCGATTTTAAAAGTTCTACAGCATCATTCTAACTTTAATATGATAAAATAGAATTTTACAAATCATTTTTAATCATATTTAAGCCGTTATCAAATTATTCAAATAATTTCAAATATTAAATTATTCAACAAATTACATTAATAATCATTTTCCTTCAATAATCACCTTAAATTTTCTAATTAAAATAGCTAAAAATACGGGTCGTTACAAATACTTACTTAATAGATCAAATATCATTTACGTAAATTCTTTAAACTTTGAATAACAGGATATTCTTTCAGTTTTATTAACTTGATAATATTCATTTAATCGACTTTATATTCATTTAAGTTCTCTAAGCTAAAATCAAGCTATAAAGATCATACCTTTTAAAATCCCAAATTCATTTAAATTTTAAATAAATTTTATTCCAGGATAATTCTTAAATACTTTAATTCAAAGCAAATGCATATTTATCTTCCCATGGTTTATATTCTTTAAGACATTATACTCCATAAATAAATTTTAATAAAATACTTAACTGTATTATATCTAAATAAAATTTAACTTTTATATTTAAACTTCTTTTATTCTTTAAACCAATTTCATCCATAGCTTAAATTCAAACGTTCTATATATAAAAATAATATTTATATAATACCAAAATCAATATTCACTAAACGAAATTATATACAATATTCAAACGTAATTATTGGGCTTATTTTATATTTCAAAGCATATTTATATATAGTTAAAATCAAAAATAAATTTGGCGTTTATATAACATCAAAAATCAATATTTATATAACACGCATTTCTCTACAAAACCATAGAAATCATTTCAAAATATTTATATATATATTCAAAGTTTAATATTTATTAACCCGTATTCTTTCCAAAACCATAAAAATCCTTTCAAAAATAATTTTATATATATACCGCGGTGCCTGTATAAAATTTTCTATCCTATGGTCAAGTGATACGGATATTTATCATTTCAATCCGCAATTTAAAAAAAATGTGGTTGTATATCATTTCAAACCGCAATCCCAAATGAAATGAAAATGCATAATAACTTGAAGTTTATATAATATAGAACACATCATCTATTCACCCAATATCAATCATCAACCAATTTATTGCAATCATCATCAAATTTAAAACAAAACATCAATATAGATCATATAAAATATAACAGATATAAACGAACAGTTTATATTCAAAAATAGATTAACAACTGTTTAACTGGCAGTTTATATGCAAAAATAAATAAATTGTAACTGTCAATTTATATGCAAAAATAAATAAAAATTGAACTGGCAATTTATAAGAAATAATAAAATTAAATAACAATTTAATTTAAATAAATGCAATTAACAGAGATGATGATTAAAAACATGCCAAACAGTCATAAATAAATTTCTAAACACATCACAAATCAATTTAACAAACATAAGAAATTTTAGAAGTTGTGAGTAGGTTAAAACACTCACCTTTTGGATTTAAATCGAATGTAAATCCGATTTAAACCCAAAAATTCGACCGTCTCAGAATTCGTCAAAACCTGCTCATCAAGTCCGGAATTTTATTACGATCCTAACAAAAAAAATTACGCGTAAGTCGGGTATCATATGCGAAAGTTATTAAGGTTTGAACATTTGACAATTAAAATAAAATAAAATAAACAAACCAAAGAGGGAAAGCCACGTCATCCATGTAATCTCCCTCTCTCTCACGCGTTTTCTTCCTCACGCGATGTCCAGGTCAAAGCCGTACCCATCCCCGTCTCAAAACCCTAATCGTCGTTTCTCTGTTTCTCGCCGAGACCACGATCCAATACCTCCACCTCGAAGCTCTACGTCACCTCAACCTTCGCACCAAGCATCACTAAGCTCGGCCATCCCTATAGCGTGAAAAACGAGGATGAACGGCCACTGTTTCATCTTCAATTTCCCCTTCCACGATGCTCGAAACACGATCTCTGCCGTTGGATTGGAAGTTCGTAGCGAGCTCTTCAACTTTGCAGTTGGAAGAATTCGCAATTACTTAATGGATTGGTCGCAAATTGAAGATGAAGTTGGATGATTTTCGGCCACTGGAGTATAGAAGTGGCGGCCGGTAAAGAATACTAGGGTTTTGGGATTATTTTATTATTTTTTTCGTGATGCTGTCGTATTTATATAGTTAGGTCCCAAAACAGCCCGAACTCCGATTTAAGCATGCTGACAGGCTATCCTAACATAAAAAGGCCTTCTGAACGCAATGGTACTGGTTTCGTAGCCCAATTCCATCATTTTGATAGGTTAATGTTAAAGTCAAATTGGTTTGAAATGACAATAATGCCCCAAAAAGCCCGTTTCGGCTTCGAAACGAACATGGATCATCCCATATATCAAAATAGATGTTTTTAAATATTTTAAACGCGATGGATAAAGTTTCAAGTCCAAATTCCATCATATGAAGAAGTTATGCTAAAATCAATATTTTTCAAATTGATTTCAATTAAATCGATTTCAAGGCGTTTCGAATTCGTACGATCAAATGACAATTCCGATCGTTGCGGAACTTAAAACCCTACAATAATTCAACGGTATGGATCCGATGAAACTAGTTTCGTCGAAACCGAGTCAGCGACCAAAATGGCTATTTTTATATTAATTAAATAAATTAAAAATTAATTAATCAAATCCAATTTTTAAATTCCAATTCTAAAATCGACAATTCTTGCCATTTTTAATTTCTTAATTATTTATAATGACTAAAAGCAAATTCACATATCAAGATAGTGTCAATTATTCCAGTAAATACAGTGTTCAAATGTCAACTACAATTAATCCAATTAATTGCAAATTAATTCCAATAAATTTGATTTTATTCGATTACAACATAATATTCAATCAATTATTACTCAACTAACATAGTTAACATTGTTTTATATTTCATTACTTTAATATTTTCAAATTTTCATCTTTAATTTGCATTAATTACTGTATTTCAATTATATTGGAATTTTGTCAATTTTATTCATTAATTAAATCTAAAAATCTCAATTATTTGTTTCATCTTGGTTTCCTCCTTTTTATTCCATTAATTATCGTATTATAAATGGAATTTTACCTTGGTGTCATTTTATTGAATTCAACATTCTTCACTTACCAATTTATTCCACATTAACTGCAAAAATTTAGTGAATTAATTGAAATGGAATTCAGATTAAACTTATCAAACTAATAAAATAAGTAACGTACAATAATTATTGTCATTAACTCTTAATCACACTTTTATAGGTTCATTATTTACAAACCAATATTATAATTACTTACATAACACTGGTTTTACTCAATTACCATTTATTTCAAACTATTTCAAAAATTTATCCAATATTTATATTAGTTCTCTTATATTCAATTTATAACCAAGTGTAACATTTAACTTGAATTGGTTGGAATTCCTTTCAAGTTATTAATAATTAACTTATATTAAAATATTTCCTTAATTTATTCCAATTACCGTTAAATTTATACTAATTCATCAATTTGTACAATATCCCTTGTTTCCTTAAAATAAATTTATGTTTTTATTAAGTTTTCATTTACACTTCCGTTACTTTATTAATAATCATTAAAGTAACGTTTATATCAATGACGTATTATAATTACTTACCATTTAAATGAGTTTGATTTCTAATAAATTAATTGACAAATTAATTAGGTAATTTATACAAATTTGTTATCATACCCATAAATTTGCACTTATAACTAAGTCCTACATTTGAATTTATCTATTAAATTAAAATGTTCATTCAAGTTTATAAATTATTAACTTGCATTAACATAATTCCCTAATTTGTTCCAATTACTGTCAACAATCTTTTATTACATTAAATCAATTTAATACTTTCCTTAAATTTCTCATATTCAATTTATACCCAGGTAAAAATCTTTTCACTACTTAATTAATTAGAATTGTATTCAAATTACAAATAAATAAGTTTTAATTACCCTTGCTATATTTTAATTTAGCGTTCATTCCAATACTAATTTATCACCTTCATTATTTCTAAAAAATTTAATAATAAAATCCTATTTAATTAACACATTTAATTGTCGAAATTTACGGGTTATTACACTCTCCCCCACTCAAAACTTTTCGTCCCCGAAAAGGAAAAGAAGAGAAAAGAAGAATTACGAAATCAGTATATCATATTTAAATACTAAATTTATAAACAAATAAATTTACAAAATTAGTTAATTTAGATAAATATACCAATTTATAACCGTTAAGTCTTTTTATACTCAAATTAATAAAGTTTGAAAAAAATTTCAAAATTTTCTAAGTCCAAAATTTACGAATTTTTTTGGCAGAGTCTCCTTTGTACGGGGAGGCTCGGGAGAAAATATAATATTAAATATAACAATATATAACATATATTTACCAAAATAATATATATCCCAACCCGGGAAAATATATAAAATAGCGCTATAAACCGTAATCCGAAAAACGTACCTATTTGTCGGGCAATTTAACACTTAATTATGAAACCAAAAGCAGTAGCAATTGCTTCCATAACCTGTATTTCACTTATATAATCCAAAAGAGTTAATAATTATACAAAATGAAATATTTAGCGTTATTTCAATCAATAACAAATAAATCCATACAAACATCAATCACTATCAACAAAGCATACAACCATTCATTCATATCAAACAAAATAAATAGTTGTTCGGGCTCAAAACTTTAAATTGTACGGAAAGAAAAGTAAGCTACTAAGCTTACCCTTCACTCAACAGCCTTAGGTGACACTAAATAGATTATTCATACCTTCCAAATAGATTTAAAGTATCCTTGCCCAAACTACCATAACCAAACAAACAATAATCTCAAACAATAGATTAAGTTAATTTTAATCAATTTTATTTCATAATATTTGTTGTTTGATTCCATTTCATTTATATAATGGTTTATCCTTTTTTAATTTACATTTATTTCTTACAACTTTTATTTCCATCCATTAATTTAGTGTTTATTATACTCATTTTCATTTATTACTTACAATTTTTCATTTTCCATTTTAATGTCATGTAAGTTTCTTCTTTATTGCATCATATTTTATTATAGTAGCATTTCATTTAATTTACTTAAGTTTAAAATAATCTATTTTAAATACTTACCTTTAACTATATTTACTTATAGTAAAATTTCAATTTATAATTTAAGTTTATAACATTAAATTCTCATTTATAACAGCAAATTCATTGAATACTCTCATTACCTCAAGCTTTACTTGTAAGATTTCCCATCACATTTTCTTACTAACATTGTAACTTTTATCATATGGTAAGTTATATATATGCTTTAAGAATGTAATTGAAAATTATTCAAGTTTCTTCTCAATTCCTTTAATTAATTAATGGTTCAATAATTACATCTTTGATTTATAAGTTACAATTTCAAATCACCTTTAATTTCATTCATTACCTAGCATTAAATCACTTATTTTAATTAAAGGTTCCAATTATTTATATTCCAATTTACTACACTTAATTGAATTATTAATTTACTGGAACTTAAGAACCAAATACCGGGTTTAATTTTAAATCATTTAAAATAATAGATAGATGTATATACTTAAAATATATATATATATATATATATATATATCTAATTATAATTAAAACGATAAAAATTTTCTCAAACAAATCTGTAGTAAACTAGTACAGTGGCCTTCCCACTTTGAAACTCGAAAATGAATGTCGATGATGCGTGCACTCATCACCGAAATTATTTTCCAGCGACAGAGAGGGAAGTACAGAGCTGATTTCTTTCAAAAATCTTCTTTAAAACATTTCCTTCAAATTATATTGAAATATTTATATCAGAAAATACTTCTAGTAATATTATTATTATATATTTATATTCCAAATCATTTGAAAGAAATTTTTAAAATCCCGGAACTTATGTTCTAAAATTCCCAATTTGATTTATTTTATTTTCAATCTTATTTTACCTATTATTTATAAATTTTATTCCTAACAACCAATATATTGCAACCAACTATAATCTTTATAAAATTTATTTTATATATATAGAAAATATAATAGTAAAAATTATTTCATTCACCTATATTAAAAACAAATATTGTGACGGTCTGTCCTATTAAGTGTTTAAAAAGCCCTATTGATGTCATAGCGTCCCATGCATCAACCAGAATTTATAAATACAAAACGGAACAGATTAACACAATATTAAAACCTTTTTATAACACTAACAAATACGCTCTCTCATCTATATACACTCAGCGACTCCCATAGAGTATTACTACCCTATTAGTAAAGAGTCAAACCCCACAAAGCTAAGGTTTATCGCTAAACCAAAGCTTTGATACCAGATGTAACATCCCGCCTTTTCGCACGATTTAAATCGACACACGGGCCAATTCAAACCATCTGGAAGGGTGGATTGTTATGGGGTAAATAAGGAAACGAGAAAGAAATAAAACAAAACAGAATCTCACAGCGGAAGGATAAAATATAATAATCAAATATACAGTTTATAAATCTGTTTACAAAAAACATTTGATTATATTTAAATAATACATATCAGAGTTACACATACCAATAACAATGCAGCGGAACAGTATGAGTGTAGTGTAATAATATAAATAATAATAACACAAATCTTCGTCTTCGTCCTCCAGAGCTAAATCTTCAAATCCTGAAACGCTCGGACTGACCCGAGCGAATTTGAAAAGACAAAAACACTCGAGTCAGAACTAAAAGATCTTATGTGGGTTAAATTAACAGAAATAAATATGAGTGCAGTAACTCAAGAGATTCTCGGGATTTACATCTCCTAAGGATCCGTTAAACTATTTACTATGTGGTATATTGCGCTATTATAATAGTGTCTAATTGTAAAATAAACTTACTTTTTAATAGCGTTAAGGGGTTACCCATATAGCCCTTAACACAAATAATGTCAATAGTCTATACAGTACGTAATACCTCTTGATCGAGAGGCTACCAGAGGATACTCCATAGGTACGACACAAATAGAAACTCGTACAAGGTGTGCTAGGGTAGGTGACACGGCACAACTAGGCAATGCCAGGATAGATATACCAATTACGCATCCGGGCTGGTGGTAACGCGTAGTCGCATCTACCGCCCACCTCGGATAACCACCCCCCTAAAATCAAAGAAATCAAAAGTGGCCACCGAATCAATCCAAAGTCAGAGTATAATATCGGAGAGGAATATCCGATAAAGGGCGCTAACCCTCTTGGCCCGAGAATCGCTCCTGTTTTAGCCACCTTATGCCAACTCATGGGAGTTGGGTCCACGTATATACCTTATAGGAAACGCCGCCACCAACCTACTTCATTCTGGAATCTCCACCGCGTACACGGTTGTTAAAGTGGTTTTCGGAGTTGGCAGAGAGTATGACAACTTCTGATCCCGGTCTCTTCAACAACCAAACGTTATTATAACACCGTGGTTATTTCAAAATAATTTATACTTTAAAACTAGAATATATATCCATTTCAAAACCATAATATTACGATATCATTTCTTCTTTTAAAACCAAATCAATATGATATCACTTTTATTTCAAGTTTTTCTTTTTTTTCAAAAATCGTAGTACTTTCAAATATATATACCTTAAACTCATAGCTTCGAAACATGATTTTTAATACTTAAATGGTTTAATAATAAATTACTTAATAAAGTAAATTAGCTTTCAATTTCTCAAATCAATTCCAAATCAGATTTGAATTCCCAAATAAACCATTTATATTTTATATATTTCAAAGTTTAAATATTCCATCATTTCAAAACTAAATTTTTTATTCATATATATATATATATATATATATTAAATTCACTTTACTATTATTTAGTTTAGAAATACTTAATTAATGGATCAAATATCATTTACGTAAAATCTTTAAACTTTGAATAACAGGATATTATTTCAATTTTATTAACTTGATAATATTCATTTAATCGACTTTATATTCATTTAAGTCCTCTAAGCTAAAATCAAGTTATAAAGATCATACCTTTTAAAATCCCAAATTCATTTAAATTTTAAATAAATTTTATTCGAGGATAATTCTTAAATACTTTAATTCAAAGCAAATGCATATTTATCTTCCCACGGTTTATTTTATTTAAGACATTATACTCTATAAATAAATTTTAATAAAATACTTAAATGTATTACATCTAAATAAAATTTAACTTTTATTTTTAAACTTCTTTTAATCTTTAAACCAATTTATCCATAGTATAAATTCAAGCGTTCTATATATAAAAATAATATTTATATAATACCAAAATCAACATTCACTAAACGAAATTATATACAATATTCAAACGTAATTATTGGGCTTGTTTTATATTTCAAAGCATATTTATATATAGTTAAAATCAAAAATAAATTTGACGTTTATATAACATCAAAAATCAATATTTATATAACCCGCATTTTATTACAAAACCATTGAAATCATTTCAAAATATTTATATATATATTCAAAATTTAATATTTATTAACCCGTATTCTTTCCAAAACCATAAAAATCCTTTCAAAAATAATTTTATATATATACCGCGATGCCTGTATAAAATTTTCTAACCTATGGTCAAGTGATATGGATATTTATCATTTCAATCCGCAATTCAAAAAAAAATGCGGTTGTATATCATTTCAAACCGCAATCCCGAATGAAATGAAAATGCATAATAACTTGCAGTTTATATAATATAGAACACATCATCTATTCATCCAATATCAATCATCAACCAATTTATTGCATTCATCATCAAATTTAAACAAAACATCAATATAGATCATATAAAATATAACAGATATCAATGAACAGTTTATATTCAAAAATAGATTAACAACTGTTTAACTGGAAGTTTATATGCAGAAATAAATAAATTGTAACTGTCAATTTATATGCAAAAATAAATAAACTTTAACTGGAAATTCATATGAAATAATAAAATTAAATAACAATTTAATTTAAATAAATGCAATTAACTGAGATGATGATTAAAAACATGCCAAACAGTCATAAATAAATTTCTAAACACATCACAAATCAATTTAACAAACATAAGAAATTTTAAAAGTTGTGAGTGGGTTAAAACACTCACCTTTTGAATTTAAATCGAATTTAAACCCAAAAATTCGACCGTCTCAGAATTCGTCCAAACTAGCGTCATCAAGTCCGGAATTTTGTTACGATCCTAATGAAAAAAATTGCGCGTAAATCGGGTATCATACGCGAAAGTTATTAAGGTTTGAACATTTGAAAATTAAAATAAAATAAAATAAACAAACCAAAGAGGGAAAGCCACGTCATTCCTGTAATCTCCCTCTCTCTCACGCGTTTTCTTCCTCATGCAATGTCCATGTCAAAGCCGAACCCATCCCCATCTCAAAACCCTAATCATCGTTTCTCCGTTGCTCGCCGAGACCATGATCCAATACCTCCACCTCGAAGCTCTATGTCGCCTCAACCTTCACACCAAGCATCGCTAAGCTCGGCCATCCCCATAGCGTGAAAAACGAGGACGAACGGCCACTGTTTCATCTTCAATTTCCCCTTCCACGAGGCTCGAAACACGATCTCTACCATTGGATTGGAAGTTCGTAGCCAGCTCTTCAACTTTGCAGTTGGAAGAATTCGCGATTACTTGATGGATTGGTCGCAAATTGGAGGTGAAGTTGGATGATTTTCGGCCATTGGAGTATAGAAGTGGCGGTTGGTAAAGAATAATAGGGTTTTGGGAATATTTTTTTATTATTTTCGTGATGCGTGTCGTATTTATATAGTTAGGTCCCAAAACAACCCGAACTCTGATTTAAGCATGCTGACAGGCTATCCTAACATAAAAAGGCCTTCTGAACACAATGGTACTGGTTTTGCAGCCCAATTCCATCATTTTCGTAGGTTACTGTTAAAGTCAAATTGGTTTGAAATGACAATGATACCCCGAAAAGCCCGTTTCAGCTCCAAAACGAAAATGGCTCATCCCATATATCAAAATAGATATTTTTAAATATTTTAAATGCGATGGAACAAGTTTCAAGTCCAAATTCCATCGTATGAAGAAGTTATGCTAAAATCAATATTTTTCAAATTGATTTCAATTAAATCAATTTCAAGGCGTTTCGTGTTCGTATGATCAAACGACAAGTCCGATCATTACGAAACCCTATAATAATTCACCGATACGGATCCGATGAAACTGGTTTCGTCGAAATCCGAGTCAGTGGCCAAAATGGCTATTTTTATATTAATTAAATAAATTAATAATTAATTAATCAAATCCAATTTTTGAATTCCAATTCTAAAATCGACAATTCTTGTCATTTTTAATTTCTTAAATATTTATAATGACTAAAAGCAAATTCACATATCAAGATAGTGTCAATTATTACAGTAAATACAGTGTTCAAATGTCAATTGCAATTAATCCAATTAATTGCAAATTAATTCCAATAAATTTGATTTTATTCGATTACAACATAATATTCAATCAATTATTACTCAACCAATATAGTTAACATTGTTATATTTCATTACTTTAATATTTTCAAATTTTCATCTTTAATTTGCATTAATTACTATATTTCAATTATATTCGAATTTTGTCAATTTTATTCATTAATTAAATTTAAAAATCTCAATTATTTATTTAATCTTGGTTTCCTCCTTTTTATTCCATTAATTATCATATTATGAATGGAATTTTACCTTGGTTACATCTTATTGAATTCAACATTCTTCACTTACCAATTTATTCCACATTAACTGCAAAAATTTAGTGAATTAATTGAAATGGAATTCAAATTAAACTTATCAAACTAATAAAATAAGTAACGTACAATAATTATTGTCATTAACTCTTAATCACACTTTTATATGTTCATTATTTATAAACCAATATTATAATTACTTACATAACACTAGTTTTACTCAATTACCATTTATTTCAAACTATTTCAAAAATTTATCCAATATTTATATTAGTTCTCTTATATTCAATTTATAACCAAGTGTAACATTTAACTTGAATTGGTTGGAATTCCTTTCAAGTTATTAATAATTAACTTATATTAACATATTTCCTTAATTTATTCCAATTACCGTTAAATTTATACTAATTCATCAATTTGTACAATATCCCTTGTTTCCTTAAAATAAATTTATGTTTTTATTAAGTTTTCATTTACACTTCGGTTACTTTATTAATAATCATTAAAGTAATGTTTATATCAATAACGTATTATAATTACTTACCATTTAAATGAGTTTGATTTCTAATAAATTAATTGACAAATTAATTAGGTAATTTATACAGATTTGTTATCATACCCATAAATTTACACTAGTAGCTAAGTCCTACATTTGAATTTATCTATTAAATTGAAATGTTCATTCAAGTTTATAAATTATTAACTTGCATTAACATAATTCCCTAATTTGTTCCAATTACTGTCATCAATCTTTTATTACATTAAATTAATTTAATACTTTCCTTAAATTTCTCATATTCAATTTATACCCAGGTAAAAATCTTTTCACTACTTAATTCATTAGAATTGTATTCAAATTACAAATAAATAAGTTTTAAATACCCTTGCTATATTTTAATTTAGCGTTCATTCCAATACTAGTTTACCACCTTTATTATTTCTACAAAATTTAATTACAAAATCGTATTTAATTAACACATTTAATTGTCGAAATTTATGGGTCGTTACAAGTTGGAGCAGGTAGCTTCAACATATCTAGCTATTATCTATATTCTGCTATATTAATATCTGTGTCTATATTTTGGACTTGTAATGAATGGATAGGTCGTTACGACCGTTTGAATATGATGTCCGTATAATTATGACTCTAATGAGTTGTATTAGTGACTATGTGATATATGTTAGGTAATATATATTATCCGTTCCGCTGTGAGATGCTATGATTTGCTTAGTTCCTTCTATCTATTTTCTTTTCTACATATTTCTTTCTATATTACAACTCATCTTTCGAAGTGAGAAGGGAGTGTTGTCATACTTGGTTAAGCTTATCTATCAAACAATGAGATAAGAAAAAATGTGATGTACCACTATTAAATAGAATTCTAACAGGTATACCACCAATCAAAAGCCTACCTCCCATCACATCTTTTCCTTTCTCACTGGTTGTTGGTCTCGTAGTAGCCGGTTCCAACGCAAACACCTTGCCCTTCTCAGCTTAGTTGGTTTCTTGCACATGTTCTTATAATGACCGATCTGATCATAGTTGAAGCACTTAATGTTCTTCCTCCCAACCACCTTCTTTCCATCTCCAGAATGACATTCACTCACGAAATGTCCATTCTTATCACACTTGTAACACGCAACCTCAGACTTTCCCTCTTAGTAGCTCCATTCTGCTAAGCTCCCTTCTTATGAAAGAATTTCCTCTTCTGATTCTACCCACCTTGAGCTCCCTTCTTAAAGCCATCTCTACCACTTCATCACATGGATTCTTGAGAGGTGGAAAAGTTGCCCTAGCAAGTTCAGGTCTCAATCCACTAATGAATTTCGTATTCCTCTTCATTATTGTATCCATGGTAGCATATCCATACCGGGACAATTCCTCAAACTTTGTAGCATACTCCAGCACAATCATGTCTCCCTGCACCAACTCTGAAAACTTCCTCAATAGGGTAGACTTAGCGATCTCCGACATAAATATTTCCTCGAACCTTCTCTTAAATTCTTCCCAAGTCAATGTTTCCTCTACCACTTCAACAGTTACACTGTTCCGCTAGTACAATACAGCTCTTTGCAGTTGTCTGGGTGCTAACCTCCTCTTTTGCTCATCGTTCAATCCAAGATCAACGAAGATCCTCTCGCGGTGAAGCAACCTATTCTCTACTTTAACTGCATCCTTAGTTCCAATAAATGGTTTTCCTCTAAGCCTTGCATGGTCTTTGCTTAGCATGATATAGTTGTTGACTATTGGAGCTTCCTTATTCACTCCATCAGCATTTCCACGTACTAATTCAATAGTTGCCCCTATTGGCCTCATGTTGACAAAGAATTGATACATAGCTCCCATATCCTCCTGTGGTGTTCCATCACCTACATTTCCAGCTATTTGCCGACCCTGGTTTCTTCTAGTATTGGGCCTAGCATTTCCATTAGTTGTGGTGCTTCCTCCACCTAGATTCACTCTTCTGTTTCCTGCCCACATAACTTACATTACTATAGTCCACATTCGAACCTTAGTAAGACACAGAAGAATAACCTACGAGAGATGAGAGAATAGAGATAAAATGTATACTTATATATTACAAATATAATTACACGATTATAGCATTATCTCATACCTCAATCATATTCTCTGACTCATTTGGATTTTGTTTTAAAACCACTTCTAAAGTTAAAAATTCTTTTATATTTTACATAAACCTATGCTCTGATACCAAGTTGTAACATCCTTTATTTTGAGGTTCAAAACTAACTGCTATAGATGTTGCAGTCACCTATAGTATCAACTTCCCGTGAATAAATACGGTAATGTTAATGGTATCCATTATATCAGAAGCATAAGAATATGAAATATTTCAAACACAATTTCAAAAAATATTTTCTCATTACATTTCAAATCAGCATTTCATATTCAATAAATAATCCCATATCATTTTCCAGGTTTAGAAAAATATAATTATTACAAAATACGCCTAGAATGATATATGAAGATGCCCCTTGGATAATCAGAGTTACTAAATAGACAGCTATAACATCTGCCAATACATACAACATTCAATCATAGTGAAATAGATAATCTCCTAGATAGCTAATCTTTGCCTCCTGCACGTCTTTAAAATCTTTATTTGCCAAAATCTACTAAACTTGAAAACCTTAACTCTCAACCTTCTTATATTAAATTTTGAGCACCCGAAAGTTTAAGGGGAAAACATAAACTTCGAGTCAGATAAAAAGCCCAATGTGAATAATAATATGACATCCTGGTTTATTGATAGTAAGTAAGATAACGCCGCCTAGTGGAACGGGTAATCCCCTCACTAATATTCTTTAAAATCTCACCTTTTGCAATTAAAATCTGACAACCAAACTAGTTATAACAAACAATATAACAATAAATGTATGCATGTAAAATAGGTAACCAGTGGACTATCTATCCCCACATTATAATTTTATAAGGTTAATTATAAAGCTATGGCTAACTTGGGCCCATCAGACATAATAAATGTTCTTACTTATTGTTAGACGAAAACTGGACGGTCTGTCTATAACTTACTACTTCTAGGGTCAACTAATCCTAATGGTTTTACGGGCACACCAATAATCTATCTCTACGCTATGTATTCCTTTCTACATGTAACCTTCTTTTAGTCTTACCCATGAAAAGCCCTACATACTGGAAATTTGGAATTATATTAGCTAGGGACCATTAGCTAAAGTATAGGGCGTGACCCCACACCTGTCTTATTTGGTTTTCTAGTCTCTGAGTCATTCTCTTAGTAAAATTCTGGGTTAACTACCATATCCATATTTCCTTGAAAACAATATCTTTGTAAACTATATAACCCTTGAAATCATACATTAAACAAGGAAAAAATTTGTCCTTTACTTTACTCAAACTACTTATGCCATGATACATGCTTTATATAACACCGTTGATGAAACTCGAAATCATCAGGGTCTTTGACCCTCTCAAAACTTAGGCTACAAGGCCAACACTATGTAAAACCTCTACAATATAAAACTCGACGATGTCATCACCAATAGAGATCTTTGCATGTTCTAAAACTTGTCAAAGCCTTTTATTTGAACATACATAGGATGATATCAAAGTTCCTACTTCATAAGTTATAGTGTTAAACTATAAAAATTGAACTTCGACGACTCTCAAAACATTGGCACCAATGCCTCACCGTGGGTATCAATAAATTGGAATGGGTAAGGCGTCGATAACAATGATGTCGACGTAGCTAAAGCATTATGGGTTAAGCTTGATGACTAGTTTAAAAGCAGCAATTATTAGGCTAGATGACAAGGTAAAAAGCGGTATAGTTTAGGCTCGATGATAATTTAAAATGGCAAGGGCTAAGCTCAACAACTCTTGGGTCGGCGAGGAAAAAACTCGAAATCATTAACCAAAAAGATCAATATCGAGGTTGTAAAAGTTGGCAATCCTGTAAAACATAAATGGCTATATGTCTCTTCGTATAAAATTGTGGCATGTATAAACATCGACATGCCCATGTCGAGTCCTATCTCTTTATCTTTATTACTTCAACCTCCACAAGGTTCCAGCCAAATCCACTTCATGCCAAACTCGTTGACATCATGTGGCATTGTTTTGTTCTGGTCGATGATAAAGGGATGTGATGAGATGTGGCTTGACATAGCCAATTTCATCATGGTAAAGTTACAATTAACTTAAAAACCATCTAATTACTATAAAATGATATTACTTTTCACCAACCCTCTATAATTTGTCAAAACACTATTGACTATCGAAACTTTATCACATTCTTTACTAAGAAAAACTATTGCATGCCATAATTTTCTATGCTAAATATTTTTACAATTTAACCTATATTATAAACATTTGATTAAATAAATATGCCCTTTAGAGTTAAACAATTTATTTATTGTTCCTAACAACTTATGAAAATCCCCCAAAAATCATAATAATACAATTTATTTATACTCTTCAACGTATGAAAATTTCAGGGCCAAAAACTTAATTTTATTATTTTTAATAATTAAAAACCAAAAACCACCAATTTCTTCAATTAGAAAAATCATATAAAATTCATACTTGCTTGGAAAATTATGAAATTAAAAACACGCTTCTAAAATGATATTTCTAGCATCATATCGAAATCACAACTCATTTGGATGTCATATGTTAGGTTTTCCAACTCAAACAAATCACAAAATTTCATATTTAATTTTTAAAAATACCAATAAGAATATAGTCACTCGAACTGCAAAAATGTCATAATACTTAGAAAAGAAATGGATTTACACTTAAAATTAAAACATAATAAAAACGTGAGATGTATTTTTCAGTATTCACCTTGATTTGGATGACAAAGATGAGATTTGGTGTATACTTGATTCCGTTTATCTTTGATTCCTTAACCTTTTAATTTCCTTCTTGTTTCCCCTTAGCTATAGCTGGCCCCACTCTAGGTTTAGTTTGTATGTGTGTAAATGAATGAAGGAAATGAAGGATTCAAGGAGTAAGAATGAGTGTTATTCCCCTTGAATCGGTTGGTAAAGGTCCACGATTCCAGTGCATACAATGGCAACCCCATTTAGGATCTATGCATCTAATAAACTCTATTGGATGTATAAAATCCTAAATGGCGTTGCCATTGTAAGTTGTGGGACTAAAAGGATGTTTACGCACAAAAAGGAACTCGTAGCTCTATATCCTCATGGAAATAGGTTATCGGTTAGCCTGCAAAACCCTAGGTTCATGGTGACCATAGGAAAACTATGATTCGAACAGACAGTCATCCAAATAGGTTATTGCTTGGCCTGAAAAACCATTAAGTTCATAGTGACCCTAGAAAGCTATGATTTGAGATTGATAGTCCATTTCTTGGCTTGAGTAAACTTTGGGAATGCATAACCCATTATTGACAGACTAGTCACATTTACCCATATTACATGCATATGATCGTGTCATGTTTTAACCATTATGGCTGTAGATATATAATTTATATACAGATTGACATATTTGATAAGATGTTAGTGAGGAAAAACCCATTCCATTCTATGATGTGGTCTCACAAGATATCTCAAGATGGTATATTATTGTTCACACCGGACCTTGAAACAAAGTTTTTACTTTCCTTTTAAACTCTTGAGTAGTTATTTGAGTACTTCGGGAGTAGGGTTTTCAGGTTAAACGAATAAGCTTCCAGAGATGTGTAAGAGGTAAGCTAATAGGAGTTTATTTCTGATATTTTGTTTGAAGTTTATACTTTGTTTCAAAGGATATTAGTGCAGGATTTATAATTGTCAAGTAGTTAGACTCTAATCATCCAAGTGGTAATCTTCATATGTTGCTTTTGAAATATAATTCTAATTATTATTATATTTTCTTTGAATATGAATCGATGGGATTATGTAATGGGATGTAAGGAATATGAAAGTTAATAATGAAATTTGTTTTAAAAAAATTCATATTCATGTGCTCTCGATGTTGTAGATACAATTAACTGATCTCATTTTACCAGCGTAAATTAATACTACAGATGACTACAGCATCCGTAGCGCTTAGTTTCGAGCCTCAAAATGGGGGATGTTACAACTTAGTATCAGAGCGTAGGTTTATGTAAAACTTAAAATATTTTGATGAAATACAACTTAAAAGATTTTGAAAACATAATCCTAATAAATTAGAGAATAAGATTGGGGTGTGGGATAACGCTATAGTAACTTGCTTGTTATTATTGTATATAAGTATTTATTCTTTCTCTATTCTCCCCTCTCTTATACCATTCTTCTGTATCTTACGGAGACGCGTATATGGATTATGAGAAAGAAAGATGTGGAAGTAGGAAATTGAAGACTAAATCTAGGTGGAGGAAGCACCATAACTAATGGAAATGTTTGGCCTAATATTAGAAGGAATCTGAGTCGATAAGAAAATGCTAACCTAAATGCAAATGCTAATGTGAGTGTTAGAACCCCCAGTAGATATGGGGAATATATATCAGTTATTCGTGAAAATGATGCAAGCTGGAGCTGCTGCTGGTTTGGCGGGAGGAAATGTTGGTAATGTGCGAGGTGCTAATCCTAAGGCACCTACTCGCAATTTTCCATATTAAGCTGTAATTATACTAAACTAGGAGGAAAACCTTTTATATGAATAGAAAATGCCATTGAGGTTGAGAATTGTCTTTTGCACTGTGAAAGGAACTTTGCTGACTCGTGTTGAATGATGAGCAGAAGAGGAGGTTGACATCTAGACAATTGCAAGGAGCTTCTTTGTATTGGTGAAACAGTGTGGCTATAGGAGTATCGTAGGAGAATCTGACTTTGGCTGAATTTAGAAGGAGGTTTGAGAAAAGGTTTTGTCTAAGATAGCTAAATCAACTTTGCTTAGGAAGTTATGGAATTGGAACAAGGGGAGATGTCTGTACTGGAGTATGCCACTAAGTTTGATGAGTTGTCCAGATATGGATATGCTACAATTGATATTGTGATTAAAAGGAATGAGATGTTCGTTCGTGGATTGAAGCCAGAGATTACCAGGGAAACAATGTCTGTGGTGGTGGAGATGGAATTAAGGAACGAGGAAATGCTTTTTACATTTGGAAGTGACAAACCTATAAAGACTAAAGGTTTTCAAGGCAAGAAGAGGAAGGGGCTCAAAAGGGTAGAGCTACCAAGAAAGGGAAGGCTAATGTTGTTTTCTTTAAGTGTTATAAGAAATGACACTTCGCTAATGAGTGTCTATCTTGCAATGGAGGAAGGTTTGGGAAAGAAGGGCGTGAAGTGTTACAACTGCAATCAGATTGGGCATTACAAGAATAAATGTCCAGAATCGACCAAGGCTGATAAAGGAAAAGTTTTTACTCTAGAACCATCAGCTTCTGGACTGGCTACAGAAGAGAAAGAAAAGTCTATGATGGGAGTTACGCTTTTGATCCATGACATACCTGTTAAAGTATTATTTGATACTGGAGCATCATATTCTTTTATCTTGCAATATTTGGTAGATAAGTTAAATCAAGAACCATCATACCCTATTACTTCCTTAAGGGCTGCAAATCCAACAGGAAGTTATACAATAAAAATATTACACTTAGGAAAAATCACAAATTAAAATACAACATAATTGTTCACCAAATCACATCACTGTACTTAAGATTTCATGGAGGTCGCTAGCACTAATTCCTTTTTTGTCATTTTATTATCATTTGAAACAGAAAAATACATAATATTATTTATTTTATTGATATTATTACCATTGAGTAATATCCAAAACAGACTAATGAATTTCTTGTGACGGGGCAACTAGTATAAGCGTCCTGAGCGGAACATGAACGGGGAAAGTTCAATGAAAGAGAAATGCATTTTTTTGTGAATGGGATGGTGAAAGGGGTAGAGAAAAGGGAATGGAAACGGACTAAACTATTTATTTTATGAAAATAACACTTAGACTTGAACTGGGCCATGACGGACATGGATTTTCCATTTTTTACGAGCTCCATCAACTAGACAAAATGAGCATGATACGGTTTAGAAATTCTAATGTGTTGGATACGTTGAATGTTCAAATTAGATTAGTTTCTGTGAACACACCCTAACTGTTGTAATTCTAGAGAAAAAATGCGAAGAATAAACAAGAACTCTCAATACCATAGTATAATTGTTGTGCTTAACTCATAATTCTATACTAGAGACCTAATGCTCATAAAGGGTGCATTTTTTTGAAAGCATACTAATGGACATTTTTTATAGGGACATGAAAAGGAAAAGTTCCAAGAAAAGAAATGCGTCGATGTAATGAAACTAGGATAATTATTTGTATTTGTATTGTAATAATTGTTGCTAATGTAATTACTTCATAACTAAAAAGTACCATACATTATTAAACAATGCAGTAACAAAAATAGAATAGAAACAAATACACTGGAACAAATACAACATATTATAAATATAAATTTAGATATTCATATGATAATACACATTAAAAATTACATTTAACGAAGCGTTGCAGTAATTATTTTAGTCCTTACGTTTTCTCAAACCAACGACATACTATTTTCAAAAATTCTTCCAATTGTTTATTCTAGATTTATTTTTTTGGTTAGTTCATTATCTTCCTTGTTGGTCCCTTAAATACTATATTATTCTTTCATGTATTTCTTTGAAATGAGACGGGATCTCCATCAAATGATATAAAGTTTATATAGTCGCTGTACTTCTTTATCAAATTAAGAATAATCATTGTAACGACAACCATCTTAAGATGAATTGGAAACTAGTAAATTAGCATATTACTTGAGAATGTAAATTTTCTCATTCATATTTCTAATTATCTTTGGATTACCATATGTTAAACCTAAATACTAGAAATTAAAAAATCTATTTTCTGATTTTGATTCATGTTGAGTTTCTTGAAATTCGGGCATATGATGTCTCACATTTCAATGAGAAGGCATATAACCATCCACAAAGGGATATCCCAAGACAATTAAATAATACCGATATTGTGGAGATTGTGGAGATTATGAAATTTCAAATTTCTATCATTTATTACAAAATTGAATACAATCATATCATGTGTAATTCCTTCTCATCTAAACATTATAAACACACATCCACATATATATGTTATCTTTCTTTTTGACTATGCATATTTTTATTGGAATTAGAACGTCACGGTGAAGGCAAAACGATTCATGAATTTAGGAACATGCTTAGAAGGGAAAAATGATCATATTCAAAAAGTTTCACAACCAGTGGACTAAAGCAGGCCATATATTACCGGGAGGTAAGGCTTGGTACCGAGTGCCTTTTACTACACTTTAGACTCCTAAAACCACTTGTACATAAAGCTATGGCTTAAGTGATTCCATGTAGTGCTCTTCTTGAAGAATGGGAGGACAACTCTAAGGATCCCCGAGAATAAAGCAAAGAAAAAGAGATGAATAAAGCAGTATCGAGAACTATGGAAAATGACTCAATCTTCGAGGAATAGTATTTATAACACAATAAATCAGAGATAGAAGTCAAAACAGAAGGAAGAGGGGAAATTCCCACTTACAAAAACCTATCGATACCGAGAGGGACCTCTTAGTACCGAGTGATTGTTATTGGAGTGTGGGCCTTGAAGTTCACTTTGAACACTTAGGCTTGGGTTTAGACTTCATATCTCATGGGCCCTTGACTCTACTAGGTGATTTCCCTATAAGTACAGACCCTATGGCTAGTGCAAAAGGACTCCTGGCTCTTTTGTCTTCTTTATCTCCTTCTCTCCTCTCCAAAGTCACTAAGGCAATCATTGTTGGATGTTCTAGGATTTAAGAACTTGTCAATTCATTGGACTAGTGATTCTCAATCAAATAATCGATAAACTACTGTGGATGTAAGCTAGAGATTGTTAAACTACTATAAAAATTCTTATGCCCTCTTTAATTTTCTTATAGTTTTGTTAGATCTATTAGAACAGTAGTTCTTCGTTTTAGTGATGACAACTATATACTGCACATATATACTATATCATGATAACAACGATCATTCAAGAAGACAAAAGGCAAGGCAATGAAAAAGAAGAATCATCTATAATTCAAAGAAGTCAAGAGTATGGAGCTTCAAGATCAATAGCATATATATGGTCTTAGATTGAACTGTAAAATCTCCTTGATAGTTCATATACACACACAAACATAAATATCAACATAGAATAAAAATTGAATTTAAAATGACAAAATGTTTATAAAAAAACTGAACTTACACTATTTAGTCGACTGAGCTTAATTTCAGTCGACTGAAACTGTGTTAAACTATTTATAAAAAACAAATATTTGCCGCGAAAATTAAAATATTCTTACTCAATAGACTGACGTATTCGCTTAGTAGACTAAGATGCTGTAACATCTACTTTTTATGAAAGGTTCTATTCAATAGTAGTGACTTTTTGAATATTCTACAATTCTAAAAGGATTTCTGAAAGATTGACAACTCTTGATTGCTTCTCTTTAATATATATATAAATAGCACAACAACTCACACTTAAATATATACCTTCTACTATGATTTCTATCTATTCTACTCTTTTATGCTATTCCAAACATCTGTGCTTTCAACTTTATTATTTCATTTGCTATTGTTCCAATAGTCACTGTGCACTCACTACAAATCATTAAGAAGATTATAGGAGCCATTGTACTATAAATTCAAAGTCAGTGCTCGACGAACACAAAATTATCCAGCAAGAATTGTATTTTTCAAATGATTAAATCTGAGAGGTGCTCAGATTGGTTAAGTTATAAACCTATTCCTCTGGGTTAAGCGATAGATTTACCAAGGAAATAATCCTAAGAGGTGCTTAGGGACTAGATGTTGGAGAGGAGATCCAAACCAGCATAAATCTGGTGTGTATATTTACTTACAACTTTATTATTTCGTAGTATAAATTAGTATATATACTCTTTTATTAGACATACACAATCTACTAGTTCTTTCAGGATCTTTGCATTTTAACAGGTCTTTAGGTGTTGTACCATATTTGACGTCAAAATTTTAGTGCTTTTATTGATAAAATGATTCTCAAGGTTAGATCTAGCTTGCTATTTTGGGTTTTGTGAGATTCATTGGTTAGATTTGAACTTTGAGAAGTTTGGATACTTTCTAATAGAAATCAATGGCACCTAAGAGACCCGAAAGATCATCAGGAGCGGTTGCTAGTGGTGATAAAGGAAATTTTTACTAACTGGAAATTAGTAATCAATGGGCAATATCGGGATCATCTTCTCTGTAGGAGATGGTTGCCAGAGGTGAGTTTGACAAGATGATGTAAGAATTAAAACATAAGTTAGTGGACAATCAGAAGGAACTGATGGAGAATATGGATTCTAGCATAGCACTGTTGATCTAGCAAGCACAGAGGACTAGAATGATTAGGAGGGTAGTTTCCCCTCATAGCTCGGAAGAAGCGAACTCATCTATTTCTGGTCAGAATAGGCAAAACGTGACGCCCCACCTCTATACCCACGCTAGCCAAGGACACTACAGGGTAATGCCGTCAACTAACACGGAGAATAAGGCTGGTTGGGAGCGACCATCTATAGCTTTGCTCTAACTATCTATTGAATACATCGAGAGTAAACATATCAAGCAGGTCGACATACCCAATGAATACTTAAAACAAAACCATAGGTGGTTGAAGGATCTATCAAAACAGAATATGACAACTCAAGTGTAATATACATCACAGAATAGTAAATCATCATATACGCATATACTGATACATCGCATAGTATACAAAATAATACATGTCAAGTGGTATAGCAAACCACAATATACAGACGAGTCAAAAGAATACACATATCAGAGTTACAATAAAATAGGACTACGCAAAAAGCTATGACAAAAAGGAACAAGCCGAATAGTCCATGCGGAAGCAAAATAGGCTAAGTCCAAAAGCACCTAACCTGAAACATCTCGGTCTGACCCGAGTATGAAATACCCAGGTCAGTCTAGCTAAACAAATCAGTTAGATAAACTGAACAACAATAAACCTGCAAGGTTACAAAGCATAATAGATATCTCTAAAAGAGATAACACAATCATCTAACGAAAGATGAATCATATAGAACAAGCCTCATGTCATCGGCAACATATAGAAACAAAGGATAAGAATATCCCAAAGCAAGCCAAAAGGGAATAACAAATACCAATAAGGTATACAAGTTCCACAAGGTAAACGCTACGCATCATGCGGCTCAAAAAGACCAACACCGAAGGGCGATACCAAGGGAATATACATATGAATGAAACATCAGAAAATTTGCTCGAGCTCAGTACTGTACAAACAAGGATCCATGAGCCCGAAGACTCCAAACCCAATATCACCCATGCGGCTCATAACGACCAACATCGGAAGCGATACTAAAGGGCAACCCAATATCACCCATGCGGCTCATAACGACCAACATCGGAAGCGATACTAAAGGGCAACAAACCCGAAGGCACATACCCGAAGGCAACAAACCATAGTGGTGAAGGTCAGAGACCCAGTACTGGACACCACTAACTGGCGGAATGTGTCATAACTCTCAAAAAGGAATCCGAAAAGTGGTAACGCGAATCCCCCAACCACTCGTTCGCACTAAACGGTTTACTATCCGTTAGTTAATTTCACACTCAAAGCAGTACAAAGTCACCTCATATCATCGGTAATCCAAACCCGAAGGTCAAAACGATCAATTGAATAGGTCGGAGATTAATCGGAAAGATAAACGCACAGATTCATGGTCCGTGTTTTGCCCAACCATTTAATCATCCTTCCACTTCGCCCGAAGTGCGAAATTGTGCGTGTGTTTAAATAGAATTTATAAATTGGAGTTAATATGATTAGAAAGATTATTTTATAAAAACCCGTGGATGAAGTCAAAAATAAGTTATCAAAGTCAAAAAGGCAATAACAACCACTAAGAACCAACATGAATCGATAAAATCCGGAAAACAAATCAAAAAAAGCATAAATAGGCAAAACAGGAAAACAGGAGCAGGTCAGTCGACTGAAATCCCTGTTCAGTCGACTGAAAATTGTCCAGAAAAATTTCGGGCTTTAGCTCAGTCGACTGAACAGAGGATCCAGTCGACTGAACCCAATTTCCTGCATTTCCTACTTATAACAAATGAAGTACAAACTCTCCCAACTTTCAACCGGACGAGCACGGACGCTAGGGGTTTACGCCTAACGGCTACCCGGCCCTATAAACACTTCGATTCATCACCCAAAACATGATCAAAACATCAAAGTTAGGATTTCAAGAATTGAACCCAAACACTAAAAATTTGGATATTCACCAATTCAATCCAAACTAAAAGCAAGTGCATATGAACAAGTGCTAGGTATTCATACCCAACATCAATGAAATCAAGAGAAGTAGATGTGTGTTCAAAACTCACCTTAACCCAAAACAAGAAGATGGAGCTCAATAACAAGGAGAAGACCAACCAAACACTACTTCAACTCAACAAGCTTCAATCTAAGAATAAAACACATATTTCCCAATTTAGGTTTAGGAAATTTTCTGAAATTGAAGAGGAGAAGAGTTGGAGAAGATGAAGAAGAACTTACCAATGGATTCTCTTTGATTTTGAAGCAAGAATTTGGAGTTTGCAAATGGATTTAGGGCTTGCAATTTCTATTTCTCTTTCCCTTCCACCATTTTCAGTTTTGAGCTTAAGTTTTAAGAAATGGAATAAGTGAATGAGAGGAGAGGGCTGAGTTAGGGTTAATTAGATAGTTAGTGGGCTGAACCCAAACCCAATACCCAATAGAAAAAAGAGTCAAAATTTCACAAACTCCAAACATATCAAAGATTATACTCAAAAAGATCGCAAACGCCATTTTGGAACCAATGGAGGTAGTTTCAAGCTCCAATTCGGCCGTTTGCAAAAAGTAGCTTTTCGGACCCAAAAATCCGACTAACTACGCTATATTTAAATAAAATATTTAAATATATAATCGTCAAACATGCGGGTTGTTACAGATCTCCCCTCCTTACAAAATTGCGTCCCCGCAATTCCGAGAGACGATATTTGTAACAACTACATACATAAAACATTCAAAAGAAAAGGAAATAAGCTCGAGATGAAAAGACATACTCACCGTTTCAAAGCGAAGAAAGAAAACCCGGATAAGATCGCTCGACAAACTCTCTGGTTTCCCAAGTACAGTCATTGGGATTAGCGGACCATTGAACTTTAACGAGCGGCACGTCCTTGTTCCGAAGGTGTCGCACCTCCGTGTCAAGCACGCGAATAGGTTGGTGTACAATAGATAAGTCCGGTGAGATCTCAAGCTCTAACAAATCTGGAGAAGTAATAATAGAATCCGATTCTCGAAGACACTTTCGAAGTTGCGAGACGTGAAACACGTCATGAATGCCAGATAAATGAGCTGGAAGTGAAACTCTATAAGCCATAGGGCCAATACGTCTAGTAATAGAAAACGGTCCTATATAACGAGGAGCCAATTTCCCAGTCGCACTGAAACGCATAACCCCCTTCAAAGGAGAAACACGAATAAAAACAAGATCGCCGATCGAGAACTCGAGAGGCTTCCTACGGTTGTCCGCGTAGGATTTCTGACGACTCTGTGCCTCTTTCATTCTCAACCGGATAAGATCAATCTTCTCGGAAGAATGATGAACAAAGTCTAGACCAAGAATAAGCTTCTCCCCAGATTCCAACCAACAAGAAGGTGATCGACATGGCCTTCCATATAAGGCTTCGAAAGGAGCCATACCGATACTAGACTGAAAACTATTATTGTAGGAGAATTCTACAAGAGGTAGGTGATCCTCCCAACTACCACCGAAATCAAAGATACAAATACGGAGAAGATCTTCCAACATACGATTCACCCGTTCAGTCTGTCCGTCAGACTGCGGATGATAAGCTGTAGAAAAATTAAGCTTTGTTCCCAAAGCTTGCTGAAGACTCTTCCAAAAATGACTCGTGAATAAAGGATCACGATCACTTACAATAGAACTAGGAACACCGCGAAGTCTCACGATTTCCTTGATATATAATTTAGCCAAATGCGAAGCTGTCCTATTAGACTTAATAGGGACAAAATGAGCAGACTTGGTGAGGCGATCAACAATAACCCAAATACTAGAATGACCTGATCTCGAACGAGGTAGGCCGTCAATGAAATCCATAGAAACTTGATCCCATTTCCACAATGGAATCTCAAGGGGCTGAAGAAGACCCGAAGGACGCTGATGCTCGGCCTTAAAACGCTGATAAGTTATGCAATTGCTCACATAACTCGCCACATCGTGCTTCATGCCTTCCCAATAATAAAGACGACGCATATCGGCATACATCTTGCTACTACCGGGATGAATGGTATACTTAGAACGGTGACAGTCATCAAGAATGTCATGCCTAAGCGCAAAATCAGAAGGCATAAAAAGACGGTTCTTCTTACGAAGACACCCATGAGAATCAATGCTAAAATCTTGCAACGCCTCATCACAAGATCCAGACTCACAAAGCTGAATAAAATGCAACAAATCAGGATCACGCCGCTGAGCATCGACAATACGATCCAATAAAATAGGTCGAGCTCCCAAACTAAATAATAGAATAGGAGAATCAGAAGATGAACCTCGATCACGAATTTCACAAAAAGATAGAGTCTCAAGAATATTCCATTCGGCAAGCATCATAGAAATAACAACCGAATGTTTACGACTAAGCGCATCTGCAACACGATTACCCTTACCAGGGGTATACTGGATATCAAAGTCATAGGAAGCAAGAAACTCGAGCCAACGCTGTTGTCTCATATTGAGTTCCTTCTGAGTGAACAAATACTTCAAAGATTTATGATCGGTATAGAGAATGAAGCGCTCGCCCAATAAATAGTGTCGCCAAATCTTCAAGGCAAAGACAATGGCGGCTAACTCAAGATCATGAGTGGCATAGCGAACTTCATTCGGACGCAGTTGCCTAGAAGCATAAGCAACTACCCGATCCTTCTGCATAAGAACAGCACCGAGACCACTACCACAAGCATCGGTGTAGACAACAAGATCATGATTCCCTTCGGGAACCACAAGAATAGGAGCATTAGTGAGAAGTTCCTTTAACGACAGAAAGGAAGCTTCACACTTGTCGGACCAAATAAAACGAATGCCTTTCCGAGTAAGGCAAGTAAGAGGAAGCACAACACGGGAAAAATCTTTAATGAACTGACGGTAGTAACCCGCCAATCCAAGGAAACTACGAATCTCATGAACATTCTCAGGCCTCTTCCAATTCTGGATGGCTTCGATCTTTGAGGGATCGACAGAAATGCCATCGGAAGATACAACATGGCCTAAGAACTTAACCTTATTCTCCCAAAAGTGGCACTTGGAGAATTTGGCTCTAAGCTGATGCTGACGGAGGGTACTCAAGACAATTCTCAAGTGATTAGCATGCTCAGCTTCAGACTTAGAATAAATAAGGATATCATCAATGAAGACAAGCATGAACTTATCGAGATATTCTCAGAATACCCGATTCATGAGATCAACAAAGAAAGCAGGAGCGTTCGTCAAACCGAATGGCATAACGAGCCACTCGAAAGAACCATATCAAGTGCGGAAAGCTGTAGGAGGTATGCTATCCTCCGCGACTCGTAATTGATGAAAACCTGTGGCAAGGTCAAGCTGAGAAAAGACCTTAGCACCACTCAATAGATCGACCATATCATCGATCCTAGGCAATGGATACCTATTCCTGATGGTTAACTCGTTAAGTTTGTGATAGTTGATATAAAGCCTAAGAGTTCTATCGGACTTCTTCACAAAGACGACCGCGGATCCCCACGGAGAAAAACTGGACTGAATTAACTGCTTGGACTCAAGCTCTAAAAGCTGCTTCTTGAGTTCCTCATTTTCCTTTGTAGACATCCTCGTGGGAGGACGACTAACTGGCTGCGCGCCTGGAATGAGATCAATGCGGAACTCAATTGCCCGCTTGGGTGGCAAACCCGAAACAGGTTCAAAAACATCAGAAAAGTCACAAGCAATAGGAATATGAGATATATCATCACCATCTCGCAAATCAAGAGAATATAAAGCCATTTTGGAATTATCCACATCCCCAAGAATAAGAGATAACTGAGTAGGCGAATCCGGATGTCGAAGATACAAAATTCTCTCCGAACAAATAATCCTGGCATCATATCTCACTAGCCAGTCCATCCCAAAATCAAATCAAATCCCAGACAAGAAATAACGTGCAGATACGCATGAAAAGAAAAACCACATAAAACAATCTCAACATCATCACACAGCAGGCTAAGGGTCGCGGATCCCACAATAGGATTTGCAATCCTTAAAGAAGTAACCAAACAAGAAACATCCAAAGATAAATCATCAACGAGCTTTTTCGATACGAAAGAATGTGATGCCCCCGTATCGAAAAGAACTCGAATACTATGGTCATATAATAAAATAAAACCTTCCAAAATAGATGGAGATATACCTCTGGGCTGAGAAGGACCTTCAGAAGCCTTAGTAGCATAAAGATTGCTAGACTTAGCACCTGCCGGAACAGTAGGGCAAGCTGAAACATGATGACCTTCCTTCTTGCAATAACGACAGAAGAGAGGATTAGGACAAGCTCGAATAATATGATCCGGAGAACCACAATTAAAACACTTTCGAACGAAAGGTGTTCCGGAAGATTGAGGCTGAGAACTAGGACCACCTGTCTTATTCTTCTTAGAAGGAAAAGGTCTGGACTTCTGAATTGGAAACGGCCTCTTGTTGGGGTTCTTAGAAACCTCAACATCAACATCACTATCACACTCCTTCTCGACGGTCTCGAGATGAAGTGCCGAATCAACCAACTCCTCAAAAGAAAGTTTAAGCTGGAGCAACAAAGACTTCTTAAGATATTTCTTAAGACCGAAAACAAACTTCAAATTCTTCTTATAAGAAGTGCTGATGAATTCAAGACCATACTGAGATAAAGCCTCGAATGATGCAACATACTCAGAAACAGAAGTTTTCCCTTGCTTCAACTCAAGGAAGCGACGGGTCAATAAAACTTTTTCATATTCAGGAACGAACTTGAGTTCAAACCGTCCCCGAAACTGAGTCCAAGAAAGAGTAGACTCATCAATTTCGGCTACAAGAAGCTCATACCAGTCAAGAGCATGCTCTTGTAATAAGCTAGAAGTTACAAGAACTCTATCATGGTCAGAAAGATCCATGCGAGAGAAAATACGCTCGCACGTGCGAAGCCAAGCTTGGACTTCAAGAACAGACTCGGAGCCCTTAAACGGTTTTCCTCCAAGATGAGAAAAATCACTGCACTGACGTGCAAAGGCAGACTTGCGAGGTGGAGATACTCGAGGAGGAACTGGAGGCTGAGTGCTCCTAAACAATTCCAAAAATTGATCAGCAGACATATAAACGCCATCCGGATGTGTGCTACTGGATTGCCCAGCATCCGAACGTCGTCCCCTGCCTCTTCCAGCCATACGCTGAAAGTAAGATAAGAACAAAATTATTCACAAGGTAGATACTTCATTACGGAATACTACAGAATAAAGTGCATTCCTAGACGTATTCCCCAAATTCTATCCAACCTTGATGGAATAAAGAGACGCGATGATTCAAAGGTTTGTATCACTTGTATACTTTGATGTACTGTAATATGTGCTCTATTCTGTGTTTGTCATACTTTGTTCTGAAACCTCGCTCTGATACCACGCTGTGACGCCCCACCTCTATACCCACGCTAGCCAAGGACACTACAGGGTAATGCCGTCAACTAACACGGAGAATAAGGCTGGTTGGGAGCGACCATCTATAGCTTTGCTCTAACTATCTATTGAATACATCGACAGTAAACATATCAAGCAGGTCGACATACCCAATGAATACTTAAAACAAAACCATAGGTGGTTGAAGGATCTATCAAAACAGAATATGACAACTCAAGTGTAATATACATCACAGAACAGTAAATCATCATATACGCATATACTGATACATCGCATAGTATACAAAATAATACATGTCAAGTGGTATAGCAAACCACAATATACAGATGAGTCAAAAGAATACACATATCAGAGTTACAATAAAATAGGACTACGCAAAAAGCTATGACAAAAAGGAACAAGCTGAATAGTCCATGCGGAAGCAAAATAGGCTAAGTCCAAAAGCACCTAACCTGAAACATCTCGGTCTGACCCGAGTATGAAATACCCAGGTCAGTCTAGGTAAACAAATCAGTTAGATAAACTGAACAACAATAAACCTGCAAGGTTACAAAGCATAATAGATATCTCTAAAAGAGATAACACAATCATCTAACGAAAGATGAATCATATAGAACAAGCCTCATGTCATCGGCAACATATAGAAACAAAGGATAAGAATATCCCAAAGCAAGCCAAAAGGCAATAACAAATACCAATAAGGTATACAAGTTCCACAAGGTAAACGCTACGCATCATGCGGCTCAAAAAGACCAACACCGAAGAACGATACCAAGGGAATATACATATGAATGAAACAACAGAAAATTTGCTCGAGCTCAGTACTGTACAAACAAGGATCCATGAGCCCGAAGACTCCAAACCCAATATCACCCATGCGGCTCATAACGACCAACATCGGAAGCGATAGTAAAGCGCAACCCAATATCACCCATGCGGCTCATAACGACCAACATCGAAAGCGATACTAAAGGGCAACAAACCCGAAGGCACAAACCCGAAGGCACATACCCGAAGGCAACAAACCGTAGTGGTGAAGGTCAGAGACCCAGTACTGGACACCACTAACTGGCGGAATGTGTCATAACTCTCAAAAAGGAATCCGAAAAGTGGTAATGCGAATCCCATAACCACTCGTTCGCACTAAACGGTTTACTATCCGTTAGTTAATTTCACACTCAAAGTAGTACAAAGTCACCTCATATCATCGGTAATCCAAACCCGAAGGTCAAAACAATCAATTGAATAGGTCGGAGATTAATCGGAATGATAAACGCACAGATTCATGGTCCGTGTTTTGCCCAACCATTTAATCATCCTTCCACTTCGCCCGAAGTGCGAAATTGTGCGTGTGTTTAAATAGAATTTATAAATTGGAGTTAATATGATTAGAAAGATTATTTTATAAAAACCCGTGGATGAAGTCAAAAATAAGTTATCAAAGTCAAAGAGGCAATAACAACCACTAAGAACCAACATGAATCGATAAAATCCGGAAAACCAATCAAAATAAGCATAAATAGGCAAAACAGGAAAACAGGAGCAGGTCAGTCGACTGAAATCCCTTTTCAGTCGACTGAAAATTGTCCAGAAAAATTTCGGGCTTCAGCTCAGTCGACTGAACAGAGGATCCAGTCGACTGAACCCAATTTCCTGCATTTCCTACTTATAACAAATGAAGTACAAACTCTCCCAACTTTCAACCGGACGAGCACGGACGCTAGGGGTTTACGCCTAACGGCTACCCGGCCCTATAAACACTTTGATTCATCACCAAAAACATGATCAAAACATCAAAGTTAGGATTTCAAGAATTGAACCCAAACACTAAAAATTTGGATATTCACCAATTCAATCCAAACTAAAAGCAAGTGCATATGAATAAGTGCTAGGTATTCATACCCAACATCAATGAAATCAAGAGAAGTAGATGTGAGTTCAGAACTCACCTTAACCCAAAACAAGAAGATGGAGCTCAATAACAAGGAGAAGACCAACCAAACACTACTTCAACTCAACAAGATTCAATCTAAGAATAAAACACATATTTCCCAATTTAGGTTTAGGAAATTTTCTGAAATTGAAGAGGAGAAGAGTTGGAGAAGATGAAGAAGAACTTACCAATGGATTCTCTTTGATTTTGAAGCAAGAATTTGGAGTTTGCAAATGGATTTAGGGCTTGCAATTTCTATTTCTCTTTCCCTTCCACCATTTTCAGTTTTGAGCTTAAGTTTTAAGAAATGGAATAAGTGAATAAGAGGAGAGGGCTGAGTTAGGGTTAATTAGATAGTTAGTGGGCTGAACCCAAACCCAATACCCAATAGAAAAAAGAGTCAAAATTTCACAAACTCCAAACATATCAAAGATTATACTCAAAAAGATCGCAAACGCCATTTTGGAACCAATGGAGGTAGTTTCAAGCTCCAATTCGGCCGTTTGCAAAAAGTAGCTTTTCGGACCTAAAAATCTGACTAACGACGCTATATTTAAATAAAACATTTAAATATATAATCGTCAAACATGCGGGTTGTTACACAAAATGAAATGCAAAAACATAACGAAGTAGTTTTTGGAGTTGTGGAAGGAATTACTAGAGGAAGTCAGCATGCTCCCTTAAGATAGGGCCATTAGATGCCGACCACAATCAAATTGGAACCATATGAATATTGAAGGATAGGGGAAGCATGTATTGAGGCTATGGATTTATTTGACTCAGAGGATGACCTATAGTACGACGGTGATGATTACGAGAAAGACATTGGAGTTAACAGAGACAGAGTTCAAACAGTTGCAACAAAACCAACTAAATGTTAATGGGAAACTTGAGGAGTGGTCCTCCCAATTGCAATAAAACCAGCTAAATGTTAATGGGAAACTTAAGGAGTGGTCCTCCCAATTACAATAAAACCAGCTAAATGTTAATGGGAAACTTGAGGAGCGGTCCTCCCAAAGATTGGAGGACCTAGATGTTAATGGGTCGTTTATAGAGCTAAATACTTAGTACAACGTCTGATAATCAACCTTCGGAGTACTGAGCCAGTGAGGAATATATAGAAGATATGGTTAAGCGGTTGGTTGAGGAAAGTAAAGGTAGAAAGAATGAGGTTTGGGCTCCCCACCAAGAAGGACTCTATTTATGGAAAACATTCTTAGGGAAGAGTATCCTAGGAAGTTTACAATGCTGATGATGCCATTGTAAAACGAGACAACTTATTTTAAGTAGCACTTACTCAAGTATGAATGGCACATGAATAGTGCTAGGGCGATAGGTGATGTTCGATGTAGATGTTTTCCTATCTTCATGGAAGGAGTTGCATCAATGTGGTTCATTAGGCTCACACCGAGAACCATATTGACTTTTAATGAGTTGGCCAGGAAATTCTTGGAGCAGTTTCGGCTCCATGTTGCTTAGCCTATAGATTTGATGTCCTTGTCAAGTCTATTTCAAGGATCGAAGGAGCAACTGAAAAGGTTCTTAAATCGATTTAATGTTGTTGTTACAGAAGTAAGTGATCCATAAGAGGATCCAGTATTATGGTATTGGTTCGAGGTATACAACCTGACACCGATTTAGGTAAGTTGTTGAAAATAAAACAACCAACAGCCATAGAGGAGATCCACCCGTAGGCCAATCTGTTTATGCGATTGGAAGAGATGAGTCTAAATGTAGAGCAGACTGATAATGGATAGTTGAAGGAAGTTGTCCAAAGCAACATAACTGTAACATCCCTGAAATTTTGGTTAAGATAATTTGATAATTAATTTAATTTTTGAAATTAAATTATGAATAAAAATCTGCATTGTGTTTGAATTTTCAAATTCAATTAGATGTATGTTTATCTATTTATATAAATGGATTTTTATAAGATCATTTGGATTTGATTTGAATAAATATATATCAAAAGATAGTAAATAAAGGAATTGTTTTGAGAAATTCAATAAATTGATTTTTATAAGATTCCTATTTGGAATTCAAAGGTAAATATTTTATAAATAGATTATAAATTTGGAATTTGAATTTGAATTTGAATTTCAAATACAAATGTATTGAAAAATAAATAGGCATTTTGATTTAGAAGTTATATTTTGAAGTTAATAATTTTTGAATAGCTATTTAAGAGTTATGGAAGTTATAAAAATATAAACATATGAAGATATAAATTCATAATTTAAATTAAAACATGATTTGTAAATAAAATTAAAATAAAATAAGGTTTAAATGAAAATGCATTAATTAATTTAAACAAGGTTTAAAATAAAAATTCGAAATTAATTCAAGACAAGGATTAAACATAAATTTAACATGCGAACAAGTGTAAGCTTTGTAGCTTATAAGATCACAAGTGTTAACCCAAATAAAGACAAGTGGCATTTTAAATTTATTTTCTTTTAAATTAAAATGTAAATAACATATTAAAAAAAATCAGGCCATTTTCTTTCAAACATTTGAAAATATGAAAACAAAGTAACTCAAAATCTCAAAGCAAAGTTTCAGAGTTATATTGAAGCACTTCAGATCTGAAACAAAATTTTAAATCAAAAGAAAAGGGATGAAGATCAAAATATGGAAAATGAAGAATAAAGCAAAACAAATACAAGAATCATCCCAGAAAAGAAATCTTATAGCCTGGAAACAAAAACAAGTTCAAGCATGTAGAATAAAAAATCTACAACCTGATCATCAACAAGCATTTAAAGGAACAAAGGGTATAAGTTCCAGATCAATTTACAAGTTCCAGATCAAAAGCATGCAGTAAAAAGAAAATGCAAAATACAGTTCAACCAGTGAAGTAAAGTTTTCAGCTTTGAAGCAAATAAAAATTTTAAAAAGAAAAGAAAAAGAAATTCCTGTCTCTGTTTTCTTCAACATCAGGCTTGAGTCCTCTGTTCATCATCTTAGAAACTGGTGAGCAAATTTATCAATCCCTAATCTAGTTACATGTTGTTGCTTGTGTGCCTGTGATGATGATGATATGAAATTAGTTTGTATAAATAATTGTGTGCATGCAGTGTATTTTTGTGTTACCCTGGTTTTTTTTTTAATTTTCCAGGCTCCTGATTGAAGCAAGAAATCAAAAATCTCTTGAACAAACCTTTGTTAGGATTTAAGATTCAATCAAAATTTGTTTGTTTCAATATATATTATTAATAAAACTTATAATTAAGTAAACTAAATATCAGATATCTCTAAAAATCCAAAAGGACAGAACAAGTTTGATATTAGTGGAAACTCGAACATTTCAATTTAGCAATCCAGGAACGTTAATTGAAACCTTATCCAAAAATACGATTTTTAGAAGTGAAAATACAATTTTTAGAGTTAGCATTTGAGGGCAGTTTGAATTGACTGGAAATAGAGTTTTGGGTCGCCTCTAGTGATCCCGACGATCTGGGAAGTCGAGGTTGCATCTGGTTGTAGTGGAGTGAGCAGAGGTGTTGGCAAAAATGTCAGGAGGGTGATCCAGCCACAGTGGTAATGGCGGCGAGCATTTTTCTTTTCGAACCCTAGTTTTGGAACAAGCTTGAACTTTGGATCATTTCTTCTACTCCGGTCGATCAATTGCTTTGGGACACGGGGTAAAGGTGTCGTGGGGTGTCGACAGATTGTGGTCAAAGTATTTCGACCTCTGATGGTCGAAGCGAGGTGGACGAAGGGTTTTGTTAGCGACTGAATTGGGTTCCAGTTTTACTGAGTAACTCGATTTTGATTTGAGGCGGATGGTGATGGTTTGATGGTCGAAGTGTGTTGCGGTGATGAAGGGTGAAGTGCTGGAGGGTGTGGCGAAGATCGGAGGTGGCTCCGGCAGTGGTGCAGGTGCACGTGGGCATCAGTGCATATCAGAAGTTAAGTGTAGTTGTGGGATGAGAATTGTACTCGAAGTTGTACTCGAAGGAATCGGATGGGTTGCTCGAAGTAGATTAGGGTGGGTTTGCGTAGATTACAAGCTACAGGTTTTTAAAACCTGTTTGGAAATTTTCTTTTGAATACGAAAGGAAATTTAAAAGCAACGTTTGACCAAGTTTAATAAGAAATCAGACTTAGTTTATTTCATAGAATTAGAATAAAGAGGAAGTTTTAAAAATTTTAATTGTTTTAAATAACTTTAAATTGTTAAAGTGCATATTAAATGGTTGATCGGGGAAGGGAACTTGAGTTTCCTCGAGTAACTTGGCATTTGGCTCGAAGTACCTGGGATTGTGTCTCGGGGGAATTGGACGAGAAACTTGAAGCAACACTCG
Source organism: Allium cepa (assembly GCA_030765085.1). Taxonomy (NCBI): domain Eukaryota; kingdom Viridiplantae; phylum Streptophyta; class Magnoliopsida; order Asparagales; family Amaryllidaceae; genus Allium; species Allium cepa. The sequence goes on from CM060935.1 coordinate 557,073,905, forward strand.
AGTTTGATCAGGGAAGTGATCGGGTTTCATAACTGCAAATATAATAAAAGAAGTAAAGTTAAGTAACAGTTTGTATCAAATTTTAAATACTGTAAAACTTAATCGTGTTTAACAGTTTTAAGTTAAAACTTAATACAAGTTTAATTATCTTAGTTAATTACTTAATTAGTATTACTCCAAATTAAGTAATTACTTCAAGTTAAGTATGTAATTTGTTAATATTTAAGTTTGTAGTTGGAAATACATTGATTTTCAACAAGTTAAAGAAGACGCATAAAATGTTAATTAAGTTGAATAATTAGTGTGAATTAATTAATTATTTAGAAAGTAATTAAGAATTAATCTAGTTATTGTTAGGTACTTAATTAACTAAATAGTTAGGATTAATAAAAGAGTTCTTGATGGTTATTCAATTTATAATAAAAAATGATTAATATAAGTGAAATTCTTTAGCAAGGTCATTAAAGAAATTTTTAATTGTTAATGAAGGTCTTTAGCTAAGATTAATTTAGTAATTAAAGGTTAATTGGTTCATTAATTAAAGATGGGTTGTTAATAATTAAAAGTTAATTAATAAATGATTAAGCAGTAATAAATCAAATTGATTTGTAATTAATTAATATTAACTAACCAAGATTAAAAGTTTATTCATAAGTAACTGACCTGATTTAATTTAAATCAGATAATTTAATTTACTTTGACTTATGAATGTTTGGATTCTATTTGATGTTTGGAGGGTTGATATTCCTCAATATGTGATGCTTTATGATGTGAGTTGTTGTGTATTGATCTGTGATGTTTTTGATATGTTTCTGCGTAAATATTCCTTGGCCCGTTAAACAACATTTGAATTTCGATGCGACAGGGAGTCGGATTCCAGTTGGTTATCCGAAACCCACATCGAATTGTAATAATGAATCTTTGTGATTGATAAATTTATTTTATCTGTGATCTGTGATTGAAGATAAGCGTTATAAGTTATACCTCTTATCGATATATCTATGTTGATTGTTATTGCACTATTGTGTGTAAACCCCTGGACCACACTTATACACACTCAAATATGGATTGTACGTGGAAATCGGTTAAGTCATAGTTTTTTAAATTGTTTTGAATTTGAATTTTTAATTCAAATGGTTATGGAAATAGATTTGATTTCAAGTGAAAGGCTTTTGAAAACAAGTGTTTTAAAAATGAAAGTTTTTTTTGAGTAACTTAATAAAGATTTGAAAGTTGAATAATCTGATTTAAATTGGAATTCAATATCTGAAATTGAATTCTAGATTGGGTATTTATAATTTAAAAACGGTATATAAGTTCATATGGGTTTCAAACCATTTTTAATAACTGTTGTGGGGATTCGAATTAGCCTCAAAAATGTTAATTTATTTAAATAAAAATCGGATTTTCCAAAATAAAAACATTTTGTTTTTAAACAATAAAAGCTTTCATATGATTAATGAACTACCAATTTATATTAAAGGGAGTTCAATTTTGAAGTTAAAATGATTTTCCAAATTATGGAAGAATCTTTGGAAACGAGTTTTGAAAGTTATAAGTTAAATCTTGATTTAAAGATTTAACGAGTTAATCCAATTTGAATTGGAATTGTCTTGAGAAGCTATGAATGAACTTTTGTTTAAAAGATTGGTGAATCTTGTTTTAAATTGAAAGGGGATCTTGAAAAGTGAATCTTTTGTTTAAAAGATTAAAATGTGGAAATTGTTTAAACCATTGAAAGGTTTCTAGAAGTGAATCTTTTTGGTTAAAAAAGATTTATAGTTGGTAATTCGTTTAACCATTTGAAAGAAAAGTTTTGGGTTTTAAAGTTGTGACTTAACTGAAATCCCATATCCATATGCTTTTAAATATTGCGCTCACTATTCGGTTTAGCCGGGAGAGGGCCTTGTGTCATATAACCCATTTTAAATAGTGATACGACGTTATGGATAGCATTTGAAGACCGGTGGTGAAGACCGGGTATTTGCGAGAACGATAGCATGACCTATCGATTGTCTCTGCACCGAGTAGCTACGGTATAGAGATTCCCTATATGATGGGAAGTCCGATCGGGATTGTGGATTCCCGGATTTGCAAGGGCTTCTTCGGAAGTGCCTTCGGTTCTGTTGGAACACGGAACAAACTTGTATGGATGTGTGTCTGACACTACATTTTGAGATGTAAAACCGGTTTCTATCAAATACATTTCTGTTTGGTGGCGGAGATTTATTCTCTTAGGTTAACACCCTTCTCTAAAACGTACGAGCTTAGAGGTTATGTAATTGATGGTTACCACTAATACATTCCCAATTTGGTAATGTGACATACGAAGTGCTGCTGATCATTTGTTGATCAAAACATGGCTTTTGTAAAAAGCGTAGCTTTGTGGACGAGACTTCGTCGAACTTCATAACCCGGAATGGTCGAAACAGGAAGGATGCAGCAAGGTTATTTGGGGGTAGTGCCCCCTGAGGTATGTTCATTTCCTTCTGGATAGAGGTGATATCATGGTATGGAGCCCAGATATTTAACCTATGTGGTTACTGCAAATACACTACTTCGTGGTTGTTGGTATCGAGCGCTCGGATAAAGGTTGGTTACGACCGGGGGATGGCATACTCATGTCAGTAGTTACCTAGTTACAGAGGTAACCCGGCCTTGTGTTGGCAGAGATCCGGTTAGTTTCTCGGGGCGTCCCTCTAGAGGCGTACCCATGTGGCCCAGGAAGTTCCTTAGCCTGACCATTTGTTGGAAATCCAATTCTCCTGTAATGACCCAACTTCCTAACACTAGAAAGTCGCATTGCTAATTAAGAAAGAAAGGGGTAGAAAAGAGAAAGAAAGAGAAGAAGAAGAAGAAACAACACATCAGAATCTAAATAGCGGAACGAATAAATTATATTAATAACATATAATTTTACATAGTTACAAACACTATCAGGGTACACAGATAATACATCACATACTAGACAGTTATAAACGCCTGTCCAGTATTTACAACATAATACAACTCAGAGACAACACAGAATACACAGCGGAATACTATATATCTAACGCAGAAGCCTCCTGCTCCATTGCTCCTCCAATATTCGTCAAAGCTAACATGAATCCCTTGGCTACTCGTAAAAATTTAAGTACCCAAGAGTTTATAAAAAAAACAAAAATAAACTCCGAGTCAGACATGGGTCTGGTGTGAGTAACAGGTTAAAGTTGCTTAACTTTCAAAAACCTTTTGAAAAGAAAGGTATCACGTAAGACTTCCCATACATAAACATGGAAAAGTTTTTACCTTACACTAACCAAAACATTTGATAGGAAATCCAGTGATATTATAATAGGTCTAGGGTTTTCAAGTAAATATGAAATAGCCGAAATTGTTACATCTATTAAATTCCAGCTACTTGCCACAAAAGTGGGTAATACAATCAAAACCGTTGGCACTTATTGGATTTTGGATTCCATACAATGGCAGGGCTACTGGGGTACCGCCCGTCACGGTACGTGGCCTAGATCAACGTACCGAGGAGCCACCCTAACTCCCCTGCAACACAAGGCCGGACCCATTCCTTACTGAATAGTTCCAAACAAGACAACCCCGCAGTTGGCGCGCGATTCCAACTGCCCACACAGCCGAATAAAAAGGGACTTCTAGACAGGGGAAATTCTTGCTCTCCAGTGGGAGCTACCCACGAAGCCTTGCTGCACCTCCCCTGTTTTAGCCATTCCCGGTTGATGAGGCTTGAGGCTATGATTACCTTTAAAGGACACATTATCTTAGAATGCTCATCGTCCACCTGACAATGTACTGAAAGCATTCAATCCATACAAGTTTGTTCCGGGTTCGAACGAAACCGAAGGCATTATCTCATTACACTCGTTTTGGAATCATCCTCAGAGTTAATGACAATAACCCTTGCACTCTGAATCTCTATCTCGAGCCTATATGCACTATTTCCTTCAAATTCATCACAGAATCACCCCCAGAGTTATACTGACTAATAGTCCTTACACCTCGAGTATTCACTCTTCACATAAGATTCATGACCTATCGCTAATTTGGATCGATGTAGTTTTCGGATGTCCAAATAAGGAAACTCGATCCCGGTGTCATCGAAATCCAAAGCGTGTCTTTTAGGTCCAAGTTGTTTTAGAGTTTTAAAACAATTCAATAACATTATCTATATATACAGATAGATAATTCACGGATTCACAACAGATAATTATCATTATCATAACCACAGATAATCCACATTTATCATTATCAAAGATAATCAATATCATCATCACAATGCAACCAATACATCCATATCACTTAACATTATTAATCTCATAGCTGAGATTCCAAATCATTCAAGGCAACCAATGTCAATCATTCATAAGCAATGATCTATAATCACAACATCTATAATTAATTTAAAATGAATTAAATTAATTACATCATCTCTAATTAATTTAAAGTCAATTAAATTAATTAATTACACAATATAAATCTTGCTTACATCATCATTAATTAATTACAAATTAATTAATTGATTAACCTCTAATTTATCATCTTAATTAATCAGTCCTGATTACTTATACTTTAATTAATTTCACAAAATTAATTACTCTAAACCAAATACAGTAATTAACCTTTAATTACTTCATAAATTAATTAACTATAACTAATTACATTTAACCTTAATTAATTACAATTAATTAATTATACTTAATCATTTATTATTGATTAATTAATCTTAATTAATCAATCTTAATTACATCATTAATTATATTAATTAGTAACTCTTAATTATATTTAATTAATTACTCCATTAAATTAATTACTTTAAGTAATTAATCTCACTTAATCCATAATTATTAATCACCGTTGATTAATCTCAATCTGTAATTAACTACTTTAATTACTTCATTGAACTAATTATTCCTTAATTAATTCCTTTAATTTATCTTTTGATTAATTATGCAAAATAATTTGATCTAAATTACATTCACAATTCCATCATATTCCACTAATTACATACAGTAGTTATCTTTAATTACTTCACCGAGTAATCCCATTAATTACATCAAGTAATTACTATCAAATCCAATGTTTAAAATTAATTAAACTAAATTAATTAACCTAAACCAAACTCAATAAACTCCATTAATTACACTAAGTAATTAATGTCTTAATTACTTTCATTTAAGTAATTAAACTTAAATAAATTCCACAATTTATTATCATTAATTAATCCATCTAATTAATTATTAAAAATTAATCATATTAATTAATTACTAGATAAACTTTAGTTAATGACCATCATTAACTATTATTAATTCTTTAATTACTTTTCTTTAATTACTTCTTAATAAATCTCTAATTTAAATTAATCCAAATTATTAATTTTAAATTAAATAAATAAGTCACTCCTTAATTATCTTATTTTTTAATTATTTTAATATCTTAATAATTTTTAAGATAAACCATTCCTTGTTAATAATTTTATTAATATTAAAATGTACTTAGAACATTTCATTTTTAAAAATTTAAATTCAAATTTCATTTTGAATCTAAAATTCAAAATGAAATTTATTTAAGTATAGAATTTAGATACCATTTTAAAATCCTTTTAAAATAAATGCAAATAACATTTATTACTTCATTTAAAACTTATACAAGATAAGTCTTAACCAATTTGCTTAATTTTCATTTAAAATTGAGTTTTAAAGTACATTACCATTTAAATTTCAAATTCAAGTTAACAAATCATTTAACTTCTTTTTATAAACCTTTATAAAGAATTTATTCAAAAAGAATCAAGTTCAAATATTTGTTTTGAAAACAAATTTACCTCTTGGAACAATTTAAATTTAACTTGTTTGAAAACATTCAAATTTTAAAACTTATTCAAATATCCAGATTTTAACTTCAATACACTTGAAACCATTCCTTATTTAAATCATTTGAATTTAAAACTTGAACTTTTGATTTAGATTTTGATTTTTAAAACTTTTATTTAAAATACAAATTCATTTTAAAAACCTGAAGATTCAAAGAATCTTAAGAAACTGAATTTAAAATTTAAATTCAAACTGCTGTTTTAAAATTTGTTTCAGATTTTCAAACTAAAATTTAATTTCTAGAAAACTGCCAGGTTTTCTTCTTTCTCTTTATTTTATTTTTAAAAACTGAAAACCCCTTTAATTTTTTTGAAAAACTTATAACATTCAAAATCATTTGAATCTATAATATAAACTAGATTTAAACCTAACTCAGATTTAGAACTTAACTTCATTTAAATTCAGTTTTTAAAATTTTAGCTTTTAAAAAAAAAGAAACAGAACTACAGGTTTAAAAAAAACTGCAACCTGTAAATATAATTAAACCCGAGCAAGAACAAAGTTGCTTCGAGTCAGCAAAACCCCTTCTTCGAGCCAAGTACAGCAACACTCGAGTATTACTTCGAGTTCTAAAATACTTTCAACACCCAGAAAAAGCATCAGACCAAAAATGCACGGTGCACGTGCACCGTTCCTCCGGCCATCATCCTGCTTCTCCGGTGACCTCCAATCATCAACGACCATCCCCTAAGTCCAATACTACAATCACCTCGCTCCTATTCAACTCGAATTTGAATTCGAGTTGCATTCCCAAAACCTGGAAACAGAAAGGGAAAACTTCACCAAAACCTGTCATCTCTTCAACACCCATCCTCCGACCATCATAAGCCTTGCAACTCCGACCACGACTTCATCGTCACCCAAACTACCATCTCCCAAAGGCCCATGACACTCGGTCATCCCTGAAGGTTGTATCGGCCACAACAGAATGTTCAAACAAAACTAGGGCTACAGGAAGAAAATCGACGTTACTTCAACCATGGTGTTTTGCATCACCATCACTCAATTTTCTCAGCTACACTGATAACTCCCCTACCCACAAGAAGAATCCCGATATCCCCAAATCGTTAGATCATCAGAAATCATCACATTTCCCCTTTTCTGTTCAACAGAAAACTGCACCCAAACCCCTTGATTAAAAATGCTGATATTTATATTGAAATTCCTATTTTTGCTTTGTGTTTCCATTTATATTACTGAACATCATAATTTTCAAAGTTTGATTTTCACTATGTAAATCAAACACTGCTGTTTATATTTTCTTTTTATTTCCAGAGACACTCAGATGGATTTTGGTTTAAATAGGTTCTTAAAGCATTAATCCATCATAATTCACACACTTGGTTTACAAACTAAGTTTTATTAACCATTGTTTGAAGAGGAATGAATTTAAATCTAAATCCGGGAAAAATAAAAGTTAAACAGATGGTACTTTTATGGGAACAAAACATGCATACTGCAGATTTCATTATCAAAAATACATTCTACAGATTTAACCATAGAAATAACAGCAACCATAATTTATACTTAAAATTTTTAAAAATAAATAAAGTTACTCACATTAATCTTGATGGGCAGAGCAGTGAATTTGAAAAAGACATGATGCTTTTTTTTTAATTTGAAATTGCAGTTTGCTCCCTTATATTAAAACTGCATACATGCATTGATTTCCAGGTTCTAAGTGAAATGCTTCAACTTTGCTTCCAGATCTTTCAATTGCACGCATGCTACAAATTTTGAAATGCAGGCTCAAACAAACTTTGAAATTGCAGGTTGTTTTTGATGCAGGTTTACTTGAATGCAGAATTGCTTTGATGCAGGTTTGAATTCCAGAAATACAGAATTCCCTGCTTGATTTCATGCATTTGATTCAATTTGAAAAAAATTGATATGCATGCTTTGGTTTGAGAAGTGGATTGAAGATTTGAAGAGGTCTACAGATTTTAATCTTTGAATGGAAGTGTATATTTTTCTTTTCAGATTAGCTTGTCTTTAAATTTTTGGAAGAAGATAAGAAAATGAAGGAGAGAAATTTTATGTAAACTGAAATTATTAAAAATAAAAACAAAAGAAAATGTTAAAATAAATTTTGACACTTGTCTCACAATGTAACATTTGTCAAAACTTTATTTTATCATTTAACAAGTGTTATGTAAAACCTTAAGATGTTACACTTGTCTTATAAAAATAATTAGTATTTAATTAAAAGTTTACTTAGTATTTATTTAAAAGTTAATTAGTATTAATTTAGTACGTTATTATAAGATGAATGTCATCCTAGGTTTAAATAAATTAGTTAACATGTATTTATTTACATGTATACAAATTTTAAATAAATCAAATTTAACTTGTAAAATGAAACTTATACAAATAATTCAAAATCAAAACAAATTAAAAATATTTACACTTTAGAATTTAAAAACTTTGAATTCAAGTTTAAATTAAATTTTGAAATCAAGTTTATTGACAAATATAACTACACAATTTAAATTTTTGAAAAACAATTATTTCTATTAAAAATTAGTTTGTTAAAACAATGTATTATTATATATTTAAAAATAACAACATTTGATAACCATAAATAACTTATAAAAGAAATTATCTTCTTATTAATAAATTATTTATTTTATCACATTATATTAAAAAGAAAATCAAAATAACCTTATTACTATTTATTTAGATTTAAACTTGAGTTAAACATATTTTAAATCAGTTCAATATTTCTTATGTATTTAAAACCATATTTATTTATTAAATAACCTTTTTAAAAGTTTAACTTTTAAATAAAATCATAATTCACAATTTACTAAAGATACATATTTTATAGGAAACAGGATTTATTAATTAATTAATTAAAACAATACCTATTTACAATATATATAATATTCTATTTATATTATAAATATAAAACAATTATTAGATTTAAAAAGATAAAATCTATCAATTAACTATTTATTTTATTTGGATTATTAAATTAATTCAAATCTTATTACAAAGATTATCAAATCAATTTAATTTTTATTTCAGATTATCAAATTGATATTGCTTTAAAATTCCGGGTCATCACATCTCCAATACGCGCCTTGTACGTTTTTAGTTGTAGAACCTGCCATCTAACATGGTACCTATAGTAGGCATACTATAATGGTACGTATGCTGGCTAAGATTAATATTATACTTTCGAAATGTTTTCCACTATGCACTAATAATAATATCAAATGGTTTTCGCGTATCAAGCATATTTGACTGTCATAAGGAGAAATCTTCCCCAAGTCTGCGTTTGCATTATGTGTGTGGCGGGAGGCCTTATGGTAGTTTCATTTTCCAAAAGCATTACGGATTTAAAAATTTAAATTATTTTGTTTGTTTTAAAGATGAACTGTTTTGTTTGCTCATACCAGTTGCATGACTGACCCGGAGTTTATTATTCCTTTCCTAAACTTTGGGTGCCTACTATTTTCCACACGGGCAGTCTAGAGTTGGGTTTTTCAGATATAGATATCGATTCAGTAGCTTCTAGCTTTCTCTTTGGTATTCTTTGGAGGTCTTGGATATTGGAGTCTTTGGTCGGACGAGACTTGCTTACCTGGGTGAAACGAGATGGTGGTTCGAGCATTGGATTTGAGTTGCAGTTGCTGTTTGGAGTTTTGGTTCCGCTGCTATATCATATTGTTTTTTTTTCCGCTGTAGCATTGTTATCTTGTCTCTGATATTTCTTGTATCATATATATATCATTGTTGTATCATTCTGGATATTGTATCATTGGTTGTATATGATATTCATTTCTTTTTCTTCCGCTGTGTTGTTTTACTTAATTGTGTTATAAGCTCTGGCACAATTCGAATTTCAACGTTTGAATCTGCGGCATTCAAGTACAAGTGGAGTACGGATTTCGATTTTCAAACGCTGGAATTTGGATCGTGACAAATTGGTATCAGAGCTGAAAGTTGAAACTTTAGCTCAGAAGTATAGCACATTAAGTAACTCATTAGAGATAGGGTGAAGTATACCCTAGAATGAGTATATCCCTAAGATATCCGTTCGTATGCCTCAGTAAATTCTCTTGCTATCGACTGATAGTAAGTATGAGTGCGAGAAGAGAACGAGATAGGGGACAGGGGAATACGACTGCAAATGGTCAATACCCTGCAATAGCGGAAACAATCTCCTTTGATTCGTCTTTTCAATTCTTTGATGAATTCCTGGCAGTTTTGGGAAGAAGTTCTGATATATTTGCATGGGACACAAACTCTAGATGGGTCAGAATTGTTTGTTCGGGCGAATTGTTTGCTTTGGTTTCTATGGTTTATTGGTATATTTTGGTTGTTTAAACTAAAAGTTTTGGATTGTATCCATATATCTGTTTATTCTGTTGGGTCCCGGTATATTCTACGAATGGTTAGTTATCTTTCGAACTAACCGATGCCCTGTATATTCGAAGTTTTGGTGACCCGAATGTCTTGTATTGTATGAGTTCGTTCTCATAATTATAAGTGATATTCTGATTTGGGAAGCCAGATGCAGAATAATTATTCAGTTTGATCGGGTAATTCATCTCTCTATCTATCATCTGTTCTTGGTTATCTCCCTTACAAGTTTCGAGGACGAAATTTTCTTAAGGAGGGAAATCTGTAACATCCCTGAAATTTTTGTTAAGATAATCTGATAATTAATTTAATTTTCGAAATTAAATTGTGAATAAAAATCAGCGTTGTGTTTGAATTTTCAAATTCAATTAGATGTATGTTTATCTATTTATATAAGTGGATTTTTATAAGATCATTTGGATTTGATTTAAACAAATATATATCAAAAGACAGTAAATAAAGGAATTGATTTAAGAAATTCAATAAATTGATTTTACTAAGATTCCTATTTGGAATTGAAAGGTAAATATTTTATAAATAGATTATAAATTTGGAATTTGAATTTCAAATACAAATGTATTGAAAAATAAATAGGCATTCTGATTTAGAAGTTATATTTTGAAGCTAATAATTTTTGAATAGCTATTTAAGAGTTATAGAAGTTATAAAAATATAAACATATGAAGATATAAATTCATAATTTAAATTAAAAGATGATTTGTAAATAAAATAAAAATAAAATAAGGTTTAAACGAAAATGCATGAATTAATTTAAACAAGGGTTTAAAATAAAAATTCTAAATTAATTCAACACAAGGATTAAACATAAATTTAACATGCAAACAAGTGTAAGCTTTGTAGCTTATAAGATCACAAGTGTTAACCGAAATAAAGACAAGTGGCATTTTAAATTTATTTTCTTTTAAATTAAAATGTAAATAACATATTTAAAAAAATCAGGCCATTTTCTTTCAAACATTTGAAAATCTGAAAACAAAGTAATTCAAAATCTCAAAGCAAAGATTCAGATTCATGTAGAAACACTTCAGATCTGAAACAAAATTTTAAATCAAAAGAAAAGGGAAGAAGATCAAAATATGGAAAATGAAGAATAAAGCAAAACAAATACAAGAATCATCCCATTAAAGAAATCTTAAAGTCTAGAAACAAAAACAAGTTCAAGCATGTAGAATAAAAAATCTGCAACCTGATCATCAGCAAGCATTTAAAGGAACAAAGGGTATAAGGTCCAGATCAATTTACAAGTTCCAGATTTTCAAAATCAAAAGCATGTAGTAAAAAGAAAATGCAAATTACAGTTCAACCTGAGAAGTAAAGTTTTCAGCTTTGAAGCAAATAAAAAATTTAAAAAGAAAAGAAAAAGAAATTCCTGTCTCTGTTTACTTCAACATCAGGCTTGAGTCCTCTGTTCATTATCATAGAAACTGGTGAGCAAATTTATCAATCCCTAATCTAGTTACATGTTGTTGCTTATATGCCTGTGATGATGATGATATGAAATTAGTTTGTATAAATAATTGTGTGCATGCAGTGTATTTTTGTGTTACCCTATTTTTTTTTAATTTTCCAGGCTCCTGATTGAAACAAGAAATCAAAAATCTCTTGAACAAACCTTTGTTAGGATTTAAGATTCAACCAAAAGTTGTTTGTTTCAATATATATTATTATTAAAACTTATAATTAAGTAAACTAAATATCAGATATCTCTAAAAATCCAAAAGGACAGAACAAGTTTGATATTAGTGGAAACTCGAACATTTCAATTTAGCAATCCAGGAACATTAATTGAAACCTTATCCAAAAATACGATTTTTAGAAGTGAAATTACAATTTTTAGAGTTAGCATTTGAGGGCAGTTCGATTTGAACTGGAAATAGAGTTTTGGGTCGCCTCTGGTGATCCCAACGATCTGAGAAACCGGGGTTGCATCTGGTTGTAGTGGAGTGAGCAGAGGTGTTGGCAAAAATGTCAGGAGGGTGATCCAGGCACGGTGGTAATGGCGGCGAGCATTTTTCTTTTCGAAACCTAGTTTTGGAACAAGCTTGAACTTTGGTTCATTTCTTCTACTCCGGTCGATCGAGTGCTTTGGGACTCGGGGCAAAGGTGTCGCGGGGTGTCGACAGATTATGGTCAAAGTATTTCGACCTCTGGTGGTCGAAGCGAGGTGGACGAAGGGTTTTGTTAGCGACTGATATGGGTTCCAGTTTTACTGAGTAACTCGATTTTGATTTGAGGCTGATGGTGATGGTTTGATGGTCGAAGTGTGTTGCGGTGATGAAGGGTGAAGTGCTGGAAGGTGTGGCGAAGATCGGAGGTGGCTCCGGCAGTGGTGCATGTGCACGTGGGCATCAGTGCATATCAGAAGCGAAGTGTTGTCGTGGGCTGAGAATTGTACTCGAAGTTGTACTCAAAGGAATCAGATGGGTTGCTCGAAGTAGATTAGGGTGGGTTTGGGTAGATTACAAGCTACAGGTTTTTAAAACCTGTTTGGAATTTTTGTATTGAATCTGAAAGGAAATTTAAAGTAAAGTTTGACCAAGTTTAATAAGAAATCAGACTTAGTTTGTTTCATAGAATTAGAATAAAGAGGAAGTTTTAAAAAATTTAATTGTTTTAAATAACTTTAAATTGTTAAAGTGCATATTAAATGGTTGATCGGGGAAGGGAACTTGAGTTTCCTGGAGTAACTTGGCATTTAGCTCGAAGTACCTGGGATTGTGTCTTAGGGGAATTGGACGTGCAACCTGAAGCAACACTCGAGTTTGATCAGGGAAATGATCGGGTTTCATAACTGCAAATATAATAAAAGAAGTAAAGTTAAGTAACAATTTTTATCAAATTTTAAATACTGTAAAACTTAATCGTGTTTAGCAGTTTTGAGTTAAAACTTAATACAAGTTTAATTATCTTAGTTAATTACTTAATTAGTATTACTCCAAATTAAGTAATTACTTCAAGTTAAGTATGTAATTTGTTAATATTTAAGTTTGTAGTTAGAAATACATTGATTTTCAACAAGTTAAAGAAGACTCATAAAATGTTAATTAAGTTGAATAATTAATATTAATTAATTAATTACTTTAGAAAGTAATTAAGAATTAATCTAGTTATTGTTAGATACTTAATTAACTAAATAATTAGGATTAATAAAAGAGTTCTTGATGGTTATTCAATTTATAATAAATAAAAAACGATTAATATAAGTGAAATTCTTTAGCAAGGTCTTTAAAGAAATTTTTAATTGTTAATGAAGGTCATTAACTAAGATTAATTTAGTAATTAAAGTTTAGTTGATTCATTAATTAAAGATGGGTTGTTAATAATTAAAAGTTAATTAATAAATGATTAAGGAGTAATAAATCAAATTGATTTGTAATTAATTAATATTAATTAACCAAGATTAAAAATTTATTCATAAGTAACTGACCTGATTTAATTTAAATCAGATAATTTAATTTACTTTGATTTATGAATGTTTGGAGGGTTGATATTCCTCAATATGTGATGCTTTATGACGTGAGTTGCTGTGTATTGATCTGTGATGTTTGTGATATGTTTCTGTGTAAATACTCCTTGGCCCGTTAAACAACATTTGAATTTCGATGCGACAGGGAGTCGGATTCCAGTTGGTTATCCGAAACCCACATCGAATTGTAATAATGAATCTTTGTGATTCATAAATTTATTTTATCTGTGATCTGCGAATGAAGATAAGCGTTATAAGTTATACCGCTTATCGATATATCTGTGTTGATTGTTATTGCACTATTGTATGTAAACCCCTGGACCATACTTATACACACACAAATACGGATTGCACGTGGAAATCGTTAAGTCACAGATTTTTAAATAGTTTTGAATTTGAATTTTTAATTCAAATGGTTTTGGAAATAGATTTGATTTAAAGTGAAAGGCTTTTGAAAACAAGTGTTTTAAAAATGAAAGTTTTTTCTGAGTAACTTAATAAAGATTTGAAAGTTGAATAATCTGATTTAAATTGGATTTCAATATCTGAAATTGAATTCTAGATTGGGTATTTATAATTTAAAAACGGTATATAAGTTTATATGGGTTTCAAACCATTTTTAATAACTGTTGTGGGGATTTAAATTAGCCTCAAAAATGTTAACTTATTTAAATAAAAATCAGATTTTCCGAAATAAAAAAAATTGTTTTCATACAATAAACGCTTTCATATGATTAATGAACTACCAATTTATATTAAAGGGATTTCAAGTTTGAATTTAAAATGATTTTCCAAATTATGGAAGAATCTTTGGAAACGAGTTTTGAAAGCTATAAGTTAAATTTTGATTTAAAGATTTAACGAGTTAATCCAATTTGAAATGGAATTTTCTAGAGAAGCTATGAATGAACTTTTTTTTAAAGATTGATGAATGTTGTTTTAAATTAAAAGGGGATCTTGAAAAGTGAATCTTTTGTTTAAAAGATTAAAATGTGGAAATTGTTTAAACCATTGAAAGGTTTCTGAAAGTGAATCTTTTTGGTTAAAAATGATTTATAAATGGTAATTCGTTTAACCATTTGAAAGAAAAGTTTTGGATTTTAAAGTTGTGACTTAACTGAAATCCCATTCCATATGCTTTTAAATATTGCGCTCACTATTCGGTTTAGCCGGGAGAGGACCTTGTGTCATATAACCCATTCCGAATAGTGATACGATGTTATGGATACATTTGAAAACCGGTGGTAAAGACCGGGTATTTGCGAGAATGATAGGATGACCTATCGATTATCTCTGCACCGAGTAGCTACGGTATAGAGATTCCCTGAGTGATGGGAAGTCCGATCGGGATTGTGGATTCCTGGATTTGCAAGGGCTTCTTCGGAAGTGCCTTCGGTTCTGTTCGAACCCGGAACAGACTTGTATGGATGTGTGTCTGACACTACACTTTGAGATGTAAAACCGGTTTCTATCAAATACATTTCTATTTGGTGGCGGAGATTTATTCTCTTAGCTTAACACCCTTCTCTGAGACGTACAAGCTCAAAGGTTATGTAATTGATGGTTACCAGTAATACATTCCCAATTTGGTAATGTGGCATACGAAGTGATGCTGATCATTTGTTGATCAAAGCATGGCTTTTGTAAAAAGCATAGCTTTGTGGACGAGACTTCGTCGAACTTCATAACCCGGAATGGTCGAAACAGGAAGGATGCAGCAAGGTTATTTGGGGGTAGCGCCCCCTGAGGGTATGTTCATTTCCTTCTGGATAGAGATGATATCATGGTATGGAGCCCAGATATTTAACTTATGTGGTTACTGCATGTAACGACCCAGAATTTTTATTAATTGAAATTTTAATATTTAATTAATTTTAAATGTTAACAAGTGAATTTATAAGTCAAATAAATTTTATTTTGAATTATTGGATTTAAATTGGATAATTAAATCGATAATTTAATATGTTAAATTATGGAAATAATTGAAAATAGGGTTAAATATGATTGAAAATGATTTGTAAAATTTTATTTTATCATGTTGGAGTTAGAATGATATTTTAGAACTTTTAAAATCGAATTAAAAGTTAATTTGTGAAAATTGAATATTTTAATATTTAATAATCGACTGTAAAATAGCCAATTTTTGAACAGTCTCAGAATTGAACGAAACCAGTTCCATGGAATCCATAATAGTTAGTTATTACCGGATTTCAAATTTCGTGTCAATCGGAGTTATCGTTTGATCGTGGCAGCTCGAAACGCATCGATTTATTTTTAATATTAATTTGGCGAGTTAAAATAGCCATTTTTCAAAAAGTCTCGGATTTCGACGAAACCAGTTTCATCGGATCCGTAATGTGATATTATTGTAAGGTTTCAAATTTCAAGTTAATTGGATTTACGGTTTGTCCGGTACAAATTAAAACGCCTAGAAATCGATTTAAATCGGTTTAATTTAAATTGAGCGTTTGTAGCCATAACTCGCACAGATGTCCGAATTAGCTTCCGAAACCTGTTCCATTGTGTCCGGAACGTGGGATAAACCCTAGGTACGTCAGTTTCGGCGCCTAAATCGGAGTTCGGAATTTCCGGATGAATAGTGTTCGAAAATTCCTTATAAATAGCCCCTACCTTTCATAATTTTAGAAAAATAACAAACCCTAAACCTAATTTGCTTAGCCGCCACCTCCATGATAAATGGCCAGAAATTGATCTCATTTCTTCCTCAATCTCTCTCAATCCAGCAAGAATTAGCCAAAGTTGTTAACTACAACATTGAAGATCATGAAGAGAGCTAGAAATCCATACGGTGATGATGGGTTTTGGTGCAATGGAGAGGGAGCTATGGGGGGCCGTTCTCTACAGCTCACGCATGTTTTCCTAGGAGCATCAGGTGGCCGAGTGGGCTATGGTGGTGGGCGAAGGTAGAGGGGGTCAAGAGCTTCCTATTGCAAGTTGTTGATCGAAGTATCATTGAGTATTGAAGGTGCATAATTAAACCCTAGTTAGGTTGTAATGGGTTTAGGAGCACGGCTATTACCTGTAGCCAAGACGTGGGGAAGATGATAGGGGGGACGGCCAGGATGCAAGGGGAAGGAATCAAGTGGCTGTGATGAAGTTAGGTTATAAGTTTTATAAATTATGTTATAAATCTATGTATATAAATTCGAGTAAACTTTGAAAAATCATAACTTTTTCATACGAGGTCGAAAACGCGCGAAACCAGTTGCGTTGGAATCGTATGGACGAGAACTACGCGATGGAGTTGGTTTGGAGTCGTTTGGAGTTAGTGAGAATTTTGGGTAAAATTAAACGTCCGTTTAATTTTATTCGAAATAAAAGCTGAAACGGAAATTAAAATCAAGGTGAGAACTTCTCACTCAATCGAATCAGTTTCGATTTTATTTTAAATAGTTAGATTTAAAATATTTGAATGCATGTTTGAATGATGATTGATATCTATTGATTGTTAAAATAGACATTATACGCCGTTAGTAAGCGATGTTATTTATTAAAAACATATACCGCGAATATTTCATAAACAGTGAAATTAGTATTATATATAGTAGCAATATATATATTGGCATATGTATATATTGCAGTTGTTGATTTCCCGCATTTTTTGTTTAGCGGATGAGACCCTATTATGCCGTCTATTAAGCGGATAATATTTTAAATCCCATATACCGCGATAATTTCGTACTGGAGCGAAATTGGTATTGTGCTAATGTTTTTGGATAAAGGAAAACAGGTTGGAGGGATCCAACTGGATTCCTCAACAGTATTTATTTGATTATGGATATTTTGATATTCGTTGATTATCATATACGATATGTGATATCGTTGTAGTCGTGATTGACTATTTGGTGTGTAGCATCATTGGACCCAAATTTTGGGATTTTAAAATGATTTTTAAAGTGATCTTTGAAAATATAAAATATTTTTGGAATTGATCCATTTTAAATAAATAAACGTTATAATTTTTAAAGTTATAAAAATTATGATTTTGTGAAATATAGTTAAAAGTTGATTTTTGAGAAATAGGGGATTTATGATTTTATAAAATAGTTTAAATTGGATTTTTGAATATATTATAAAAGTTTAAAAATAGGATTTATAAAATTTGATTATTTTATAAATCAAAATGGTGAAACTATAAAGGAAATTAAAGACGTTTTAAAAGAATAATATAAATTGATTTATATTAAGAGATTTATAAACGGATATTTATAAATTGAAATATTGACTTATAAAACGAGTTTTTATAAGTGTTTGAATGAAGTGAAAATGAAATTCATAAATGAATGAAATTTATAGAATTATAAACTGTGAAGTTATAAAAGAAATTTATAAATAGTAAGATTTATAAATTTGGTGAAATTATTTGAAGAATAGATTGGTTAGATAAATGGATCTTATAAGTTATAAGATTTATAAATTGGAAAGTCTCTAAAGGAACGATTTTGTAAAATAATCGTTTTATAAGTAATTAACTTATAATATGAACTTTTAGTTTATAATTGAGTTATAAACTGGAATAGGTTAATAAAGGAATTTATAAAAAGGAAGTTTTTATAAATAAATAGAAATGGAATTTATAAACATTGTTTTATAAATTCGAAATGACTTATTTTGATAAGTAAATTATTATAACTTATGTATGGAGTTATATTCACGTTTTTGAATAGTGAATAATACGTTAAAGAAATTGTTTTGAATGTGAATGTTTTAAATAGAATTAAAACGATCTAACGATGTTTTAAAATGTGTTGAGATTCGAAACCATAGATTTCAACATTTATTGTTGAAATAGACGTTTTCGAGAAATAAAAGGAAATGGTGGACTATAACACTGTTGTTATAGTAAATGACTTCCGAAAGGAAATGTTTTGTATAGTATTGGGATTTATATATCTATTTTAAATTCGAATCCCTATACTAGTGATTTTGGGTTGTCGTAACGATGTTTTACGCAACATTCGTTTTGGCCCAAATAAATATGTTTAAGAGAATGATTTCCTTAAAGAATGAAATATGTACTTAATTTCGATTTAAGTATATTGAATATTTTCTAAGTGTTGAAAATAAATAAAATTTGTGAATTACTTATGAATAAGTAAGTATGGAAATGTTTTCCAATATAAAGTGAATATCTTAAGAATTTATCTTTTTGAAGATAAATTGAAATGAATAATCGAAATCGAATATTCATAGATATTTTGGATTATAAATTCATTATGGAATTTATAAATGAAAAGAAGAATTCGTTTCAAAATAAATATTGATTTATTTTTGAAGTATTGAAATATAATATCTAGTGAAGATATTTTGGAAAATAAATAATTTGGAAAATTATTTGGAATCTGGTGATGTGTGCATATCCAGTGATAGTTCAATAACCGACTATCAATATTTCCCTTTGAATGGGTATTTGTTGTGATTTGTTTGAATTTGAATGCCACACTTATTTTTGAATAAGCGCTCACTATTCGGGTTAACCGGGAAAGGACCATGGGGTCGTATAACCCATTCCGAATATGTGATACGTCGTTGTGAATTGCATTTGAAGATCGGTGTAGAAGACCCGGTATTTGCGAGAACGATAGGATGACCTGTCGATTGACTCTGCACCGAGTAGCTACGGTATTGAGTTCTCCATATGTGATGGTGAATCCGATCAGGATTGTGAATATCCGGATTGCAAGGACTTCTTTGTAAGTGCCTTCGGTTTTGTTCGATCCCGGAACAGACTTGTATGGATTGTATGTCTGACATTACAATTTGAGATATAAAGCCGATTTCTTTCAAATATATTTCTGTTGGTGGCGGAGAATTTATTCTTTTAGCTTAACACCCTTCTCTGAGACATACGTGCTCAGAGGTTATATAATTGAAGTTATCAGCGATATATTCCCAGTTTGGTAATGTGACATGCTGAGTGATGCTGAGATGATCATTGTGTTGATTATTTGTGATAGGATCGTTTATTTGATCGTCTATCCTTGTGATCATTGTGTTGATCATTTGTTGACCCAAAGCATGGCTTTTGTATAAAGTATGTTTTTGTGGACGAAACTTCGTCGAGCCTCACATCCCGGAATGGTCAAAACAGGAAAGATGCGGCAAGGTTATGAGGGGTAGCTCCCTTTAGGGTATGTGCATTTCCTTCTGGAAAGGGTGGTATCATGGTATGGAGCCCAGATACTTACTCATGTTGATACACTATATTTATCACTGTGTGGTGTTGTTGGTGACGAGCGCTCGGTTAAAAGGTCCAATGGAACCGGGGGATGTCATATTCGTGTAGTAGTTACCTAGTGATAAAGGTAACCCGGCCTTGTGTTTGCAGAGAGCTGGTTAAGTTCTCGGGGACGTCCAGCCAGAGGCGTTTCCATGTGGCAATGAGAAGTTCCTTGGCCTGACCATTTGTTGGAAATCCAAAGAAACAATACGAAACTTGTACGGTTTTAGTTGTATAACCTGCTATGGAATGTGGTGGTAACCTGCTATTGAACATAGTAGCTATAGTAGGCATAAGTGCAGAATGTCTATGCTGGCTAAGGTTTATATCTTTATTTTTGAAATGATTTTCCTATACTATGCACTAATAATAATATCAAATGTTATTTTAAATGCGTATCAAGCATCTTTGACTATCCTAAGGAGAAATCTCCTCCGATTCTGCGTTTGCATTGTGTGTGTGTGCGGGAGGCCTTATGGTAGTCTCATTTTTAAAAGCATTGCGAATTGAATTTAAAATATTCTTCTATTTTGATTTTTAAGTAAATAAACTGTTTTGAGTTCTCACACCAGTCACATGACTGACTTGGAGTTTATTGTTTTCCTTCCTAAACTCTGGGTGCCCACCAATTTTCCACACGGGCAGTTAAGAGTTGGGTTTATCAGGATATTCTGGATATTCAGGAGTTGCTGGAGGCAAGCTGGATGGCATGGCGTATTACTAGTATATAGTATTTCTTTTCCGCTGTTTGTTGTTGTATGTTGTTGTACACTCTGATGATATGATGTAATGAAATATGATGAAATGTAATAACTAATATAGTTCTTTGTTTAAAGATTATTCATTTATTATTATATGTTGTTCCGCTGCGAATTGTGAGATTCTGATGTTGTGTTGTGTTGTGTTTCTGTCCCGTTCTATTCTATTTTCTTTTCTTTCTATTTTAAAATTATGTTCTATTTTTCTTTCCCTTCCATTTTCTATTCTCTCTAATTTCTATTTTAAAAGTTTCTATTTTCTTTTCCCTCAATCTTCTATCTTTCTTCTACCTTTTTCTTCTTTTCTTTTTCTTAAACACATAACTATTCGGTTTTTCGGCAACGAAAATCCGTATACGTTACATTTGGTATCAGAGCTGATGGTTAAGCGACAACCATGGTTCTGTTGGGTATTACTCATTAGAGATAGAGTCAGCAGTACTCTAGATTGAGTTTGAGTGTAATAATATCTATGAGAGCGTATTTGTTAGTGAATATAAAATTGTTTTGTATTGTGTTGACCTATCGGTTGATTGTTTATAGATTTCGGTCGATGTAGTCTAGCTAACTATCGTAGAAAGGGGTTTCTAAACTCTTAAACAAGATAAACCGACACGATATTGTTTTAAAATTGGGTAAATGAAATAATTTTACCTTGATTATATTTTATATATAAAGGAATAATTTTCAGAATTATTAAAGTATATATAAATTGATTGTTTAGTTGTTTGAATAATCTAAATAAAAGAATAATTGTATAAGCAAAAGAATTATAAGAATTGAATTATAATTAAAGTGATTTACAATTGTGAAATAAACTTATATATATAAGAAGTGAAACTATATGAATATATTTATGAATGTGAATTGTAAATAAAAAGTGATGTTTATAAAATGGAATATAACTTAAGTGTTGTTGAATGGAATTGATTTTGGTATCGAAGTAAATAATCAAGTGGATTAAATGAATATGAACTTGAGTTATATAAATGAAATTCAACTTTTATAATTGAATTGAATGAATGGCTTGAATGTTAATCAATTAAATGTGAATAAATTGATATGAAATAATGGATATAAGTGTTGATTCATTAAAATCTAATGTTATTGGAAGTTGAATAAATTGAATGAGAATGAATATAAGCAAAGGAATTTGATTGTAATTAATATACATTGGTTGATATATGGTTGTTAGTTGATTTTATATAATTCATTAAGTGTTAATGAAATTGGAAGCTATGAAATTGAATTAAAATTGAAAGTAAATAAATTTGAATAGAATTGAATGTGAATTGGATTTAAATTAGTAAATGATAACTAATTGAATTGAGAATGAATGTTGATAAAAATCCAGTGTTAATGAATCAAATGTGATTTAAATTGAAAACCTATTTCATTGAATATTAATGAGAATATGAATGAATGTTTATTGGTTATGAATGCTAGTTGGTTGATGTTTGCATTTGTTGCTTTTACTGCATTTGCTATGTTAACATATATAGTAATTATGTTGCTATATGTTGTATATCGATACTATGCTTTATATGCATGTTTCTCATGTTGTTTGTTGAGTGATTAGTAGGTGCGGATCGCGTTTGCTTCGCATTTGGAGCTCGCTTTCGCGCTATATTAGTCGTATATGCTTGCTAATAAAATATAAGGTACATATCTCGGATTAAATATCGTACTTTTACATTTTTTCCCTTCGGGATGCCTCATTACTTGATGAGATGTATATTTGTGATATATATACTGTCATTTTTTTTCGGATCGAGCCGCGCAAAGGAGACTATGGCGAATTTTTTCGAAAATAAAAGGCGTTAGAAAAAATTTGAGAAAAATTGGAAAATTTTGAAAACTTTAACTTTGATTTTGGAATTGAAAGTTAAACAATAGTAGTTGTTTTTGAAAAGATAACTAAGTATGATTTGAAAACTTAGTAAAGTATTATAAAAAGTTTAACTATGAATTTTGGGAAAATTAATAGATTTTATAACTTTTCTTACTTAATAATTTCGAGGACGAAATTCTTTTAAGTGGGGAAGATTGTAACGACCCAGAATTTTTATTAATTGAAATTTTAATATTTAATTAATTTTAAATGTTAACAAGTGAATTTATAAGTCAAATAAATTTTATTTTGAATTATTGGATTTAAATTGGATAATTAAATCGATAATTTAATATGTTAAATTATGGAAATAATTGAAAATAGGGTTAAATATGATAGAAAATGATTTGTAAAATTTTATTTTATCATGTTGGAGTTAGAATGATATTTTAGAACTTTTAAAATCGAATTAAAAGTTAATTTGTGAAAATTGAATATTTTAATATTTAATAATCGACTGTAAAATAGCCAATTTTTGAACAGTCTTAGAATTGAACGAAACTAGTTCCATTGGATCCGTAATAGTTAGTTATTATCGGATTTCAAATTTCATGTCAATCGGAGTTATCGTTTGATCGTGGCAGCTCGAAACGCATCGATTTATTTTTAATATTAATTTGGCGAGTTAAAATAGCCATTTTTCAAAAAGTCTCGGATTTCGACGAAACCAGTTTCATCGGATCTGTAATGTGATATTATTGTAAGGTTTCAAATTTCAAGTCAATTGGATTTACGGTTTGTCCGGTACAAATTAAAACGCCTAGAAATCGATTTAATTCGGTTTAATTTAAATTGAGCGTTTGTAGCCATAACTCGCACAGATGTCCGAATTAGCTTCCGAAACCTGTTCCATTGTGTCCGGAACGTGGGATAAACCCTAGGTACGTCAGTTTCGGCGCCTAAATCAAAGTTCGGAATTTCCGGATGAATAGTGTTCGAAAATTCCTTATAAATAGCCCCTACCTTTCATAATTTTAGAAAAATAACAAACCCTAAACCTAATTTGCTTAGCCGCCACCTCCATGATAAATGGCCAGAAATTGATCTCATTTCTTCCTCAATCTCTCTCAATCCAGCAAGAATTAGCCAAAGTTGTTAACTACAACATTGAAGATCATGAAAAGAGCTAGAAATCCATACGGTGATGATGGGTTTTGGTGCAACGGAGAGGGAGCTATGGGGGCCGTTCTCTACAGCTCACGCATGTTTTCCTAGGAGCATCAGGTGGCCGAGTGGGCTATGGTGGTGGGCGAAGGTAGAGGGGGTCAAGAGCTTCCTATTGCAAGTTGTTGATCGAAGTATCATTGAGTATTGAAGGTGCATAATTAAACCCTAGTTAGGTTGTAATGGGTTTAGGAGCACGGCTATTACCTGTAGCCAAGACGTGGGGAAGATGATAGGGGGGGACGGCCAGGATGCAAGGGGAAGGAATCAAGTGGCTGTGATGAAGTTAGGTTATAAGTTTTATAAATTATGTTATAAATCTATGTATATAAATTCGAGTAAACTTTGAAAAATCATAACTTTTTCATACGAGGTCGAAAACGCGCGAAACCAGTTGCGTTGGAATCGTATGGACGAGCACTACGCGATGGAGTTGGTTTGGAGTCGTTTGGAGTTAGTGAGAATTTTGGGTAAAATTAAACGTCCGTTTAATTTTATTCGAAATAAAAGCTGAAACGGAAATTAAAATCAAGGTGAGAACTTCTCACTCAATCGAATCAGTTTCGATTTTATTTTAAATAGTTAGATTTAAAATATTTGAATGCATGTTTGAATGATGATTGATATCTATTGATTGTTAAAATAGACATTATACGCCGTTAGTAAGCGGATGTTATTTATTAAAAACATATACCGCGAATATTTCATAAACAGTGAAATTGGTATTATATATAGTAGCAATATATATATATTGGCATATGTATATATTGCAGTTGTTGATTTCCCGCATTTTTTGTTTAGCGGATGAGACCCTATTACGCCGTCTATTAAGCGGATAATATTTTAAATCCCATATACCGCGATAATTTCGTACTGGAGCGAAATTGGTATTGTGCTAATGTTTTTGGATGCAGGAAAACAGGTTGGAGGGATCCAACTGGATTCCTCAACAGTATTTATTTGATTATGGATATTTTGATATTCGTTGATTATCATATACGATATGTGATATCGTTGTAGTCGTGATTGACTATTTGGTGTGTAGCATCATTGGACCCAAATTTTGGGATTTTAAAATGATTTTTAAAGTGATCTTTGAAAATATAAAATATTTTTGGAATTGATCCATTTTAAATAAATAAACGTTATAATTTTTAAAGTTATAAAAATTATGATTTTGTGAAATATAGTTAAAAGTTGATTTTTGAGAAATAGGGGATTTATGATTTTATAAAATAGTTTAAATTGGATTTTTGAATATATTATAAAAGTTTAAAAATAGGATTTATAAAATTTGATTATTTTATAAATCAAAATGGTGAAACTATAAAGGAAATTAAAGACGTTTTAAAAGAATAATATAAATTGATTTATATTAAGAGATTTATAAACGGATATTTATAAATTGAAATATTGACTTATAAAACGAGTTTTTATAAGTGTTTGAATGAAGTGAAAATGAAATTCATAAATGAATGAAATTTATAGAACTATAAACTGTGAAGTTATAAAAGAAATTTATAAATAGTAAGATTTATAAATTTGGTGAAATTATTTGAAGAATAGATTGGTTAGATAAATGGATCTTATAAGTTATAAGATTTATAAATTGGAAAGTCTCTAAAGGAACGATTTTGTAAAATAATCGTTTTATAAGTAATTAACTTATAATATGAACTTTTAGTTTATAATTGAGTTATAAACTGTAATAGGTTAATAAAGGAATTTATAAAAAGGAAGTTTTTATAAATAAATAGAAATGGAATTTATAAACGTTGTTTTATAAATTCGAAATGACTTATTTTGATAAGTAAATTATTATAACTTATGTATGGAGTTATATTCACGTTTTTAGACCGTGAATAATCCTTTGAAATAAAATGCATAGAATTGATGAAATTTGTTAACGTAGTATATTCACGTTTTTGAATAGTGAATAATACGTTAAAGAAATTGTTTTGAATGTGAATGTTTTAAATAGAATTAAAACGATCTAACGATGTTTTAAAATGTGTTGAGATTCGAAACCATAGATTTCAACATTTATTGTTGAAATAGACGTTTTCGAGAAATAAAAGGAAATGGTGGACTATAACACTGTTGTTATAGTAAATGATTTCCGAAAGGAAATGTTTTGTATAGTATTGGGATTTATATATCTATTTTAAATTCGAATCCCTATACTAGTGATTTTGGGTTGTCGTAACGATGTTTTACGCAACATTCGTTTTGGCCCAAATAAATATGTTTAAGAGAATGATTTCCTTAAAGAATGAAATATGTACTTAATTTCGATTTAAGTATATTGAATATTTTCTAAGTGTTGAAAATAAATAAAATTTGTGAATTACTTATGAATAAGTAAGTATGGAAATGTTTTCCAATATAAAGTGAATATCTTAAGAATTTATCTTTTTGAAGATAAATTGAAATGAATAATCGAAATCGAATATTCATAGATATTTTGGATTATAAATTCATTATGGAATTTATAAATGAAAAGAAGAATTCGTTTCAAAATAAATATTGATTTATTTTTGAAGTATTGAAATATAATATCTAGTGAAGATATTTTGGAAAATAAATAATTTGGAAAATTATTTGGAATCTGGTGATGTGTGCATATCCAGTGATAGTTCAATAACCGACTATCAATATTTCCCTTTGAATGGGTATTTGTTGTGATTTGTTTGAATTTGAATGCCACACTTATTTTTGAATAAGCGCTCACTATTCGGGTTAACCGGGAAAGGACCATGGGGTCGTATAACCCATTCCGAATATGTGATACGTCGTTGTGAATTGCATTTGAAGATCGGTGTAGAAGACCCGGTATTTGCGAGAACGATAGGATGACCTGTCGATTGACTCTGCACCGAGTAGCTACGGTATTGAGTTCTCCATATGTGATGGTGAATCCGATCAGGATTGTGAATATTCGGATTGCAAGGACTTCTTTGTAAGTGCCTTCGGTTTTGTTCGATCCCGGAACAGACTTGTATGGATTGTATGTCTGACATTACAATTTGAGATATAAAGCCGATTTCTTTCAAATATATTTCTGTTGGTGGCGGAGAATTTATTCTTTTAGCTTAACACCCTTCTCTGAGACGTACGTGCTCAGAGGTTATATAGTCGAAGTTATCAGCGATATATTCCCAGTTTGGTAATGTGACATGCTGAGTGATGCTGAGATGATCATTGTGTTGATTATTTGTGATAGGATCGTTTATTTGATCGTCTATCCTTGTGATCATTGTGTTGATCATTTGTTGACCCAAAGCATGGCTTTTGTATAAAGTATGTTTTTGTGGACGAAACTTCGTCGAGCCTCACATCCCGGAATGGTCAAAACAGGAAAGATGCGGCAAGGTTATGAGGGGTAGCTCCCTTTAGGGTATGTGCATTTCCTTCTGGAAAGGGTGGTATCATGGTATGGAGCCCAGATACTTACTCATGTTGATACACTATATTTATTACTGTGTGGTGTTGTTGGTGACGAGCGCTCGGTTATAAGGTCCAATGGGACCGGGGGATGTCATATTCGTGTAGTAGTTACCTAGTGATAAAGGTAACCCGGCCTTGTGTTGGCAGAGAGCTGGTTAAGTTCTCGGGGACGTCCAGCCAGAGGCGTTTCCATGTGGCAATGGGAAGTTCCTTGGCCTGACCATTTGTTGGAAATCCAAAGAAACAATACGAAACTTGTACGGTTTTAGTTGTATAACCTGCTATGGAATGTGGTGGTAACCTGCTATTGAACATAGTAGCTATAGTAGGCATAAGTGCGGAATGTCTATGCTGGCTAAGATTTATATCTTTATTTTTGAAATGATTTTCCTATACTATGCACTAATAATAATATCAAATGTTATTTTAAATGCGTATCAAGCATCTTTGACTATCCTAAGGAGAAATCTCCTCCGATTCTGCGTTTGCATTGTGTGTGTGTGCGGGAGGCCTTATGGTAGTCTCATTTTTAAAAGCATTGCGAATTGAATTTAAAATATTCTTCTATTTTGATTTTTAAGTAAATAAACTGTTTTGAGTTCTCACACCAGTCACATGACTGACTTGGAGTTTATTGTTTTCCTTCCTAAACTCTGGGTGCCCACCAATTTTCCACACGGGCAGTTAAGAGTTAGGTTTATCAGGATATTCTGGATATTCAGGAGTTGCTGGAGGCAAGCTGGATGGCATGGCGTATTACTAGTATATAGTATTTCTTTTCCGCTGTTTGTTGTTGTATGTTGTTGTACACTCTGATGATATGATGTAATGAAATATGATGAAATGTAATAACTAATATAGTTCTTTGTTTAAAGATTATTCATTTATTATTATATGTTGTTCCGCTGCGAATTGTGAGATTCTGATGTTGTGTTGTGTTGTGTTTCTGTCCCGTTCTATTCTATTTTCTTTTCTTTCTATTTTAAAATTATGTTCTATTTTTCTTTCCCTTCCATTTTCTATTCTCTCTAATTTCTATTTTAAAATTTTCTATTTTCTTTTCCCTCAATCTTCTATCTTTCTTCTACCTTTTTCTTCTTTTCTTTTTCTTAAACCCATAACTATTCAGTTTTTCGGCAACGAAAATCCGTATACGTTACACTGCAAATACATTACTTCGTGGTTGTTGGTATCTAGCGCTCGGATAAAGTTTGGTTACGACCGGGAGATGGCATACTCGTGTCAGTAGTTACCTAGTTACAGAGGTAACCCGGTCTTGTGTTGGCAGAGATCCGGTTAGGTTCTCGGGGCGTCCCTCCAGAGGCGTACCCATGTGGCCTGGGAAGTTCCTTAGCATGACCATTTATTGGAAATCCAATTCTCCAATACACGCCTTGTACGGTTTTAGTTGTAGAACCTGCCATCTAACATGGTAGCTATAGTAGGCATACTATAATGGTACATATGTTGGCTAAGATTAATATTATGCTTTCGAAATGTTTTCCACTATGCACTAATAATAATATCAAATGGTTTTCGCGTATCAAGCATATTTGACTATCATAAGGAGAAATCTTCCCCAAGTCTGCGTTTGCATTATGTGTGTGGCGGGAGGCCTTATGGTAGTTTCATTTTCCAAAAGCATTGCGGATTTTAAAATTTAAATTCTTTTGTTTGTTTTAAAGATGAACTGTTTTTGTTTTCTCATACCAGTCCCATGACTGGCCCGGAGTTTATTATTCCTTTCCTAAACTCTGGGTGCCCACTATTTTCCACACGGGCAGTCTAGAGTTGGGTTTTTCAGATATAGATAACGATTCAGTAGCTTCTAGCTTTCTCTTTGGTATTCTTTGGAGGTCTTGGACATTGGAGTCTTTGGTCGGACGAGACTTGCTTACCTGGGTGAAACGAGATGGTGGTTCGAGCATTGGATTTGAGTTGCAGTTGCTGTTTAGAGTTTTGGTTCCGCTGCTATATCATATTGTTTTTTTTTTCCGATGTAGCATTGTTATCTTGTCTCTGATATTTCTTGTATCATATATATATCATTTTTGTATCATTCTGGATATTGTATCATTGGTTGTATATGATATTCATTTCTTTTTCTTCCGCTGTGTTGTTTTACTTAATTGTGTCCGGCACAATTCGAATTTCAACATTTGAATCTGCGGCATTCAAGTACAAGTGGAGTACGGATGTCGATTTTCAAACGCTGGAATTTGGATCGTAACAATAACAATTAAGCAAGCTGGAGAAAGCTCTAGCAACGTGGTAGTTAATGTTGGAAATTCTTATAACTAGAAGAAAAGGAATCGAGGCCTTGGTGGGAGGTATAGCAAAAATAAGAAATGCCCGAGGAAAATGAAACCAGACCATACACCCTTAAATGACTCATTAGAAAAACATATATCTTGCAACTCAGGGAAAGTAATGATATAAAAACTCAACTAGGAGGGAGGTGACTAAGTAGGAAAGGCACTCTCGAAAGTATTGTCCTTTCCATGAAACCAATGAACACAACAGGAACAAGTGCCGGTATTTTAAGGATCTCAATGAAGAATGGATAAATTCATACCCGTCTCTGATGCCCTCAAGAAGGGTAAAAAAATTGAATGGAATCAAGATTGTCAGAACGCCTTCGAGGAGTTGTTCAGGTACATGGAAACACCACTGGTATTATTTAAACCAATGGATGGAGAGGATTTATTTATTTGGCGATGTCTACCCACACGTTAAGTGCAGTATTAGCGCATGAGGAGGCAAGGTTCCAAAGACCATTTTATTACATCTGCAAACCATTTCCAGGTGCTAAAAATAACTTCCTAAAGTTGGAGAAACTAGCATATTGCTTGCGATTGCATTAGGAAAGCTACGGCCATATTTCCAGGTTCATTTGATTAAAGTGCTTACGGAACAGTCTTTGAAGCAGGTGTTGTACCGACCCGAGACCTCGGGAAGGTTGTCGAAATGGAACATAGAGTTAGGCTAATAAGATATCACTTACCATCCGAGAAAGGAAATAAACGGATAGGCATTGGTGGATTTCATGGCCAAGTTTACCATGCTAGATGGTGAGGAGGAGGATGATACAACCACACTCATCAGTGGAAGTTGTTTGTAGATGGAGCTTCGAACGGACGTAGTTTGGGCAACGGAGTAGTGCTGCAAACCCTAGAAGGATGGCCAATTTATTACACATGGAAGTTAGAATTTCCCATAGTAAACAACAAGGCTGAATACAAGGCACTAACAATGGGATTAAATATAGCAAAGGAACTAAGGACAAGGACACTCTACAGATTCAGTGATTCCCAACTGGTGATTTGTCAAGTCAAAAAGGAATATCAGCCTAAAGGTGTGAGACTTTGCCCTTACCTGATGAAATTACTTGAATGGTTGGATGATATAGAGCACTACATTATCATGTATATCTCCAGCAAGGAAAACACAATAGTCGATTCATTGGCTAAGCTGGATTGTTCTAAGGAAGCACAAATGATGGG
Source organism: Allium cepa (assembly GCA_030765085.1). NCBI lineage: Eukaryota > Viridiplantae > Streptophyta > Magnoliopsida > Asparagales > Amaryllidaceae > Allium > Allium cepa. Next base: position 557,104,646 of record CM060935.1, read on the forward strand.
GTTGGTTCTAGTAGAGGTTTTAGTAGCCCAAGCATTGATCAAATGGATGTCAATTGGATTTTGGAGACTATAGAAGAAGATGAGTCGTGGATGACTCTATTTAAGGATCATATGCTTTAGGGAACTCTTCCGAGAGATAGGAACGAATAGAAGAAACACCTTCAAAGAGCACCTTGGTTCCTGATGCAAGGATTGTTGTATAGTAGAGGATTCTCTACCCCTTACTTCAATGAGTAACCAAGGATGAAACAAGGAAGATCCTCATGGAAATTCAAAAGGGCGTCAATGGTGATCTCACTAAAGGCAGACTTTGGCAAAGAAGATACTTCGCTATGGACATTTATGATCAATGTTAAACCGGGATGCAGTCGATTACACCAAACGATGCGACCGTTACCAGAGATTTGTGAAGATCCTGAGAGCCCCATCTTCAAAGCTTATGCAAATGGTTTGCCAATTGCCATTCACATTTTGAGGAATTGACATTATCAGTGTGCTACCAATACCAAAAGGAAGAGTTAAATATGCAACAGCCGCAGTGGATTATTTCATGAAGTGGGCAGAAGCGGAACCGCTTGCCATGATCACAACATAAATGGTTATCAACTTTTTGATGAAGAACATCATTTGCAGGTTTAGAGTGCTTGAGAAGGTCGTCACAGATAATGGAACTCAATCCAAAAGTACCAATTTAAAGAATTTCTACAATCAATACAATATTGAAAAGAGCTTCTCAATGGTAGCACATTCTTAGGTAAACGGGCAAGTGGAGGTGGTAAATAAAATCATTAGGTCCACCTTGAAGAAACGATTAACCAAAGTTAAGGGCGATTATGTTCATGAGTTTCCTCTTAGCATTATTGGCTTATAGGACAACTCGCAAGTCAACAAATGGACATTCATCATTTTCTTTGGCCTGTGGATCAGAAGTTACGATCTTGATAGAACTGGAGGTCCCTTCTCATCGTAAATGGCATTTTGGTCCAAAGATCAACGAGTAATTCTAGCTTGAGTCCCTCGATTTGGTTGATTACAAAATGGATGAAGTAGAACTAAGGGTAGCTGCTCTCTAAAAAAGAGTAGCATGACACTTTAACACTAAGATCCAAAACCATAACTTTGAGGTTAGGGATCTTGTTCTGAAACGAGTTCTCTTGGGTACGGGGTTATTCGGTCTCAATTGGGAAGGTCCTTATGCAATCAAACGGAAGCTTGGAGATGGAACATTCAAGATAACTATAGTCAATGGACCAATTCCACGAGCATGGAACAACAACTTGCTACATCACTTTCATACTTAGTTTACTTTTGCAAATAAGCAACCTAAGGATTATGGGGGAAATCTAATAAGGCGGGACTTTCCATGTTTTTCATTTATAAGTGCAATTCGCTTCTTGAACCAATGGAACCATATTCATACAAGAATAAATTTTGTACTAGGCGATTAGCAGTATATTTGGGAACATGCTCTTTTAGCCAGGGATAATGGCCAAGGCGTATGCTCTCAAGGGTCGATCGGATATTCAATCCCAACCTTCAGGAATTTGCTGTTGTCCGAAGATTGGAAATTTTTGGAAGGAGTGACCACTTAGAGGTTGATGGGATAATTCGACCCTAGCCTTAAGAAATTTTCCACTGTCCGGAGATAGGCAACGTCCAAGAAGGAACAACCACTTTGGGGTCGATCAGATAATTTGATTCTGACCTTCAGGAATTTGTTGTTGTCTGAAGATAGGCAACGTCAAGAAGGAGAAGCCACTTAAGAGTTGATTTGATAATTCAAACCTAACCTTCAAGGATTTGCCGTTGCCCAAAGCTAAGCAACATTAAGAAGGATTGACCATGCGGGGATTGATCGGAACGCTCGAACTTGACTTATAGGTAACAACCATTGCTATGAAGTCGGCAACGTCAAGAAGGGTTGCTCAAAATGGAGTAATTAAACCGTCGGTTCTTTGGGATAAGAACCGACGTACGAACTAGACTTTGCGACAGCACTAGTAGCCTAGTGGAACACACATGGTCGGGGATAAGCAAGGATAGTCCTTAAAAATCCAAGAAAGGAATTATTAGACATTTTATTTCAGAATCAAGAATGGGAAGGTGCAATTGGACTGGGGGCAATCAGGTAATTTGCCCTCCAATGTTTGTTTCCTACTAATGCCCAAATTCTGGCATTTGGGGAGGTATTTCTGTGAGCAAGATTTGGTGCATGGTGAAAATGTATAAAAGGGAAGCAAATACTTCATTCGATGCTCCTTAGCGATATGGGGCAACATGGAACTTGGATTGCATACGGTAGAAATGATAGAAGGAAACTTGAACTATCCAAAATAGGAATAACCACCGAGTTGGGTCAATTATGAATCTATTTCGCTAAAGGGAATACTTTAGCAACTATAAATAGAATAAACAATGGAATATACTTAAAGTGGTTGTAGGAAATTTATTTATATGCACAGAGCTGCTATAAATAAATGTATTGCATAGGAATAGACATATATAATGTAGGTAAATTTCAATGCAGGTAGTTATATTATATATGCAGGTAGTTATTCATAAACAAGCACAACATATAAAAATGCGGGAAAACAAATGAAACGCATATTATTGAACAACACGTGGTATTTCATTACTTTAATTTTTATATAGAATAGTAGTAGGGTCGTTCCTGCACAAACTCGACCTATTTACAACCAAAAGAAAAGACAAAATTTTAACAAGTGAGCTATCACACCCACGAGCTTTAAGAATCTTCTACTTGTTCTTCTCTCTTCTTTCATCCTTGCCATCGGAACAACTAGGTTGCTTCTCGTGCTTCTGTCCTCCCTTGATTACCCCTTCTTTGGGAGTGTTGCCTTTAAATTGGTAGTTTCACCTTAATGGCGGTATGAGGATCATGGGGCTTCTCGATAGGGACCTCAGAAGATTTAAGTTTTAGGGGCTTTACCATAATCGAGGGAAACTTAGTAGTGGGGCTCGTAGGCATAGAGCTAACAGACTTCTCGGTACCAGCCTTCTTCTAGATTTTAACCTTTGAAAATTCGATCTCCAACCTCCTCGCAATTGTAATATGATCGGTTGGGGCCACGGCGCTTATGATTGAAAAGTTATCCCCCATGGATTGAGAAGCATCTTCAAACCCTTCCAAGGTCACGATCTTTAAGAATCGAGCCAGGTTCGAAACTAGGAGATAGGCTTGAAGCAGCAAGTCCCTTGGAGATGAAGATTGATGTTGAGAAAATTACCGCAGTGTCCAATCCTTGAGTAGCTGAAGGCAAAGGTGGAAAATGCGGATAGCCTACAAGTTAGCAAACAAAATGGTAAAGGTTAATGATGGATTCGAGTGAGAATTGAAGTTTCTTGAAAATAGGCGAACAGATGATATATCTGCGCCTAAGCTTTGCTAAGCAGAAGATATGGACATTTCGCCCTCTTCGAATGAATGACGGACTGGTCGATCTACGATGGGGGGACATAGCGCTTAATGTGAGAAGCCACTGTAGAGGTTGGAGTTGACGATTCAGCATGATACGATGCAACTGGGCCAGCGGAGGCCTCGACAACAGCGTTGGCGGCCTCTTCCTCAGCAAGAATGACAATTCCCTCTTTAAGTTTTGTAATTTCTTCTTTGTCAAGGCACTTGACCATTAATTATACTTCAGGTGGTCCTTCACCGGATGCTTTAGAGCGACATAACACCTCCTTCCAGGCATTGGTAATAGTTTCAATGCATGTGCTCACCAGCCACTTAAATTTCTTAAATATAATCATGCTTGCGAAGAAGTGGCGAAGGGTGCTATTCAACTCTGCCTTCTCCTTGGCCCTATCCTCTTTAATCATGTTTGGCTCTTGCGCAACGACTACGTATTTAATGTCACCATCTAGCTTCTCGGCCTTAACTAATAGCAGAACTTTAGCGATTTCTTCATTCTCCCCATGGAGCTTTTGAACTTACGGTGTCTGATCTTTAATAGTCTTATCCCTATTTTGAATGGTTTCATCCTTTGCAGCAAGGGACGGGTCCTTCTTAGCAATTTGCGTTCTCAGAATGGTGCCCTCCTCATGGGTAATCATGAGCAGGTCTTTCAGCATGAGTTCTTCATTAGTGTGAGAAGCTTTTGGAGCTCATCTTGGATTTAAGGGCATAATCCCTCTTCTCCTTCATTTTCTCCATGTCTCCCTGTATCTGGTAATGAGGTCATCGTAGGTTTTCTTTTTAGACTGAAGGATCATATGTTTGTTCGGTTAATTTTGTTGACCTCGGAGAGAGCAAAGGCTAGTTTTTTTTCCATTTGCAGCCCTAGTCAACTAACATTTGGATCCACCGAATGTCCCGGTCTTCCCTTTCTTTTGGAATATTTCAGACGTCATGATCAAACTTGACTTCATGTAGAAAAAGATCTAGAAAAGAAGCCTGCATACGGATGATGAAGTAGGGAAAGTAATAGCAGGAGCAGAACAGCTTTGGAATGCAGAAGTATGGTTATGATCAAGGACTTTAAAGCAAGAATTTGCTAAAGGACTTTAAAGTAGGAATTTGTTCATAAGAAGGAAGCAAAAGTTCAATATGGGGTAGAGAAGCTCCGAAAAAGGAGCCATAATGATCTTGTTACTCTTTATGTCTCTTGGGTTAATTGTATGACAGACTCTCTTCGACCCGCCTTTTCTTTCTTTCTCTTTCTGCTTTGCATTTATCCTCTGCTTCACATTCCTTCCTTCTAAGCCACTCCTCGTAGTCTCATAACGACCCATGTAATTGGAGTAGGACGGATATGGATTGAGGTTTTGTTCCTCTGAACTTGTCCACTCTATGTTGAAGCTTTCGGTATCTATCTCTTTGTATCCTGAAACAAGAAGAAGAATTGTATAATTATTGGAATTTCGGAGTGCAAGTGAATGCAAGGATGCGTGTACGTGCTCCTAGTGAAGTGTAGAGTGTCGATGACCCCTAATTACTTTACAGACTGTATTCGCATGGAAATAAAAAGAAGTCCCACAACCTTCATCCAGGATTTCCCTAGGCGAGAAGCTGAAATTTGGAGAAATTTCAGTAAGAAGATCGCCGATAATGATATCAAAATAATTAAGCCGACGAAGACGTCTCCAAAGGAACAAGATGGAGGAGTCGCTTTGCTTGAATGTGATGTGCTTATTTCTGCATCCTTTTTAGGAAATTTGGGTGGCATTGTGCTTTGGATGGTGCATGGTAGGAAGTTTAAGGCCTTTAGAGGAAGTTTCGCTAAACGATTCGCCTCCCTCCGCACCAGGGATATAGTCGCTCTCACTTTCTCAACACTTTCTTCTTCCTATTTTCCTTTCTCGTCTACTATTTCTTCCTCCCTTTCTCTCCTCTCCATACTATCACTCTCCTTCATGATCGATTGCATTCTAACTCCTTAATCCCCTTCTCTTGGGGCCTCACCTGCAACCGGTTCTTCTATTCCCCTTCCAACGGGCTCTTCAGCATGTTTCAAACCCGGTGGACCTTCAACTTCCCCTGAAAGTTCTCGCCAGAGCTGTGAGTAGGGATAAAAGATCGGGCATGCACTCTGGAGCTACTTGATGGAGTTGAATTAGGAACAACAGATCTATTAAGGAGTATGAGACCACACCATCTGATGTTCTCGTTAGTCAAGAGATATTCAATGGTGCGATGGTGAAAACCAATCTCCTTTGGAGCTTTTAAAGTGCCAATAAGCTCATTGTGAACACCTCGGGCAAGAATATTTACGAAGAAGTGAACAATAGCTAAGGCACTTGGACAAACAGAATACAAGTACAATAAAATAAAGGAGGAAGGAATCTTATTTTCGAAGAGCCAAGCCTAATGAATCCATACGGGTATCGAACGAAGAAATATTCGTTCTTGAAGTAAGAATGTTTATTATGAAGCTTCTCAATAACATTGCACCGACACTAGGCCTCAATGATCATGTACGATTGTGAGTCATGCCTTTGTGTAAAGGTCAGAAGATAAGTTAGCTCATGGAAGGTCAGAGGCCATTGAGACTGATTTGCGAAGAGAAGAACATGTATCTTAGGAGAGCATACCTATTAGAGTGAACTTGGGCTGGAGCTAGCCTAAGCACTTGAATAATTATGTGTAGAAATGGATTGAATGGCCGGAAATAAACGTTTAGGAACATATATCGATTACATGCCGTATATCTTAACAATGGAGTGAGTGCTCTATCAGCCTTTGTTGGAAGAAGCACATCACCTTTAGGCATCCCATGCCGATGGCACATATTTTGGATCATTCTTGAAGTGAGGATAGTCGGCACTTGCTTGGGGGGATCATTCAAAACTCGAAGGCCAATATATTCGTTTTTCAAGGGAGGCGGCACCTGGATTGGAAAAACTATTCGCTGGAGCTCTACGGTGATCGTCCACTTGGTGGCAAAAGGTGCAGAAGAAGAAGTTTGACACGTAGTGGACCTAGCTTTGGGGAGAGTAGATGCCCTGGCACAGTTCGAAAGTGAGGAGATTAACGAGTCATTCTAAATTGAAAACTTAGCATTCAACGCGATCAGGTACATTTTATTTTAAAATATTTAACACATGCGACCGACGCTCAAAATTCAAATATGTCGACGTATGTTAACCAATCAAAATATAAACATTAACTAGAATAAGTGAAAATGTTCATCTATGTAGTGTAAACCCCGCATCCCATGCATAACGAACGGACCATCCTGCATAGAGAGCTCGCTCGTGCTAGAAAAACGAGCCACGTCGCATGATGGAATTATACATCTGATCTTACCCATTATCGTTGGATAACCGATAATGGAACTTTGATCTGGAGCGACATGGAAGATTTTAGTTTACAAGGACACTAGGTCATGCGATAATTAGATATACTGTGCAATGGGGTAGTTGGAATATCAAGATGCATTTAATATAATAGTTCTTTGGAAGACAACTATCTCGTCGGCATTCAAGTGGAGATATATGATTGGCAGAGTGTTGATAGGCATTAGTCAAGGCACTTTGGCAATCAAGGACTTAAAATTAGGGAAGTCTAATGTTTTACGATGTGCAACCCCAAGTATGACATTTGGAAAACTCTAGGAAGGCCTAGTATATGTCTCGATGAACCCAATGTCTAGATCACTAATCACCCAATCACGATAGCCACCAACCACAGCCATCAAGACAGCTAGAATTAGGTACCCACCTCTTGAAGATTTTAGTATGGATTAAGGCTGAAAGATGTCAGGTCCAAAGTCACGTAAAGAAATGGTGGCAATCTAGTAGTGGATCTAAAGCCTCCCCGAGCGATCGGAGGAAGGAGTCACCAAATGGCCTTAAAAAAAGAGATCTTGATCAATGGTAGGAAACATGATAGGTCTCGATGGAAAAGAATTGGAGAAACAAGGCAGAAAATGAAAACTGAGAAAAATTCTTCACTTCTCGAGTATTTATAGTGCTTGGGGGCAAACCGAAAGCACCCGGTACTAAGAGGAACCTCGCGGTAATGAGTTGGAAATTTCAATAAAAATTTGGGAAAACACGGTGAGGGATAGAGTATACCTAGCCGAGATGTGGAATGATCTCCAAAGTGTAGGTATTTTCCTTAGCATAGAGGATGCAATTTAACTATGAAAAAGCAGCTAAGTGGATAACCGTGGAATGATGGCAACGCTTTGGGGCAATTTTAAGTGACCAACTAGAATAGAGAAGTAGTAGTTAATTCTTTCCTTGTTCTAGAGCATGTTTTGTTTTCAAAGAAAGCATACTCTGGGGGCAAGTGTTATCTGGCTTTTTAACTAGGTAGATTCCCACTGGAATTATTTAGTCAAGGGGAAGACGAAACGATTCATGAACTTGGGAAAATTCTTAGAAGGGCAAAATGAGCATACTCTAAAAGTTTCACAGCTAGTGGACCACTTGGTACCAAGAGGTAGGGCTCAGAATTGAGTGCTTTTTACGACTCTATATAAAACTACTTGTACACAAAGCTATGGCTCAAGTGATCTCCATGGAGTGCTCGTCTTGAAGAATAAGTGGAAAACTCAAAGGATTCTTGAGAAGAAAGCAGTGATGAAAATAGAAGTATCGAGAACTATCACAAATGACCCAATCTTCAAGGCACGGTATTTGGAACACAACGGATCAGAGATCGGAGGAAAATAGAAGGAGGGAAATTCCTACTTATAAAATCCTATACGGTTTGAGAGGAGACCCTTAGAATCGAGTATTTTTCATTGTAATATAGCGCTTGAAGCTCACTTTTGAACTCTTAAGCTTGGATCTTGACTTCGTATTTGTGGACCCCCGGCTCTTCTAGGAGATTTCCCTATAAATACAGACCCTGTAGCTAATGGAAAAGGACTTTTTGCTCTTTTGTCTCCTTTATCTCCTACCTCTCCTCTCCATAGTCATTAAGGTAGACACTGTTGGTTGTTATGGGCTTTAAGAACTTTTTAATCTCTTGTACTAGTGCTCTCAATCAAATAATCAATAAACTACAATGGATGTAGGCTAGAGATTGTAAAACTACTACAAAAATTATAGTGTCCATGTTAATTTTCTTAAGTTTTTGCTAGATCTCAACATTTTAATAGGTCTTCAAGTGTTGTACCGATTTTGGCATCTAAGTCATATTAAACAAATACACAGTCGCAACATTTTATGTGGTACATCCTTGACTTCCAACAAATTGTTGTGCACTATTACTGATCAAGTGTGTAACTATATTTGTATCCTTCGAAAAGCGAAAATATTACTTTTACTTCTTTTAGGTATAACGTTAAATTGTGAACGGTCCGATTCAATTATATTCTTTGACATTTACATGACAACTTTAAAAATATCATGTTAATAAACATAAATTGTGCTACCAAATCTCCGGGACCTTTTTGCAACCTAACATATTGGAAGAGACAAAGCAGTGAGGTATAAAATTATTACAACTATTTATTTAACACAAATTTGTTTTGTGGGTTGCACACTTAAAAATTACATACGATCATACAACACATGAAACGAAATCTTTACTTATGAAATTTTTTTTGGTAAAACTCTTGATGTTCGGGTAGAATATCAGTAATCCAACATTTGTGCATGTGTAAGTTGAAGCATAAATCGATGAATTTTTGTGTTTTCTTCCATTCAAAAATTTGAGTATTGCAGTCAGCTATGTTTGATCTTTAAGGTCATAATAGTTGTCTATTATTGAAGAGTGAGAAGAGGAGGTGAAAATGTGTGAAGAATAAGAAGGAAAGTTTAATGAGGATTAGAGGTGGTAGCTTATGCGTAAGGAAATGTATCTGAATCCTATATGGTCAGAGAATTGGACGATCTTTTATGTATCTGACATTCAGACCATTAGTGCTCGGGCTCTCTTCAACTTATTGAAAATTTAAATGGGACTACAAATAGAGCTAATAAATTGTGGTATGACTTTGATCATTTTGTTTCAATCTCTATTAGAATTGTGTGCTGTGGAAAATTAAGATTAGCATCATAAATGCAATGGAATGTTATAGGATCATGATGATGGTGATATAGATAAAACAGAAACTAATTTCCTAAAATAATCAATCACATATGCACAAACAGAAGAGAAAATCACATATAGGATTTATAGCGGTTCCACTATCATGAAATAATGTACATCCAGTTTGGGAAGAGGTGATATTATTACTTTCTGACAAAATGATATTACAGGATTGGTAACAGAGGCTAAGTAGAAGAATAGGAAGAAATACAACTTACATAATCTCAAAAGAACGGTTGTCATTATATTGAGATTTTTACCTAGGCTTGAAGTAATTAATTTATGTCAATAAATCTTACATAAATCAATGCCTCATTAGTTCACCAATTCATATGGGAAACATATATCTATGTGATTTTTCCATATTCCACCAATATGCATACATATTATGCTTAATAAAATGTATTCTTTAATCAACTGATTGGGCAATTGATTAATTTTCTTCTTCCAAAATTATTCCTTCTCATGCAGATAATTCATTGCCTTTTCTTTAATGCAATAAAAGAAGAAACTAACTCAAAATATCTCCAAAATCCTTTTCAATCGGAAATATTGTACAACTAAAATCTAACAATTTCCAACTTGATACTATATTTCCATAGAAGCCTACCAAATCCACCTACATCCTCATACTCCAAGCAACTCACGGGTAAGTCACCATAGATATTTTTCTAACTAGCTTCGGCATGGCCATCACCCACTAAATTTTGTCGATGGACTTTGGCAAGGTCATCGCCTACCATAAAGTGTTGAAAATACCCTCCCCGTGTAAGTAGAACCTATCAATCTCCAATATCACCATAAATATAAATGTCTCCATCTACCAACTCACTTTCCCTGTGTACCACAATGTAGCACCTAGCATCTCAAAATGAGGATCAAGTTTGAGCAATGTTAGAACTTAGTGGCAGGCAATGACTTAGTAAACACATATGCTGCATTTTACTCAGTGTGGACATTCAGGAAACGAACTAGGTTATATTTATTCATTGAGACAAAAAGGGCTTTCTCATCTCTATCTGCTTCATCCTAGAGCTGGTAGCTTGATATTTAGCTAAGTGAATTTCACTTTGACTATCACAACTCACCGTAGCTCCATTATATATGAAGCCCAAATCAAACATCAACTACTTCAAATAGAGTACCTCCTTAGATGCTTCTACAGCAGCTATCATCTTTGTCTTTGTAGTAGACAAAGCAACTACCATCTACAAGCTCGCTCTCTAACTTATAGTTATCCTTCCAAGAGTGAACACATAACCTAAGGTTGAATTCCTTCCATCTCTATCTCCAGCATAATTAGAATCACAAAATCCAACCAAATTAAAATCTCTATCTCTACCACCAGAAATAAGCCATGGCTTGGAGTTCCTTTAATATATCTGAAAATATACTTCTCTCCCTTCCAATGCATTTTCCCTGGATTTACCACATATCTTTAAGATATACTAACTAAACCAATATCTTATGCAATGTTAGGCCTAGTGCACACCATAGCATACATCAAGCTAGCAACCGCACTCATATGAGGCACCTTCTCCATGTAGGCCTTTGTCCATCTTTGATATCGGCAAGCCTTTACCAAAAATTTGTATTTGCAAAGGCATGGGTGTACTAATTACCATTACTTCTTTATGCTAAACCGAGCAAGCACCTTCTGAATATATTCTTTTTGAGTAAGCCTCAAAAGTCCAAGCTTTCTATCACTTTGGATTTCCATCCCCAAAATCTTCCTATTTCTCCAAGGTCTTTCATCTCAAATTCTGCTTTTAATTTCAAATTCAGTTTATCAATTTCAGCTTTTTCCTTAGAAGTAACGAATATATCATCCACATACAAGAGAAATATACACAATTATCATTATTTAAATGCATGAAAATATATGCATCTTTCGTACTACGATTAATGTAATATCCTGAAAAACATAAATAACTTACATTCAAATATAGATATTATTTAAATATTTAAATTATAAATTAAATATTAATTAAATGGAATTAATAGCCTGATTTAACTCCTTTAACTAAAAATAACAATGTGAACTCATTTTGTAAATTTTTTGCAATAATAAATAGTTCAAATATATAACAAGATAATCAGTTGTTAATTAAAAAAATTGAATTTTAATAACTTATTTTTTAATGAATTTATGGGATTTTTCAATAATTTTTAATTTTAAAAATATTTAAATATCATTTTGCGTATTTTTCGACAAAATGTTGTTATTTTTGATATTTCACAGAATAAGATAACCTGTGTGTTTTATAGTTATTTTGGGATCATGTTGCGCTGTTGTGCGCGATTATATTTTTTATTTCTGTCATTCGCGGTTCATATGCAAACGTGATATTGTTTAGCAAATTGCTGCAAATTATAAAATTTAGTAACTGAACACTTAACCTAGTTTCAAAACTTCTCATTTTCCTCACTCTTTTCTTTTCCATTTTTCTTGTAAACAAAACTTAGCCACCACCATCAAAAAAATAAAATCTTGAGCTATAATCAACAAAAATTAAAATCATCGGAGTCATTGTGATCGTACGAGCAAGGGTTTCAAATCCATATATTGGTTGTTACATGCGATTGGGTTTGGGGAGGAATGATAGTAGAGGTCGAATCTAGGGTTCAGTCTTATCGACGAATTAGGCGATGATTTGCGAAACAAAGTGTGGATTAGTTCTTCTCGGGAAAAGGGGAGTTAGTGCTTGCAATTTTGTTTGGTGCGATGTATGTTTGGGAGGTGTGACGTTGCGCTATAGTACTCGAGCATTGTCAGGTCGCTCACTAGTACGCATTAAAACCTTTGTTCTCCTTACATAGTCATATGCTATGATAGAAAACCTCGGTATCATATTAAGAATCTGAATCAAGTGTTTGCTGCCAAGAATCAAGTGAGAAATTTTTTCCGGACTGGTTGAATCACCCTGAAGTTATGTACTCGAATCCTAGATCAAAAACCATACAAATAAAATAATCTATATATAACTTATGTGCATTACCTAATTAGCTTCTTGACTACACCAATTTCTTTCTAAATCACTTTCAGTTTCATTTATAATATTTCATCCAATACTAAAATTATTTATGAATTATTTCACAAATTTATGTAAAGTCTGCATTCGGGAGGTCAAGTGAGCGATACTACTTCAGAAGTAAAGTCTATGTATCCAAGCAAGTGGTCGGATCATATAATGCGTACTGACGTTTTACATACATCATACGGGCATAAGTGTATTTGTATGCTTTATTATGTGGCTTAGGAAAGTTTGGGGAGGGACTTTTAATTTTGTTTAAGGGAGCTTAGATAATCTTCTAAACAATAGCCAAAGGCTGATAGCATAATGGTACCTTTAAGAAATTATCTATATCCTTAGACGATCGAGAAGCTGTGAACCTAAGTAAAAAAAAATATTTCAAATCATTTTGTTAGTCATTAACATTTAATATAATGTTAAAATGTTAATTTATTCCTTAATAGAATTTGACTTGATTGATGTTGTGATTTTATGTACTATGGTTTATAAAGCCTAAATTTATAAACAAGGAATTTTTGAGTTGTTGTTTATTAGGACTCAAATCCCGGTGCTTTTAAAAAATTGATTTCGAAAGAATTTGTGAAAGTGATAATAATAATGTTTTGAAAGTATTGATGAAGTATTATTATTTCTGATAATAAAAAAAAGTATCTGTGAAGTGATTTTTCAAATTTTTTTTGTCATGACTAAAGTTGGATGATTGGGAGTTTTACAATTTGGAAGACTCGCGAAGAGTATCTGTTTACTCTAGTTATTGCTTCAAAAGGAACTGAAATACCATTAGATGCTTGTATTGTTTTGATTCTAGAGTTATACAATGCTTCGACAGGAGGAACCCACTCCTCGTCATAATTGATTTTGATTTTGATATATTTCTTTTTAGAGGAATTTAAAAATATATTCTGAATATCAAAACCCATGCATTTAGATCTAAATTTATCTTTTGAAAAGATTGAATGCTTAATATTTTATTATAGAGTATTCTCTATGCTTTTGTTGCATTAGCTGTTATGTTGTTTATGTTTCTTGTGCTAATGATAGAAATAGCTAGAGTGTTGCTCTTTTGTCAGCATTACTCTCTTTTGGATTAATTAGGTAAAGGGAACCAAGAAATTACTCAATAATTGCTTGTGCATCTGCATTCGCATTGAGAAAGTAAGTTGCTTGCCAAATATCAAACACAAAAGAGGTATGCAGCAGATTTAGAAAGTGGTAACTGATTTATGATTTTACGTCTCAGACATGGGAGGCCACTTTTAGGCTTCTGTTTTCGTTGTTGATTTGGGCCAATTGTGGCGAGTCGGAGTTCTTTTTTGGATTTAGCCGTGCAAGGGAAGTGCTACCGAAATTTTCCGCAACTTACGAAACTTTAAAAGCCTAAGAGTGAGAGGACATTCTCTTCCTTTGAGAATTTCGAGGACGAAATTCTTTTAAGAAGGGAGAATGTAACATCTTGGAAAAATATAAATAACTTATATTCCAATATAGAGATTATTTAAATATTTTAATTATGAATTAAGCCTTATGTAACTCCTTGTATTTAATAAATAATAATGGTGAACTCATTTTGAAAATTTATATATAATAATACATAGTTCGAGTATATTACAAGAAACAATTGTTAATTAAACGAATTGATTTTTAATGACGTATTTTTAAATTAATTTATAAGATTTTTCCATAATTTTTAATTAGGAAAATATTTAAGTATCGTTTGATGTATTTTTCGACAAAATATTGGTATTTTTAAAATCGCATAGAATAAGGTAAGCAGTGTATTTTATAGTTGTTTTGGGATCATGTCGCATTCTTGTGCGCAATCATATTTTTTATTTCTGTCGTTCGTGATTCGTGCATGAACGGAATATTGAGCGGCAAAATGATGCTAGTTATAAAATTTAATAACTCAACACTTAACCTACTTTCAACACTTATCATTTTCCTTTTTCTCTTTTCTTTTCTATTTTGTCTGTAAATAAAACTTAGCCACCACCATTAAAAAAAATCTTGAGCTGTAATCAACGAAAATTAAAATCGTCGAATTCGTTGTGATCGTACGCGCAAGTTCTTCTAATCCATATATTGGTAGTTGCATGCGATCGGGTTTGGGGAGGAACGAAAGTAAAGGTCGAATCCAGGGTTTCTTCTTATCGATGAATTAGGCGACTACAAAACGAAGTGTGGATTAGTGCTTCTCGTGCAAAGGGGAGTTGGTGGCTGTGATTTTGGTTGGTGCGATGCATGTTTGGGTGGTGCGACGTCATACAACAGTACTTGAGCATTGTCAGGTCGTGATTTCATCAGGGTGTCGAGCTTTATGGGGTCCACTGGAAAGAGATTGCGAAAAGGAGATCGTTGGCCAAGTCCTTGGTCGATTTCGTCAAGCGTGGAGGGAGAGAGTAGGAGAGAGGTGATCGACTATGGCTGTGTTTGCTTGTATAGGTGCATGACATGTATAGGGATAAGTAGAATTTGAGGAAGAAAGATAATTAAGGTTGATTAATATTTTAATTAAGTAATACATTAAATTAATTAATCTCAAAACTTATAAAATTTAAAAACTTCTTCATACAAGATCCAATCGAGACACAGTCTTTTGCACTGCGCTCGTAGAAGTGTTTTCTACGCATTGGAATTGATTTCTTCAAGTTTGGAGCAAGTAGAGTTTTTAACTAAAATGAAGCGACATTTGGAATTTTGTTGAGTTAATTCACCTTTGAATTGATGTTATATGATATATTGTTGTATAAATTATTGTTTGCATGCTTGAATGATTTGTTTGTTTGGTTTGGTAAAATTCTCGCTTGAAAGTGGATGGCATAATAACCATTGTTTTGTAGGGGACTTTTGTAGAGAGATCCTAAAGGGTTTCTCGCCGCTATTAATTTCATTTTATATACATCTTACTTATATAAATGCTTGGTTGTTGGTTGAAATTTTAAAATAGCAAAAATATAGAATTGTGGAATAGTCTCGCTTTCGTACTCTGAAGTCACGCTATTGCACATTAAAATCCATCTTTTTAAATCCTGTGCCTGCGTCACTAAATATTTCATCACACTTTTGAATTTTTAAATTTTTTTCTAAACCAAGTTTTAATTACTCAAAAAAGGTTATAACACCTAAATCTGAAGTGTTTAAAAGTTAGAAAAGTTATAATCAAGGTTTTGTGGTTCAAAAGTCAAGCTTTAAACTCACTTTCAAATGGATTTTGTTGAATTCGAGGTTCTCTAATTTTTTATGAATACGTACTAGACTCATTGTATATTATTCTAAAAATTAATTTATAGTATTTATAACTTGTAAAAGTGTGGAGAAAATTCCAATTCGAAGTGAACCTTTTAAAGGGATTTTCCATACTCTTTTTAGCAGACTGCGGCACTATTTCCGACTTTTATAAAATGGTTTTATACTTGATTTTTCTTCGTCAATCCTTATAGTGAACTTTTATAACATTTATTTAAGTGTTTTAAAAGTGGTTTAAAATTTATGTATATTTTTCAATGATTTAATATAAATTGTCAAAGGAGAAGTTTTATTTCGAAATAAGGAAGGGAAATGGTTTTGAGTTTTAATATTTATTAAACTTGATAATTTATTTTTACGTAATATTTGAAATGGATGTTTCTAACTATATTTCATACATTTTAGAATTTGTAGAAAATGAAAAGCAGGCATAAATTTCAACCCTGTTGTTGTAATAAATGTTTTTCGAGAATTGAGGAAGATTTCATGGATTATAGCACTTTTGTTATGATAAATGATTTCCTAAAGTAGTTAAGAAAACTAGTTAATTGACTTAATGAGTGTATTTAGAGGAATTTTGTTTTAAAGATTATAATAATTTGATTTATAAAATATAATTTTATAGATGAATAATACTCTAAAAAGTATGTTTTGAAAATAAAGTTAAGTGTAATTGGTTTTGGGTTCATAGTAAACAATGTTTTCATGACATTTTTTACCCTTCTTTTTAATACACGTAGAAATATAATTAGCTATTTAAAAAGAATATTTTTAAAGTGTTAATATTTTCAAAGAGTATTTTTAATTTTTTTTACAAATATTGGTAATGTGATAATCAAGCACAAGTGTGAATCAAATGTTTTAAAATTTTGATTCGTTTATAGAAAATATTTAGTCTTACACTTAGCAATAAAAGTTGAAAGAACTCTTGCTATTCTTAAAGCTAAGAATATCGGCGTGATAATTTAGGAAGCAACATTGCCCTTACTTGTATGTCTTCATTATTTTCCTTGGAGTAGTACTAATTTGGGATCGACGAGTTATGATAAGTGTAAGAGATTTAATTTTCATGTACGATCATTTGTCATTCTCGATAGTTGATTTATTGACTATCGATCCTATTTTCTTCTTTGCATTTGTCAATCTAAAATGATTTGTTATTCATTGAGCAAACTCTTGTTATTCTTAAAGTTAAGAATGTATGTTGAGTCAAGGTACGAAGCAACAGTGCCCTAACTTGGCCGGCTTTATTGTTTACCCACGGGTAGTGTTAGTTTGAGATCGATGGGTTGTGATATGTATATGAGATTTTAATTTCCATATATGATCCTTTTTGTTATTTTTTATCATCGAACATCGATTTTGATATCCTTCATTGTGCATCTTCAATCTAAGACGATTTGTAGCTCATTTTGAGTATTTGCATCCAACAACGGAGATAAGAAAAACCAAAGAGCAAGTGGGAGCCAAGCTATGTAGGTCGCACTCATTAGGTATGTTCACATTTATCTAAAGAGGTTTCGGTTGCATGCATGCAGTGATGTGAAATATTCATATTACCATGTTTGTCGAGGGTCTAGCTTGAAAGTTCCCGAGAGTGACGCATGTGCTCCCAAGTATATTTTGTCTAGAGGTGTACATTCGACGTAGGAGGCACACCCTCCTAGTCACGTTGGATAAATTCATTCTCCTTGTTTTGATTTGAACCTTGGAGCTAATCCTTTCTTAATTGCATCGAAAAGTACGCTATGCTCTTCTCTATATTTAATTATTTGTCCACATTCTTTAAGTTTGGATTCTGATCATTTTTTATCTCATCCCTTTTAGTTTGGATTATTGTTCTGATTTATTTTCCACTCTTTTACGTATGGATGTTGTTCCTGTGAGGTAAAACTCATTCCATGTTTAGCGACGTGGTCTCACGGAATTATTATATATACATCGTATTTCTTGAGTTTTCTCGCACTCGTTTTCCCGATTGATTTGGGTGTTATTTTATTATAATTCTTGGGTTCGACCTAGTTTTTCCTAAGTTTTCGTTGATAGGAAATGAAGCTCATAGAGTTGAGCTGGATGTTCACTTGCCGTAGTATTTTTATTTTCTGCTGTGTTATTATGTATACCCATCAGCTATTATAAGGTCAGGAAGTTATAACTATCTAAGCTGGCGAGGTTTGTTTTTAACTCTGATTTACCATGTACCTTAAAGTAGAAACTTTTACTATCTTTGTTATATATATGTTATTGTTGCGCTGTGAGGTTTTGTTATCCCTATTCATTTTTATATATTTTTTCCCCTAATAATCTGCATTTTCGGCACTTGGATGCTCAGCGTTCCACTACTGTGGATGTATTAAGTGCCGAATTTCGAGCGTCGAAAAGGCGGGTCATTACCAATAATACCAAGTGAAAGCATAATAGAATCAAAGCTCTTGTACTACTTTTTAGGCTACTGCTTAAATCCATAAAGAGGCTTCTTCAACTTGTAAATCCAATCTTCTTTCCCATTAACAGTAAAACCATCCGGTTGCTGTTGAACGACGGAAATTCTATGGAATTAGAAAATCGTAAAAAAAATTAGAAATAAAGATTACTGCAAGCGTATGGTGTACAAATGTAGCACGTGGCGAATACGGATCGATCCGTAGGGTATTAATGATTTTAAAAATTCTATTCAATCAAATTAAACCAAAGTCGAGTGAAAGTTAATGTAGAGAATTACAGAACTAACTAACTAAAAGAAAATAGAAGTAAATATAAGAGTTAAGTGACAATTTAGGAAATAATTCCACTCTCTAGATCATGTAGTTCAACACATATGAAATCATGATCTCTCTTTTATGGTTATTAGTGCTTTAATTGATGTGCTTATCATAAGTATGGCATATTTGTGTTATTGATTAGCCAACATAAGCCATCAAACTATAACACATCCCTTAAAACACTAACAAATTCTCATGAAACTTGACAAAGAAAATGAAAATGAAATCTATTTTAAGTATGGCCTATTAACCATTGATTAGAAATATAGACCATCAAATTTTAATTCCAAATCACATTCTTTTGCCATAATCATATTTTGATGAAGAGACAATTAGTGTTAGTGATTGTTTAAGCATAGCCTATTTGGGGTCAATAATATAGGCTATCAAATTCAAAGAAAAAACAACTAGTAAACCATTTCTATTATCGTCATTAAACACAAAAAGAGAGCATGAACTAACAAATAGTTGAAAATATATAATTAAAGAGCTTCATTACCCTAAATTGAAGGGGTTTAGCCTCTCATATTTTTCATTTGATTAACAAATATAGCTAGCAACATAAAAGCAAAAAAGAAAGGAAAATGAAAGCAAAGTTAAATGAAAAACTATTCTACTTGCATAAAATAAAAGAGATCTACACTACAACATGAAAGGAAATAAGCAAGAAAAGAAAATGAACATGAATTAAATTGCATAAAAAAAAGAATTACATAAGAGAAGAAATGGCTAAGTAGCCATGGAAAGCAAGAGAGCTTTGATTTATTTTCTAAGCTAAAACTAACTAACTAAGAGGAAGTCTACATGAAACATAAGGGGTATCAATACAAGTTAGAAATCCTAATGCATATTTTTGGAGAGTGCCCAAAATACGCTTGGAGGAAGTGTGGTGGCCAAGTTATCATTAGCTTCAATAATCCCCAACTTAAATGTATTGGAAACATTAAATGTCTTTTAGCATGCGCATTAGCTCCTAATTGAAAATCAAGGTAAGTGGGTGGGGTCCTCCATGTTCTTCACTTTGAATTATTTCCATCTTCATTCTTTTGTATCTTCATTGTGCATGCATATTCCTTCATGAAACCACTTGTAATTGATTTTAAATTCCTACAAAATAATATAGAAATTTTCCATTAAATTTTCTCAATTTGATATATGCACAAAAATGACCATTTTGCCCTTGGATGAAGATGAATATGTGACAATTTCAAATAATTTGAATTTTGGTTAAAACAAGTTAAAATACCCAATATGATCATTTATTCAGTTTAAATAGATTAAACATGGTAGTAAAAATATGCACATTTACATGCACATCAAATACCTCCACACTTATCTTTTTATTCGTCATCGAATAAAGAAAAACTAAGATAAATCCATTTTCGAAGGGGGCATGATTGCATTGAGTGTATGCAACAAGCCACTAAACCTATGGGTGTCACCAGTAGGATGAGTGTTGTCTCGTGAGGGTTTTCAGCGGATACTACCCACAAAATCCAAATGCAAGGATGAAAATATTTACAAAATGCAAGATTTATTGACAAAGAGATGAATGTGAGTTTTTGAAAATATTTACAAATGAATGATTTATTTTTAAATTGACATGAATAAGTTAAATATAGTTTTTGGTCATTATCTTGCAATTTAAGTTATTTACTCGTCAATATTTCCAATAAAAACGAAGTTATCATAACAAATAGACTATAGTTTAACTTGTTATTTTGGTTAATAACGCAGTGTAACTATGAAATGGATCCTTAGTGGATTAACAAAGTTCATCAAAGTGGTATTTTCATTTCTTTTCAATAACAAATAAAATATGTAAAAATAGTTCTAGGATTTCAATTGCTTGCTCTCTCATTATTTGCAAGAAAAATTACACACCTAGCTCAGGTAAACTGTGGCTAGATATACCATCCATGCATTGCCTTTCGGGCTTATGTGAAGGGAGTACAGAGCATGGCGAGTGCACACACTTTCGTGCATACACCTATCGACCGTAGGTGGTTTTTTTAAGTCTATTTTTTTACATGTATTCCATACGTGCATAACTGTGAGGGTTTTTAAATGAGTATGAAAGCACGTAATCAAAGATTTCAAGTAATTCACCCATGGATAACCGTGAGGACTTTTAAATGAGAGTGAATACTAGGATGTTATTATTTTTTTTTATATATCTTTTTAAGAGGGAAAGAGAGTTTTGCAAAATCATCTTAGCACCATTTAACTTAGAAGACAAAAAAATGTTATATCCTTTACTTTAAATCAACCACTTTTTAAAAAAAGATTTTCAATTAGGATGTACTTCATAGTTAACACATATGAATCTTCCAATATACTAGTTAAACCATTATTACTTGTAATCAAACTTCATTTTTATTTTTGTTAAGACAAATAAATTTTCAAAAATTTCAATTTAATAAACCAAAACCATATATTTATCTTATAGTGTTTCTTTTAAATAAAAAAAATTCGTCTTTTGTTTTTGATTTTTTTTTTTGATTTTTTAAAAGAAAACGCAAAACTAAATTATGAAAAACTAAAAATGAAGATGAGTCTCCCCCCACACTTGATTTTGATTGTGTCCCCACAGTCAACCCAAGTGAAAGGAACGTTTATTATTATTTAGATGAAAATGAAATGTATTTACACGACATCATAAAGTATATCGTTAAAAAGCAAATGCAACGGTCTTCAAAAGGCTGATTCACCTGTCTCTCAAGTCTGTGAGACACAGCTTAAGCATAGAAAACCAAATCGTAAAAGATTTCAAAATTTGAATGTGGATTTAGAAAAACGGATGTCATTTTATTAAAAATCGTACGAGTTGTTTTATTTTCGATGATTTTTGGGGTAGATATAACAATTGATTGAAATTCAAGTTTGTTACTGAAAAATTCTTCATAATTATTGATTTCAAAATCAAAGTGGCGATTTAAATCTTTCCCATCGGAATTTAACAACACGTCATCCAAAAGTCCAAAAAATTCGTGTTCATTAAATTCGTCTTCCTTTTTCGGATTATCAACAACCTCATTGTATATCTCAAGTTCAAAATCCAAAATTGTTGTATTCAAATTTTCAAAATCGAGAAAGGAAGAACGAGTTTTTAAATTTGATTCCGCACCCTCAAAAGAATTGAAATCCTTCTCAATTACCAAATTTTCAACAACTTCATTAAGATTTTCGTTTTCATTTCAAAAGTTGTTATTTGAAAATCGTTGATTTGGGTAAAAGATGGATTATCACTCGACCCATCACACGTTGGAATTTGATTTTGTTTTTCACGTTGTTTCATATATGTTTCAAACAACGAATCTGTGTGATCATTGTAAATTTCATTCATTTGCTCAACAAAATCCAATTTATAGTTATTAACATGAGGATTTTCACTTTGAAATTGTTGAGAACAAAGATTATAATTATAATATGGTTAAGATTATTCCCATTGCCAAATTTGTTTGAAAATTGTTTTCATTTTCATTTTGAGTTTGAAATTCATTTTAGAGTTTGAAATTGAATTGGCATGGGTTATAATCGAAATCGTTTTAATTTTGAGTCGAATTCAAGTTTTGAAATTCTTGACGCGGGTTACTACACAAATATGAATTACACAAATAATTTATACTCTGATTTTGTTGTGTAGAGAGTTCAAGTAAAGGTGAAATGCCATTTTCAAGAGTCTAAGGTTGGTCATCGTTTCGAAAATTTTGTTGTTCAAAATTCGAATTGTTGAAACAATAGTTGTCGTTAAAATATCCATACGAATTTTGAGTGAAATTATATGGACTATATTGATTTTCACAACTATCGTAAAATTCATATAAGTGGGGAAAGTCGGACATTTTCTAGAATGTTTTTGGTTTTTCAAACTTTTTCTTTGTTTTCGAAAAGGTTTTATATATTATTTTTTTTGGATTTTGATTTTCTAAAAAAACTAATTTTTTTTGGATTTTTGGAATTTTGATTTAAAAGTTTTCAAAGGAAAAGAAAAAAACTAAGTTAAGAAATATTTACATTTTTTTTTACTTTTGGATTTTGAATTGTTTTTTTTTGTTTTTTAAATATGCATGAACTACTGCAACTAAATGAATGCAATGTTAATTACAAATGATTTATCCTAAGTTAACGAAAATTGTATAATCACACTTTTTCTTAGATCAACAAGATAGTTCTCAGCCAGGTAACGGGTAGGATTTATCGGTTCATGACGAATCACCGTAGCAATGCAGCCGAAGATTTAAGTACCTTCAGAGAAACAATTCAGTATAATATTTACGAATCACCGTAATATTTACAATTGATTATTTCTCTGCCGTAGCCTAGACACCAAGAAATTAAATTGTCGAAAGAGGACAAATTGTCAATATACAATTAAGTGTTATCGATGTCTAACCGTTATTACTAAACAAAGTTCTAGAATGAAATGCAAAGCAGAAATTAAACGTGTATTAACAATGCAACTACGAATGGATTTTTGTTTTTGAATTTTTTTATAAAATGCAATCAAATAACAATGCATGGCAAATAAAAACAAAAGATATAGCAAGCAAAGAAAAGCAATCCTTTATTTTTTTATTCTTTTTTTAGGCAAGCAAAGCGAAGTAATCCTTCTCCTTCTGTTTTTGCAACCTGAAAGATAAAACAAAGATATATACACAGATTATATACAAGGATGGAACTTAAAACTATTTAAAACACAATTTTTTTAAGGATAAAACAAATTGAATAACACTAAACTAAAACAAATTAAACAAGACAAAGTGAACAAAAGAAAACACATTGTTTTTTTTTAAATAAAGAAACTAAAATAAAGTAACTAAAAGAGAATGTTTTTTTAGAAATAAACTAAAACTAAACAAATAAAAAACAAAAGAAAACACACACAAAAATCACAAAATAACTCAAGCCCCAAACCCCGCCTAAAAATAATAATTCCACAGCTACTCAATTTCTTTCTCTGTTCCAAGTACTTGTAGATCAAACTACACGTTTTTTAAAAGCAAAAATCCAATTCCAACAATAAACCAAATTCAACTTTGATGATTTGTCAAATTGCAGAAATAGAAATCAAATACAACTCGAGATCTGGGAGACATGGTGAAATTTGTTGAGATTTCTCCGGTTCGTAAATTGAATTCGAGTGTGATGGAGTTCGATTTGTTCAGGCGGTTGTGGTTGCGAAGTTGATGAAGGCGATTGGCGTAGCGGTGGCAACGTAGAAGTTTGTGGATGTAGGCAGTTGGTGGAGGTATGGAAGGTGTTGTATCACGATGTGCTAGGGGATGGATTGCGATGTGGTTTTGGATTTATTGAAGCTATGGCTGTAAGGGGATGTCGGAGTAGCAGGTCCAGGCGCACGATTTGGGTATCGATTGTGAATTGAGGGATGTTGTGGTTCACTTTTGGTTAGTTCAATTGGGCGAATGGTTTTGGATGTATTCCAGGTGGAGCTTGGTTCGGCGGTGTGAGAAAGTTGTTCGATTTGGTGAGGCGGTTTTGGATTTGGATGATTTGATGCAGACGCGATTGAATTTGGGGTGAGTTGATGTTTTGGGATGAAGGTGATAAGGTATGTTCAGTTGAATTTTGTAGGCAAGATGATTAATATGGTATGGCTTTACGAGTTGTTGCTGCTGTTTTCAGGTGGAAATGAAGTTGCTGATGACTGTTGAAGGTGGTGACCGATTTTGAGTAGGTGGTCGATTTTCTTTGCAGTAAGGTATGTTAGTGATGAAGTTGCAAGGCGTGATTGCTTGCCTAAGTGGAGCAGTGGCTTCGAAGGTGTCGGCAATGTAATGGTGAATGAAGGTTGTTTTGTGATGGTGGAGAAATGAGATGATGTTTGGCAAATGTGATGTGGAATTGAGTTTATGGCAGTTGCGGTTGCAGGTTAGTGAGGAAGTAGGAAAGGGTAGGGAAGCTGGAAATGCAGTGAAGTGAGTATGTTGTTTGAGGTGGTAGTAGATGACTGTGGTCGGAAGGTCAGCAAATAGTGTGACAACCAGGGTGATGATGTTTGTGGTTTGTAGAATAATGTGGCTATTGCAAATTGTTTTGAAGGGATGTAAAATGTTGGTAGGGGACTATTGAATGTGATGAAATGGTTATATGCAAAGTGAGGAGCAGTTCAAGCAAGTATGGTGTTGTGGTCTTATGCACTGTGATGTTGCACAGTCTTGTGCGCCGGTGGAAGGAGGTGGTTAGAAGAGAGTGGGTTGCAGAGGTTAAGCAGTAGTGCAGGGAGTAGCTAAGGCAATTACACAGTGGCCAGTTGAAGTAGCAGAGGCGATGTGCTGCTGCACAGTGGAGATGGTCGGTAGTGTATTGAAGGTGGAAGTTGAATAGGAATGGATGGGATGAGTTGTTTCAAGTGGATGGTGTGGCGAGGAACTGGACCAGTGTATTGGTGTTGAAGGAGTTTCTGTAGCAGTTTGAAAGATGTAGAAAATGTGCACAGAAGGAATGGAAGTTTTGTAACTTTTTTTTTGTAAATGTAAAACAATGTAAATGGCAAATAGAAATGCAAATATATGTAAATGTAAATTGAAATGAAATAAATAAAAAATATTCTTTGAAATGTGGATGCCTATTTTTCAAATAGAAATGCAAATGCAAATGTGAAAAAGGAAACTATAACAGCAAGCACACCAACAAATGCACACAAAAATCAAACAAACACACAATATATTTTTTTAAAACACAAACACACAAAATAAACACACACAAAAATCAAATGAAAATAATTCGAAGAATAGAAAATTAAAATTAAAAAAACTCCTCGGTAACGGCGCCAAAAACTTGTTGAACGAAGGAAATTCTATGGAATTAGAAAACCGCCGAAAAATTTAGAAATAAAGATTACCGCAAGCGTACAGTGTATGAATGTAGCACGTGGCGAATACGGGTCGATCCGCAGGGTATTGATGATTTCAAAAATTCTATTCAATCAAATTAAACCAAAGTCGGGTGAAAGTTAAGCTAGAGAATTACAGAACTAACAAACTAACTAAAATAATAGAGAAGCAAATATAAGAGTTAAGTGACAATTTAGGAAATAAATCCACTCTCTAGATCATGTAGTTCAACACATATGAAATCATGATCTCTCTTTTATGGTCATTAGTGCTTTAATTGATGTGCTTATCATAAGTATGGCATATTTGTGATATTGATTAGCCAACATAAGCCATCAAAGTATAACACATCCCTTAAAGCACTTACTAACTCTCATGAAACTTGACAAAGAAAATGAAAATGAAATTTATTTTCAATATGGCCTATTAACTATTGATTAGAAATATAGACCATCAAATTTTAATTTCAAATCACTTTCTTTTACCGTAATCATATTTTGATGAAGAGACAATTAGTGTTAGTGATTGTTTAACTATAGCCTATTTGGTGTCAACAATATAGGCTATCAAATTCAAAGCAAAACAACTAGTAAACCATTTCTATCATCGTCATTAAACACAAAAAGAGAACATGAATTAACAAATAGTTGAAGCTGAGCTTCATTACCCCTAAATTGAAGGGGTTTAACCTCTCATATTTTTCATTTGATTAACAAATGTGGCTAGCAACAAGAAAGCAATAATAAAGGAAAATGAAAGCAAAGTTAAATGAAAAACTATTCTACTTGCATAAGATAAAAGAGATCTGCACTACAATATGAAAGGAAATAAACAAGAAAAGAAAATGAACATGTATTAAATTGCATAAAAAAAGAATTACATAAGAGAAGAAATGGCTAAGTAGCCATGGAAAGAAAGAGAGTTTTGATTTATTTTCCAAGCTAAAACTAACTAACTAAGAGGAGGTCTACATGAAACATAAGGGGCATTTATACAAGTTTGAAACCCAAATGCATATTTTTGGGAAGTGCCCAAAATGCCCTTGGAGGAAGTGTGGTAGCCAAGTTATCATTAGCTTCAATAATCCCCAACTTAAATGTACATGAAGCTTTAAATGTCTTTTAGCTTGTGCATTAGATCCTAATTGAAAATCAATGTAAGTAGGTGGGGTCCTCCATGTTCTTCACTTTGAATTATTTCCATCTTCATTCTTTTATATCTTCTTTGTGCATGCATATTCCTTCATGAAACCACTTGTAATTGATTTTAAAATCCTATAAAATAATATAGAAATTTCCCATTAAATTTTCTCAATTGGATATATGCACAAAAATGACTATTTTGCCCCTGGATGAAGATGAATATGTGACAATTTCAAGTAATCTGAATTTTGGTTAAAACAAGTGAAAATACCCAATATGATCATTTATTCAATTTAAATAGATTAAATTTTGTGGTAAAAATATGCACATTTACGTGCACATCAGTTGCTTTGTGTAAACTGTCTCCTCCAACTCACCATGCAAGAAAGCAGTATTCACGGCATGTTGCTCCAACTCTAAGTCATGAGTAGCGACTATGGCAAGAAAAATCCAGATGAAGGTATTGTAACGACCCGATATTTTCAACTATTCTCATCCATGTATGTTGGACTTGAATTGCTTAAAATACCGAATTGTTAATATCAATTTGGCAAAACTCAGAATATACAGCAAATAAATCATAGAATCACAGACACAGAGTAATATAATGCAATGGAAACAAAGAAATAGTAGTTCATGAAGCTACTATATAAATACATCAGAGTTAAAAAGATACAATAGAAGTTACAGAAGTCTTAATATGATAATCAAGTACAAAGCTGAGTACATCACTGGAATCAACTGAATAACCAGAATCAACTGGATAACCGAAAGTGAAACAGATCGTCGGATCTCCAAGTGAAGCTCCAACTTCAGAGGTGAATCTCGAATGCTGTATCACTCGGTCTGACCGAGCATAAAGAAAAACACAAAACACTCGAATCAGGGCATACACACTTATACAATGTAAACCAACTCAAGTGAACTATAATATAAAGGTACAAGTAACATAAAGGATGCTTAGGACCGTCCATCCTCTAAGGATCCGTTAAACTATTTACTATGTAGTAATGTTTCACTATTATAATAATGTCTAATAGTAAAATAAACTTTCTTTTAAATAGCTTTAAGGCTTTATATTTTCCACCTTAACACATAATAGTTCCAGTAGTACATCCAGTATTATGGTCCCTCCTGATCGGGAAGGCACAAGAGGATATTCCACGGGCTACGGGAGAAAACCAAACTAGTATAAGGCTCGCTAGGGTAGGTGACATGGTAGGACAAGGCAATGCCAGGGTAGATATACCAATTACACACACGGGCTGGTGGTAACGCGCAACAGCTACTACCTCCCACTTGGAGCCACACCCCCAATTAAAAATCAAAAGTGGCCACCAAATAAATCTTAAAGTTAGAATATAATATCGAATGAGTATGTCCGATCAAAGGAATGACCTCATTGGCCTGAGATCGCTCCTGTTTTAGCTACCTTATGCCAACGCATGGGAGTTGGGTCCACATATGTACCACAAAGGAACGCCGCCGCCATCCTACTTCATTCTGGAATCTCCACCGCGTACATGGTTGTTAAAGTGGTTTTCAGGGTTGATAGAGAGTATGACAACTTCCGATCCCGGTCTCTTTAACAACCCAACGTTATTATAACCCATGGATATTTATTTCAAAATCATTTATACTTTAAAACCAAAATATCATATCCATTTCAAAAACCAAAGTAATGATATCTCATTTAAATTCCAAAACCAATGCATATATTATTTAAATAAAACCCAAATGTCAAATCACTGAATATTTCCTTCAATTTATTAAATTTGAAATATTCCTTTAAATCATCTAAAATCAAACCACTTTATAAAGTCGTATTCTTAAATATTCAATTTCAATAAGTTCAAATTTATATATTTAAAGACAATTCTTAATTAAATACAATTTCCAATAATTTCATTTCCAAAGCTATATTACTTTCAAGTTCTAACAACTTTGAAACCAAACACTTTGAAACATATTTATTTAGACCATTTAAATTCAATGTTAATATCTTCCAAACAAGATTCATTTAACTATTTAAATTCAATGTCAAATAACATTCATTTCAAAGTTGTAACATTTATAAGTTTATTCATTTGATTATAACTTTCCAAAACATTGTATATTTCAGCTACACAAAAATTTCAATTTTTAGCCAATTTAATTTATAAAAATCACGTTTCGCGCTTCAAAAATATTCATTTGGATATCATTTAACTTATGATTTAATAAAATAAAATTTTATCAATAAATATCCAAATTAAACTATAATTCATTAATAAGTCAAAATTACCCTACTTTACTTTACTTTTATTTTTAACAAATAACATTACACTTTATTTTAAAATATCCATCCCACATATAAAATAACCTATCACTAAATTTACTGAACTTTCATTTGAAAACTAAATTTTCAATTATCAGGTTAAGTCATTTTAAGTTGCATTTTTCCATTTAAATCATAATCATTCATTTTTACAAAACATAATCATAAATCAAGTATTTTCTCATAGTTAATATAATAATCAATTCCTCTTTATAAATCTATTCGTCTAGACATCAATTAACTATGATTCCAAATTAAATAAATTTTATTACTAAGTCCAATCAAAACTGCAGTTCATTTTATCCCCTCAAAATGCATTATTTACTACACAAACCTTATTTATTTCAAGAAATAACCTTTATTACACTTACTACGTTAGATTTTAGATTCCAAATTAAATCAAACTTAATAACTAAAATATTGATCATATATAAAATCTTTAAATTATAGTTAAAAACCGAACAAAGATTTTTAAATTACAATCTAAACAAATTATCAACTCATACAATTTTAACTTATACGAAACCAACATCTCAATGTCTCTTTATATTCAAATCTTTAAATCAACTTTATAATCAAAATTCCATATAATTAAAACTCAAAATACTTAATAATTTTAGAGAACTGTTATAAAAACTTATCCATGGGCCTATATAAAAATTTCTAACCTAGGTCAAGTGATACGGATATGTATCATTTCAATCCGTAGTTTAAAAAGAAAAATCTGGGTTCTATCATTTCAAACCCGCAATCCCAAGTAAAATAAATACAATAAAAACCACTCGAGCCTATTGTTTCAGCGCATAATGACTTTTCCTTATTCTACAGTCCGCTTGGGTATGTATCATTTCAACCCATAGTGATAGGGAACTTGCAGTGTGATAAACTGGAAATAAAATAACATCATAGCATACAATATCAAATCAGTTGATGTAACAGGTATATAAACAGCATTTAATATCATATAAACATATCACAGGCAGGTATGAACATAGCATATTAATTTCTATAGTTCACTTGTCATCGTTTCACAATTGTACAAGTACGTAATATCTAGAGTGAATAACTCACCTTTTTAAAGCTAGGATTGAAATTCAAACCCAAATCTAAACTCCGCAAAGCACGAAAAGGCATGACAAAGCACAACTATATTCTTTTGAGTGGATGAAGAGTTGGATCCAAATCTTGTATACAAACAATTACACAAACATATGTGTAAAATTCAACATACAAGATTGTGATTTAAACAATGAACAATATGGGCCAAAGGGACAAAACCTTTTGATAAAACAAAGAAATATGCAAACTTGAGTGAAAAGAGAGCCAAAATCCACATCTTGCACATAACAAAATAAAGCAAACAAGTATCACAAACATAAGAACATGATTCAATACAAAGAATAGAGATTGCAACAATGAAAAGATAGGAAATAAAATGACATAACCTTGATAAATCAAAGCAAGGTGATCAATACATGGCTTGGTTTGGTAAAAATTTTAGTGATGTTGTCTTCATGGTGGTCCCGGCCTTGGATGGTAGTGGTGGAAATGGTGTAGTGGTCAGCTATAAGGGTGAGGCCGAGCTAGGCATAAAGGAAACAAAAGAAAAACAAAAATAAAAAAGAGGAAAAGATGGAGGAAGCCATGGCTTTCCGTATTTTTTCTTCTTCTGTTTTCTTTTCTGAACGCAAATGAGATGAGAAGTTTTTTATACGTGAATTTAATATGGATTGGTGGCTAGGGTTTACAAATAAAAGTGAACGGCTAAGGAAAGATGAGAAGGCAAGAAAAGAAAAGGCAACAATTAAAGGAGAAAGAAACTTGTATATATTTTATTTTAAATGCAAATGAAAGAGAGGAGTTTTGAAATGAGAAATAACTCTTCTTGTACGTGATTTGTGGAATAATTTCTCACGGCTAAGGAAAAGAAACACGGCTAAGCAAGTAAGAAAGAGGCCACGCAAATGAAAAGACAAGAAATTAAAACATGTAACCTATGACTCCTTGATTTTCTCCAACCATTTATAAAAAGATATAAACAAATAAAAATCCAATAAATGATCAAAGTGCAAACTAAAATAAAATAACATAACATAGAAAATAAAAATATAGGAATGAACGTAGAAAAATAGAAATTGAAATAAAGAAAATAACTACGTGTAAAACACTGTGCTTTATCTAATTTAAAAAGTATAAGTTTTAAATTCCCAATAAATACATATATTTGATTTCTCAATCTTGTAATTGAATCAACTATTAACTTTTCCTCTTATGGGTAATATTAATACCGGTTTATATACTAATACATTAATAATTTCCCAATTCATCCAAATTTCAATTCACGTAGTATTTAGTTTCATTTACCTACAATAAATCCATCTATTCTGGATTGAATTCCAATTAATTTATTCCCAATAACTGCCTTGCTTCAATTCTACTCTTTTTATTAGATCTATTATCACTCTATAAACCAGGTTATTATTTGTTTATCTTTCATTACATAAATATATATTCAAATTTTCATCTTTCGTTTGTAATAACTGTTATTTTCAATTATATTGAATTTGCTAAATATATACAATTATTATAATTAAAACCTTAATCAATTTATTCAATTTAGTTTCATTCCTTTATTTTATCTTATGAATAAAATATACATTTCCATTTATGTCATTACATTCACACTTTACAGTTACAGCCCTATCTCACATTAATGAACATTTACCTACATTTAAATGTAATTGATTTCCTACTCTGAATTTAGCACCCCAAATAAAAGTTGACTTGTATAAATACCATCACTAACTTTATATTACACTCAAGTTTATTATTTCCACTAATTATCAGAATTGCTTGTATAAAATGCTGAAATCATTCAATTACCATACATTTATTTACTTATATTCAATTTTATACCCAAATGTAACAGTTACAACTATATTAATAGACCAATTAAATAGTAACTTATAACCGTTACTATAATCTTTAATTTACATTTCATTTTTAACACTCACTTCATTATAAATTGTAAAAAAAAATTCTTTCTCTCTAAATTTAATTACAAAATCTTATTAAATTAACCAGTTTAATTATCGAAATTTATGGGTCGTTACACTCTCCCCCACTCAAAACTTTTCGTCCCCAAAAAGGAAAAAGAAGGGTAAAGAAAGAATTAATTCAACAATACATCTTATTCAAAAATACTAACTTTATAAAAAAAAATCAAAATAAATTAATTTGAATAAAATATACCAATTTATTTAAAAATTCTTTAACACCATTTTATATTGTAAGTTATTCAATTAACCTTTTGTTATATTTACATTATTTAATCCTTTTTATAACTAAAATTTAAGTGTATAAAATTTATTATAAACACTCAAATTTTATTTATAAAATCCTTTTATATTGTATATTATCCAATTACATTGTTAACTTCTAATAATTAAGGTAAGTTATATTGGAATGCAATAGGATATTATATAAATAGAATTTTCTTAATTCAATTATCCAAGCTTAAATATTTATTCAAAATTTTGGCTTTATTTTATAATTGAAATCATTCTTTAAGATACGATTTAAGAATTTATTTTCGATTAACTTCAAACAATTTTAGAGATAAATAAAATATACACAATATGTATCAAATTAAATTTTATATCATATATTACAAATCAAGTGATATTTTAGAAATCCAAATCAATTTAATTCTCCAAAGCAAAACTGTAGCAAAACTACAGAATGATCTCTTCGCTTCGAAACTCGACAATGAATGTCGATGATGCTGCAGTCTTCACCGAAATTATTTTCCATCAACAAAGAAAAGAGCAATGATTTACAAATTAAAAATTCTTTGAAACAATTTCTACCTGAAATGCTTTAGACAATATACCCTTTAGTACTTTAAACACAAAGTTGAAAACCATCGGAAATTAAACTCTTAGTTTCTCGCTTTAAACTCATTTAAATTTCCAAATTAATTTATAGCCATATTTTATAATTCGATTATTTATATATGAAACAAAAGCTAATGGTTACAAGCTATATATAAATCAAATATTATTTCTCAACATCCAATTCAATTAACTATCAAAATTCATAAAATTATACTTATATACATATACAATATAATTATACAAAATTTATCCATTTACCAAGTTCGAAACAATATGGTGTTAGTTTGCTCTATTCAAGTATTTTGGAGATCCTATCGATAGCGTTGATTAGACGGATCAATCGAAAACCCAAATCAACATCAACCACTAAAACAACACTATGTGTAGAACATTTAAGTATAGATTTATAAATACACTACGCAGGAATTGATTTTCAAAGCAAGGATAGAGATTCAAATTTGATTAACTCAGATTAAACAAAATTTTGATTTAAGGATAAGTTGAAATAGAAGATAAGATGATTAACTAACCAAATAAGGAAATGGATAAGCTTATATAAATAGCGGGCAACCTTAACCTGGTCAACCGCGACATCAAGAATTAGATCGATGCGGAATTCTAAGGCAAATCTACATTCGATCTTAAGAGATAGAATTTAGGGTAACAAAGATACTAGCATTTAACCGAGGATATACAGAAATCTTTGGTGAATCAATGCCAATCGTAAAGGAGTTTCACCCCTTTACAAGTCATTCAGTGGAGCTATGGAATGCTCTAGAATTCAGAAGAATACGAATAGTGAGGGACAAGAATGAATTTCGAAACCGAGGGGACGTTCCAAAATTCGAAGGAAACAGAATCAAAGAGAAAGAGATTCATGCTCGAATGAATGTGATTCTGTAAATAAATTTACCATATATGCTAAGTTTTGCCTAGATCCAAAGCTCTGATACCAACTGTAACAACCCGACATTTTCAACCATTCTCATCCACACATGTTGGACTTCAATTTCTCGAAATACCGAATTGTTAATATAAATTTTGCATATCTCAGAATATACAGCAAATAAATAAATCACAGAATCAAAGACACAGAATAATATAATGCAGCGGAAACAAAGAAATAGTTGTTCACGAAGCTACTATATAAATACATCAGAGTTAAAAAGATACAACAGAAGTAACAGAAGTCTCAATATGGTAATCAAGTACAAAGCTAAGTACATCACTGGAATCAATGTAATAACCGGAATCAACTGGATAACCGAAAGTGAAATAGATCGCTGGATCTTCAAGTGAAGCTCCAACTCAAAAGGTGAGTCTCGAATACTGTATCACTCTGTCTGACCCGAGCGTAAAGCAAAACACTAAACACTCGAGTCAGGAAATACATAATTATACAATGTAAACCAACTCAAGTGAACTGTAATATAAAGGTACAAGTAACTTAAAGGATGCTTAGGACCGCCCATCCTCTAAGGATCCGTTAAACTATTTACTATGTAGTAATATTTTTCTATTATAATAATGTGTAATAGTTAAATAAACTTACTTTTAAATAGTGTTAAGACATTACATTTTCCACCTTAACATGTAATAGTCCCATTATCCATCCAGTTTCATGGTCCCTCCTGATCGGCAAGCCACCAGAGGATACTCCACGGGCCACGGGAGAAAACCAAACTTGTACAAGGCTCGCTAGGGTAGGTGACATGGCACGACAAGGCAATGCCAGGGTAGATATACCAATTACGCATACGGGTTTGTGGTAATGCGTAGCAGCTCCTACGGCCAACCTCGAGCCACACACCCAAATCAAAAATCAAAAGTGGCCACCAAATAAATCTTAAAGTTAGAATATAATATCGAAGGAGTGTGTCCGATCAGAGGAATTAACTCTTTGACCCGAGATCGCTCCTATTTTAGCTATCTTATGCCAACTCACGGGAGTTGGGTCCATGTATATACCTCAAAGGAATGTCGTCGCCATCCCACTTCATTCTGGAATCTCCACTGCATACACGGTTGTTAAAGTGGTTTTCGGGGTTGGCAGAGAGTATGACAACTTCTAATCCCGGTCTCTTTAACAACTCAACGTTATTATAACCTATGGATATTTATTTCAAAATCGTTTATACTTTAAAACCATAATATCATATCCATTTCAAAAACCAAAGTAATGATATCTAATTTAAATTCCAAAACCAAATCCATATATTATTTAAATAAAACCCAAATGTCAAATCACTGAATATTTCCTTCAATTTATTAAACTTGAAATATTCCTTTAAATCAACTTAAATCAAACCACTTTATAAAGTCATATTCATAAATCTTCAATTTCAATAAGTTCAAATTTATATATGTAAAGACAATTCTTAATTAAATACAATTTCCAATAATTTGTTTTCCAAAGCCATATTACTTTTAAGTTATAACAACTCTGAAACCAAACACTTTAAAACATATTTGTTTAGACCATTTAAATTCAATGTTAATATCTTCCAAACAAGATTCATTTAACCATTTAAATTCAATGTCAAATAACATTCATTTCAAAGTTGTAACATTTATAAGTTTATTCATTCAATTATAACTTCCCGAAACATTGTATATTTCAGCTGCACTAAAATTTCAATTTTTAGCCAATTTAACTTATAAAAATCACATTTATGCTTCAAAAATATTCATTTGGATATCATTTAACTTAGATTTAATAAAATAAAATTTTATCAATAAATATCCAAATTTAGCTATAATTCATTAATAAGCCAAAATTACCCTATTTTACTTCAATTTTATTTTTAACAAATAACTTTACACTATATTTTAAAATATCCATCCCGCAAATAAAATACCATATCACTAAATTTACTTAACTTTCATTTGAAAACTAAATTTCCAATTATCAAGTTAAGTCATTTTAAGTTGCATTTTTCCATTTAAATCATAATCATTCATTTTTACAAAACATAACCATAAATCAAGTATTTTCTCACAGTTAATATAATAGTCCAATCCTCTTTATAAATCTATTCATCTACACATCAATTAACTATGATTCCAGAATAAATAAATTTTATTACTAATTCCAATCGAAATAGCAGTTCATTTTATCCACTCAAAATACATTATTTACTGAACAAAACTTATTTATTTCAAGAAATAACCTTTATTAAATTTACTAGGTTAGATTTTAGATTCCAAATTAAATTAAACTTAATTATTAAAATATTGATCAAATAAAATCTTTAAATTACGATTAAAAACCAAATAAAGATTTTTAATTTACAAGCTAATAAATTATCAACTTATACAATTTTAACTTATAGGAAACCAATATCTCAATATCACTTTATATTCAAATCTTTAAATCAACTTTTTAATCAAAATTCCATATATTTAAAATTCAAAATACATAATAATTTTAGAGAACTATTATAAAAATTTATCCATGGGCCTGTATAAAATTTTCTAATCTAGGTCAAGTGATATGGATATGTATCATTTCAATCCGTAATTTAAAAAGAAAAATCCGGGTTCTATCATTTCAAACCCGCAATCCCAAGTAAAATAAATATAATAAAAATCACTTGAGCCTATCATTTCAGCACATAATGATTTTTCCTTATTCTACAATCCGTTCGGGTATGTATCGTTTCAAGCCATAGTGATAGGGAACTTGCAGTATGATAAACAGGAAATAAAAGAACAGTATAGCATACAATATCATATCAGTTGATGTAACAGGTATATAAACAGCATTTAATACCATAAAAACATATCACAGGCAGCTATGAACATAGCATATTAATTTCTACAATTCACTTGTCATCATTTCATAATTGTACAAGTACGAAATGTCTAGACTGAATAGCACACATTTTTAAAGCTAGGATTGAAATTCAAACCTAAATCTAAACTCCGTAAAGCACGAAAAGGCACGACTATATTCTTTTGAGTGGATGAAGAGTTGGATCCAAATCGTGTATGCAAACAATTACACAAACATAAGTGTAAAATTCAATAAACAAGATTGTGAATCAAACAATGAACAATATGGATCAAAGGGACATAACCTTTTGATAAAACAAAGCAAGATGCAAACTTGCATGAAAAGAAAGCCAAAATCCACATCTTGTACATAACAAAATAAAGCAAACAAATATCACAAACATAAGAAAATGATTCAACACAAAGAATAGAGATTACAACAATGAAAAGATAGGAAATAAAATGAAAAACCTTGATAAATCAAAGCAAGGTGATCAATACATGGCTTGGTTTGGTCAAAGTTTTGGTGATGTTGTCTTCATGGTAGTCTCGGCCTTGGATGGTGATGGTGGAGATGGTGTAGTGGTCGGCTATAAGGGTGAGGCCGAGCTAGACATGAAGGAAACAAAAGAAAAACAAAAATAAAAAAGAGGAAATGATGGAGGAAGCCATAGCTTTCTGTATTTTTCTTCTTCTTTTTTTCTTTCTTTTCTGGAACGCAAATGAGATAAGAAGTTTTTCTATACCTGAATTTGATATGGAGTGGCGGCTAGGGTTTACAAATAAAAGTGAACGGCTAAGGAAAGATGAGAAGGCAAGAAAAGAAAAGGCAACAATTAAAGGAGAAAGAAACTTGTATGTATTTTACTCTAAAATGTAAATGAAAGAGAGGAGTTTTGAAATGAGAAATAACTCTTCTTGTACGTGATTTATGGAATAATTTCTCATGGCTAGGGAAAAGAAACACGGCTAAGCAAGTAAGAAAGAGGACATGCAAATGAAAAGACAAGAAATTAAAACATGTAACCTATGACTCCTTGATTTTCTCCAACCATTTATAAAAAGATATAAACAAATAAAAATCCAATAAATGATCAAAGTGCAAACTGAAATAAAATAACATAACATAGAAAATAAAAATATAGGAATGAACGTAGAAAAATAGAAATTTAAATATAGAAAATAACTACGTGTAAAATGCTGTGCTTTATCTAATCTAAAAAGTATTAGTTTTAAATTCCTAATAAATCCATATATTTGATTTCTCAATCTTGTTATTGAATCAACTATTAACTTTTCCTCTTATGGGTAATATTAATATTGGTTTATATACTAATACACTAATAATTTCCCAATTCATCCAAATTTCAGTTTACGTAGTATTTAGTTTCAATTACCTACAATAAATCCATCTATTCTGGATTGAATTCCAATTAATTTATTCCCAATAACTACCTTGCTTCAATTCTACTCTTTTTATTAGATCTATTATCACTCTATAAACCTAGTTATTATTTGTTTATCTTTCATTACATAAATATATATTCAAATTTTCATCTTTCTTTTGTAATAACTATTATTTTCAATTATATTGAATTTGCCAAATATATACAATTATTATAATTAAAACCTCAATCAATTTATTCAATTTGGTTTCATTCCTTTATTTCATCTTGTGAATAAAATATACATTTCCATTTATGTCATTACATTCACACTTTACAGTTATAGTCCTATCTCACATTAATGAACATTTACCCACATTTAAATGTAATTGATTTCCTACTCTGAATTTAACAACCTAAATAAAAGTTGACTTGCATAAATGTCATCACTAACTTTATATTACACTCAAGTTTATTATTTCCACTAATTATCAGAATTGCTTATATAAAATGTTGAATTCATTCAATTACCATACATTTATTTACTTATATTCAATTTTATACCCAAATGTAACGGTTACAACAACATTAATAGACCAATTAAATAGTAATTTACAACTGTTACTATAACCTTTAATTTACATTTCTTTTTTAACACTCACTTCATTATGAATTATATAGTTTTCTTTCTTTCTTTCTAAATTTAATTACAAAATCTTATTAAATTAACCAGTTTAATTATCGAAATTTATGGGTCTTTACAGGATGTCTCACTACGGGAGAAAAAATACCATCATACTTCATTCTCTTCCTCTATGAAAACCCATATTCAACTAATTTGGCCTTGTATCTTCCATCATCCTTCACATTTAATACCCACCTGCAACCTATGGCTCGGCTTCCTTTGGGTGGTGGTAACAAATCTCAAGTTATGTTCTTCTTCAACAACGCTAAATAATCCTACATAACGCAGATCCACATCGAACTATCACTCGACTTTATGGTTTCTTCAAGGGTAATGGCTCATCATGAACCACATCTAGAGCATAATCAAACTGATCATCAAGGCTGAGGTTGCATATTGCTAATCCCCACACATATTGGATGGTCTAATAATCCTACGATTACGGTCTAATAATCCTACGACTGGCTCGAGTACTGTCACGACCTGAAATTCAGTGTTCGAAAATCGACATCAAACACCTCACTTGTATTCGACTGTCGAAGATTCAAACATTGAATTCCAATTCGGATGGAGCTTATAACAACATTAGATGAATAATAAACAGCGGAAAAAAATATCATTGATCACAGATACAACATCATCATAATATCCATTACAACATTAACATCAATATCAGAGTGCTACATATTGATATAACAATAACATAATGATAACTTCACAACGGAACGACAATAGAGTCTTCAAAAGGATCCATTATACATCTACTGTTTGCGCCAAAAATGGTCACAAACCCCAAGTATCGTGAAAGCACCAGTGTATGAACATAAATCAGCAATATTCAAGCACAAATCTCATATCTAAGCAAACAAAAAACAGCAATCCAGTAATAACAAACAAAGACACGAGATTTATAGTGGTTCGGCTATCTCCGGCCTACGTCCACTTCAAAGTTTTGTCTTTTATTGATTATCCTTGCTGGTTACAGATGATTACAACGATTACAATGAAGTAATTCGAGCACAACAGCGATAATAAAGTGTAGAATTGAATCCGGCAGAGTCTGGACGTTGAATAGCCAAAAGGTCCCTTTTCTGTAGGCTTCAGGGGGCTATTTATAGGTGTAGGAAGCTGATATCACGCTCAAACTTCGAGAGACTTCTTCTGGCACGTGAGTGGGCCCACGCGACCGACCCCACCAAGTTTCGATCCGATCTGTGATCGATACGAAATAATTTAGTATCCATCAAAAAATGATCCAATCGAGCTGAAACTTGGCAGGACTGTTCTTTACCTTGTATGCAAGCTACTGTGAAAATTTTGTTGCATTTGGATCAACGGTTTAGGAGATATGATCGATACGAGTCGATATTCTTCGGAAGGCTGTCCGGATCGAATCCATGGCTTCGTATCCATCCATTTTGCATCGATCAGGAGCACGTGCGCGTAGTGGCGTGGAGTGATGTGGCGCGAGTTTCCTCGATCGATCCACTTTGTGTGTCGAGTTTGACCGAGTTATTCGCATCTAACGCCGAAGTTTCGCTCGTATCAACCGTTCAATCGCATCCATTTGTTTCGGCCCTTATTCGAATCGGTTATCGATTCACCATAGCCCTTGCTCGCATCGATTATTATTGGGGTACTGCGTATCGATTGCTGCAGCTGCCATCGACATGAAGTGACTTCGCTCGAGTATGATGGATACAAACAAGGACCTGTACTATATCGATTTGAACAACCATGAACCACATGGATACGAACTGAGCGTTTGTGATCGATTCGAACTGGGTCCACCCCTGATCGATACGAAGTGTTTCAACCGCGATGGATACGAGCTACACCGATGCGACGCTACCGCTCCTGGATCAATGCGAGGAGTCCAATGCCGGATGGATTCGAATGGATTAAGGTGGTGTCACTCCGATGGATACGAAACCGATCGATTTGAACTGGCCAGTGTCATGATTTCCTGATGGTTGCGAACAAACCATCTCCTCAACCCACCGATGGATACGAACAGCATATTCTTTTCACCTTGTATCGATCATATCTCCTTCATACGAACTCCGATTAACCTGAAATTTGAAATATAGCTTCTCCTTGCTTTGATCATCATCTCCAATCGATTCCGTCCTGATCGGAGCTTGGTCAAATTTTAACGACATCGATTGCAGCCTTTTGTTTCAATCGATCTCCAATCCTGATATCCATTCTTCCTTGCCAATTTGTTGATATTCCAGCCTTGACCAAAAGGTAGGATAACATTTGCCCCCCAAAACATGCCTTGTGATAATAAGGCATGTTTTGAATAGTTCCGAATCCGATATCCGAAGTCTATAGCCATATCATTAGAGTACATCATCCTTGACTGCTCTGAGTCGATGCTCAATTCCAAATCCAGTAACCAAAGCCTTAGCCAATTCCATATCCATTCGAACTCGACAACCGAGTCCTAATCCATCCTTATCCAATAGCCAATAACCGAATCCAGGACCTCTCCGAGTCGATATCCAAATCCATAACCTCTCCAGGCTCTTGCCAAGCGCAGTCCACACTTGACGACCGTGGTCCAGTGTCCCTGGACGTTGTACAATGCCATGGCTTAAGTCCTAAGCCGAATCCTGGTCTCTCCGGACCCTTGCTGAGTACAATTCGTACTCAGCGACCTGAAATAGTAATCGATAATATGGGACCTAAGTCCTAGGCCGAATCCTGGTCACTCCGGACCCTTATTGAGCATAGTCTATACTCAACGACCTGAATAAGTCAATTCACCACATAAAGACGAAGAGACTTACCCCTTGCCAGATATAATCCATACCTGGCGACCATTTACCAAAAACTAGATAAAAATCCAATCACGATCCAATCCGAAATCCAAATCAAATCAGAAAATCAGAAATCCAAACCAACATCCAAAACAGAAAAAAAGCAAAACCAGGAGTTCAAACCAAACTCCAAAACCAAACCGGAAAAGCGAGTGTCCAATCCGGAAGCAAAAGATAGATTTCACAAACCATGCCAGCGTGGTTTATCATCATTCAGAGCATGCCTAAGGGCTATCTCCATCCCCGTATATGTGTAAATGACTTAGTCGTTTGCCAGTAGCTTGCTACTTATTTCACATTATCCCGGTCAATTGATAACCAATCGACCATCATTCTTGGGCCTCATACCATCGTTGCTCGAGGTAGGCGGTGGTTGCTCCTGCTCCATCGCTGCATTCCGAGTTTCGTCATATTGTCGCAATTGTCATTCCTTACATGCTCCTCAATTATATCCTTCAAGTGCCTACAGCTGTTGGTATCATGCCCATCCAAATCATGGATGAGGCAGTGCCTTCCTGATGCCCTCTTCCGTTCAGAAGGCTCTCTCCTTGACGGCCTTCGATAGGGAAGGCGATTCCGGGTTTCCACGTATATCCGCTCCAGCATCTCGTTTAGTCCTGTGTATGTGGAAAACTTTGGATCCTTCCATCGCTTCCTTGCTTTTACAGAATCATCATCCAACTTCCTTTTTCCTTTATCTTTATCCGGACCTCTACTGGATGGCCCTCCACCCTCAGTCGCATTCACCTCCTTCAACTTTAAATCTGCACATGCATCCTCTTGTCGAAGGAATCTCTAAGCTTTGTGAAAGAATTCCCCAAGATCCAGTGGTGGGTCTCGTATTAAAGATACCTTGAAATCTGAATCCTCTCTGACTCCCGATACTGCCGCCATCGAAACCATCAATGATCCAGCCGATCCACCGAAGCAACCACCGCGTTGAACCGAGTTAGAAAAGCTCTAAGTGATTCATCCGTCCTTTACTTTACCGACGCTAGCGTCATCACATTCTTAGGCCTCTTAATATGAACCCGAAATTGCCTTAGAAACTTATCCACCAACTCCGTCCATGTTCTGATAGATCCTTCCTCCAATTGCCTAAACCACATTGCGGCTAAATCTGTCAAATACAGGGGGAAACATCGGGCCATAACTTCCTTCGATGCCCGCAGCACTTCCATGTGTCTAGTGTATCTCATCAGATGATCTGTCGAATCAGCCTTGCTATTGTATACTTCCACACTAGGTAGCTTGAAATCAGGCGGATTTCGAGCCATCCTAATTTCCTATGTGAACGGACTATTGTTCACCCCTTCCAAATCTCTATTGGTCAAACCCCCACGCATAGTTCTCCGAATAATCTCAGCTAATCCAGCATTATGTGTCAAAGGTCCCCCCATGCCCCCGAAGGAATTCCGATACATACTCCTCATGCGGTTCACTAATGTTGGCGCTCGCTCTAGCCTGTTGAGCTCCATCCATAGGCTTTCCAGTGTCAAATCCTGCGGGCCTACCCCCAAGCCTTTGTTGATTGCCCCCTGGTTCTGTATTCTGTCCTCCATTGGGTTCCGCGACCCTAGTTCCTTGTTCCACATCCACAGTCACTGTAGTCGGTCTAATGTTTTGTGTTCCTGTAGCTCTCATCTGTTCAAAGAAAGTCTGCATCATTTCCTGTTGACTTTTCAACAATCTCTCTTGCAATGAATTGGCCATAGCCTCCATTTCATCCCTGGTGATGTAGATCAAAGCTTGTCCTTCCCCAGCTCCGGAGGATGCTTCTTGACTTCCTTCCTGTTGGCTTCTCTCAACCCTTTGTCTTCTGCTTGCCTGTCGAGTCATTGTCTTTCAAATCTAAACTCTTCATGCTTTTCAAATCTGAACTTCAATCCGTTGTAGCGGGTGCCAGTCATTCTCAGTGAAAGCACCAAAGTGTTTGCGCCAAAAACAGTCACAAACCCCAAATATCGTGAAAGAACCAGTGTATGAACAAAAATCAGCAATATTCAAGCACAAATCTCAGATCTAAGCAAACAACAAACAACAATCCAGTAATAAAAAACAAAGACACGAGATTTATAGTGGTTTGGCTATCTCCGGCCTACATCCACTTCAAAGTTTTATCTATTATTGATTATCCTTGCTGCTTACAGATAATTACAATGATTACAATGAAGTAATTTGAATACAACAGCGATAGTAATGTGTAGAATTGAATCCGGCAGAGTCTGGATGTTGAATGGCCAAAAGGTCCCTTTTCTACAGGCTTCAGGGGGTTATTTATAGGTGTAGGAAGCTGATATCACACTCAAACTTCGGGAGACTTCTTCTGGCACGTGAGTGGGCCCGCGCGACCGACCCTACCAAGTTTCGACTCGATCTGTGATCGATACGAAATAATTTCGTATCCATGAAAAAATGATCCAATCGGGCTGAAACTTGGCAGGATTGTTCTTTACCTTGTATGCAAGCTACTTTGAAAATTTCGTTGCATTTGGATAGGCGGTTTAGGAGATATGATCGATATGAGTCGATGTTCTTCGAAAGGCTATTCGATTCGAATCCATGGCTTCATATCCATCCCTTTCGAATCGATTAGGAACACATGCACGTAGTGACGTGGAGTGATGTGGAACGAGTTTCCTTGATCGATCCACTTTGTGTGCCGAGTTTGACCGAGTTATTCGCATCTAACGTCGAAGTTTTGCTCGTATCAACCGTTCAATCGCATCCATTTGTTTCGGCCCTTATTCGAATCGGTTATCCATTCACCATAGCCCTTGCTCTCATCGATTGTTATTGGGGTACTGCATATCGATTGCTGCAGCTGCCATCGACACGAAGTGGCTTCGCTCGAGTATGATGGATACGAACAAGGACCTATACTATATCGATTCGAACAACCACGAACCACATGGATACGAACTGAGCCTCTATGATCGATTCGAACTGGGTCCACCCCTGATCGGTATGAAGTGTTTCAATCGTGATGGATACGAGCTACACCGACGCGACGCTACCGCT
Source organism: Allium cepa (assembly GCA_030765085.1). Lineage (NCBI taxonomy): Eukaryota > Viridiplantae > Streptophyta > Magnoliopsida > Asparagales > Amaryllidaceae > Allium > Allium cepa. The sequence continues at coordinate 557,149,099 of CM060935.1, forward strand.
CCTGGATCGATGCGAGGAGTCCAATGCCGGATGGATTCGAATGGATTGAGGTGGTGTCACTCCGATGGATACGAAACCGATCGATTCGAACAGGCCAGTGTCATGATTTCTTGATGGATGCGAATATGATGGATTCGACAAACCATTTCCTCGACCCACCGATGGATACGAACAGCATATTCTTTTCACCTTGCATCGATCATACCTCCTTCATACGAACTCCGATTAACCTGAAATTTAAAATATAGCTTCTTCTTACTTTGATCATCATCTCCAATCGATTCCATCCTGATCGAAGCTTGGTCAAATTTTAACGACATCGATTGCAGCCTTTTGTTTCCAATCGATCTCCAATCCTGATATCCATTCTTCCTTACCAATTTGTTGATATTCCATCCTTGACCAAAAGGTGGGATAACATCTACAATGATAAGGTCTTCAAATACTCCAACACTTCAAGAGGTTACCAAAGCCCAAAACTTCCAAAATCCGATAACTTTCAAACCAAAAGACTTCAAAATCCAGGTAGCACCAAGACACGAAAAACCTGCTACTAGGCTGCCCGTGTGGAAATTATGGGCACCCAAAGTTTAGAAAGGAAACAATAAACTCCGGGTCCATCATGGGACTGGTAAGAGTAAATAAAACAGTTGCTTTGAATAAAAACAAATTTATAAAAGAAAATCCGGTATGCTTTTTGGAAAATAAAACTACCATAAGACCTCCCGCCACACACACAATGCAATTGCAGAATTGAAGGAGATTTCTTTTATGATAATCAAATATGATTGATATGAGAAAGTTTCTTTTGATATTGTTATTAGTGCATAGTGTAGAAAATCATTTCGAAAGTATAATATTAATCATAGCCAGCATACAACCATTATTGTATGCCTACTATAGCTACCATCTAAACAGTGGTGACCACCATAAGTAAATGGCAGGTTATACAACTAAAACCGTACTTGGTTCGCATTGGGAATTAGATTTCCAACAAATGGTCAGGCTAAGGAACTTCCTACTGCCACATGGGTACACCTCTGGAGGGACGTCTCGAGAACTTAACCAGTTATCTGCCAACACAAGGCCGCATTACCTCTGTAACTAGGTAACTACTACATGACTGTGCCATTCCTCAGTCGTTTGCGACCTTTATCCAAGGGACCTCAACCACAAAGCAACAACCATACAGTAATGAGATTGCAGCAACCACATAGGTTAAGTATCTGGGCTCCATACCATGATACCACCTTTCTCCAGAAGGAAATGACATACCCTAAAGGGCGCGACCCTCATAACCTTGCCGCATCTTTCCTGTTTCGACCATTTTCGGGGTGTGAGGTCCGATGAGGTCTCGTCCACAAAGCTACGCTTTACACGAAAGCCATGCTTTGATCAACAAATGATCAATAAATGATCATTAACACACAGCAGCACTTAGCATGTCACACTATCAAATTGGGAGTATATCACTGATAACCTTCAACTACATAACCTCTGAGCACATACATCTCAGAGAAGGGTGTTAAGCTAAGAGAATAAATTCTCCGCCACCAACAGATATGTATTTGAAAGAAACTTTATATCTCAAAGCGTATTGTCAGACATACAACCATACAAGTCTGTTCCGGGTTCGAACGGAACCGAAGGCACTTCGTCCAATAAAGGAAGAAGCCCTTGCAATCCGGGTATCCACAATCCCGATCGGACTTCCCATCACATGTGGAGATCTCTATACCGGAGCAACTCAGTGCAGAGACATTCGATAGGATATCCTATCGTACTCGAAGACACCCGGTCTTCACAAAACGCTATCCATTTCGTCGTGTCACTATTCGGAATGGGTTGTATGACACAAAGTCCTCTCCCGGCTAATCCGAATAGTGAGCGCTTAATTTTAAAACACGTGGATGTATCAATCACAAAGATTCATAGTCAGGGTTCGATGTGGGTTTCGGATAACCAACTGGAATCCGACTCCCTGTCACATCGAAGTTTAAATGCCGTTTTACGGGAAAAAAGTGTTTTCATATTCACACAGAAATAAATCACAGATATCACAGCTCAGCACAAAGCAATTCACATTACATAGCATCACAATCACATATCAAAAATATCAATCCAGTAAACAACATTTGATAATAGTCAATCATCTTTAATTAAGACGAATTAACTGTGTGATTCAAATTAATTAACCACATAATTATTTCATTAACTATTTTTAATCAATGATTAATTATCCTTATTTATAAATTAATTAAATCTTAATTACCTTTATTAACTAATTATTCCTTAATTAATTAATTATTAATTAACCCTTAATTGTTAATTATAATTAATTATGAATTAATTATTAAGTAATTATAAATAATTAATTATTTAATTATCATTAACAATATAAATCATCTTACTTTTAAATTAACAATTTAGACATTTAATTAACTTCTTAATTACTTCGTTAAGTTTATTTAAAATAAGTTTTTAAAACAACACATTCCAACTTGACAAATAGTCATCATTCTAAAAAGAATACTTCAGAAATTTATTTAGCTTAGATTGTTAAAGCTTTAAACCAGAAATCATATCACTCGAGTCACCCCCGAGTGTTTCCCGAGCCAACCGTCCACCTGCTTCGAGTTTCCTCGAAAATCTACTCGTTGCTTTTTTTTCAAACTCAAAATTTTCTAAGTGCAAACCCGTGTGGCCCATAATTTTCTTCGAGTTCATACTCGAGCTATCACCTACATTTCTCGAGAGAAGCTTCGAGTTTCCTCTTTCTTCCCCAAACTGCTGCTACCTGACACAAATTCGACGTTGTGCACATGCGCACTCCTTCCAGCCGGCTACGATCAGTGCTACTGTCGTCGACATGTCGACGATGATCTCCATGAACCACCCAAACACCCAGAAAACCAAATCATCAACGTAATCGAAATTTCGATACTGAACCCAAACTGGAACAAAGGTTCAATCCACTAAGTGTCAGCGAACTAAACCACCAGAGGCCACACAAATTTAGCCATAGCAGCGTAAAGCTTTCCAGCTTCGATCGCCACCGGAGCGAACAGTTCCGGTCCATCGACGGTGACGCAGCAATGCGTTTTCTGGCCACTACAATTTATGGGTTTTAAACCTAACTCGATCTCGATAACCTTCCACATCAAACTATAAAATCGACGAGTATTTTTTTGATGATCCAAAATCCGCCACCAAGCTACCACCTCAATCTTGAGATCCAAAATCATTCCGATCGTCGGAATTTAGCAAAAAATCCAAATTTGATCATCCCACAAATTTTCAATGAATTCGTACTTAAAATTTTTGATTTTACTTTTAATAATCAACACTTTTGAAAACATTTCTAATGATATTACTGAAATCAAAAATCTTGATGTTCGCAATTTCAACATGTTTTGAATTTTCGTGTAACTTCAAATTTTCATAGAAAACTTAAGTTAAATCTACTTAAGTTTATTTTTGAACCTTAAAACATAGCTGAAAACCAAAGTTTATTTAGATCCTAAAGCCAAATAAGGATCAACGAAACATAAATTGAAATTTGTACAGGTTTTAGAAACCTAGGTATAAACAGAGGCAAATGTGCCTGTACCTCAAACATGCACATTCTTCTCTGCATATAAACATTTACATATTTGCATGCATGTCAATTCTTTACAACTTATTTTCAAACATCATCTCAAACAACTCATAATGCTTCAGATTTTGTAAGTGTTTACTCACCTGACAAATTTTGAACAGAAAAGTTTCCTGTCTAGTTTAAAAATTGAAAGCCTAGATATTTGTTTTTCTTACTTTGATCTTGAAATTTTTATCTGCAACTTAGTCGATACAAACTTGCTTAGTTTCTTGCTTGATTACTGATCACAAATTCAAACTTAAATTTTAAAAAGAATTTTCTTGCCTTAATTTCACTCCGAGGAACCCTGCTCTGCTTCTTGGAAAAAAAACTGGAGCTTGGTTTCTTTGAACTGCAATTTGAAAATTTGATGTTAAATCTTGATTTTTGATAACTAATTCAATTAATTCTGAAGTTTTAAACTTTCCTGAGGTATGGAGTTGAAATTTTTACTTTGATGTTTGAGATAATTCTCAAGCTTTAAGCCTTGAATTCAAAAAGATTTTTGAATTCTAGATTTTTTTCTTTAATGTTGAGATACTTTGGTTTGCAATGTTCATAGATTTTTTTCTTTTCTTTCAAAATTTTTTTGAGATACCAAAGAAATGAGATAGAGGAGCTGAAAGGTTTTTATGAATTTAAGTTTTATTTTTTTATTGATTATCTAAATTGAATGACACTTGTTAATTATGATGATGAGATTACTACACTTGTTACTCCTCTTGTTACATGTTTAACACTTGTATATTTTTTTCATGAGAAATATATTTATATTATTTTCTTCTCAACTTTATATATTAATCTATTTACTTATATTGTGATCTTTTTATACTTATATGTATTTTTGATAAAATTTCATACCTTTATGAAATACATTACCTTTGTCAAATATTTGTACAAGTTAAAAGAAAATGTTCTAAAACAAATTTATACACCAATAAAAATCTTGTGTGTATATATATATATATATATATATTACTTTCAAATCAAATTATTTTTAAGACTCTTATATTTGAATAAAAAAAAAATTATATACAATTTCCTCATGAATATAAACATATAAACAAGCACCATTTTTAATTTGATTTGGAAAATTCCAAATTATTTTATTAAGACATTTATTTAAATAATTAAATTCAAATTCAAATTTGTTTATATATACATTATATTTATAAAATTTAAATTCAAATGATTTTAAAAACATTTGTTATTTCAAATTTTAAACTCAAATAAAATTGAAATCTTATTCATATAATTTAACACCTATTTTGATTTGAACTTTTTTCTCAAATTAATTTCAATTTAGATTTCAAAAATTCAAATTACTAATTTTAAACTGATAAAATTTGGGATGTTACAAGTAGGTACAACATTGCCCAAACTCCTTTCACATTCACCTTGAATTGAACTACCTCTCACTTCATGCACATCATCAACACTTCTAGAAGGCATTTGTGGATTATCCTATAATGTTACATTAAATGCATTTTTTCCTATCTCGTTTGCAGCACTAACTCTACTTCTAGGATAAAATGTGGAAACCTCTTTTATCTCCTTAGGCCTATCAAAATACGAATTAATGTGGTAGGTAAATCTTCCTTAGGCTTGAAAATTGCAGACTCATCAAATGTAAGATGTTTGGATGCACAGTATTCCTGTCAATTGGGTTCCAAATGTGATATCCTTTTACTCCATCTGTATGTCGTATAAATATGTCATTTTATGCTTTAGCCTCTAACTTATCACCGCCCCTATTATGCATATGCACACGACAACCAAAAATGTGAAATAGACAAGATATATCGTTTACCTCTTTACTTATCTTCTAGAATTTTCCCTTCTATGACTGAGCATGGAATTTGGTTTATGATGTGCACTGTAGTTGATAAAGCCTCTGCCCAAAAGCCATTTGATAAGCCTATAGTCAATCCCAAGTAATGTGCCATATCAAGTAGAGTCTGATTCGTCCTTTTAACAATTATATTGGATTATTGATCTCCAGATGTAGTGAACTGTCTCTATATACATGTTGCTTAAAGAAATCAAGGAACTCCCTATAGATAAACTCACCACCATTATCTCACCTAAGCACCTTTAATTTATAACCAGATTGATTCTCAATTAGCGCCCTCTAAGCTTTGCACTTCCCAAAACTTTCTGATTTAGCCATCATCATATACATCTAAACCTTTTGTGATAAGTCATCAATGAAGGGAATTAAATACTTCGCTCCCCCAATGTAAGCAGTAGATACTGATTGTAACGATCCCGGATTTTAATTGAGTTTAAATTGATAATTAATTTAATTTCTGAATAAAAATTATGAATTAATTGGTAACCGATATAAGATTTTGAATTAATTGAAAATTAATTTGGACATTTTAAAATAAATATGTATGTATATATATATATATATATAGAAATACAAGACAATAAATGTTAAGTTAAACAAATAAATAAAATAAAATATACATGGTTAAAATTTAGACAATATGTTAATTATGCAAAATATAAAGTGACACATTAACTAATTTAAAATAATAAATATACTCAACTCAAATATGTATGTAATAGCTTATAAAACAAAGCAAACAAAACAAAAATATATTCAAATATAGTATGATAACATATGAAACACATATACAATAGGCAAGCTAGAAAAAGAAATAAAATTTATAAGTACCTATATACAAACAAAAATAAAAAAAAGTAAGTATGTAGGCTGAGAAACAAGTAAAGACAGAAAAAACCTTCAAGTATGGTATGAGTGTAGATTTTACAAAGCCCATAATGAAAGATCATCTCAGACATACCTATTGTACAACTTTTATACCCTGTAAACTTCATTATTTATAATCAACCTATACACTTTCCTATATATCAACCTCACTTTAGTTCGTTCCTCAAACCAAAGTAAACCTGAAGTAATGTTACCTTAAACTAAAATAAACAAGTTTAAAAACATCAAAACAAATCAATACAACCAGAGAATCAAAGTAGAAGTTTTCAACAGCAAATTCAAAGCATGCGTCAACATGAAGAGGACTCTGTTCATTTCTTAAAAACATGTGAGTAACTTCACTTTTAAAAACTTAAAGTATAAATTTTGATTGCATGCAAGTTTCTGGAATGGATATATATTGTTTTTATAGCTCTATGATTATATGTATGAGTGTTTTGAGACAATTAAATATATTGTTGTTTCTTGTTTGTAGTTATAGGGGTAAGTAGATAATCAAAATACAAAACATTTTCTTCCAATCATTTATAGGCTTACATTTCAAAAAAAAATAAGTTATTTGTGAATGGATCAAGCTGTTAAGAATTTGTTTTAAGTATGATAGTGAAGTATTGCAGTTGAAAATTTAGTTTTACATAGCACACTAGAATCTATACCAATTTCGAATGTTGTAAATTTTGGACTCGATTTTATAACTTGAAACTATATTCAAAAATAGGATTTTTAAAACAAGAACGATGATTTTTAGATAAAGGGTTTAAGTGCAGTTCGACTTTGAATGAAAATGGTTTTTTGGGTGAATTCTGGTGATCGAAGGTTTTGGCGGTGATGGCATTGTTCATGGTGATGGGCGAGCCCGCAGGGGTGGTTGGAAAAATGACCGGAGGTGGCATTGTCCACGGAGGCGTCAGCGGCGATCAATTTAAATTTTTAAAACTAGTTTTTACTGTGTTACATGATTCGATCGCCACAGCTTCCACTGTTGGTCGAGTTCAATGGGGTTTGGTGTGATTGAAGCTTGATCGTTGATGAGTTCCTAGCCAGAGTCGTAGACCTTCAGGTGGTCGTAGCGGTGAGCACGAGGTGATGACAGGTTCGAAGGGGTGTTTGCTGTGTTGTTTCCAGGTTTCATTTTGATACTCGATCTCGAATTCGAGGAAATGGCGGCGAAATGGTGATCGGTGATGGATTCGTGGTTGATCATCGACTTGCTCGTCGATGCAGAGTCGGCCGGAGATGGGTACCGGAGCTGTACACGTGCATGAGCATGGTTGCTCTGATGGTCTGGAATTTTGTTAGTTTGGGATGAAGCAGGGTTTGTGACTCGAGTTTTTACTCGAGTTATCTAGTGGTCTACTCGAAGTTTTGGGGTGTGGAACTCGAAGCAATATACTGTTGGCTCGGGTAGGAATGTTGAACAGGCTTAAAAATAGAAACCAGTTCTGTCTTGCTTTTGACATTTTTAAATTAAATTTCAAATTATAAACAAAGTTTTAATAATAAATTCAATTGTCTAAAACTTAGTTTGTGAATGAATAAAGTCATTAAATTAAATTGTTAATTACTTAAAAACTTAATTAAGTGAAATTAAAAGATTTGAAGTCAAATGGAATTTGAAATTGGAAAGGAAAGTTTAAGTTAAAATTTTGTAACCTGGACTTAAGTTTAAATTGGGATTCCAGATTTTTGAGATGAGAGAAAGTATAAAAACTTAAATGTTTACATAAGTTTAAATATCTTGAATTTAAAGGGAATTTGATTCCAAAATCTTTTAAATTTCCTTTAAACAAAATATTCTTTAATATGTAAATTTAAAAAATGTTAGGGAAATTTGTTTTAAACTTTATTCAAGGTAAATAAAAATTCATTTCAAATCTTAAATTTAAATTGAAATTAAAAGAAAATTTGAAATCAATATTTTCAAACATATTGTGAATAATAATTAAATCATAAATATGAATGAGTTTCATCTTATGTTAATGAAGAATTAATGATTAAAAATTCGTTAAGTATTAAGCTATTCAACATGAATAATTTATTCATTTAATTAATTAATGATTTGGGTTAACTAAATAAATAATTAAAGGTTTAATTACTTAATTAAGGTTAAAGGTTAATTAAGGAATAATTTATTTGTAAACCAAGGATTATTAATTAGACATTAATTGATAATTAAAGTTGATTTATCAAGTGATTAAACAACAATTAATTTAAGGATAAAGTAATAAATAAATTAAGGTAATTAATTTATAATTAATAAAAGTGATTAAGAAATAATTATTAATTTAGAAATAATTAATTAGTTATTGAAAATTAATTAAGAATAATTTAAAATAAATTGATTGTTAATTTACCATGGCTAGCAATTTACTCATAGAAGTTTATCTGATTTAAATCAATCAGTCCAAGTGATCCTACTTATGGGTGTTTGATTTTATTGGATGGTAGCATTGTTTGATATCCCTGATATGTGATGCTTTGTGATATATCCTGATTTATGCTATGATCTGTAGTGAAATTTATTTATCTAAGATAAATGTAATTAACTATCTGCGATGTAATTTATTATCGGTGATATATTATCTGTGAATCTGTGAATAGACGATAAGCGTTATAGTTTATATCGCTTATCAACTATATTTCTATGTTTTAATCTGTGATGATTGAATGATATTGCACTATTGTGTTAAACCCCTGGACCACACTTATACACACACAAATATGGATTTCACGAGGAAATCAATTAAGTCACAGATTTTGAAATAGTTTCAAAAGTTGAATATTTAAATTCAAATGTTTTGAAAATGGATTGGGTTTAAAGAGACAAGCTTTTGAAATGGAATTTCAAAGATGAAATTTATTTTGAATAACTTGATTGAGTTTTGAAATTTTAATATTTTGATTTAAATTTGAATTCAATATTTGAAATTGAATTCTATGATTTGGAAACTAGGGACTAAAGATATTATACCCGTTTATATGGGTTAAACTAATTTAAAGGTATTGATTTGGGAATTTGAATTTAAATTCAAAGGCTTTAACTCGTGTAAATAAAATTGGATCTTTCTGAAATAAAAATATTCGTTTTCAAATAATAAAAGCTTTCATATAAGAAGTGAACTTCCAAATTGTGTTAAAAAGGGATTTCAAATTAAAAAAAGGAAAATGATTTTCCAGGTTATGGAAACAGTTTGAAAGCTATAAGTTAAATCTTTAATTCAAAGATTCTAAATGAATTAATCCAATTAAAATGGAATTGTTTTGAAATCTGAAAATGAATCTTTGTGAAACTGGGTGAACTTTGTGAAATAAATCTTTTTGTTTAAAAGATTTGAAATGGTAATTGGTTTAAACCATTTGAAAGAAAGTTTTGAATTATTAAGTTGTGACTTAATTGAAATCCCATATCCATATGTTTTAAATGTTGCGCTCACTATTAGGTTTAGCCAGGAGAGGACCTTTGTGTCATTTAACCCATTCCGAATATGTGATTCGACGTTATGGATAGCATTTGAAGACCGATGGTGAAGACCGGGTATTTGCGAGAATGATAGGATGACCTATTGATTGTCTCTACACTGAGTTTCTCCGGTATAGAGATTCCCTAAGTGATGGGAAGACCGATTGGGATTGTGAATACCCGGATTGCAAGGACTTCTTTGGAAGTGCCTTCGGTTCTGTTCAAACCCAGAATAGACTTGAATGGATTGTATGTCTGACATTACAAATTGAGATATAAAGCAGATTTCTTTCAAATACATTTTCGTTGGTGGCGGAGAATTTATTCTCTTAGCTTAACACCCTTCTCTGAGACGTACGAGCTTGGAGGTTATGTAGTTGAAGGTTATCAGTGATATATTCCCAATTTGGTAATGTGACATGCTGAGTGTTGCTGATCATTTGTTGATCAAAGCTTGGCTTTTGTGAAAAGCGTAGCTTTGTGGACGAGACTTCGTCGAACCTCACAATCCGGTAATGGTAAAAACAGAAAGAATGCGGCAAGGTTATTTGGGGATCGCGCTGTAACGACCCGAAAATTTCGTTAACTAAATTTGTCATATTTTCCATAATTTTTAATAAAATGAATGTTAGGAATTTGGTGTTGCCATTTGTTCTTATTAAAAGTTAACAATTTAAAATGAGATTTCCAATTCAATAAAATAATGTAATTATTGTGGTTTAATTTTTGAATGGAATATGTGAAAACAAGAGTAATTATGGAATAATATGTTATTTATTTAGAGTATTGAATAAAAAAAATTGTAAGCCAATTTTAATTAATGGTAATAATGCGATATAAGCTAATAAATTTGATCTCAATGCGATAACCATTTAATGAAGGTAATGAAACAGGATTTAGGAAAATGTATACTAGGTATAAATCAAATAGAAGGAAACAAACGTATATATCGAATTGATTTATGAATAAATACTTTGGATAGTAATTGAATGTACAGTAATGGTAATTTAAAACTTATTTATAGTAAGACTACATAAGATTCAGTAAATTAAGCGGTGGAAAGATTTTTCCTAGATATACTTTGAAGATGTGAAATTAAAGGTGAATATTAAAATTGGTTAATGTAAAATAACATTGATTAACCGTAAATGGGAATAAATTTGAAAATAAAAATTTATGTTAATACAAGTGGATCAATTATAAACTTAAATGAAACATTCCAATTTAATAAGAGGTATTCGAATGTTATGTTTTATTTAAAGGTAATAATTGGATTTAATTGGAATTTGTGTATGTTGGATTATATAGGAAAGGAGTATACAAAAGAAACTGTGAATAGTAGAGTAGCAACTGAAAAGGAAGAAATTGAAATAAGGGCAATAAACATTGTATAAATTAATAGTAATAAATGCCAACATTGAATTGTAATAAATATAATTAATATTACAAGTGGGTGAACGTAAAGATAAGGGTTAAGAGTGTTGGAATAAGTATACTAGAATAACTATAAAGTGTAAATGTACGTATTTATAGCAACATGAATTATTGAAGGAAAATAATTGGTAAACGGGGTTTGGGCTAAGGAAATGTTATTGATTGTTTTGAAACCTTATTTATTATGGGAAATTAATTTAGCATAAGCAAAACCAATGCAAATATCTAATTTATCAGTAAAGTAATAATAATAAATAGTAATCAATGCAAATTATGTAACAATAGAATGTGAAATTTGGGGAATAGACGCAAAGTATATATGAGTTGCTAAAAGTATGCATAATAAGTGCAAATTTGATAAATCAATGTCCTGTAGAGGTTGGAGTATGGTTAGTAATAAAAGCTTTTAAAGGAAAAACCTTTAATTTATAAATGAAAATCAATGCATTAAATTAGGTGTAACTGAATGCATGTAAATAATTTTGTAAGAATAAGTTATAAACAATTTATTTGTGCATACCCCATTTAATTGAAATAACAGAAAAGACAAGAACTTGATTTGCCTAGGTATATATATATTGATAAATTATAACTAAATAGAAAGATTGGTAGTAAATAGGATATAAGAAGACAAAGGCAACTAGTAAATTAATAAATGAATTCATAATAATAAGTAGTAATTAATGCATATATATTTGGCATTAGTGATAATTACAAAACTTTACCCATTTATCTAATTTATTTAATTAAATCTAAATCTATGACAACATTGTTGTAATGATGGTTGTAAGTGAATTTGAATGTAAAAGGGTAACAATTATTTAGGTTAACCATTTTGAGTATGTTAAGTTAAGAATGGCAATCGATTGAAATAAATCTAAATTAATTATTTTGTTTTGGTTAATGTGTTCTAGTTAATAAAGGGGAGTTTATAAGAAATGAAGCATGCACTAATGACATGTGTTATAATTCAAATGTTATTTATACCCATAAAATGTCTATTTACTGAATAGAAAGATTTTAAATCAATAAGCGAATTTATTGAGGTTCCAATTTATAATTTATAACGTTTAATGTAGACTCAATTACAAAATTGACTTAAATCATGCAGTTAGCGTAGATTTGTTTTGTAATTGGAGTAGTTAATCCTATAAGATGAAGTTAATTCTAATTCTATTTATAATTGGACCATTTGTTGATATAGATTATAAAAAGCAAGATGTATAAATTTAATTAAAGTATCAACATTCAACAATTGTAATTATTGAAAATTAAAATGGAAGTTGAGGATAATAAGGTGAAACCATGAACAAATGTTAATGCATCCTTATTACTGGTAAAAGATGAGTATATAAAAGTTTGAAAATCAAAAATAGGTTATTGAAAACTTAATTTATAATTTCTAAATATAAGGAAGTGGAGAAATTAACAATGCAATGGATAGACTTATCAGCTTTTAATTTACATCTAAATTAGTTTAGATCAATTTGGAAATTAATAAAATTGTGGATATATTTTGAAACGTAAACGAAACGTCTAGATTTACATTTGTATATACGTTAAAATAAAATGTAAATGATAAGGAATTTATTTATTTCCTAAATCTGTAACGTGTGTAATTAATATTATTTATCTTTTGGGACCACTTCCGTTTGCACGTTAAAATTCATGCACACCTATTCTTTTGCGATCTATCTATAAATAGACGATCAAAAAAAAAACCTAGCCTCCATCTTCTATCATTTGTCTGTACGTTCTTTTCTTCAACTCCTTCTCCTCCTCAAATGGATGCAAGCCTAGATCTATTTCTATTCAAATTTCAAATGAAAATTCAAACATCTCAGAAAAATTCAAAAAAAAAAAATATGTTGTAGATTTCATCCATACGAATCTACGCGCAGTCTCTGTTTTCGAAATCGATACTCGAGTCAGCGGCAAATCGCGATCAAAATCAGGAAATTCGAAACCTAAGTCAATTTGGGCGTTTTGATTTGGAGCGACTATTTGTAAATTGGTTTCTGGGTATTGGAGAGCTCGGCTAGGGAAGTCGTAATGGTGGAGGCGCGTCACCATCTGGTGGCCAGGGGCGGTCTAAAGGCACGGTCAAAGATGGGGAGGGCGTGCGTTGAAATGGGTTCATTCCCTGGACGAGCATACGTGAGTTGAGAAGAAGCTTTATGACGTGGCAAGCTTTAATTAGGTTGTTGTTTAATTTTGTTTTATTTAATTTTTGTTTCAACTCATTAAAATTTAACAACTTTTTCATACGTTACCCGTTTCGCGCGAAACTTCTTTTGTTAGGATCGTAATTAAATTCCGGATCTGATGACGCTGGTTTGGACAGATTTGGAGACCGTTGGATTTTTGAGTTTAAATTGAATTTAAATTCGATTTAAATTCAAAAGGTGAGTGTTTTAACCCACTCACAACTTCTAAAAGTTTTATGTTTGTTAAATTTATTTTAGATATGAGTAGAAATTTATTTATGATTGTTTGGCATGTTTTATTCAGCATATCGGTTAATTCGCATTTATTTAATTTAACTGTCAAATTTAATTCATTTATTGCATATTAATTGACAGTTAGAATTTATTTATTTTCATATAAACTACTAGTTAAACAGTTATAAATTTAATTGAATATATAATGTTAGTTAATAACTGTCAATTATTTCTTGTTATATTGTATATATATTGATGGTTGTTAAACTGATGATGTTTGAAATAATTTTGATTGATGATTGGTGAATGGATGTTTTATTGTATATCATTAAACTACAAGTTATCATGCATTTTTCATTTCATTCGGGATTGTGGTTTGAAATGATATACAACCGAAAATTTTATTTTTAAATTGCGGATTGAAATGATAAATATCCGTATCACTTGACCATAGGATAGAAAATTTTATACAGGCACCGTGGTCTATATATAAATTATTTTAAAGTGATTTCTATGGTTTGGATGGGATACGGTTTATAAAAAATTTTAATTTTGATATTTTATAAATGTTATTCTTCTATATATATACATATGAAGTTAAAAATTTTGAATTTAAGCTGTGTATAAATCTATTAAATAAAAATGGGAAAATTGAGAAATGGAATTTGATAATTCATATTATATGTTTAAGTTTGGAAAATTTTAAGGTATGATATTTATAACTGGATTTTTCCAAGATAAATTCAAAATGAATACTCTAGTATAATTTAATTGAAGAAAATATTTAATTGCTAGAAATTGGAGTTTTATTTATGGATTTTTATGTAAATATTCAAGACTAAATAATAGAACATTTAATTTGGTTGAAGGAATAAATTCCAACTTTAGTTTTGAAATATTAATACTCCAAATGGATATATGTATATAGAAATTGAAGTGGTTTTGGAACTTGAAAGTGATATTTAAATTTTGGTTTAGACTTTAAATAAAGAAATATATTTGTAAAGCCATGGAAATTATTTTCTTTACAAAGTAACCTTAAAGTCAAACCATTTATTTTATATACCGTTGAATATCCAAACCATTCAAGTTTTAGAAGTTATGGTTTTAAAATATATGAATTTCGAAATATTATGCTTTGAAAGTATAAGTCAAATATTTGGTTTCCAGATATTTTAAATTTTAAAGCAGTATTATTTTGGAAAAAAAAAATATTTGGATAAAATGATATCATATTGTTTTGGGTTTTAAGATGATATCGTATTCATAGTTTTGAAATGGAATTTTTATTCTGGTTTTAAAGTATAAACTATTTTAAATGACCGCGGTGTTATAATAACGATTGGTTGGCAAAGAGACCGGGATCAGATATGGACATACTCTCTGTTGATACCGAAAACCACTTTGACTAACCGTGTACGCGATGGAGATTCCAGAATGAAGTAGGTTGGTGGCGGCGTTTCCTGTAAGGTAAATACGTGGACCCGACTCCCGTGAGTTGGCATAAGGTGGCTAAAACAGGAGCGATTCTCGGGCCGATGAGGTCATTCCTCTGATCGGACACTCCTCTTCGATATTATACTTTGACTTTGGATTGATTCAGTGGCCACTTTTTATTTTTGATTTTGGGGGAGTTTGTTCGAGGTGGGCGGTATCTGCGGCTGCGCGTTTCCACCAGCCCGGATAGCAATTGGTATATCTACCCTGGCATTGCCTAGTTGTGCCGTGTCACCTACCATACCGAGCCTTTACTACGAGTTTTGTTTTGTACCATACCTATGGAGTGCCCTCTGACGACGCCCATTACGGGGGAGATTACGGTACTGTATAGACTATGAGAATATATTCTGTGTTAAGGGCTATATGGGTAACCCCTTAATGCTGTTAAAAAGTAAGTTTATTTTATAAATAGACATTATTATTATAATAGCGCAATATACTACCTAGTAAATAGTTTAACGGACCCTTAGGAGATGTAAATCCCGAGCATCTCTTGAGTTACTGTACTCATATTTATTTCTGTTAATTTTACTCACATAAGATCTTTTAGTTCTGACTCGAGTGTTTTTGTCTTTTCAAATTCGCTCGGGTCAGTCTGAGCGTTTCAGGATTTGAAGTTTTAGCTCTGGAGGATGAAGACGAAGATTTGTATTACTATTATCTACTATTATTCCACTACACTCATATTTTTCCGCTGCATTGTTATTGGTATGTGTAACTCTGATATGTATTATATAAATGTTTGTAAACAGTTTTATAAACTGTATATTTTATTATTATATTTTATCCTTCCGCTGTGAGATTCTATTTTGTTTTATTTCTTCTCTGTTTTTCTTATTTACCCCATAACAATCCGCCCTTCCGTATGGTTTGAATCGTCATGTGTGTCGGTTTAAAGTGTGTGAAAAGGCGGGATGTTACAGTTGGTATCAGAGCTTTGGTTTAGCGATAAACCTTGGCTTTGTGGGGTTTGACTCTTTGTTAATAAGGTAGTAATACCCTATGGGAGTCACTGAGTGTATATACGAGAGAACGTATTTGTTAGTGTTATAAAAAGATTTTGATATTGTGTTAATCTGTTCCGTTTTGTATTTATAAATTCTGGTTGGTGCATGGGATGCGATGACATCAATAGGGATTTCTAAACACTTAATAAGACAAACCGACATAATATTTGTTTTTAATATAGGTGAATGAAATAACTTCGCCTATTATATTTTCTATATATAAAATTTTTTATTAAGGTATTATATATATATATTGTTGGTTGCAATAGATTGGTTGTTAGGAATAAAATTTTAAATAATAGGTAAAATGAGAATGAAATTAAAATCAACGAAATTTGGAAATTTTAGAACTTAAGTCCGGGATTTTGGAAATTTGCTTTCAAAGGATTTATGAATTATAATAATTTTGTTTATAAGTATTTTCTTATATAAATATTTAGTATAATTTGGAAGAATTGTTTTAAAAAAGATTTTGGAGAAAATAAGTTTCTTACTTTCCTCTCTGTCGCTGGAAAATAATTTCGGTGATGGCGGCCGCATCATCGACTTTCATTTTCGAGTTTCGAAGGGAAAGGCCACTGTAGTAAATTCTACTGCAGATTTATTTTAATTGTTTAAATATAATTAGACATATAAAAGTTGTAAGAAATTATTTATCTATATTTTTTAAAATAATTTGAAATTTGACCCGGTATTTAATTCTTAAATTTCCATTAATTAATAGTTTAAATTATTTTAGTGAAATAAAAGGTAAGTAATTAATGAATTTAAACCTCTAATTTAGGTAAGAAAATTTATGCAAAGTTATAAAGGGAAATTTGAAAATTTTTACATTGTTGAACATTAAATTTAATTAAAAGAAGAGATAAAACTTGTATAGGTTCTTTTGTATTTTCTTTAACATATATAACTTACCAAATATGAAAATTTGAAATGTTAAATAAGTGATCGGAATAGAATATTATACAAGTAGAAATTTTGGAAATAATGAAGTATTCAATGAATTGCTGTTAAATGAGAATTTAATGTTATAAACTTAATTTATAATTGAAATTTTACCATAATTAAAGGTAAGTATTATAAATAGGTGATTTTAAACTTAAGTAAATAAAACGAAACTCTTTAATAAATAAGGATTGATGTGTATGGTTATAAAATTTAGTATGATTTAAATGCTACTAGTTGAATAAAATGGAAAGCATGTAATATAAATAAATGACCGTAAACCTTAGGTAAGAAATTAATAAAATCCTTTATTTATAAGAATGGAGGTTATAAGGTTAAGAATTTAAGTGTAACTAAAAAAAAAAGGTTACTGTAATATAATATAATAGCATGTAAGCATTTAATAAATGATTGAATTTGAGAAGTGCATTAAATGTAATACAAATAAAAGAGACTTACATAACCTAAATAAAATAAAAATAATGGTAAGTAATAAGTAGAAATAAGGAAACAACCATTGAATGAGAAATAAAATTTGAAGTTTGTTAGAAATAAATGTAAATTATAAAAAGGAAAATTTATGTGGGTTGAATAAAAGAAAGGAAATCAAACAATTAAAGTATGTAATGAATTTATATAAGTTGAATTGATTTGTTGGTTTAAATCGATATTGTTTACTTTATAGTTGGCTGGGTAAGGAAATTTGAAGTTGTTGGATGAATAAATAATCTATTTTGTCCCATCTAAGACTAATGAGTAAATGATGCACGTTATTTTTCATTCCGTACCATTTCAAGTTTTTGAACCCAAACAACTATTTGCTTGTTTGATTGAATGGTTGTTTTGTTTTGTTGTGTATACTGTTTGTCGAAATTGATTGTTGTTAGAAGTTGAAACCATGAAAATATTTCACTTTATATAAATAGTTAACCTTTTTAGATTATATAAGTGAAATGCAGGTATGGAAGCAATTGTTACTACTTTTGTTTCCATAAATTAAGCGTAACTTGCCCAACAAATAGGTACGTTCCCGGTTTACGTTTTGTAGCGCTATTTTTATATATTTTTCCCGTGTTGGGATATACTATTTTGAATATTCTATATGATACTTTGTTATATTTTGGTATTATATTTTCCCGAGCCTCTTCGTACAAAGGAGACTCTGCCAAAAATTTCCATAAATTTTGGACTTAGAATTATGTTGAAAATGTTTGCCAAACTTTAATTATTTAAGTATAAAAGGATATAATGATTATAAAACGGGTATATTTTATTTAAGGTAATAAATTTAGTAAATTACTGTTTATAAGTTAAATATTTTGAATAAGATGTGTTGTTATCTAATTCTTTCTTCTCCCTTCTTTTCCTTTTCGAGGACGAAAAGTTTTGAGTGGGGAGAGTGTAACGACCCGAAAATTTCGTTAATTAAATTTGTCATATTTTCCATAATTTTTAATAAAATGAATGTTAGGAATTTGGTGTTGCCATTTGTTCTTATTAAAAGCTAACAATTTAAAATGAGATTTCCAATTCAATAAAATAATGTAATTATTGTGGTTTAATTTTTGAATGGAATATGTGAATATAAGAGTAATTATGGAATAATATGTTATTTATTTAGAGTATTGAATAATAATAAAAAATTGTAAGCCAATTTTAATTAATGGTAATAATGCGATATAAGCTAATAAATTTGATCTCAATGCGATAACCATTTAATGAAGGTAATGAAACAGGATTTAGGAAAATGTATACTAGGTATAAATCAAATAGAAGGAAACAAACGTATATATCGAATTGATTTATGAATAAATACTTTGGATAGTAATTGAATGTACAGTAATGGTAATTTAAAACTTATTTATAGTAAGACTACATAAGATTCAGTAAATTAAGCGGTGGAAAGATTTTTCCTAGATATACTTTGAAGATGTGAAATTAAAGGTGAATATTAAAATTGGTTAATGTAAAATAACATTGATTAACCGTAAATGGGAATAAATTTGAAAATAAAAATTTATGTTAATACAAGTGGATCAATTATAAACTTAAATGAAACATTCCAATTTAATAAGAGGTGTTCGAATGTTATGTTTTATTTAAAGGTAATAATTGGATTTAATTGGAATTTGTGTATGTTGGATTATATAGGAAAGGAGTATACAAAAGAAACTGTGAATAGTAGAGTAGCAACTGAAAAGGAAGAAATTGAAATAAGGGCAATAAACATTGTATAAATTAATAGTAATAAATGCCAACATTGAATTGTAATAAATATAATTAATATTACAAGTGGGTGAACGTAAAGATAAGGGTTAAGAGTGTTGGAATAGGTATACTAGAATAACTATAAAGTGTAAATGTACGTATTTATAGCAACATGAATTGTTGAAGGAAAATAATAGGTAAATGGGGTTTGGGCTAAGGAAATGTTATTGATTGTTTTGAAACCTTATTCATTATGGGAAATTAATTTAGCATAAGCAAAACCAATGCAAATATCTAATTTATCAGTAAAGTAATAATAATAAATAGTAATCAATGCAAATTATGTAACAATAGAATGTGAAATTTGGGGAATATACGCAAAGAATATATGAGTTGCTAAAAGTATGCATAATAAGTGCAAATTTAATAAATCAATGTCCTGTAGAGGTTGGAGTATGGTTAGTAATAAAAGCTTTTAAAGGAAAAACCTTTAATTTATAAATGAAAATCAATGCATTAAATTAGGTGTAACTGAATGCATGTAAATAATTTTATAAGAATAAGTTATAAACAATTTATTTGTGCATACCCGATTTAATTGAAATAACAGAAAAGACAAGAACTTGATTTGCCTAGGTATATATATATTGATAAACTATGACTAAATAGAAAGATTGGTAGTAAATAGGATATAAGAAGACAAAGGCAACTAGTAAATTAATAAAAGAATTCATAATAATAAGTAGTAATTAATGCATATATATTTGGCATTAGTGATAATTACAAAACTTTACCCATTTATCTAATTTATTTAATTAAATCTAAACCTATGACAACATTGTTGTAATGATGGTTGTAAGTGAATTTGAATGTAAAAGGGTAACAATTATTTAGGTTAACCATTTTGAGTATGTTAAGTTAAGAATGGCAATCGATTGAAATAAATCTAAATTAATTATTTTGTTTTGGTTAATGTGTTCTAGTTAATAAAGG
Source organism: Allium cepa (assembly GCA_030765085.1). Classification (NCBI taxonomy): domain Eukaryota; kingdom Viridiplantae; phylum Streptophyta; class Magnoliopsida; order Asparagales; family Amaryllidaceae; genus Allium; species Allium cepa. The sequence goes on from CM060935.1 coordinate 557,169,464, forward strand.
GGAGTTTATAAGAAATAAAGCATGCACTAATGACATGTGTTATAATTCAAAAGTTATTTATACCCATAAAATGTCTATTTACTGAATAGAAAGATTTTAAATCAATAAGCGAATTTATTGAGGTTCCAATTTATAATTTATAACGTTTAATGTAGACTCAATTACAAAATTGACTTAAATCATGCAGTTAGCGTAGATTTGTTTTGTAATTGGAGTAGTTAATCCTATAAGATGAAGTTAATGCTAATTCTATTTATAATTGGACCATTTGTTGATATAGATTATAGAAAGCAAGATGTATAAATTTAATTAAAGTATCAACATTCAACAATTGTAATTATTGAAAATTAAAATGGAAGTTGAGGATAATAAGGTGAAACCATGAACAAATGTTAATGCATCCTTATTACTGGTAAAAGATGAGTATAGAAAAGTTTGAAAATCAAAAATAGGTTTTTGAAAACTTAATTTATAATTTCTAAATATAAGGAAGTGGAGAAATTAACACTGCAATGGATAGACTTATCAGCTTTTAATTTACATCTAAATTTGTTTAGATCAATTTGGAAATTAATAAAATTGTGGATATATTTTGAAACGTAAACGAAACATCTAGATTTACATTTGTATATACGTTAAAATAAAATGTAAATGATAAGGAATTTATTTATTTCCTAAATCCGTAACATGTGTAATTAATATTATTTATCTTTTGGGACCACTTCCGTTTGCACGTTAAAATTCGTGCACACCTATTCTTTTGCGATCTATCTATAAATAGACGATCAAAAAAAAACCCTAGCCTCCATCTTCTATCATTTGTCTGTACGTTCTTTTCTTCAACTCTTTCTCCTCCTTAAATGGATGCAAGCCTAGATCTATTTCTATTCAAATTTCAAATGAAAATTCAAACATCTCAGAAAAATTCAAAAAAAAAATATGTTGTAGATTTCATCCGTACGAATCTACGCACAGTCTCTGTTTTCGAAATCGATACTCGAGTCAGCGGCAAATCGCGATCAAAATCAGGAAATTCGAAACCTAAGTCAATTTGGGCGTTTTGATTTGGAGCGACTATTTGCAAATTGGTTTCTGGGTATTGGAGAGCTAGGCTAGGGAAGTCGTAATGGTGGAGGCGCGTCACCATCTGGTGGCCAGGGGCGGTCTAAAGGCACGGTCAAAGATGGGGAGGGCGTGCGTTGAAATGGGTTCATTGCCTGGACGATCATACGTGAGTTGAGAAGAAGCTTTATGACGTGGCAAGCTTTAATTAGGTTGTTGTTTAATTTTGTTTTATTTAATTTTTGTTTCAACTCATTAAAATTTAACAACTTTTTCATACGTTACCCGTTTCGCGCGAAACTTCTTTTGTTAGGATCATAATTAAATTCCGGATCTGATGACGCTGGTTTGGACAGATTTGGAGACCGTTGGATTTTTGAGTTTAAATTGAATTTAAATTCGATTTAAATTCAAAAGGTGAATGTTTTAACCCACTCACAACTTCTAAAAGTTTTATGTTTGTTAAATTTATTTTAGATATGAGTAGAAATTTATTTATGATTGTTTGGCATGTTTTATTCAGCATATCGGTTAATTCGCATTTATTTAATTTAACTGTCAAATTTAATTCATTTATTGCATATTAATTGACAGTTAGAATTTATTTATTTGCATATAAACTACTAGTTAAACAGTTATAAATTTAATTGAATATAAAATGTTTGTTAATAACTGTCAATTATTTCTTGTTATATTGTATATATATTGATGGTTGTTAAACTGATGATGTTTGAAATAATTTTGATTGATGATGGGTGAATGGATGTTTTATTGTATATCATTAAACTACAAGTTATCATGCATTTTTCATTTCATTCGGGATTGTGGTTTGAAATGATATACAACCGCAAATTTTATTTTTAAATTGCGGATTGAAATGATAAATATCCGTATCACTTGACCATAGGATAGGAAATTTTGTACAGGCACCGTGGTCTATATATAAATTATTTTAAAGTGATTTCTATGGTTTGGATGGGATACGGTTTATAAAAAAATTTAATTTTGATATTTTATAAATGTTATTCTTCTATATATATACATATGAAGTTAAAAATTTTAAATTTAAGCTGTGTATAAATCTATTAAATAAAAATGGGAAAATTGAGAAATGGAATTTGATAATTCATATTATATGTTTAAGTTTGGAAAATTTTAAGGTATGATATTTATAACTGGATTTTTCCAAGATAAATTCAAAATGAATACTCTAGTATAATTTAATTGAAGAAAATATTTAATTGCTAGAAATTGGAGTTTTATTTATGGATTTTTATGTAAATATTCAAGACTAAATAATAGAACATTTAATTTGGTTGAAGGAATAAATTCCAACATTAGTTTTGAAATATTAATACTCCAAATGGATATATATATATATATATATATATAGAAATTGAAGTGGTTTTGGAACTTGAAAGTGGTATTTAAATTTTGGTTTAGACTTTAAATAAATAGATATATTTGTAAAGCCATGGAAATTATTTTCTTTACAAAGTAACCTTAAAGTCAAACCATTTATTTTATATACCGTTGAATATCCAAACCATTCAAGTTTTAGAAGTTATGGTTTTAAAATATATGAATTTCGAAATATTATGCTTTGAAAGTATAAGTCAAATATTTGGTTTCCAGATATTTTAAATTTTAAAGCAGTATGATTTTGGAAAAAAAATATTTGGATAAAATGATATCATATTGTTTTGGGTTTTAAGATGATATCGTATTCATAGTTTTGAAATGGAATTTTTATTCTGGTTTTAAAGTATAAACTATTTTAAATGACCGCGGTGTTATAATAACGATTGGTTGGCAAAGAGACCGGGATCGGATATGGACATACTCTCTGTCGATACCGAAAACCACTTTGACTAACCGTGTATGCGGTGGAGATTCCAGAATGAAGTTGGTTGGTGGCGGCGTTTCCTGTAAGGTAAATACGTGGACCCGACTCCCGTGAGTTGGCATAAGGTGGCTAAAACAGGAGCGATTCTCGGGCCAATGAGGTCATTCCTCTGATCGGACACTCCTCTTCGATATTATACTTTGACTTTGGATTGATTCAGTGGCCACTTTTTATTTTTGATTTTGGGGGAGTTTGTTCGAGGTGGGCGGTAGCTGCGGCTGCGCGTTTCCACCAGCCCGGATAGCAATTGGTATATCTACCCTAGCATTGCCTAGTTGTGCCGTGTCACCTACCATACCGAGCCTTTACTACGAGTTTTGGTTTGTACCATACTTATGGAGTGCCCTCTGACGACGCCCATTACGGGGGAGATTACGGTACTGTATAGACTATGGGAATATATTCCGTGTTAAGGGCTATATGGGTAACCCCTTAACGCTATTAAAAAGTAAGTTTATTTTATAAATAGACATTATTATAATAGCGCAATATACTACCTAGTAAATAGTTTAACGGACCCTTAGGAGATGTAAATCCCGAGCATCTCTTGTGTTACTGTACTCATATTTATTTCTGTTAATTTTACTCACATAAGATCTTTTAGTTCTGACTCGAGTATTTTTGTCTTTTCAAATTCGCTCGGGTCAGTCCGAGCGTTTCAGGATTTGAAGTTTTAGCTCTGGAGGACGAAGACGAAGATTTGTATTACTATTATCTACTATTATTCCACTACACTCATATTTTTCCGCTGCATTGTTATTGGTATGTGTAACTCTGATATGTATTATATAAATGTTTGTAAACAGTTTTATAAACTGTATATTTTATTATTATATTTTATCCTTCCGCTGTGAGATTCTATTTTGTTTTATTTCTTCTCTGTTTTTCTTATTTACCCCATAACAATCCACCCTTCCGTATGGTTTGAATCGTCATGTGTGTCGGTTCAAAGTGTGCATAAAGGCGGGATGTTACACGCGCCCCCTGAGGGTATGTTCATTTCCTCCTGGATAGAGGTGGTAGCATGGTATGGAGCCAAGATATTTAACATAGCTACCCAGTTAGGGGTAACCCGGCCTTGTGTTGGCAGAGATCCGGGTAGGTTCTCGGGGCGTCCTTCCAGAGACGTACCCATGTGGCAATGGGAAGTTCCTTGGCCTGACCATTTGTTGGAAATCCAAACTCCAATACGCACCTTGTACGGTTTTAGTTGTAGAACCTGCCATTTACTTATGGTGGCGCCCCACTGTTTAGATGGTCATTATAGTAGGCATAGTGTGAAATGCCTATGCTGGCGAAGATTTATATTATACTTTCGAAATGCTTTCTGTACTTTGCACTTATAGTAATAATATCAAAGAAATTTGTGTATCAAGCGTGTTTGACTATCATAAGGAGAAATCTCCTCCGATTCTGCGTTTGCATTGTGTGTGTGTGCGGGAGGCCTTATGGTAGTTCCATTTTCTAAAAGCATTGCGAATCTATTTTAAAATATTGCTTTGTTTGTTTTTAAAGATAAATTGTTTTTGTTACTCATACCAGTCTCATGACTGACCTAGAGTTTATTGTTTCTTTCCTAAACTATGGTGCTCAAAATTTTTCCACACGGGCGGTCTAGAGTTAGGTTTTTCAGATAGCTAGGTTTAGTAGATTATCTGGAGCTAGTTCAATCTGTGGATGCGGACGAGACTTGCTTGTCTTAGTGCAACTTGATGGGAGTTCGAGCTATTTCTAGATTGGTGCCTTGGAGTTCTCTTCTGAAGACTATTTTGGAGATTATCCGCTGCTGATGTTATCTATTTTCTTTTCCGCTGCTATTTTATTGTATCATATCTCTGATGTATATTGATATCTATTGTATCATCTGTTGTATCAGATATTGTATCAATGTTGTATATCAATGTATTATTCTTTTCCTTCCACTGTGTTGTTGTACTTAATTGTGTTATAAGCTCCGGCGACTCAGATTTAAACGGTCGAATCTACGACATTCGAGTACGATGTAAAGTACGGATGTCGATTTTCGAACGCAAAAAATCTCGCTCGTCACACCGATCCCCAAACATTTTATGTTCATAACCAAGCACTCTCTCTGATCTTTGAAGTCCAACTCTATAAGAAAGCATTGTATACTTACCCAACACATGGTCCTAAAAAAAAGTAACTTGCCAAAGCTTTCTCCTTTGATCATTTTCCTTTTGAAAAGAAACTCCAAGCACTATTCCAAAATAAGAATCAATCTAAGATACTAAAGTATGGTGGCATCCAAAGCATATCAGCTCCAACATAAGACTACTGGAGTACCGTGGTTCCCTTTAGTAGATAAAGATTCTAGAACACTTCACCCTTCATTAAAACTAGCAAAACTCTAAAAAAAAAAATTAAACTATTCTTCTTTATAGCCACCCTACACCCTATAGATGCCAACTGGCCCAAAGATATAACTGACTTCTAAAGACCTGAAACATAGTGGGCACCTGTCAAAATACGGATCTTTTTGTCAAGCGCTAAATCGGTACTATACTCTCTCCCATGCTTCTACAACTAGCATCACTTTCCATAAGGATTGCACTTCCCTCCTTACCAAAAGAGCTGAAGAAATCCTTATTTTTTGTCATATGAAACGATGCCCCTAAACAAAGCACCAAATGGTATTGATACATCCAATATTGCCATAGTCAAAACATCATCAGATACAGTCTTCTCCACCACAATCGATGAAGATCCATCCTCGGTCTTCCTCTTCAAGTCTGGACAGTCTTTCTTCCAATTGCCTGGTTTCCTACAATGGTTACACTTTCCATCTCTGGATTTTTATCTCTAACCATTTCCAGACTACCTAAACTTGGAACATCCCTTAGGTTTCCAACTCTTCTTCTCTTCTTTTCCTCTCACAACAAAATATCTACTCCTTGCATCTCTGCCTTCACTTCTTCATCTAATCCCTTAAGTTCTTAGATAGTAAACCTAACCTCACAACTTCCAACGTCAAAGAATCTCTTTCATATATCATCCTATTAGCAAAACCCATGTATCGTTATGGAAGGGAACACAAAAGAGCCAGCGCCTTTTAGCCTTCATCCACCTTCAAATCCACAGTCTTTATCTTCATCAAAAGATCGTAAAAGGGACTAAGATGCACCTTAACTGAAGTACCCTCTCTCATCTTCATGGTATAAAACGTCTTAACTAAAATTAGAAGGTTAATGAGTGGTTTGTTCAAGTAAAGATTCTCCTGCTTGGTCTGGATTCCTTTATCTACAGTTCACTGTTAATGTCTGAGATGGAATTCTCTCCTATGGCCAACTACAAAGTAATAAAATCCCATTCTTTTGTCCCCTTCTTCTCCACTGCTGAAATAGTGACGTACAATTTCTCGATGTCAAACACACCTGATGCACCATATTCCTCCTTAGAATAGATTTTCATCCTCTATTACCACTTCTCAAAATAAATATTCCCATTCCACTTCTCTATTGTCAACTAAGATCCTAATGCTATATAAGATCCTCTAACATTGGGTCCTGCTATAAAAGGATGTCTTCATTTCCTACTATATTATCTAACACATTCTATCAACCAACCTAATAGCTTTAATACCAGACCGCTGGGGAACACATCAAACATAGGGAAATAATAAGATCGCATTGATGATGAGGTAGAATAAACCGAATAATAATATCCCATGATAAGCCATTAAAGATCAACGATGCACAAACAGAAAAGAAAATCAAATATCGAATTTATAGCGGTTACACTACCGCGAGAAATTTACATTCATTTAGAGAAGATATTTTACTACTTTCTGAGAAAAGAAAATTACAAGATTTATAATGAAGACTAAGTAGAAAAATCTGAAGAAATACAACTAGAGAGGATGACAAAAACTCTAAAGAATGGCTATCTTTATATATCGATTATTACTTGCTGTTGAAGTATCAATTTATGTCAATAAATTGATGCCTTATCAATTCATCAATTTATATAGAAAATGTATATCTATGTGATTTTTTTAGTTTTCATCAATATGCATGCGTTAGGTAAAATGCATTTTTTAATCAGCAGTAGATTAACGAATTGATTGATTGCTTACATCTTTCAAAATCATTCCTTTCCATATAAATAATACATTTCTTTTACTTAGTGCAATTACACAAGCAACTAATTCAAATATCTTCAAAATCATCTTCAATTTAGAAATATTGTATCATCAATATCACGCTGATTATTTTAAACTACCAACTAATTTGAAATGTCTCACTGGAAAGATAGTTCAAATCAATGAACTGTGGAATATATTAGTACATATGAATGACAATGTGTTTTATAAGAATGGGAAAGCAAACATCACCAATATAAATAAGAACCATGTCCAACTTCGCTACATCTTTATTAATAATTGGTTTAGAAATGCAAATTTTTGGACTGACCGTGAACTTCTAAAAATACCATTTACGTCCGCAACATTATATAAAATCTTATTTTCGTTGGTTGTTCTAGAATTCTAGAAAATCACACGTGACCCTAAAACTAATCTAATTTTGTTTGTGGGCATACATTTGCCTGCCATGCTTTTGTTTTATGACTGGGTCAAATCACAAGTCTACTTTATATTATCATGAGCTTTTAAGTATGGGACCCAATCAATTTTCTTTATTTTGTGACTGAGTCAGTATTATCATGAACATTAAAGTTTGGAGCCGATTACATTTGGCCTAATACTCGAATAGAAAAGTATATTATCAACATACAAAGAAACTATTCATTTAGCCTATTTTCACTATGTTACATCAAAATATTAAACCTGTAGTAAGTGAACTTTTTCATAATATGAAGATTGGAGAGTACTAGGCTCCTAGCGTTAATCTTTTGGGCATCATTTTCATCATTTCCATTGGAGTGGTCTTAGCAGGTATCTTATCCCATTGTCTGGATCATGCCTACATGCCAACATGTCCTTTTCTTTCTTTTTTTCCTTTGTTTTCCGTTACACAGCACTTCTGTATTTTTCATCGTATATATGTAATTAAGTGGTTAGCTTGCATGTAATTAATATTTTGTTTGCCTGTGTAGCCATGGAGACTGTTAAAATTAGTCCCACATCGAACAATTGTTAGAGAACTATATATTATCACAAAACCAATTTGTTGTGTGAAAGGAGGTCTCTTAGTATTTACGCATGATTTATATTGTAAATTGTTTGATGTGGGACTAATTTTAACACGCCCCCGCGGGTGTGGCGTATCATCAGCCAAACACGTGGACATTCATTGAGGGTGACGTGTGACACAATTAAACCCGCTTTGATATCATGTTAGAGAGCCATATATTATCACAAAACCAATTGGTTGTGTGAAAGGAGGTCTCTTAGTATTAACGCATGATTTATATTGTAAATTGTCCGATGTGGGACTAATTTTAACAACAATTTACAATATAAATCATGCGTAAATAGTAAGAAACCTCCTTTCACATAACCAATTGGTTTTGTGATAATATATGGTTCTCTAACATGGTATCAAAGCGGGTTTTAATTGTGTCACACGTCACCCTCAATGAATGTCCACGTGTTTAGCTAATGATACGCCACACGTGCGGGGGCGTGTTGAGATTAGTCCTACATTGGGCAATTTATAATATAAATCATGCATAAATACTAAGAGACCTCCATTCACATCATCAATTGGTTTTGTGATAATATGAGGTTCTCTAACAGAGACATATTTATTTTGTTTGAATTTCATCTTGCAATGTATACACATGAGCTGCTTCCTTACTTTGCCTGCTTCTGGTTATAATAACTTATGTGTTTTATGTAATTACTATATGTTTTCGCTAAGAATTTATACACACACATATCGTCCCTGTTAATTGGAGTCACGTATAGTTTATGCATATGGTTTCATGAACAGTTGCATTATGTAATGCATGCATTCGATCTTTATTATTTATTGTATATGTATACACAAAAATATGGAAATTGACTCATGCTAACATGAAAAAAAAGTATATGCAAATGCACAGATAGAACATATCATATATATAGGAAATAAATGAACACGTATAGGAAGCTAAAGGGAAACAATATAATACTAAAAGGGAGCATGTACACATGTATAGTCTAAGGGTGCATAATTATATTGGCACACAATATAATAATATAATACTAAAAGAGATCATGTACGCATGTATAGTCAGAAGTACACAATTATATTGGCACACGATGGGGATGAGGAAGACACAAGATCGCTCTTTTACAATTGAAATCACCAAGTGGTATTCTGTTCTTCTTTTTTCTAGGTCAGTGGTATTCTTCTATTGTGGTCCTAAGATACAATATTTCAGTACCGCTGCATGAAAATAAAAAATTATTTCCATTGCTTTAACTTAATTGCATTCTCTTCTCACTATAACTATCATAATAATATCACCATTACACCAATATTTGTATCTTTTATTCTTTAACATCACATTTTGCAATTCTAAATTAAGAAGATGACATATTCTATTCAACAAGATAACTTATTTTTTCTAGGCAATTGCATCATATTTGAGATCTAGCTCGGCAATAAGGTAATTTATTCTCAGAAGTATTTTTGAAAAAGATTTATATTTAGTAATATCATTCAAATCAGATAATATTTTCTTACAAAAGTTCTTTACACACACTAATAATAGAATCATTATCATCCTTCCATCAAGTAGAGCATACAACACAATTTATCGGCCAAATAGTGGAAGCAAAGGTCGACTCAAAAAAAAGATACATCTCCCAAAGCATCTTCAACGAAGGATAGTTCACATGACCAAAAACCAACAAATGTTGATAAAAAATCTGTCTCAATAGATGATTATGGTTGGGATGATAAATTTACTTCTGAAATGATAAGTGATATATTAATCGAAAATTTTAAAAAATATATATATAATTAAGTTTTATTGTCTTATCAACTTTCTCTTTATGTTTTTGCAGGTAAACATTAAGGAGAAAAATGGATGGTGATGATTATGAAAATAATTGAATAAAAAGTCACCACGTAGAAATAAACTATAATGATTAATAAAAAAGTTGACATCTATTAGTGGTACTTTTTAGGTGTTTGAACCCTTACTGTTATTAAGGAAATCACTATATAGTCTCTATTTTTATGTATTCCATTTTGAAATAAAGTTTAAGTTATACTAGTGTTTGCAAATAGTATAATTAACTTATCTTTTATGTGGTGTTGGAATTCAGTTTCATTCTAATAATTTTACTATTATAATTGTCGCTACCTTAATAAACATCATCAACTACTATGTGAAACAAATTATATAAGAAAAAAACTAATAACATAACCATATTTATTTTTTAGCCGCTGTATAGCAAAGATGAATAGTCAAAGGAGACAAAATAGAAGAACGAATATTTTAAGTGATGAACAACGAGAAATGCATCTTATGAGAGATAGAGAACGAAGGAGAGCTATGAGTTGAGAGCAAAGAGAAAATTATCTAGCTCGGCATTGTGAAATGTATCGACAAAGAAGAGAAAGATCCCAAAATGCATCTTTAGGAAGAAATTTAGATACTATAAACAACGAATCTCTCAGTTACCAATAAGAAAGAAACCCAAGAATAAAAAAGAATAAATAGAAACTATGGTTGTTAAGGATAGAGAACATATTATAGATGGCATACCAGAATCTAACCAAGAGCAGAGATGATCATCAACTATAAAGGTGTCAAAGTGTGAGAAGAAATGTTAGAAGTTATAATGTTGCAAAAAAATTTCAAAAATCATACTGAATTTCGAAAACACCTATTGAAGCAACCTACATTTTGTTAGCAGTGTTCGGCAAAATTATTTTAATATGGGGGTGAATCATTGTGTTGTTCGAATGGAAGAACCATACGTCCCTTAGTGCATTCACCAACTGAGCTCTTAGAGCTCTATAAGGATGCAAGTGTTGATGGTATACATTTTAAAAGAAATATTTGATCATATAACTATGTATCTTCCTTCACTTCAATGAAAGTGCATGTTGATGAAAACCTAACAAGTGGAAAAGATGGTACCTACACTTTCCATGCTCAAGGATGTATATATCACAATATTGGAAGCCTACTTCCTAAAGAAAGAGATAGGCCTAGATTTCTACAAATGTGTGTGTGTGTAATAACTCGCAAATTCATTACTTTAGAAATTTTTTGAAATATTTAAATATAAGATATTTTAACAGAAATCATAATATTTTGAACAATAAATAATATTAGTAATCTAATTTTGAATAAAAATATACTTTGGAAGATATATCGATAAAATGGTTGAAAATCGTTTTATCGATAAACAGCTCTTTGACCATCCGACATCGCGCATAGAGCTGAATACATACTCATTTGTCAACATAAGTGAGAATATGTAACAAAATAATTTATTTTGTTTTGGAAAAATAAAATATATTTGTGACATCATTAATAATGTCATCATTTTCGAATAATTAATTATTGAATTTAAATTGAGTTTAAATGATTTGATAATTACTTTAGTTATTAAATGAGCCCTTTCAATTATTATATAATAATAGGAATATTATTATTAAACATTGTTTAAAAATATATAAATATTAAAGTGTAAATATGACCGAAAATCAAAACCGTAATTCATAGCGATTCAACGTGTAGAAGTTATGCAACGTTGTGGATTTAATGCGACATAGATACGCACATATACATGTACATATACATGAAGACATTCATATGCACCTAAACACACATATACACAAATATACATATAAATATATATACAACCTAAAATATCTAAGATATTTTCAAAAACTCCGTAACACTTAAGCTTTATCTAAGTCAATACTTACCATCAAAGTACAAGTACATGGAGGAGGAGTACGTGGCCATGTAAGGTGATGCAAGGAGGGAGGTGGGTGGGGATGAAGGAGATGATGTAAGTGGACAAAATATCTAAGATATTTTTCCCTTTTCTTTCCCCATAAATACCACACCATCTCCACTTCATTTCCTCACTTCTCCTTCTTCATTTTTAAGCTTCTTCCTCTCTACTTTCCATGTCTTCTAGCCTTAGCAAAATAATGTAAAAATATAGTTCAAATATAAACACATATATATATATATATCAAAACACTTCAAAACTCAAAGCAAATTCCTTCACCCCTAGCCAAGGTCGTGAGCACCTCCCACTATCCCAAGCAAGGGCCGAGCCACCTAGGAGACAAGGTACCAGAGTTCGTGAGCAAAAGTCATGAGTTAGCAAAGCTATAGCCTTTTTTCGACTAAAAAACCAATATGAGAAACTTTACATATATATATATATATATATACACACACACACACACGCACACGCACACGCACATGCACACACTTTGGATGATGTGATATGATTGAAATGGTTTGCATTACTTTGATCATTAAGTATCGAATGTTTATTATACTAGTTAATTGCGTAAACAAGTCACGATAAATCCACGTTGATATTACACAAGGAAATCACTTTCCAAATCAAGTTAAAAGGTGATATGGAATCATTAAAACTCTTGAAAATGGTTTTGAAATGATTTGATAATGTTTTATAACCATATAAACTTGTCACGACAAGATTTGAATAGAAAATGGTAACCAGTTAAAACTAGGCGTGTCGTGTAACTGTAGTTTGCGTTTTTGTGCCGTAAAAGTAAAACGAGTATATAAAGTGGAATATAGCTCATAATTCTTCATGATAGGAATTTTTCAAACTATTATATCCATAGTTTTCAAAAGAATAAAGAAAATAAAGTGTAGATTTTCAAATAAGTCCAAAACAGTTTTCAAAACAATCGCAAATTTTGCAGTTCGGAATCCAAAACGGGATTCTATAACATTTATATTTTTAAAAATAAATTCTATAAATCTTTTAAAATGTTTTTTAAATAAATCTAACTTATATAAATGGATTTCCAAATGATAGAAAAGTCGTTTTGATTAAAAAGCTTTTAAAACACTATTCGTGGCACTTTTTGTAGCACTTTTCAATGATTTTTTATATATGGATTTCAACTTAACTATTCTTGTTCAATATTTTATAGATGTTTTCAAATGATTAGTAAAGTGTTTTAAATATGATTTGAAGGTTTAAAAAAATGATTTGAAGAAAAGTTGTTATGAACAAATGTTTTAATCTGGGCTCTAAAAGTGAAAAGTAGACTGGATTTTTCTATTCGTGAGATCTGTGTTGAGGTGCTTAAACTAAGGAGATGTTCAGGAGAAACAAGTGTCATGGCTCACCTAGCCTCTTCCCGGACGAGGATAAGATAACGTCGAAATGTCGGAAATGAGTTAAGTATAAAAGATTGCATTTTCCAAATTTAAACAGCTTGCGTTGCGTAGAAATAATCTTTTTATACTTAGTATTAAATTCTGATGAGGGTATCTATGCTATCCATATGAATTTAAAAGTTGATTTCACTATTATTAGATGGATAGTAAATGTTGAATACAGAAATTGATATTGAGTAGAATTAGTATACTTTCCATGATCATATTTACTCGATAATGTTTTCTAAAATGATTTATGAAAATGATTTAATAATTTCGAACTTAAAGAGAAGTTTAATGATTCCGTATATATTAGAAAGAAATGTTTTAAAGATATACATCTTTATAAGATATTCCGATAAAAAGAAATTAACCAATCAAAGAATAATTCCCTGTTTACTAAAACATCTTTTTATTAATGATTGCTTCGAAGGAACCGAAATCGGATTTGCTTTGGCACATAGTGCAGCATGATAGGAAGTTCTCGCTTTATATTTGGTGGCAATCGAGGAGGTGGGTCATCACATTTGGTATCAGAGCTTATGTTTGAGTGAATACCTAAGCCTGGATAGGGTCGACTCGTAAGAGATAGGGTTAATAGTGCCCTAGAATGAGTTTAGTCAAAGAGAGCACGTATTTTAAATTTTATATGAATAAGTATATTCAAGTTTTATTCCCTCTTTCCCTAAGATAATCTCATGTAAAATTCTAAAGATATTTCCTTATTATATGTAGATAGTAGGACATGAGTAACAGAAGAGGACAAAGAAAAAAGGGTGGAAGCAGTACCACGGCCAAATATGGTCGAACTCCGGCTGCCACAGTAATGGGTAAAGTAATGGTTCCAGTACAACCTCAAATTAACTTCCCCACTTTGTGCAAGAACTACAACAGTTTGGGTGGTAAACCATTCAAAGGAACGGAGATCATTATTTAAGTTCAGGCTTGGATCCACTCTTGTGAAAAGATTTTTAAGTGGCTGAGTAATTGAAGATCTTTTGAGAGCTTTCATCTTGGATTTTGGAGGATCATGAGAAAATTATCTTCATCTTGTTCAATTCTCTTACAACAATAGCTATCAGTCTAGTATTGGCATGTCCCCATATGAAGCTTTGTATGGCCGTCCGTGTAGATCCCCAGCATGTTGAATCAAGACCGAAGATCGGTTAGTACAAGGTCCTGACATGATTAGAGAAGCTTCAAAAAAGGTTAACATGATCAAAAAGAAGATGAAAGAAGCCTAAAGCAGGTAGAAAAGTTACGCTGATCGAAGACTTAGAAATTTGGAATTCTCAATTGGAGATTTCATATTCTTGAAAGTCTCTCCGATGAGAGGAGTGGTAAGATTTGGGCGGGCAGGGAAGTTAGCACCTAGATTTATTGAAATTTTCCCATTCTAGAGCGAATTGGCACATTAGCTTATCATGTGGAATTGCCCAAAAGGTTGTTTGGTGTGCACAATGTCTTTCACATGTCCCATTTACAGAAATATGTGCATAATCCAAAACAGATTAGGCTACCCAAGAAGATTTAGAAGTTGAACCAAATTTGGCAGTTATTAGATGAAAATTCAAATTGTGGATCACGATGAGAAATGATTGAGAAGGAAATTTGTGAGATTGGTGAATGTCAAATTGAGTGGTGATGCAGAAGACTGCACCTGGCAAACAAAATACATAATAAGGAAAGCATATCCTAAGTTAGGATTGATGTATAATTTGCACGTGGTATTAAGATAGTGTGCTCACCTCCTGTGGTGTGGTCACTAATTATATCTTGTATATATTTTCCCTTGTCAAATATATATATATTCATTTCGTGTCATTTTCTTCTTATCCTAAATTTTGAAGACGAAATTCCTTTAAGGGGGAAGCATGAAACGACCCGCAAATTCATCACTTCAATTTTTTTTTAAATATTCAAATATAAGATATTTAAACATAAATGATAATGTTTTGAATAATAAACAATATTGGTAATCTTATTTTGAATATATATTTACAAAAATATATACTTTGGAAGATATATCGATAAGATGATCGAAAATCGTTTTATCAATAAACAGCTCTTTGACCATCCGACATCACGCGCGGTGCTGGTACATACAATCATTTATCTATATAAGTGAGAATACGTAACAAAATAATTTATTTTATTTTGGAAAAATAAAATATATTTGCGACATCATTAATAATGTTATCATTTCCAAATATTTGATTTTTGAATTTAAATTGAGTTTAAATGATTTAATAATAATTTTAATAATTAAAGAACCCTTTTAATTATTATCTAATAAATAGGAATATTATTAAACTTTTTTTACAAATATATAAATATTAAATAAGAAGTGAAAATATGATCGGAAATCAAAATCGGAATTCATGGTGATTTAACGTGTAGAAGTTGTGCAATGTTGTGGATTTAATGTGGCATACATATGCACATATACATGTACACATACACGAAGACATTCACATGCACCTAAACAAGCATATATACACACATATGCAAATATACATCTAAATATATATAACCTAAAATATCTAAAATATTTTCTAAAGCACCTTAACACTTAAGCTTTCTCCAAGTCAACACTTGCCATCAAAGTACAAGTAGATGGAGGGGGGAGTACAAGGCCATGTAAGGTGATGTAAGGAGGGAAGTGGGTGGTGATGAAGGAGATGATGTAAGTGCACACAATATCTTAGACATTTTTTCCCTCTTCATTCCCTCTAAATACCACACCATCTCCACTTCGTTTCCTCACTTCTTCTCCTTCTTCATTTTTTTTCTTCTTCCTCTCTATAGCTTCCTATATTCTCTTTTCTCCCTTTTTAGGGCCCAAATGAATGCTTAGAAACTGCATTGAATGGACTCATAGTAAAATGACCCATTTCTCGTGATCTAATTCATTTTTTCACTCCCTATGGTCGCCTTTCCTTCGAATTGAAATCCGAAACTCTTTCATATCTTCTAGTACCAAAATAATGGAATGTATAGTTCAAATATTAATTAAATTATATAGTATACATACAATATATATATATATATATATATATATCGAAACACTTCAAAATTCAAAGAAAATTCCTCCTCCCCTAAACAAGGCCATGAGCGCCTCCTACCATCCCAAGCAAAAGTCGAGCCACCTAGGAGCCAAGGTGCAATAATTCATGAGCTAAAGTCGCGAGTTAGCAAAGCTATAGACTTTTTTTCGATTAAAACCAATGTGAGAAACTTTATACACACACACTTTAATTAATGTGATATGATTGAAATGGTTTTCATTTCTTTGATCATCAAGTATTGGATGTTTATTATAGTAGTTAATTATGTAAACAAGTCATGATAACACACATCAATATTACACAAGGAAATCAGTTTCCGACTTAAAAAGGTGATATGGAATCATTAAAACTCTTGGAAATGGCTTTGAAATGATTTGATAATGGTTTTTAAACATATAAACTTATCATGACAAGTTTGAATAGAAAATGGTAAACAAGTCGAAACTAGATGCATCGTGAAATGGTAGTTCATGACTCCGCACCCAAAAGTTAAATGAGTATATAAAGTGGAATATAGCTCGGAATTCTTCGTGATAAGAATTTTCTGAATTATTATATCCATAGTTTTCAAACGAAGAAAGAAAATCAAGATTTCACCCAGTAGATTTTCAAATAAGTCCAAAAGTTGTTTTCAAAATAATCACGGTTTTGCAATTCAGAATCCAAAAAGGGATTCTTTAAAATTCATATTTTTAAATTCTTTAAAAATGTGAAATAAATTCTATAAATCTTTTAAAATGTTTAAAAGAAATTTGAGTTATATAAATGGATTTTCGAATTATAGAATGTTCGTTTTGATTAAAGAAGCTTTTAAAACACCGTTCGAAGCATTTTTTACAGCACTTTATACTTAACTATTCTTTTCCAATCTTTTATAACTGTTTTTAAATGATTAATAAAGTGTTTTAAAGATGGTTTGATGGTTTAAAAGAGTTTAAACAGATGATATAAAGAAAATCTATTATAAGAAAATGTTTTAATCTTGGCTCTAAAAGCCGATGAGTAGATGGGACTTTTCTATTTGTGATATCTGGGTTAAGATGTTTAAATTAAGGAGATGTTCAGAAGCAACCAGTTCCCTAGGTCACCTAGCCTCTTCCTGGGCGAGGGATGGATAAGGTCGAAATGTCGAAAACGAATTAATTATAAAAGATTACATTTTCCAAATTTAAAGAACTTGGATTGAATAGAAATAATCTTCTTATACTTAGTATTGAATTCTGAAGGGGGAATCTATGCTATCCGTATGAATTTAAAAGATAATTTCACCATTATTTGATTGATAGTAGAGGTTAAGTACGTAAATTGATATTGAGTAGAATTAGTATAATTTTCATGATCATGTTTACCCAATAATGTTTTCTAAAATGATTTATGAAAATGATTTGATAATTTCAAAGTTAAAGAGAGGTTTGATGATTCTGTATATAGCAGAAAAAAATGTTTTAAAGATATATATATATATACATATATATATATTTGATATTTTGACAAAAAAATTAATCAATCAAAGAATAATTCCCTATTTACTAAAAAAACTTTTTATCGATGAGTGGTTCAAAGGAAGCGAGGTTGGATTTGGGTGATTCCTATCCGAAAAACATTCCAAACCAATATACGTGTTTGACAGTAATGACATGGAATGATATTCATTTGGAAGATGGAATGTCGGAATGCTTGCCACTTACCCTTGGGGAATTTTCCCATATTATATATGTGTGGCAGTAGTTCTTCATTTGATATCTTCATTGGAAGGGCTTCTCACTACTAATCCTAGGGGTGATTCTCGATAGGATGTGGTAGGAGAGTTCCTTCGGTTTATCTTGTTCCTGGACAACTTGTATGGATGAGTGTCTAACATTGCATTTCTAATCACATTGATTGATCTCTATAAACATATCATCTGTTTTGTGGCAAAGAAGGAAACTTCTATTAGCTTAACACTCGTGTGATCATCCAATGGTAGTATGGTATTTAAAGTGGAATGTGTGCTATGTGAAAAGTAATCATTACCTCAGGCCTCATCAACCGGTAGTGGCTAAAACGGGGTTGCTTTAGGGCCATGTGGTTCGCAACCATTAAGGTATGGTCATCACCTTTCTAGATTACACTCTATATCGAGTATATGGCATTTGTTGTAGTATCTCAGATTGGTCGGTTACAACCGGGGTGACGTCAAATTCGGTTCTATCCACCACCAAATGGGTCTGCGGGTAGGCCGGTTCTGATTCACAAGGGTTTTAAGGATGTCGATCCTCGGTACATTCCACTAGAGATGTACTGTATGGAAGGTAGTCCCTTACCTTGTCATTATATGGAATCCATCTCCTAATACGAGCCTTGTAAGAGTTTGATTATAGAACCTGCTTTGTAGCTTGGATGCTGGAATTTAATCAATGTAACAATTTCGGTGAGATTAGTAAGTTCATTTGAAAAATATTTTAAAAAGAATGTGTAAGGACCCTAATTTTGATTAGCAATATTTAGGAATTTAATTATTTAAATAAAATGAAATAATGTAAATGATTAAGGAAGTGATTTTTGAGATTAATAAAGGGTAGTCATGCCAAATAATAAATGAACTAAAAAGAATTAAAATAAAATAGGTACGCTAATAGAAAAAGGGAAAAGTAGGAACAATTTATATTCTTATACCCTAAAACTTCATGCACATTCATTTCACACGTTCATAATCAAAATATTAAACCAAGAGGCCGACCACCATCAGAAAAAGATAGAGGAAGAAAAGCTAAAAATCAAGAGGAAGATTAATCAAATGCATTCAAGATCAAATCTCAACTCCTTAATCACATGCTAAAGACGAATAATAGGTTACATCTCATGTTTTCTTATTCTCGGTTTTAGACTGAGGTCCGAATTATTTTGCAAATATTGTGCTATGTTTTGATTCTTAAAAATGGAGATATATATATATATATATATGCTTGTTGATGATTTATGCTATTCCACATGGACTTTATGATAAGTTTTAATGTGAAAACCCTACTAAATGACATCCTAATGCCTAGCGATTTTTGTATAAGGTCAGAAATGATATTTTAGAGAAAGGTTTCAAATTTCATAATTTTCTGAATTAATGGATTTATTATAAATTTTCTAATGAAGAAAATGGTACTTGGGTTTAAAATTAATTACGGCTAATTTATGTAAGCTTTGGGTCAGAAAATTAAATATGTTAGAAAACATATTAAAAATGATTTATGGAAATTTTTGTAGAATTTTCCTAAATGTTTTAATAAGTATATAAAAATATTTAAGGTATGTGACTTAAATGTTTCATATGTTTATAAAAGGAGAATGGACAATTTGCAAATGTTTTAAGTTACTTATTCCTGAAATTGATAACACTTTTAGAAAATATTTTAGAAAAGAAATTGGCAACCAATCATATGTTGACAAACAAAGATGGTTAGTTGAAAAGAAACTTTTTAAAGTTCAAAATCATTTTTTCTAAGACTTTGATGTTTCGCCACTTTCAGTACCTACCTTTCGACTTCATCCTTCTGCCTCCATCCTAGTCGAAACCAATGCACATGGTAACAGAAACCTTGGTACTTAGTGGATTGGAGATAGGCGAAAGGTGTAGAGTCGAAACAGAGGTTCCGAAGGGGTCGAGACCTTGTTTTTCTTTTAAAAGGAAATGTGCCTACTCTAATTTCAAAAAGAATGCTTTCTAAAAAGATAGCTTTCGACTATATAAAATGGTTTTATAAAATTGTTTTGAAACACGTTGCGCCATTGTTTTATAAAGAAGCTTTCGAAGGGTTAAAACCCATAGCTGTTGCATTCAACCTTTCGAAGCAATGCTTCCAAAAGGGTCATTTGTTTTAAAATTAGACCGCTTCTCCAATGCTTCGAAGGGATAGGTTTCGACACAATCCACTTCTTTACTTAGGAAATTATTATCAAAAGAGTTTCTTTCGACTTAGTTATTTTAAGACCCTTTTGAAATTTTGAAAGCTAAACCCAAATTTTTTGAAAAGGATGGTTTTAAATGGTTTTGAAAGGTTATTCCACATGTTTTATGTGAACCCAATGCTTTCGAGAGGTTTCATTTAGGTAAAGGACTTAATGTTTTCGAAAGGTATAAGATAAAGGTTTCGAAGGGGTGGTTCCCTAATGTTTTCTAAAGGTTTTAAATGGAAGGTTTCCAATATTTTCGAAAGGCATGTTTTAAGCATTTTGAAAAGAGGATGTCTAAGGTTTTGAAAAGCTTTCAATAGAGTGTTTTCAATGTTTTCAAAAGGACTATGAAAAATGGTTTCGAAAGGTATGTTTTGATCTTTTGGCCTAAGGTTATAAAGTAAAATAGTTTACTAATTTCGAAAGGTGTACTTTCAAAGGTTTCGAAAGGGGGTGTTTAAAGGTTTTAAACAGAGGTTTTGAATGGATTCATCAACAATGTTTTGTGTAAATTATATGTATATAATATAGCAGAATAATTTGAGTAAAGCATAGAGTATATTTTCCATATTTAAGTATGGGTTAAATCAATTTCAAAGAGATGTTTTTAATGAAAATTTAATGTGGTAGTTGACCTTAAGTAAATAACTCGGATATTAGAATACTAGGTGGGACTAGTATGGGGTCGCGCCCTATACTTTAGCTAGTAGCCCCTTGCTAATGTAAGTCCAAAATTCCTATGTGTAGGGCTTCGTCAAAGGTAACATTAAAATGAAGTTACATATAAAAAGGAATATACAGAGTGAAGATAGGTTATTGATGAGCCCACAAAACCATTAGGATCAGTTGACCCTAGGAGAAGTAAGTTAGGGACACCGTGCAGAAGAGTATCTAACAAAAGTTAGATTATTTTTTTGTTATGTCTAATAAGCCCAATGTCACGACCCGTCTTTCTATCTCCAGAAAAACGCATCATGATTTAAGAAAGAAAGGGATAGAAGAAGAAAAGATAAGAAAGAAGAAACTCAACAACATCAGATACTCACAGCGGCACGAATGAAATATAATATATCACATAAAATATTACATAGTATCATATTACATCAGAGTTACACAATCTATACATTCATATTAGACAGTTATAAACATCTGTCTAACCATACAACTCAAGATATCACAAGATACAGACACAACATAAACACAGCGGACCATTATATATCTACACGCTGAAGCCTCCTGCTCCACATCTCCTCCATAATTCGTCAAAGCTAACATGAATCCCTCGACTACTCATACATAATATGAGTACCCAAGAGTTTAATAAAACAGAAAATAAACACTCGGGTCAAACAGGGGTCTGGTGTGAGTAAACGGGTTAAAATTGCTTAACTTTAGAAAATCCTTTGAAAATAAAAGGTATCACGTAAGACTTCTCACACATAAACATGGAAAAGTTTTTACCTTACGCTAACCAAATCATTTGATAGGAAATCCAGTGATATTATAACAGTGTCTAGGGTTTTCAAGTAAATAAGAAATAGCCGAAATTGTTACATCTATTAAATTCCAGCTACTAGCCACAAAAGTGGGTAATACAATCAAAACCGTAGGGTCTCGTAGGAAGAATGTGTTTCCATCAATGACAGGGCTACTGGGGTACCGCCCGTCACAGTACGGGGCCTAGATCACCGTACCGAGGATTACTCCCAATCCCCTACAACACAAGGCTGGAACCATCCCTTACTGGACAGTCCCGAGTAAGATCACCCTGTGGTTGGCGCAACCAACCACCCACTAAGCCGAAATAAAAAGGGACATCTAGACAGGGATGACCACACCCTGAAATAGGTGCTACCCACCTACCCTTGCTGCACCTCCCCTGTTTTAGCCATTCCCGGTTGACGAGGCTTGAGGCTGCGATTACCTTTATAGAATACATCTATCTTAGAATGCTCATCGTCCACCTGACGATGTTCTGAACGCATTCAATCCATACAAGTTCGTTCCGGGTTCGAACGAAACCGAAGGCACTATCTCGTTGCACTCATTTTGGAATCACCCTTAGAGTCAACGACCATAGCCCTTGCATTCTGAATCACCATATCGAACCTGAAAGTACTATCTCCATCAAACTCATCTCGGTATCGCCCCTAGAGTTATACTGACAATAGTTCTTACACTTCGAGTCTTTACTAAGCTTCACTTGGATTCACGACCTAACGTTTAATTTGGATCGATGTAGTTTTCGGATATCCAAATATGGAAACCCGATCCCGGTCTCACCGAAATCCAAACGCCATTTTAATGTCCAAGTTGTTTAAGGGTTTAAACATTTAACTTATATTCAGGATAACATAAACAGATAGATGAACCACATTATCACAATATATAATTCATATCAACTAATTATCTCACAAAGCAGCACATATCACATATCAGAGATATTTCACCCAAATCATTCAATAACAATCATCCAAAATCAATCATCCAATATCAATCATCCAATATCAATCAATCATCCATAAGCAGGTTTGATTAACTCTTAATAAATTTAATTAACCTTTAATTAAATTAGTTACTATCCTTTAATCACTTGGATTATCTTAATCATGCTTCATTGATTTATTACAACTTAATTTATTAATCATCTCTTAATTATCTTCCTTAATTAATCTTCCTTGATTAATTATTCTTTAATTACATTCAAATAATTAGCCTTTAATTCTTTAATTAATTCCACAAATTAATTATCCTTAACCATATATAGTAATTAAACTTTAATTACTATCGTTAATTACATTAATTAATGATCCTTCATTTGCTTCCCTTAATTAATTAACTATGATTATTTGCATTAATCCTTCATTAATTATAATTAATCATACTTTAATTAATCTCTTTTATTAATCAACCTTAATTAATTTCATAATTATATTAACTAATGATCCTTATTAATTAATTAACCCTTTAATTAATTAAATAATTAATTTGTAATTAACCATCCCACTAATTAGTTTTAATTAAACATAAACAGAAATTAACAAACTTGTAATTACTTATCGTTATTAATTAACCTCTTAATTAATCATATTAATCCTTTGATTAATTATACTAATTAATTAATCTTTAATTACTTCATTAAGTAATTACTAATTAATTAAATTAATTAATAATCCTTAATTAATTAATCACATTTTTAATTAATTACACTTAGTAATTAATCTTAAAATTAATCACATCCATTAACTAATTAATCACAGTAATTAATTAACTAAATTAACTAAGTAATTAACCCTTAATTACTTTCATTAAGTAATTATCTTCTAATTATTTTCATTAGTTAATTACTCTCTTAATTAATTACCTCAACAAGTAACTAATCCCATCATTAATTAACCTTAATTCTTTAATTAATTAATTACTCTTTAATTAATTAACTTCAAATCAATTAATTTAATTAAACCCTAAATTAATAACATCAAGTGATTAACCCTTAATCACTTCACTTAATTACTTCCATAAGTAATTTCTCTTCTTAATTACATTAAGTAATTCAACATTAATTACTTCATTAAGTAATTACACTTAATTGATTCATAATTAAGTGATTATTTAAAATTAAGAAACAATTAACTAATCATTTAAAATTAATTAAATAATTAGTTAACTTCTTATATTTAAAAATCCTTAATTAATTAAGAAAATCATTTATCTAAATTAAACTTTTACTTATTAACAAATCATATTAATTAAGTATTCTTAAGTTCATAACGATAATAAATTAACCATATTTATTTTCATAAAATAATTATTTGAATTAGTCAAATCATATTAACTTAAAGATAAACTATTTTATTGGTTTACAAAATTATAACAATAACCTTATTTGAAAAATAAAGCATTTAAAAATGAACTTAAAATTTAAAACAATTTAATCATCTAATTTAAACTTATTTATTTTCAATATAATTTGAAAACTTAGTTTTTAAAACATCACTTAAAATTTACTTAAAATTTTTGATTTAATATTTTAAATTCAAAACACTCCTTTTAAATTAAAATTTAAGATTTAATTAAGTTAATTACTTTCAAAAGAAATCATCTTAAACAATTTAAATTTGAAAATAAATTCAATTTACACTTTTGAAAGTTTGCTTAACATTTCTTCACAAGAACAAGTTTTTAACTTTGTAAATTTATTTTCTTTTATAAAAACTTAAGCTTTGATTTTTATTTATTAAAAATAACAAGTTTAATTTGTAAACTTATATCTTTCTATAGTACTTACCAGATTAACATACCACCCTTTAAAAAAACTCGAGTCGAACACCACATCTACACGAGCCTGCCCCGAGGCTAACTCCAGCCTCCTCCACTTCGAGTCGACACCTTGAAAACGCGAGCTCTACACCGAGTCAACCTTCATCTTCCCCAACTCCATTTTCCAGTACACAAACGTACACGCGTGTATGTGCGCGACCCAACCACCCTCCTCCGACCATCTTTCTGATCGTCGACCAACCACACAAGCCCTCGACAACCTTTCCCTCAACCCAGAATCAAAAAAAAACCTCGAATCGAAAAGGACCCTTTGCTCGAAAATCTGAAGCAACAAAATCCCCAGAAACCCATCGCTTCTAATGATCGCGCCCACCGGAAACTCCAGTAACCCCTCCAAATCACCGAAGCATCACCGCGCCACCTTCCCACAACACGCGAACACCTCCGGTCACGTATCGACGCGCAAAACCCACTGGAACGTCGGCTGCAAAAACAGGATGCTAAACCCTATTACGATCAATTCAGATCAAATCGGCCATAGGAAAAATTCAAGAGCATTTTTCCCCTCATCAACATTACAAAAGCTAGCTTCGACCAAGAATTCAACTCCAATCATCGAGTTGATCATCGGCAATTCATCAAATTGCCGAAATCGTTCAACTCAAAATTTCCAACAGATTATCGAATTAAAAATCATGATATTAGTGTTAAAATTCATGATTTCCTATCACGAATTCATTCATGCAATCCAAACTAAAATTTGAGTTTATTGATTTTTGACACAAATGTACATATTACTGTTATTTCAAAATTTTGAGATAAATATTAGTTATAAATTACTGGGATATGTTTTTATAATGGTATTACACCAATTCAATCATCTTCCATTTGCAAATAAAAACTAAATATTGATTGTATGTTGATATTTTGGATTAATTAAATGATCAAAACCTGTAGACAACAGAGCATATGTATACAGTCACCATACATGCATATCATCTTTGTATTCAAACATGCAATCATCTTCACAACACATTTGCAACTAAACTACTGTATAAATCATCACACATGTCTAGGTTTAATAACAGGTTCAAACCTGTTTTTAAAATGAAGATTTACTCACCTTTTGGAAAAGGCGGAGAGCAGGTCTACATCTTTTTTTTTAGGCTTTGAAATTTTTGTATGGAAAATGCCTTTGATTGCTTTGCTAATGAAAACCTTTGCATGCTCATAAATCTTTGATTTAAGTGTAGTAACTGATGTTGTTCTTCCATTTTAGTTGCAGTAGGTTTGGTTGATATGAAGAACTCGTTTTGCAGATTTTAATTTCAGGTTTTAGTTAAGAAAAAAAGACAATGTTTGGGAAAGAAAAGAATTTGAACTGAGGAATGAAAGTGTTTGTAAAAAAAACTAGTTCTCTTCTTTAAACATTTATTTAAAAATTAAAATAAAAATGTTGTCGCTTGTTCATTAATTTAAACAAATGTCAAAAGCTAGCTTGAATGATTCACAAGTGTTAACCTTCTTTTTTTATTAATTCATTTAAGTCACGTATGTATTTATAAAGTACTTTTATGTGTAAAAGGAATGTTTGTCTTCTTATAAGCTTTTGAATTTTTAATAAATATATAGGTGTGATATTTTATAAACAATAGCTTATGTTTTAAAATCAAATAAATTTATTATATGTCTTCCTTTAAATTGTGTAATATAAATTTGTATTCATATTAATGTAAAATGTGAATCTAGTAATTTATTTACATATTACTTATGTTTACAAACTATTCTAGTTTAAGAGATGTTTTAAAAAGAAAGCTTATTTAAAACTATATATATATTTATAACCATTTTAATTTAAGCATTTTAAAGAAAACAAAATAAATTTTTGATTAAATCTTATTTAAACTATCACATTTAAAAATAAATAATTATCTTATACTTTGAAAATATAGAATTAGCCTTAAATTAGCTTCTGAAAAATATTGAATTTTAAAACAAAGCTTCAAATTACAATATATTCATACATATATGTATTATCAATAGATTAATTAAATTTCAAAACAACTTCAAATTATAACATATACATACATATATATTACAATCTGAATATTCATCTTTTATTTAAAACAAAAGATCTTCGTATTCACAATATATATATATATATATATATATATCAAATATATATATATATATATATTATAAATAGAATATAATTTTATTAGCTTTGAAAAAATAATTCTTATCAAATTTAAATTGTAAAAAAAATATTGATCAATATTGCCAGATTAAATATTTATTAACCTTTAAAAGATTAAATTTACCAATTTAAATTAAAATTATAGAGAAAAATTATCAAATCAATTTAATTATTAATACAGATTATTAAATTGATATTGCCCCAAATTCTGGGTCGTCACATTCCTCCCCCTTAAAAGAATTTCGTCCCCAAAATTTAAAAGCAAAGATAATTTAATAACCCAGCAAAGATTTTAATTTTAAACAGCAAAGCATACCTATTATCCAGTTACTAACAACCATAGCAACAAACAATCCTAATTAATTATCCTGACACAAATCAGGATAGATCCTTCTAATACTATCTAAAGTTTCTCAAGTATAAATCACTGGGAGACTCGCTCTACAGAAGCTTAACTAACTACATCACCATAATCCAAAGCTCCTCTTATCTCTAGATCCACCAATCTGAACAGAACATCAGGCTATACTCGAGTCTAGCACAACTTCCAAATCCAACTGAACTGTAGGTTCTACAACCAACGATGAATCATACAAGCACTCCCTCAGAGATACGTGAAATACAATGAATTCCAGCTATCCAAACTGGCAATTCAGTCCTAAACAAAATAACTTATTCTATCAAAACACAGATAAGAAATTCCAAATACCTCAGAACTAGCCATCCAATCTTATCCAATTACTGCTTTCTTAACCCGAGAAATTTTAACAACAATGAAGTCTTCAACTTCGAATTCCAAACTCTTTATCTCATATCTGCATGATTTAACAGATAATCCTAGGCTACCCATTTTCCTGATCAGCTCAACCCATGCGGATGGTTCCAGAAACAACTAGACCAAAGCAAACCAGTTTCTGGATCCTATCCAAAAAAATGGTCTTCCAAGATTCGTCGAAATCCAGAACACAAGCTCTACTTCCCAGGCAATAGCAAACTGAACTTGCTTCCTTCCTCGCACAGTTGCTACCTCGCTTCCGCTGCACAACTCTGATTCTGGAATAGATGGGAATACTGTTGATGAACACGAGTACAAACTTATCCAATATATCCGGGAAACTTTGTTCATCAAATTCATAAAATCTTAGTGACCCATCTGACTCGGCCACACATCCTTATAGCAGAATCCAACACAGAAACTAGATCTGACCAATCCAAACTCCAAAAATTCCTGAGCTTCTACACCGACTCTTCTTTCTCCAAGAACTATCCTACTACCAAGCTAACCACCAATATCGCTTCTGGGACCAATTCAATATGGAACTCAACCCCAGATGCAGACAAACTTCTGATTACTTCAGTAGCTCCTACTTCCATAAAAGAACCCTCGGTCTCAAACAAAAGATTGCCCAAGAAAAATTCCCAAACTAATCGCAAGTCACTTTTGCGATCCTACCTAATTCGGATTTCAAAGAAACTGTCCTCTCTTTACCAATTAGAACAACCTTAAGCTTCTCCAAACAAGGTTAACCCTTCAAGAAAACCTTCACCATCTGCCCGGACTACTGATAGAAGAACCACAAAGATTCCTGAACCATCGGAGAAATGGACCACACTACTGCTTCCAAACTCTACCTCGATGATACTGCAAAGCCAAAAGACCCTCTTGTCGGCTCATAAACACCCTCGAGCTGAACCCGCTACCACAACTAAGCAAAGACTTCTAATCCAAAGGCTCCTCGAACTCCAAAACCATCAACAAACCATACAACAGACCTTCGAGATGGCAGACATCCCAAAAGAAACTCGTGCTCCAAATCAAGCATCAACATCTCGCTCTCCTTAAGGAATGACAATGAGACCATGCCGAAGCGAAGCAACTCATAGACCTTAGTATCATATTCCAAAACAGCCATCCTCCTTGCTAGAGATCCAGATAACTTCTACACAGACGAGTCTTCCCTGCGGCAGGTAAAGACTGCTCCTCAACTACTTATAAAATTGCTTCAAAAGAAAACATCTTCGGAAATACCCATGGATACTGCATCTCACCACGCAGTTGTCAAGATACCATCACTTGCTTCTGCATTTCCAACAGATCCAAACTTACTCTTCAAAGATGGACTCCGAATCTTTTTAAAAAGATTTCCTTCGGAGATCAGAGAAATCCTTACTCCAAGCTGCAAAGCTCACTTGAGACGGTATTGGGCCTACAGTCTCGACATATACACATCCAACCTCAAACATATGGACCTCTTCCATTAGTGGTGGTCGTGTTACACACACCACTGCTTCATCTACCTCTAAAACTTATGTTGGAAAACCCGAACAGGTAACCCAACAAATCAGGTAGATATAGATATATAAATATAGTTATACATAAAAATTACAAGTAAGCTATCTCAAGAAAGACACCACTCCAGAGCCTAGGTATTCGCTCAACCTAACGCTCTGATACCAACTATCACGACTCGTCTTTCTATCTCCAAAAAAGGCATCATGATTTAAGAAAGAAAGGGATAGAAGAAGAAAAGATAAGAAAGAAGAAACTCAACAGCATCAGATACTCACAGCGGAACGAATGAAATATAATATATCACATAAAATATTACATAGTATCATATTACATCAGAGTTACACAATCTATACATTAATATTAGAAAGTTATAAACATCTGTCTAACCATACAACTCAAGATATCACAAGATACAGACACAACATAAACACAGCGGAACCATTATATATCTACACGCTGAAGCTTCCTGCTCCACATCTCCTCCAGAATTTGTCAAAGCTAACATGAATCCCTCGACTACTCATACATAATATGAGTACCCAAGAGTTTAATAAAACAGAAAATAAACACTCGGGTCAGACAGGGGTCTGGTGTGAGTAAACGGGTTTAAATTGCTTAACTTTAGAAAATCCTCTGAAAATAAATGGTATTACGTAAGACTTCCCACACATAAACATGGAAAAAAATTACCTTACGCTAACCAAAACATTTGAGAGGAAATCCAGTGATATTATAACAGTGTCTAGGGTTTTCAAGTAAATAAGAAATAGCCGAAATTGTTACATCTATTAAATTTCAGCTACTAGCCACAAAAGTGGGTAATACAATCAACACTATAGGGTCTCGTAGGAAGAATGGGTTTCCATCAATGGCAGGGCTACTGGGGTACCGCTCGTTACAGTACGGGGCCTAGATCACCGTACCGACGATTACTCCCAATCCCCTGCAACACAAGGCTGGAACCATCCATTACTAGACAGTCCTGAGTAAGATCACCCCGTGGTTGGCGCGACCAACCACCCACTAAGCCGAAATAAAAAGGGACATCTAGACAGGGATGACCTCACCCTGAAATGGGTGCTACCCACCTAGCCTTGCTGCACCTCCCCTGTTTTAGCCATTCCCAGTTGATGAGGCTTGAGGCTGCGATTACCTTTATAGAATACATCTATCTTAGAATGCTCATCGTCCACCTGACGACGTTTTGAAAGCATTCAATCCATACAAGTTCGTTCCGGGTTCGAACGAAACCGAAGGCACTATCTCGTTGCACTCATTTTGGAATCACCCTCAAAGTCAACGACCATAGCCCTTGCACTCTGAATCACCATCTCGAACCTGAAAGTACTATCTCCATCAAACTCATCTCGGAATCACCCCCAGAGTTATACCGACGAATAGTTCTTACACTTCGAGTCTTCACTAAGCTTCACTTGGATTCACGACCTAACGTTTAATTTGGATCGATGTGGTTTTCGGATATCCAAATATGGAAACCCGATCCCGGTCTCACCGAAATCCAAACGCCATTTTAATGTCCAAGTTGTTTAAGGGTTTAAACATTTAACTTATATTCAGGATAACATAAACATATAGATGAATCACATTATCACAATAGATAATTCACGTTAACTAATTATCTCAAAAAGCAGCACATATCACATATCAGAGATATTTCACCCAAATAATTCAATAACAATCATCCAATATCAATCATCCAATATCAATCAATCATCCATAAGCAGGTTTGATTAACTCTTAATAAATTTAATTAACCTTTAATTAAATTAGTTACTATCCTTTAATCACTTGGATTATCTTAATCCTGCTTCATTGATTTATTACAACTTAATTTATTAATCATCTCTTAATGATCTTCCTTAATTAATCTTCCTTGATTAATTATTCTTTAATTACATTCAAATAATTAGCCTTTAATTCTTTAATTAATTCCACAAATTAATTATCCTTAACCATATAAAGTAATTAACCTTTAATTACTATCATTAATTACATTAATTAATGATCCTTCATTTGCTTCCCTTAATTAATTAACTATGATTATTTGCATTAATCCTTCATTAATTACAATTAATCATACTTTAATTAATCTCTTTTATTAATCAACCTTGATTAATTTCGTAATTATATCAACTAATGATCCTTATTAATTAATTAACCCTTTAATTAATTAAATAATTAATTTGTAATCAACCATCCCATTAATTAGTTTTAATTAAACATAAATAGAAATTAACAAACTTGTAATTACTTATCTTTATTAATTAACCTCTTAATTAATTATATTAATCCTTTGATTAGTTATACTAATTAATTAATCTTCAATTACTTCATTAAGTAATATTAATTAATTACATTAATTAATAATCCTTAATTAATTACTTTATTAATTAATCACTTTTTTAATTAATTACACTTAGTAATTAATCTTAAAATTAATCACATCCATTAACTAATTAATCACAGTAATTAATTAACTAAATTAACTAAGTAATTAACCCTTAATTACTTTCATTAAGTAATTATCTTCTAATTACTTTCATTAGTTAATTACTCTCTTAATTAATTACCTTAACAAGTAATTAATACCATCATTAATTAACCTTAATTCTTTAATTAATTGACCACTCTTTAATTAATAGACTTCAACTCAATTAATTTAATTATTCCCTAAATTAATAACATCGAGTGATTAACCCTTAATCACTTCACTTAATTACTTTCATAAGTAATTTATCTTCTTAATTACATTAAGTAATTCACCATTAATTACTTCATTAAGTAATTACACATAATTGATTCATAATTAAGTGATTATTTAAAATTAAGAAACAATTAACTAATCATTTAAAATTAATTAAATAATTAGTTAACTTCTTATATTTAAAAATCCTTAATTAATTAAGAAAATCATTTATCTAAATTAAACTTTTACTTATTAACAAATCATATTAGTTAAGTAATCTTAAGTTCATAACGATAATAAATTAACCATATTTATTTTCACAAATTAATTATTTGAATTAGTCAAATCTTATTAACTTAAAGACAAACTATTTTATTGGTTTACAAAATTATAACAATAACCTTATTTGAAAAATAAAGCATTTAAAAATGAACTTAAAATTTAAAACAATTTAATCATCTAATTTAAACTTATTTATTTTCAATATAATTTGAAAACTTAGTTTTTAAAATATTACTTAAAATTTACTTAAAACTTTTGATTTAATATTTTAAATTCAAACCACTCCTTTTAAATTAAAATTCAAAATTTAATTAAGTTAATTACTTTCAAAAGAAATCATCTTAAATAATTTTATAAATAAATTCAATTTACACTTTTGAAAGTTTGATTAACATTTCTTCACAAGAACAAGTTTTGAACTTTGTAAATTTAATTATTTTTTATAAAAATTTAAGCTTTGATTTCATTTATTCAAAATAACAAGTTTAATTTGTAAACTTATAACTTTCTATAGTACTTACCAGATTAACATACCACCCGACAAAAAACTCGAGTCGAACACCACATCTACACGAGCCTGCCCTGAGACTAACTCCAGCCTCCTCTACTTCGAGTCGACACCTTGAAAACGCGAGCTCCATACCGAGTCAACCTTCATCTTCCCCAACTCCATTTTCCAGTGCACAAACGTACACGCGTGTACGTGCGCGACCCAACCATCCTCCTCGGACCATCTTTCTGATCGTCGACCAACCACACAAACCCTCGACAACCATTCCCTCAACCCGGAATCAAAAAACAACCTCGAATCGAAAAACGACCCTTTGCTCGAAAATCTAAAGCAACAAAATCCCCAAAAACCCATCGCCTCTGATGATCGCGCCCACCGGAAACTCCAGTAACCCCTCCAAATCACCGAAGCATCACCACGCCACCTTCCCACAACACGCGAACACCTCCGGTCACGTGTCGACGCCGCAAAACCCACTGGAACGTCGGTTGTAAAAACAGGATGCTAAACCCTACTACTACCAATTCAGATCAAATCGGCCATAGGAAAAATTCAAGAGCATTTTTTCCCTCATCAACATTACAAAAGCTAGCTTCGACCAAGAATTCAACTCCAATCATCGAATTGATCATCGGCAATTCATCAAATTGCCGAAACCGTTCAACTCAAAATTTCCAACAGATTATCGAATTAAAAATCATGAAATTAGTGTTAAAATTCGTGATTTCCCATCACGAATTCATTCATTCAATCCAAACTAAAATTTTAGTTTATTGATTTTTGATACAAATGTACATATTACTGTTATTTCAAAATTTTGAGATAAATATTAATTATAAATTACTGGGATATGTTTTTATAATGGTATTACACCAATTCAGTCATCTTACATTTGCAAATCAAAACTAAATACGGATTGTATGTTGATATTTTGGATTAATTAATTTATCAAAACCTGTGCACAACAGAGCATATTTATACAGTCACCATACATGCATATCATCTTTGTATTCAAACATGCAATCATCTTCACAACACATTTGCAACTAAACTACTGTATAAATCATCACACATGTCTAGGTTTAATAACAGGTTCAAATCTGTTTTTAAAATGAAGATTTACTCACCTTTTTGAAAATGCAGAGAGCAGGTCTACATCTTTTTTTCAGGCTTTGAAATTTTTGTCTAGAAAATGCCTTTGATTACTTTGCTGATGAAAACCTTTGCATGGTCATAAATCTTTGATTTAAGTGTTGAAACTGATGTTGTTCTTCCATTTTAGTTGCAGTAGGTTTGGTTGACATGAAGAACTCGTTTTGCAGATTTTAATTTCAGGTTTTAGTTAAGAAAAAAGACAATGTTTGGGGAAGAAAAGAATTCAAACTGAGGAATGAAAGTGTTTGTAAAAAAAACTAGTTCTCTTCTTTAAACATTTATTTAAAAATAAAAATAAAAATGTTGCCACTTGTTCATTAATTTAAACAAATGTCAAAAGCTAGCTTGAATGATTCACAAGTGTTAACCTTCTTTTTTTATTAATTCATTTAAGTCACATATGTATTTATAAAGTACTTTTATGTGTAAAAGAAATGTTTGTCTTCTTATAAGCTTTCGAATTTTTAATAAATATATGTGTGTGATATCTTATATACAATAGCTTATGTTTTAAAATCAAATAAATGTATTATATGTCTTCCTTTAAATTGTGTAATATAAATTTGTATTTATATTAATGTAAAATGTGAATCTAGTAATTTATTTACATATTCCTTATGTTTGCAAACTATTCTAGTTTAAGAGATGTTTTAAAAAGAAAGATTATTTAAAACTATATATATATTTATATATATAACCATTTTAATTTAAGCATTTTAAAGAAAACAAAATAAAACTTTTATTAAATCTTATTTAAACTATCACATTTAAAAGTAAATAATTATCTTATACTTTGAAAATATAAAATTAACCTTAAATTAGCTTTTGAAAAATATTGAATTTTAAAACAAAGCTTCAAATTACAATATATTCATACATATATGCATTATCAATAGATTATATTAAATTTCAAAACAACTTCAAATTATAACGTATACGTACATATATATTACAATCTGAAATTTCATCTTTTATTTAAAACAAAAGATCTTCCTATTCACAATATATATATATCAAATATATATATATTATAAATAGAATATAATTTTATTAGCTTTGAAAAAATAATTCTTATCAATTTTAAATTATAAAAAAAAATATTGATCAATATTGCCAGATTAAATATTTATTAACCTTTAAAATATTAAATTTACCAATTTAAATTAAAATTATCAAATCAATTTAATTATTAATACAGATTGTTAAATTAATATTGCCCAAAATTTTGGGTCGTCACTCCCAAGTCAGCCAAAGGTGAATAGTTAGCTAAACAAAACTATAATCTATGAAGATAATCCATTGATTACCTGATTTATATACTTACATGATATTCATATTATTTCTTTAGCCAGTTTGGTTGCAGGATTTTGATTTGCCAAAGATATGTTATTAAAAGGATATTAGTGAAGGAAACTCGTTCCGCTAAGCGGTGTCATCTCACTTAATATCAAATAACCGAGATTTATAGTATTATTCACACCAAGCATTATGTCTAACACGAAGTTGATGTTTTTTCCTTTAAACTCTCAGATGATTAAAATTGATTTGAGTAGGTTGAGAGTTGAGGATTTTCATGTTTTAGTTGGTGGACGATAAAGCTTCCAAAGACGAGCAGAAGACTAATGTTAGTTATCTAGAAGTTGTTTTTTATTTCCGATGTGATGTATTAAGACAGTTTTTGTCTATTTAGTACTTTGGTCATTTAAGGGGGCATCTTCATATGTTGCACTTGGCTTATTTTGTAGTAATTATATTTGATCTGAACCTAGGAAACGTTTGGGATTACGTAATTGGATATAAAACATGATTTTGTGAAATGCAATCAGAAAAGTTGTTTTTGAAATCTATGATTTTGTTTCATATTCATGTGTTTATTATGTTATGGATACCATTAACATTACCGTATTTTGTCGCTGAAAGTTAATACTATAGATGAATGCAGCATCTTTAGCGCTTAGGTTTGGGCCTTAAGATAAGGGATGTTACAACTTGGTATCAAAGTATAGGTTTATGAAAAACTTTAAAATTAAAATGATTTTGAAAACATAATCCTAAGGACTTAGAGAAAAGATTGGGGTATGGGTTAACGCTATAGTAACAAACTTGTATTTGTTGTATATAAGTATATGCTACATCTATATTCTCCTATCTCTCTTAGGCTATTCTTTTGTATCTTACGAAGACTCGAATGCAAACTTGGATGCTAGAAGTGGAAGAGTTAACATTGGTTGGTGAAATGGAAATGCCAAACTAAATACCAGGAGGAACCCAGGTCAGGCACAAGCTGCAAATGTGGGTGCTGGAATCCCGCAAGTCGATATGGGAGCGACATATAAGTTCTTTGTAAACATGATGCAAGCGGGAGTTGCTGCTGGAGTAGTTGGAGGAAATGATGAAGGAAGAAATCAGGGAGCTCTAGTTGCCAATAATTATGCTTTTTTGAGTAGAGATTATGCCCGATTGGGAGGAAAGCATTTAATGGTACCGAAGACGCAATTGAAGTGGAGAATTGGTTACTTCATTATGAGAGGATTTTTGCTGATTTGAGGCTCAATGATGAGCAGAAGAGAAGGCTTGCTTCTAGATAGTTACAAGGAGCAACGTTGTGTTGGTGGAATAGTGTTTTGATTGGAGTTAATTAAGAGATTACGACATGGGCTGAGTTCAAAAGGAGATTTGAGGAGAGGTTTATGTCGGAGATTGCGAAGTCTACTCTGCTCAGGAAGTTTGCTGAGTTGGAGTAGGGGGCCATGACTGTGCTTGAGTATGCGATCACGTTTGAGGAGCTAGCGAGATATGGTTATGCTACAGTTGATACCGTCATTAAGAGGAATGAAAAGTTCATTCGGGGGTTGAAACCTAAGCTTGCTAAGGCCACATTACCACACATTAGGGATCCATGTGATGTTGTGGTGGAAATGACTTTGAGGCATGAAGAGATGCTTGCTTTTCTTGAGAGGAATAGGGCAAAGGAAGTCCAAGTAGGGCAGGGTCAGAAGATGAAGTTTTCCCACAAGAAAGGAGCTTAGAAGGATGGAGCTACTAAGAAGGGAAAGGAAGAGGTTGTCTGCTATAAGTGTGGTAAGAAAGGGCATTTTGCAAATGAATGTCGCTCAGGAGATGGAACGAAGGTGATCGGGAAGAAGAATATTAGATGCTTCAACTGCAATCAAATTTGACATTATAAGAACCAATGCAAGGATCTAGCCAAGGATGGAAAAGAAAAAGTACTTGCATTGAAGCCAGCTACCTCGAGGCCAATAGCAGATGAAAAGGGAAAGGTGTTGTTGGAAGGTACGCTTATGATTCATGGTATGTCAGTTAGCGTTCTATTCGATACTAGTGCGATGCATTCTTTTATATCTCATTGTTTGGTAGATAAGCTTAACCTAGAACCCTTATACTTAGTTACTTCCTTAAGGGTAGAAAATCCGATAGGAGGTTATGCGACTCTTAGGATGAGATGTAATCTCCTAGAGTTTGAATTGTTCGGTCGTACATTTGTTTGCAGTGTGCATGTGTTTAATTTCATAGAGTTTGGAATTATTTTGGGTATGGATTGGTTAAGTAAATACGATGCTAGGATATTTTGCCACGATAGGACAATATCACTTAGATACCCAGACTGCAGTGACCGGATTATGTACACCGTAACAAACCCTAGTTTTGAGGTTAATACTTTGTTGGGTGTTGTGGAGGTAAAAGACAAGTTGAATCAAGTTTTCGTTGTTAAAGAATTCGCAGATGTCTTTGAACCAGTAGTAGAACTTCCACCTAAACGAGATATTGAGTTTCGGATAGATTTAGTACCCAGAGCAGAGCTATTGAGTAGACTGCCAAGCAGAATGACACTTACCGAGATAAGGGAGCTAAAGGTGCAGTTGGTGGAATTGGAAGGTAAGAATTTTATCAGACCAAGCAGTTCACCTTGGGGAGCAGCCGCGGTATTTGCCAAGAAGCTAGACGGATCATTAAGGTTATCTATCGATTATCGTAAGTTGAATGAAAAGACGATAAAGAATCGATATCCGTTACCTAGAATTGACAATTTGTTCGATCAGTTGAGTGGAGCCAAAGAATTTACTTTGGATTTAGCAACAGTTTCCATTAGCTTAAAGTGGCAGAGGATATTATTCCTTTGACGGCGTTTAGAACCAGATATGGATCGTATGAATGGTTAGTGATGCCATTCGGACTAACTAATGCGCTAGCATTCTTTGTGGATTTGATGAATCGAGTTTTCTAAGAGCACTTGGATAAGTTCGGCTGATTTTCATAGAAGATATTTTGATACACTCTAAGGATGAAAGAGAGAATGAAGTTCATCTTAGAGTGGTGCATGAGACGTTGAGGTAGCATCAGCTAAAAGTGAAATTTTAAATGTGTCATTTCTAGAAAAGGAAGTGAAGTTTCTTGGTCATGTAGTCTCGGAGAAAGGGTTGTTTATAGATCCGACTAAGATTGAGGTGGTAAATAATTGGAAGAGGCCTGAGACAGTGGTCGAAATAAAGAGTTTTCCTGGATTAGCTGGTTACTATCGGAGATTCATAAAGGATTTTTTGTGGATAGTAGCATCGATGAACAAGCTAACACGAAAGGATGTGAAGTTCGTTTGAATCGATAAGTGTGAGGAAGCATTTCATAGATTGAAACACTTATTGACTAATGCACCTGTGTTAGTTGTTCCAGAAGAGAATCAGGATTTAATAGAATATACAGATGCATGTGGAACAGGATTAGGAGCGGTGTTAATGCAAAGAGGTAACGTGATTGCCTATGCATCTCGACAGCTTAGACCGCATGAGGTTAGATATCCAACGCATGATTTGGAATTAGTTGTGGTAATTTTTACATCGAAGGTATGGAGACATTACCTTTTGGAAGAGCGACTTGAGCTGTATACGGATCATAAGTCGTTGAAGTATTTATTCTCTCAGAAGGAGTTGAATACAAGACAACAGAGGTGGTTAAAGTTAATAGCCACTTATGACTTTGGTATTAAGTACAGACCAGGAAAAGGCAACAAGGTTGCAAATGCACTTAGCAGAAAACATCAGAATGTAGTGTTGGCAATGATAGATGAGTAGAAAGATATGAAAGTGTTAGCAACATGCAGAATACAGTGGAGAGTTGAAGTTGGGACTAGTAAAGAAACTGTTATGTTAACATGTTTAGAAGTTCGACTGGTGATGATCGAAAAGATTACTTCTAAGCAGAATGAGGACCTATTATAGTTGAATGGATTAGAAAGTTAAGGGATGGAACAGAGAGCAATGACTTGAAATATTTTAGTCTTGATCAAAATGAGCGATTAAGGAAGAAAGGAAGATTATGTGTTCCGAATATAGGAGACATTTAGGAAGGAAGTTCTTGAGAAATTCCATCGTTCGAAGTTCACTATTCATCCGAAAGGAACTAAGATGTATCAGGGCATGAAGAGGAGTTTCTTCTAGAAAGGTATGAAGAGGGATGTAGGCCTATGGGTAAAGCAGTGTCTGAACTGTCAACAGGTAAAAGCCGAACAACAGAAACCAAGTAGGTTACTTTAGCCTTTATATATTCTAGTATGGAAGTTGGATTCGATCTCAATGGATTTTATAGACGGATTTTCAAGATCTAATAGAGGAAACAAAAGCATATGGATCATAGTGGACAGGATAACGAAGAGATGCCCATTTCATTCTAGTTAAATCAACTGGGACGGCGCCTATTTTAGCTAAGTCATTTATAAAGAATGCAGTTAGACTGCATGGAATTCCTAGTAGTATAGTAAGTGATAGAGATTCCTTATTCACCAGCGAGTTCTGGAAGAGTCTATAGGAGATTTTGGGTACCAGACTCAAGATAAGTACTGCTTACTATCCACAAACCAATGAGAAAATGGAAAGAGTCAAAAAAATCTTAGAAGATTTGTTACGAGCTAGTGTGTTAGATTTTGAGGGATCATGGGATGACCATCTACACTTAGTTGAGTTTTCGTATAACAACAATTATCAGGCTAGTATAGGGATGACACCATTTGAATATTTTTTTGAAAGGCCATGAAAATCTCCAGTATGTTGGTTAGAGACCGAAGATAGGTTGGTTCTCAGCCCAGATTTAGTTAGAGAAGCTGCAGAGAAGATTGAGTTGATTCGAGCTAAAATGAAGGAAGTTCGGTCTAAGCAGAAGAGTTATGCCGATAGAAGGCAGAAGGACTTAAGAGTTTTCAGTAGAAGATCTTGTTTTCGTCAAGGTATCACCGATGAAAGGTGTAATTCGATTCAAGAGATCAGAAAAATTGGCACCGAGGTTTGTTAGACCATTTCCAATTATAAAAAGGATCGGGAAACTCGCATATAGGGCAGAGTTACCGAACAGTTTGGCAGGAGTCCACGATATTTTTCTTGTTTCTCATCTAAGGATGCGTATTCGAGACCCAAAGACTATTATAGCACTGACTATGTTAAATGACTTAGTAGTGGAACCGAATTTGATGTAGTTAGTAAACCAGTTCATATAGCCGCGATAGATGAAAAGAGGCTAAGAAGTAAGACAGTCAGATTAATTAAGGTCCAGTAGAGCGACGATGAGAGAGACTGTACTTGGGAAACTAAGAGCAGGATTAGAGATGCTTATCCTGATTTGTTTCATCGTATGTTTTACCTTTATGGTTGATTTGATGTGTACCTTATCGTAATTTCGAGGACGAAAATCTTTAAGGAGGGGAGTCTGTAACGACTCTGATTTTGATTAACATTATTTAGGACATTGAATTAGCTAAATTAAATGAAATAATATAAATAGTTAAGGAAGTGATATTTGTGATTAATATAAGGTAGTCTTGCCTAATAAAAAATGAACTAAAATGAATTAAAATGAAATAGGTAAGGCTAACAGATAAGGAGCAAAGTAGGAATAAGTAATATTCTTATACCCTAAACCCTTATGCACATTCATTTCACACGTTCACAATTAAAACATTAAACCAAGAGGCCGGCCACCATTAGAAAAAGCTTGAAGAAGAAAAGCTAAAGATCAAGAAGAAGATTAATCAAATCCATTCAAAATCAAATATCAACCCCTTAATCAAACGCTAAACGTGAATAATATGTTACATCTCATGTTCTCTTATTTTCGGTTTTAGATTGAGGTCCAAATTATTATGCAAATATTTTGCCATGTTTTGACTGTTAAAAATGGATATATATATATATATGCTTATTAATGATTTATGCTATTTCATATGGATTTTATGATAAGTTTTAATGTGAAAACTCTACTAAATGAATCTTAATTCCTTGCGATTTTAGTATAAGGTCAGGAATGATATTTTAGAGATGGGTTTCAAATTTCATAATTTTTTGAATTAATGTGGATTTATTATAAATTTTCTAGTGAAGAAAATGGTTAGTTGGGTTTAAAATTAATTATGGCTATTTTATATAAGCTTTGGGTCGAAAATTTAAATATGTTATAAAGCATATTAAAAATGATTTATGGAAATTTTAAATTTTCTGAGTGTTTTAATAAGTATATAAAATTATTTAAGGTATGAGACTTAAATGTTTTATATGTTTATAAAAAGAGAAGGGTTAATATGCAAATGTTTTAAATTACTTATTCCTGAAATTGGCAGCACTTTTAGAAAATATAGTAGAAAAGAAACTGACAACCAATCATATGTTGACAAACAAAATAGGTTAGTTGAAAAGAAAATACCTTTTAAAGTTAAAAAATCAGTTTTTATAAGACTTTAATGTTTCGCCACTTTCGGCACCTACCTTTGGACTTAGTCCTTTCGCCTCCATCCTAGTCGAACCAACACACATGGTATCAAAAGCCTTGGTACATAGTGGATTGGAGATAGGCGAAAGGTACAGAGTCGAAACAGGGGTTACGAAGGGGTTGAGACCTTTTTTTTGCTTTTAGAAGAAAATGCACCTGCTTTGCTTTCGAAAAGAATGCTTTCGAATAAAATAGCTTTCAACTATGTCAAATGGTTTTATAAAATGATTTCGAAAGAGGTTGCGCCTTTGTTTTATAAAGAAACATTCGAAGGGGTTGAAACCCCTAATAGCCGCATTCGACCTTTTGAAGCAATGCTTCTGAAAGGGTTCCTTTGTTTTAAAATTAGAGCCGATTCTCCTATGATTTTGAAAGAATAGGTTTCGACACCTTCCACTTCTTTACTTAGGAAATTCCTTTCGAAAGAGTTGCTTTCAATCTAGTTATTTTAAGACCATTTTGAGATTTTGAAAGCTAAACCCAACGTTTCAAAAGGGATGGTTTTAAATGTTTTTGAAAGGTTGTTCCACAAGTTTTTCGTGAACCCAATGCTTTCGAAAGTTTTGATTTAGGTAAAGGACTTAATGTTTTCGAAAGGTATAAGATAAAGGTTTCGAATGGGTGGTTCCCCAACGTTTTCGAAAGGTTTTAAATGGAAGGTTTCCAATGTTTTCAAAAAACATTTTTAAAGTGTTTTGAAAAGATGATGTCTAAGGTTTTGAAAAGCTTTCAACAGAGATGTTTTCAATGTTTTCGAAAGGTCTATGGAAAATGGTTTCGAAAGGTATGTTTTGATCTTTTGGCCTAAGGTTACAAAGTAAAGTAGTTTGCAAATTTCAAAAGTTGTACTTTCAAAGGTTTCGAAAGGGGTGTTTATTTTTAACTGAGGTTTCGAATGGGTTCGTCAATATTTTGTGTAAGGTATATATATAACATGAAAAAGTGATCTGAGTAAAGCATAAAGTATATTTTTCCTTTTTAAGTATGATTTAAAGGGTTAAACCGATTTGAAAGAAATGTTCTCAAGAAAAAATTTAATGGGATAGTTGACCCTAAGTAAATGACTCAGGTATTAGAATACCAGAGGGACTGGTGTGGGGTCGCTCCCTATACTTTAGCTAGTAGCCTCTAACTAATATAAGTCCAAAATTCCAGTGTGTGGGGTTTTGTCACAGGTAAGATTAAAATGATGTTACACACAAAAAGGAATATACCGAGTGAAGATAGGTTATTGGTGAGCCTGCAGAACCATTAGGATCAATTGACCCTAGGAAAAGTAAGTTAGGGATAGAACGTCCAGAGGAGTATCAACAGAAGTTAGATTATTTGTTTATTTTGTCTGGTAGACCCAAGTCAGCCAAAGATTAATAGTTAGCCAAACAAAACTATAGTGTTCGGACAGATAGTCCATTTAATTACTAATTTATATGCTTACATGATAGTGATATTATTGCTTTAGCCAGTTT
The DNA here is from genome assembly GCA_030765085.1 of Allium cepa. NCBI lineage: Eukaryota > Viridiplantae > Streptophyta > Magnoliopsida > Asparagales > Amaryllidaceae > Allium > Allium cepa. The sequence continues at coordinate 557,212,388 of CM060935.1, forward strand.
GGTTGTAGGATTTTGATTTGCAAAAGATACATTTTTAAAAGGATATTAGTGAGGGGAAACCCATTCCGCTAAGCGGCGTAATCACACTTAATATCAGATAACCGAGAAGTAAAGTATTATTCACACCAAGCATTATGTCTGACTCGAAGTTTATGTTTTTCCCTTTAAACTCTCGAGTGCTGAAAATTGATTTGAGTAGATTGAGAGTGTGGATTTATAGGTTTTAGTGGGTGGACGAATAAAGCTTTCGGAGACGAGCAGGATGCTGATGTTAGCTATTTAGGAGATGTTACGTTTTTATTTCCGCTATGATGCATTAAGACAGTTTTTGTCTATTTAGTACTCTGGTCATCCAAGAGGGCATCTTCTTATGTCGCTCTTGGCGTATTTCGTAATAATTATTTTTGATATGAACCTCGTTTGGGATTATGTAATTGGATAAGAAACATGATTTTTCGAAATGTAATCAGAAAAGTTGTTTTTGAATCTATGATTTTGTTTCATATTCATATGCTTCTGATATTATGGATACCGTTAACATTACCGTATTTTTTCGTCTGATGTTAATACTATAAATGACCGCAGCATCTGTAGCGCTTAGCTTTGGGTCTCAAGATAGGTGATGTTATAGAATGTCACTAAAAATAATATTCCCAGATATTGCGTAGTAAATGTTTTGGTTATCATAAGGTACAAACCCGTTCCATGTTTATGTGCAACGTGGATTTATGAGATACCTTTATTTTCAAAGATTCGATCTTGAGTTCTCACACCAGTCTCATGACTGATCCGGAGTTTAATTCCCTTTTCCCTTAAAGTCTGGATGCCCTATTTTTCGGACAGCTAAGTAGTTAGATTGTTTGGAGCCTTTTGGGATGGAGCATGGAATATGGAGCATTTTGGGTCTTTTGTTGTAGTTATCTATCACTTTCCGATGTGTCTGTATTTTGTATTATGTATTACCAGCACCTGTAAGGATGGGTCATTATAACTATCCCAACTAACTTAGTACCTACTAGAACTCTGATAGAGTAATTTTGAGTAATTGCATGTACTACTAATATGTATAATTATGTGTTGAATACGATGTGAGATTCTATTATTGTCTTGTCTTCTATCCTTACTTTCTTTACCCTATGGTAATATGTCTTTCTAGCACTTGGATTTACAGCAAAGTGAATACCAAAGATGTATTAGTGTCAATCTCTGAGGAATATTGGAAAGGATACAGTGTATATTGGATGAGAATAATGATTTTGCTCAATACTTTCATCTAGTTTCGCTACTTCCCGAGATCCATAATTATAAATTTATAATTAAAGAAAAAACAATTGCATCAACAATATGTACTGCCTACATCTTCACAAGTTTCTACAATAATAGTTGGTCAGGATACGACAAGTCTTATAAATGGTAGGGAATTGTCCTACATATGATAGGTCAGCTTATCAGAATTCCAGAAACACATGGATGTTGTGAGCCTCTGCAATATCCTCTCCTCTACATTACGGAAGTTATGGTTAAGACATTAATAATCATAATGTAAATGGAACTCCTGTCATATGTCGTGAGTACTAGGCTTATATTATGCAGGTATCAAGTACATTTACATTCATAAAATTATAAATTTATAACTGGCATCATCATATGATAAAAAATGATTAATTATTAGGCATAAATTCAAAACAATGGATTTCATTCTTTGAATTCACACTAGAAGTCAAAATAAATAAAATATGCATCAAGATCTAACAGTTCTAATCAACTTAAGTAATTATTATTTTTATATATATAAGAGTGTGTGTATACCATTTATTCCTTCTAATCAACTTAAACTTCAAATTCAACGTGAAGATACTTCTCTTTTCTTACATGGAGGACATTTATTATAATAATATGTCAAGGCAAATTATGTGAAAATTGAAAGTGGTAGAATGAGATGGTTTCGTCAGCACCAACATCATACTAGATCGGAATTGTATGTGAAACTTTAAGATGCATTAAATGTTGGAGAAAATAATGTAAGTATGACATGTTTCCCTTCTCTTTGGTCTATCTGTACAGTATATACATATACATACACATACACATACACATACACATTCATACTTATATATAATTTTATATCAAATTAATTATCTAGATATAGGTAACAAAGGAAGAAGAGAAATATTACCCACTTCGTTCAATGGTAGTCCACATAACAATGAATTTGGTAAAACAGTTTGGAAAGTCTGATTTGTTCATTATAATGACATGCAATCCTACATGGGGTGAAATCACATCAAAACTATCACATGGACAAACTTCCCAAGATTGCCCAGATCTTACCACTATAATTTTTCGTGTCAAATATGAAGAATTAAAGCATAATATCTACGACAAACAAGTTCTTGGATTGGTTGCAGCACATGTTCATGTCATCGAATTTCAAAAAAGAGAACTACCCCATGCTCATATGCTTATTATTCTAGACAACAAAGATAAATTACATAGCCTAGATGATTATGATGTTGTTGTAAAGCTGAAACCCAAATCGTGATGAAGAACCAGAGTTGCAAAATACTGTCATTAAATGGACGCTTCATGGGCCATGTGGAAGACAATGACCAAATGCTTCATGTATGAAAGACGAAAGTTGCAAAAAAATACCTTAAGAAATTTTCACCATGTTTCATGGAAATGATTCATACCCTATTTATTGAAGGCGGGATAATCATATAAACATGACGCTAAACAACGATAATGATATTATAGTGGATAATCGTTGGGTTGTGGATAATCGTTGGGTTATTCCATATAGCTCATAACTGCTGAAAAGGTATGATTGTAAATTTTGAAGTGTATAAAATCCATCAAATATTTATACAAGTATGTCTATAAAGGTCTAGATCGTATGATAGTGGAAATTCCTGAAAATGATGAGATTCAAAAGTTTTTGGTTGCAAGGTGGATATGTTCCTAAGAGGTCTTTTGGAGAATTTTTGAATTCTCATTGCATACGATATACCCTTTAGTTCAACGTCTACAGATATACATTTCCAGTAGGCAACAAGTGACTTATCATGCTTACCAAACAGTGTCTGGTGTTTTATTGGATGAGAACATCTCCACATCAATATTAATTGGATTCTTCAACTCAAACTTACAGGATTCAGAAGCATGACATTTTTTATACCGTGAATTTCCAGAGAAATACACCAGGATATCAGATATTAAAAAGTGGCAATGAAAAGCATCACATAAAAAGGTCATAGGACAACTTTACAATGTTTCTCCATCAAAAGGAGAATGTTACTTCTTGCGAATTCTTTTGAATCATGTAAAAGGACCAACATCATTTGACTATCTTCTAACCATCGATGGTATCAAATACCCAACATTTCACAAGCAGCGGAAAAGATGAGATTACTTAAGATGACCAAAGTATAAGGGCATGTATGGTTGAAGCATCTAACATGTGAACATCATCACTATTAAGAAGATTATTCGCAACGATCATAATTTATTGTGCACCAACGGGAGTTAGAAGATTATGGGAAGAATTTTTCTATCATAGGTGAAGATTGTCCAAGTTCAAGTACAATGGCTCGATCTATACTTGAAAATCGTCTTCTATATGATCTTAATGATCTGTTAATGAACCTATTATAAATTGATATCTGATTTTGATCTTCCAAGTATTAGGAATAATATGAATGATGATTCTCTCGCTTCAAAATTAATAGAGGAACAATATTCTATTGTAATGACTAAAGAGGACTTTACATTTACTGAAAAGTTTAATGAATGTCAAAAATATGCATATAATACGATCACTAATGCGGTTTACAATAAAGAGAGCAAAATATTTTTCATAAATGGCCCTGATGGGATGGGAAAGACCTTTCTTTATCGAGCAATACTTGTAAAACTTAGACAAGATGGTTTAATTGCACTTGCAACAGCTACATCAAGGATAGCCGCAATAATCGTACCAGTGGTCGAATAGCACATTCGCGGTTTAAAATCCCAATCCAACTTCAAAATTAACGTGCACGATACCTAAACAGTCTGAAGTGGCTGAACTTATGAGATTAGTGGCTATTCTTATTTGGTATGAAGCAACAATGACCCACAGATATGCTTTTAAAGCACTGGATAGAATATTAAAAGATATATTGGGATATGACATGTCATTTGGAGGTAAGGTTATAATCATCGGAGGGGATTTTAGACAAGTTTTACTAGTTGTACAAAATGGTACAATATCAGAAATAATTGTGCATGCATAGTTAAATTGTCATTATGGAAATATGTAGAAGTGATCCATCTCACTCAAAATATGAAGAAAAAGATCCATTTTATACGGATTTTCTACCATGAGTTGGTAATGGAAATGAGCCATATATATGTGTGAGAACATGATAAGAATCCTAGATGAAATGGTAATACCATGGAGAGGTGAAAAATCAATAACTACTCCAATAAATTCAACTTTTCCTAACTTATACGTGAATGCATTCAATACAAATATATGATCACAAGGGCTTTGGTAACCTCACTTAATGTAAATGTGGATATGTTAAATGATCAAGTTACGAATCTTTTTTCCGGTGATCACCATGTCGACTACTCTTTCGACTGTATGAAAGATGATATAAGAAATCTGTACCAAGTGGAATATTTGAGTTCAATAAATCTGAGTGGATTGCCCCCATATAATTTGTTCTTGAATAAAGGTGCATCAATTATGCTACTAAAGAACCTTGATCCAAAAAATGGGTTATGCAATGGTACGCGACTTATATATCGTAAACTTCACAGAAACATTATAGATGTAGAGATTGTCATTGGTCACTTTGCTGGAACTCGGATTTTCTTACCAAGAATGCCTATGAAGTCTTCTAAAGATATATGTTTATCGTTTACTTTATTAAGTAAACAGTTTCCCTATAAGACTAAATTTTTTTTTAGCTATTAATAAAGCTCAAGGGCAAATAATTTCAAGTGTTAGAATTTACTTACCTAAAGATGTATTCAGCCATGGTCAACTTTATGTTGTATTATTAAAAGGAGTATCGATAAAAAAAAGTTTTAGTAAAAAATGGTGAAGTTTAAGAACAATCTAAAACCTACAATAGAAATGTTGTGTACAAGAATGTGCTAATATCTTCAAAGGACAAATTTGATACTTTTTTCGTTAATTATTTCTTTTTGTAATGTTTGACATATAATTACGATTTTAATTTTTTGTTCTTTTTTTTTCAAATGATACGAGCTTATAGAATAACAATCATCAACAATGAAATAAATCTTCATTTTATTTATTATTTTATATTTAAAAGTTTAATTTCATGCATGTTATTTGTAAGTTAATTTGCACTTGCAAATCATGCATTTTTCTGTTACATATATATTCTTGCATTTCTAAACATGTGTCGTTTGTACTATTTAAATGCACGAGCATAGCGTGTGCCATTAGAACTTAAATATTATAGTTTTGGTATAACACTTTTTAGTTATCAGCATTAATTTTCAAAAAGGCCTCCCTGTAGATATTAATAAATATTAATATTACTAAAAATAGATACTAACAAATTTTCTTTTTACGAATTCACAACACATTTTTATATATATTACTAAACTTAACATCACTTAAAAATATGATTTCACAAATAAACTTTCTATATATTTTCGCTCTCTATTAATTGATTACAGAAACAAAAATTTCAACTAATAAAAAAAATTAAACGATGCAACTTAGAAATAAAAATTCAAACTAATCACACATGATTACAATGCAAAAACATAACTAAATTTTATGAAAATTATTTCTTTTGAATATCTTAAGCACGTATAATTTATAAAAAAATCAATTTACCTACGAAGCGTATGTTACTGCCAAGCACAAAGCTCGTATATGCAAGAAAAATAGAAATTCATGAGGATCGGACAGAGGATATTATTGTTATTAAATTTATTTATACTTGTTTAATACCATTGCAAGACTTCTTTCTTATCAATCTTTAATTCACAACAATGTGAAACTTCTGTTTTAATCATTTCCGTTATAAATTAGATTCATTTTTTTCTATACAAATCAATTTTCGTCCAGGTACGGGCTTTAGCATTACATAATTTTGGAATCTGGATAGCAGCTAAAAAAACAAAGAAATAAGCTACAAACCAGAATCCCATTGCCGACTAATTTCGAGTGAAGAAACAAAAAAATAACATGATTATAAGATTCATCGAAGCTATAGCTCAGCTCAAACTTCTAATGTACGATTTTAATACAGTAGATTGAGAATACATTAAAACCGATGGAAACGTTATGGATTATTCTCTTCACAGTCTCCCTCCTATTCTCCTACAACCTCAAACTCATCCTCTCAAAACTCACCACAAAACCCTTCCACCTCCCACCAGGCCCACCCTCCATCCCGATCATAACCCCACTCCTCTGGCTAACCAAAACTCCTCCTGACATCGTCCGCACCCTCAAAACCCTCCGTTCAAAACACGGCCCCATCATAACCTTAAACATAGCATCAACCATCTCCATCTTCATATCGGACCACAAACTGGCCCACAAAGCCCTGATCCATCATGGCCCAACCTTCTCGGACCGTCTCCCTTCCACCGAACTCGAACGCATCCTCTCCAGCGACCGCCACACCATCAACTCCTCCCCATATGGCCCTCTCTGGCGCTCCCTCCGCCGTAACCTCACCTCCCATGTCCTCCACCCTTCTCGCATTAAACATTTCTCAACTGCACGTTCATGGGTCCTCGCCATACTCCTTCACAAAATCAGAGATGGAGCTAATTCAAACGATGGTGTGGTCGTCCCGATGGAGAGCTTTCAGTTCACCATGTTCAGCTTGCTCGTGCTCATGTGCTTCGGCCGTAAGCTCGACGTTGATCGAATCAAAGAGATCGAAAACCTACAGGCGTTTCTGCACAGGAACATTTCAAAGTTCCACGTGTTTGGGTTTCTTCCAACGATCACTAAGATCGTGTACCGGGATCGGTGGAAGCTGCTGTTAAAGATTAGACGTGAACAAGAAAATATTTTTATTCCTCTTATAAGAAGAGAGCGTGTAAAGGAGGCGAACCGAGAGTTCATTTGTTCGTACACGGAGTCGCTCCACGAGCTGACAGTCCCAAATGAAGGAGGAGGAGGAAGGGGACTTACGGAAGGTGAGATGGTGAGCCTGTGCTCCGAATTCATGGGTGCGGGGACGGATACAACAGCAACAGCATTGGAGTGGATAATGGGGGAGGTGGTGGAGAATGAAGAGATACAGAGAAAGATGGTGGAGGAGATAGAGGAGGTGGTTGGGTCAGAGGAGGAGATAAAAGAGGAAGATTTGGGGAGGATGGAGTACGTGAAGGCAGTGGTGCTTGAAGGGCTGAGATTGCATCCGCCGGCTCATTTCTTGGTGCCGCACGTGGTGATGGAGGATGTGGAGATAGGGGGCTACATGGTGCCGAAGGATGCGTCGGTGAACTTCATGGTGGCAGAGATGGGGAGAGATGGTGGAGTTTGGGAGGAGCCATCGAGGTTTAGGCCGGAGAGGTTTATGAAAGGGGGAGAAGGGGAAGGGGTGGATGTGACGGGGAGAAGGGAGGTAAAGATGATGCCATTTGGAGCGGGGAGGAGGATATGCCCAGGGATGGGGATAGGGATGCTGCATTTGGAGTATTTTACGGCATGTTTGGTGAGGGAGTTTGAGTGGAAGAGGGTGGACGGGGAAGAGGTTGATTTTGATGAGAAGTTGGAGGTTATGACGGTGATGAAGAATCGGTTGCGTGCTAAGGTTGTTCCGAGAAGAAAGAAAATCGTTGGCCCAAGCGGAGCTTAGGAAACAAGCAGGGGTTACAATGTTAGTTTGGAAAACTTCGCATTTTTTTATTAAACAGAAATTATTGCCAACCCGTTTTATGCGCACAAACACATTTATATACAATTCAGTGGGAAAAGTATTTGTTTATGAACTATAATTTGTAATGGAATATATAATTTGTGCCGGAATATACTGTTACTTAATTGTGAATGTTATATATAAATAGCATGAACAAATTTTCATTCCAGGCTAAAAAACACACAAAACCACCTTATTTGAAGTTTAGGCTCTTTCAATATTTATTAACCCTCCCTCATTCAGAAAATGCATAAGAACAAATTTTTAATTTGTGCTTGGACGGGGTAGATTTAAAGTGCATGAATATATTTATTCTAATTTTTTTTGTACATGCCTATTTGCAAAAAAACGCATATATAAAAACGCGGTATGGTACTATTTTCATAATAAGCTCTGACCAAGGTCTATAATTGAAATAAATTTTTCTCGAAGATCCAAAATTAAATCTTATTCAAATAGATATTGTAAATCTACTTAACTAATCGCAAACTACACAAAATATACCTCACTTTTCCATGGCACGCTAGCTTTATAAAACAAAGCGTAACATCATCTATAAATATTCTTATAACTTAGTAATAATTATATACCAAGCATGTCTGCAAAAACTATTAAACGCAAGACATATGTCCAAAAGGATTTATCGTATGTTTAATATATAAATTTTGTAAATCATAACTGTTGAAGACAACTATATACTTCTATAAAATGAACAAGTAAACTCAATTTGAGAATACGACTAAGACAAACGACTATGAGCAGACTAAAGCAAACGATTATAGCTTACAAGCAGAATAAGCCATATGACTACAGCCGACAAACTCAATCAACGAAGACCATGTCTCAGTTAAGTCCATGTTTTGTAATTCTAGAAAACTTGAAAATTTTCCTTTCATGGTACACACAAATATTTGTTAAAAATTATGTCATGTTTTAGTTAGTCAATAAGGTTTGTTCCTATTAATCTGTTAAGTGGTGGTTAAGATCCATCATCTGTAGGTTAGTGGACAATTGTCATTTAGTCTATTTAAAACTTTGTAATTCCTATCTTTCGATAAAGAGAATAGCAACATAGTTCTTTTTTGTTTAACGTTGTATCTCTCTTTTCTATTTCAAATTCTAATAGTGGTATCAGAGCCGATGGTTACGGACTGGGCCATGCAGACACGGCAGTGCTCTCAAAAGGTTACCGCAAAGAGATGTAAGTCAAGGAGGAGACTGTTAGGATTGTCTCGCAAGTTTAATGGAGGAACGACGGTTCAGATTGGAAAATATTCCATATCGCTAAATAACATGGAGAAGTAGTGTATAAATATGGACTGGTAGGTACGTAACATTGGGGTTCCTTTTGTTACAACAAAGTGTGTGCCAACCCGTATGCATACGCCACGTGCTGGAAACGGCGAGCTTGGTCCGAGCGCCATTTTCTAACAAGCGGTATCAGAGCAGGTCACCACTGACTAAAGTTCGAGTCATGAGAGGGGCAACCTATAGGCTTGAACTGATAAATGAGTGAAACCGTTTAAAGGGAAAAGAGCTACCATCAGATCAGTCAATAAAGGAATAGAGTGGGCCGATGTGGACGTCGGACTTTCAAAGAGTGGTTGAATATAATGTCCCACGACGCCTAGTATGGAACATGTGATGCATATATAACCCATTAGACACCCTCCCCTTACAAGCTAGCTTTTGGAAGCGAGTTCTACCTAATTGGACCATAACAGGTGGTATCAGAGCTTGGTTAGATAAGAGAAGAGTAGAGAGATTTAGAGAGCCAAATAAAACTACCAAAAAGATATCCTCCTCCAAAACTACCAAAAGAATCCCCACCGTGAAATAACGAATCGAGGTTCTCAGAACTGGATGCTTTCGTCAAAGTCTTGAGGAGTACCTGCCATGCTGATTTCGTCACCTACCTTAGTTCTTGGTCGATGCCTGAAGCTCTTGCGGTGGCTGTCAAAGTAGAACCGTCGTCTGGTTTCGAAGATGAAATCTTGTCTGGCTTCTCATCGCCTAAATCGATGAACAAGATGCGATATTTCAAAACTCTGAGTTGTTGTTTCAATTTTTTTGGATCTGGGCTGAGGTGTTGCTTCGAGTGGATGCCCAATATCTAAATCAAGATACTTATCTTTGACTGCATTGGTTTGAGATGCCGTCAATCTGAAGTTGTGATCTGTTGTTGATGGAATGTCGATTGGTGTGTAGCCGAGGTTGTGCAGTCGTGGTTGACAATAAGAGCCGCCGCCATGATGGATGCAGTCGTCGATAAAGTTGATGTCGCTCTGCCTAGAACTCCTCATTGTCACCTACTGTTCAAATGATGCCGAAGTTTTGATATAGAGAGAAAATTGCAATGCGTGAAACCTTGGTCTGATTACAACGGTATGGATTGAATAAACTGTGTGTTGCCTGAAGCCTTGACAGCCGTTGTATGGTTGAACAATGGTGATCTTTGGTATCGGCTAGTATGAATTCTATTGTGCAGTTTGAATTGTCATGAGATGTTGGTCGATAAACATGAGTGGCTGGAATGTGAGTATAGGCTATCAGAGATTGATGTATTTATTTGGCTGCAGTGTAGCTGTATGATGTTGCAGAGTCGTGATTATGTGATGAAGACTGATTTTGTTTTCAGATGTTTGTCTTAATGATGATTGTTGAGGCGAGGTTGTGTTTGTGGGGTTTTAGTTGTTTGGTGATGGTTGGTTTTGGAGGTGAAGTGTTTGCAGGTAGTGAATTGTTTGAGGTTGTGATAAGCTTTCATATTGGTAGTGGTTTGCAGACAAGCGTAGGCGTAAGAGGTTGGTTGCTGGAAGTTGTATGGGAAGGTGATGCAGAAATTGAAAGTGTGTAGGGATGTTTGAAACAAAAAGCTTGTAACATAAAATAAAAAAATTGCGTAGATGAAGATGTAGGTAGTGTAAATTGTTTGAAACGAATTATGCAAGGATGGCTGAAGCCTATTGTGCAAGAGGTGCTAGAAGAAATAGTTGAAGATGACAATGTGTAGAACGTCATTTATAGGGTTGGATATTTGTTGAAGCTAAGAGAACTGTTTGAAGTAGAAGCCGACAAGTGCAGTAGGTAAAACCTGTATGTAAAGCAGGTGTGATTTCATGTCATCCAACAAGCAGATGAGGAAGAGTCGCAGCTCTAGCTTCTTGGGGAGATGACAGAGACAACAGTATCAAGGGACGCCCCGAGTGGAGAGGTCCATGAATCCCTAAGAGAAAACTAAGTGTATTTGTTGATGATTAATGAGTAAAGAACCAATTAATTCGAAACAGTTGAGCAAGTCCAAACAAAAGGATGAAAAAGCAATGATTGTGATTTTTAATGGAAGACGATGAGACAATCAAAAACCACACTTCGCTAAAAATTGTTTATTTGGTACTTTATAAACTGGATGTTAGCACATTCAGTTTAAGGGAGTGTGTCAAAAGTTATGTCATGTTTTAATTAGTTAACAAGGTATGTTCCTATTAATCTGTTAAGTGGTGGTTAAGATCCACATCTATAGGTTAGTGGAAAAAAAATTTTAGTCTATTTAAAACTTTGTAATTCCTATCTTTCGATAAAGAGAATAACGATGTAGTTCTTTTTTTAACATTGTATCTCTTTTTTCTCTGTTTCAAATTCTAACAATATTATCAAATTGAATTTATAATAATTTTCAAGAAAAGTGTTTTTTAGATTTCTCAGGATTTAAATGTCTGACCACAAAATTCAAACATCTGACATAGGATTTTTTGCACTACAAACTATTGAGATAAAGTAAAATGTCAGACGTATGAGAAATTAAGAGCTCTCTCTTTGGAAATTGACCAAACATTTGAGCCAATAGTCAGACGTTTGAGTAGTTTTAAAAAAACAATTTTTTTATAGAAAACCCAATGTTGGATCCTTTAAACCGGACATCTGCATCTGAGTGTAAATAAACGTATTCTTATTTGAAATATGTTTAGACGTCTCATGTTTGTAACCAGATGTCTGAATTTTTTTTTTACATGTTTTTAATAAAATGCCTAGACGTTTGAGTTGTCTTAGTCAGACATCGAAGAAACTACAATTTTTCAACGAAGATTTTCAATGGAGAAAATTTGTCTTCATTAATTAGTAAGAGTGTTATTTAATTGTATTAACTTTTCAAAGAAACCTTTCTAGATTAGATCTAGACTTTGGAAGATAAAACTCTTGCTCTCTAATTTCTAATATTCTTTGAAATCAAAAGCCTTTCAAAATTATTTCCTGCTTCCTACAATATGCACGTTTAATTCACTACCGTCAAAGGATGTTATAAGAAGAGTCAAAGGACATTATAAGAAGAATGTAATAAAAAAAGATTTATCCCCCGTGTAGTAGAAAAACACATCAAAGTCAAAATTTAATTTATTCTTTTTTCAAAGTGAAGTAACGTTGGAGATCTTCAGACAAGGATTGAAGACATGTTCAATTATTCAAGTAGTATTATAGAAACATGCTCCTTCAGGTTAAGTGAGGATAGTTGAGTGAAATTCCAAAAAGAGTCTGGATTGAACGTAGGATGGTAAGCCCAGACCATTATATAAATTGCTAATGCAATCTTTTATTTACCACTTACTTCTTTTGTAATGACCCGTTTTTTCGACGTCCGAAAGTCGACATCGATACGTCCACTGTATCAAATGTCGTACAGTCGAATGTCGGAAAACTGAACCGTTAGGGTTTAAGAAGAAGAAGATAGAAGAAGAAAATAGAACAATAACAGAATCTCAACTTCGCAGCGGAACAAATATAATAGAAATAAATATCTTTAAACAGAATCACTATATCAGTTATTACATTACATCACATTACATTATCAGAGTGTACAACAACAAACAGCGGAAAGAATTATTACATATATAAGTGATACGCATCGCTATCCAGCTCCAACTCCTGATTCGCACAGCAACTTCTTGACTTTGCTCCCGAATAATGATAACCTGACTCTAGACTGCCCGTGTGGAAAATTGTAGGCACCCAGAGTTTAGAAAGCGAACAATAAACTCCAAGTCAGTCGTGCGACTGGTGTGAGATCTTAAAACAGTTATTTTCACAAAGAAAATAAAAAGAAATTCGCTATGCTTTTGGAAAATGAAACTACCATAAGGCCTCCCGCCACACACACAATGCAAACGCAGAATTGGAGGAGATTTCTCCTTATGATTGTCAAACATGCTTAATACGCAAAACTTTTTTTACATCATCATTAGTGTATAGTGTAGAAAATATTTGGAAAGTATAATATTAATCTTAGCCAGAATAGGCATTTCGCACTTATGCCTACTATAGCTACCATGTTCAATACCGGGTTACCGCCACATCCCATGGCAGGTTATAAAACTAAAACCGTACAGGGTACGTATTGTTTCTTTGGATTTCCAATAAATGGTCAGGCTAAGGAACTTCCTACTGTCACATGGGTACGTCTCTGGAGGGACGCCCCGAGAACCTACCCGGCTCTCTGCCAACACAAGGCCGGTTACCCCTTCCCGGGGAATAAAACCTAAGATATGTCATCCCCGGTCGTTTGCGACCTTTATCCGAGGATCCTCTACACCAACAACCACAAAGAAAAGTATTTGCAGTAACCACAAAGGTTAAATATCATGACTCCATACCTGACACCACCTTTTCCAGAAGAAATGGACATACCCTAGGGGAGCTACCCCTGAAACCTTGTCGCATCTTTCCTGTTTCGACCATTTCTGGATTGTGAGGTCCGACGAGGTCTCGTCCACAAAGCTACACTTTTTCACAAAGTCACGTTTTGATCAACAAATGATCAGCAGCACTTCGTATGCCATGTTACTAATTTGGGAATATATCACTAGTAACCATCAATTACATAACATCTAAGCTCGTACGTCTCAAAGAAGAGTGCTAAGCTAAGAGAATAAATTCTCTGCCACCAATAGAAATGTATTTGATAGAAACCAGCTTTACATCTCAAAGTGTAACGTCAGACACACATCCATACAAGTCCATTCCAGGATCGAACGGAACCTAAGGCACTTCAATGAAGCCCTTGCAAATCCGGATATTCACTAATCACGTCCGAAATCCCCATCACAAAGGGTGATCAAATCCCTATACTGGAGCAACTCGGTGCAGAGACATTCGACGGGTAATCCTTTCGTTTTCGAGAATACCCGGTCTTCAACACCATCTTCAAATGCAATCTCATTTCGTTGTATCATTATTCGGAATGGGTTTTATGACACAAGGTCCTCTCCCGGTTAATCCGAAAAATGAGCGCTTATTTTAAAATAAGTGTTCATTCAGATTTCAAACAAATCACAACAAATTTTCACTTTGATTTTTAAATAAAAGATCCATCACAATCACAAAGGTTCGATGTGGGTTTCGAATATCCATTTGGAATCCGACCCCCGGTAGCATCAAAATTTAAATGCCATTAAAAGGCCAATATTGATAGTCGGTTATTTAACTATCAATCAACATCCACAACAATTTGCCGGATTTAAATAAATTTCCCAAATTATTTATTTTCCAAAATATTTCCGCAAGATATATTTCACACTTCAACCATTTGAAAACAAATTTCAAATTAATTTCCACATTTCAATACTTCGAAAACAAATTTCAAATCACTTTTCCTTACATGGAATACATTTCCAAATATTTATTCATTTCCACTGGAAATCTGCCGAGTTAAAATAATTCAAATCACTTATCAAAAATATTGTTGGAACATTTAAAATAAAACCATCTTAAATACTTACTTAAAATATTTGTTATGAAAACATTATACTAATTATCACATATAAGATTTTAAGTCCCAACTAATTTTTAAAATAAAATTAGTAGATAGCATATAACTATTTAAATAATCGTTTCCTAAAACAAATATCAATTTTAATCTTTAAAATAATCCCTTCTATAATTAATTAAATAAATCCTTACTTTAAAGATTTGAAACCAGTTAAGAAAATAATTTATCCAAAGTATCCTTCCTAAAACCATCCTTGAAAATTTTCAGTTTATATTTATAAGCTACTTCGAAATCATACTCAACTTTCGAGGGAAAATACATTTTTTATTTCAAAATGGTTTATTCAAATCAATTAATAAATCCTTCTTGATTTATTTTAAATTTACGTTCTAAATCCGTAAATTCCTTTCGCACTTTTAAAAATAACCAATGTTTATTATATATTTTTCTTCTCACACTTTTAAACAAATTTTTCTTTCCTTTGTAAATTCTCATTGTGAATTTAAACTTCTAAATAACCATTGATATACGATTTTCAAATCGATTTCCAAATATTCATTTATCAGCACCGGATTAAATTCTAAATTAATTTCCAGATTTATTTTCAAATACCAAATCAATTTCCAAAGTTGATTTCTAAATTTATTTCAACACCAATTTATTATCTTTTGAAACAAATTCCTTCTTTTAAATTTATTCAATTTTCTAAAATTAATTTACTATAAATTTTCTATTAAATTTCAACAATCCAATTTTATTTATTTCTGGTATCTTACGGTACCAAAAACATATTCGGCTAAATTTTTAGCCTTCAATGATTTCAATCACAAATAGTCACACACAGATTATAAAAAAAAAATCAACATACAATATTGAATCAATTTCAATTATTTGAGGAATCCAGTTGGATCTCTCCAACCTGTTTTCCCTGCATGCATAGACATTAGCACAACAATTAAATACCAATTCCACTTCGAGGTGGAATGTCGTGGTATATAGGATTTATAAAATATCATCCGCTATTATATGGCGCATAGGGTCTCATCCGCTATATAATGCGAGAAATCAATCACCCAATATATACTATATACTACTATATATATAATATCATCCAGTGAATAATTATTATAAATCAATCATCTAAGCACACAATCAATCAATTTTAAATCTAACTATTCAAAATTTAAATCAGAAAAAAACTTATTGAGTGAGAAGATCTCACCTTTTACTACGCATGCAATTCCATTTCCATTTCGGACTTGATTTCATCATTGTATTTGACCTTGTATAAACAATTATACAATTTATTAACATTCGAATTAATCGAATAACCAATTTTCGTTTGGTAAATTTAATTAACTAATAATTTATTTTAGACTAACAATTTTCCTTTCACTGCAAACTAAATCTCATTTACATATATACGTATTCCTTATTGCTTTGAATAAAGATGAAACTGCCTATGAACAAGGAGGAGGAAGAAGAAACTCATACCCAAATCGACCTCGGCCATCATCCACTGTTCAACTTCGAACCCACGACCCACAGAACTACACGCGCCCCAAATGTTTTTGTGCCGATGAACGATTTTCCACTGCCCATTGATTATCGCTGCCGCCCAAATCGATGCTCACGTGAAAACCCTAGCCGCCAATCGCGATACAAGACTGCAACCCCTTTCTGCAACTCGGACTCGAGCCTGCCGCAACTCCTTTCTAACGCGCGCACAAGCCTTCCCATGTCGCCGCTTTTCTAACTCCTCCAACCCTCGCAACGCCCCTTTTAACCGAATCTCGCATTCGAGCCCTAGCTCATGCGTCGCCCTTGCTTGCACGGCTCGAGCTGCCGCTCGAAATCAAGTAACTTCGCCTTACGATTTTCAATACGAAATCGAGTTCGTTGCTTTCTCTCTTTTTTTCCTGGGAAGCTTCGGCCATTTTTTTATTTTATTTTTTCTAAAGGAAGGAGTTCACGAGTTAAAGTATAAAGGAGAAGGTGACTTCAGGTATACGATAGATTGAGTTTGACTTTTTTATTGATTTTTATAATTTTATATTCGAAATATCTTCTTTAACATATCTCAAAATTCCTAACCTCTATTGAGGTATGCCGCCAGGCATTTATAAGGTTTTATCCGCATTCCGAACACAATGGAATGTGTTTCGAAGGCTAATTCGATCATACGCGCAAGTTACAGAAGTAAACGATCAATTTTAAATTAAATCGATTAAAACAGTTTCTATGCGTTTTGAGCTGCCAGGGTCAAACGACAACTCTGATTGCTACTAAAATTGAAATCCTATAAAAAAACAATATTACAGATCCAATGGCAGAGGTTTCGTCGAATTCCGAGACTATGTCTCGGAGGGCTATTTTTAAATATCGATTTAAACAATATATTTTCAAAACTGATTAAATCGCTTTCAAATTCAATTTTGAAGCTTCCATTATCTTCATTATTATCAATATAAATTTTCTAATCCTTTGAAATATTTTTTGTTAGCTTAAAACAGAAGATTCAAATTTTTATCCAACTTTAAATAAATTAATTTCAATAATTAAATTGCCACAATAATATTTATATTCGAAATTCAAGCTAAACTAACCTTCAAATATTTAAAATCGATTAAATATTTCATTTCCAAATGTAAAAAAATTTCGGGTCGTCACATCTTTTAGCTTGCTTATGTACTTAGTTTAAATTATATATTTTCATATTATAGATCACTCCGCATTTAAGTCACATAATTTAGCATTAGCCATTTTCATTTGATATCACAGCGGGGCATTTCAAAAATAGCAAAATCATTTTTGAAAATAATATGGCATCAAGTTTCACTATTTTTTGAGAAGGTCAATCGACCGCACAACCCTACTTTTTCACCGGCACTAACTATGATTTATGGTCCACTAGAATGAGAATATATACGCAGTCTAACTGTTATGCTACCTCAAACATGACTCATATTGCATATGAAGCTCCCACCACTCATTTAGTACATAGACAACTCAATTAGTTACTTTAGCCTAAAACAACTCTAAAGCCATGATATTTTACTATGTTTATTAGATACGAATGTATTTGGTAAAGTTACTATATGTAAATCAACATATGAAATATGAAAAACATTTTAAATTACACACAAATGCACGAACAAAGTTAAATAAAAATACATGTCAAAAAATCAATTACAACTTTTTAAAGCGAAAGATAATGAGTCAATTTTGGATATGTATTCACGTTTACAAGATATTACACATGCACTCGTGTAATTATCAGAAAATATATCCGAATTTGATATAATTTCAAAAAAATTAACCTCTTTAACAAATGAATGATAAAAGAAACTGCTAACTATTGAAGAAGTAAGCGACCTTTCCACCTCAAGATAGAAGAGTTATTCGGTAATTTCATATACTATAATGTAATTTGCAGGTCGAAAAGTAGCAGGAAAAGGAAATCAATTGCATTTCAAGCCAAAGATGATTCAAATATTGATCAAATGATTTGGTCTACCTTACAAAAGGTTTCAAAAAGTACTTAAAATTTAAGATGGTGCCAAACAACTTTAAACATAGCAACTCATCAACTCTTGAGTGCTTTGAATACGATAAGATAGGCTGTATAAAATGGGACTGCCCAAAGTTGAATATAAAAACAAGTCTAAGAAACAATTAGAGGCAAACCCAAAGAAAAAAGACATTTCAAGTCACATGGGACGACTCGACTCTGATTCTTTTTCATCTAATAAGGAAAGTGACAATAAATAAGCAAATTTCTATTTGGTTCCATTTGATGATGAGGTATGACAAATTTATTCTTATATGATATGCTTAAAATCAATATAGGTATTTTAGAAGAAAAGAAAAATGAAATAAACTGAGGAAAGGAGATTATGCAAAAGTAATAGATAGAGCACAATTAGATGTAAATATGTTAAAAGGTGAAAAATTAAGCATTGAAGAAGAAGAATTACATAAAGCGCAAAAATCTAATGAAAATTTGACATCTCAAATTCAAGCTTTTTAAAAATTTATTGAGATGAGAATGTCAAACTTTTAAAAGAAAATTATGATATACTACATTTCTTGAGAAATCTAAAAATCAAGTTAAAATTTTAGGATCTAAGATTAATGATTGATCATAAAATATTTCACAACTTAATAATGGCAAAGAAAGTTTAACAAATTTGATAAATATTTCAAAATCCACCTTAGATAGAAATGATGTAGGATTAGTTTTAGATTATACGACTAGCGAACTGGAACCAAAGACGCAAAGTTTGGTCTTTGGTCCCTATTACTATTAGTATCACTATTACTATTAATATTATTATTATTATTGTCATGATTTTTTTACTTAGTTTATCCATTTTTTTTTAATCTTTATTTCTATTGTCACCTTATATATATATGTGTGTATGTATGTATGTATGTATATGTATATATGTATGTATAATATTGTTATTATTACTTTTAAATTGACTTTGTTATTTAGTTTTGGGTTCCATCTCTAACCGACCCCAACTTATTTGGGAATAACGATTTAGTTGTTGTTATAGGAAAAACTCTAATAAAATAAATGCAAAGAGAGAACTTATTTTAATGTTAATGTTATATTTCTCAAATATAGTAGATGACATTTCGAAAGTTTCCAATGTAAAATTAGCAAAAAGTAATAATATATAATTATGGACATTTAAAATATCCTCAATCTATGTTATCTAGCGTGATGCTAACGTGGTCAAAATTGACCTACATTTGTAATTAGTTTTAAGACTGATATATTTGCATGATAAATTTGAAAAGGAGGGTTAAATTGACAAATTTTCATATTGACCAAGGGATAAGAGGGGGAATGTGACGCCCCACCTCTATACTTACACTAACCAAGTACACTACGGGGTAATGCCGTCGACTGGTACGAAGAATAAGGATGTTGAGGAGCGACCATCTGTGTAATTGCTTTGTACGAGTACCGATATGTCAAATAGTATTATATGTATTTTGTTTCAAGAGGAAGTCTGACATATCAATTACAAACTCAAAACTACTACATAGTGGCTTTGTGATCTTCGGAAACAAATATAAAATAAGCATAAGATAAATCAGTCACAGATATTCATATCACTAAGGCGGAAACGGGTATGAACATAACACATAAAAGTTTACATCAAAGTAGTGGTCATGTAAGATCCACTACATCACAAAAGAATAAGTACAAGTGCTAGACAAAAAAATATGTATACATCAAGGAGTCTCTATCTCGAATGTATAAAACAAAAAATACTAAGCTAAGTAGCTATCCAAAAGTCAGATGACGGACCCTGATAAGAAGTCAAGTAGAAGCACCTGAAATAACTCGGTCTGACTCGAGTACTATTTAAGAAGAAAATAATAAATGGATCCGTCTAACTATAAATATCATATAAAATGAGATAGGATAAAAAATATAACTAAATTGTACGATAACAATAATTTCGTACTGTGACAAGTATACATTAGATAACAACAAAAATCGTACAATATCTCAAACTTTCTCAACACCAAAATGAATGTCATGTTCTTTATTTTAATCACCAAATCAAAAATATTGGCAAAACATATAGATGCCAATCGCAAAAAAAATTGGTGAAACACAAATTCTAGAGATAATCAATTAGAAATCTAGAAATCACAAAGGGGGAGACCTATCAAAAATGGAAGCATGAAAACTCACCAACACTTGTATCACAAACGTGATGCTATCCTATGAAAACAAGGGGTATTGTCCTCCCCTTGGGGACAGATAAGCTGAACATCGACGCATCTAAAATGATACTCCCCATGCACAGTCGAACATCGAAGCACCTTAAAAGATACGCCTCATGCACATACCTATTGAGCTGAACATCGACGCACCTAAAAAAATATGCTCCATGTACTGAACTCATTGAGCCGATTGCTTCACGAACGGTCTAAAAGACCAGGGGTCTCTATCCCCTAAAAATGAGATGAAGCTCCATGGAGCTGGCTAGAGTCCTCCATGTGGACAAAAAGGCATCGCACATCGCTAGTCTAAACCATAAAATGATCACCATTGATCGATAAAACGTGTGAATTACACTAAGCTAGTAAATAAATGAGTTTAACTTCATGTCACACCACCGCTGGCTTAACTTAAATATTTACGAACAAATTGTAAATTTCCACTCGAAAATTGTCGCAAGGGTTCAATCGAACAAGTCCAAGAATTAACCGACAAAGAAAACGCAAGCAGTTCATACGACTTTTTTTGCTAAGTCATTTAATTAGATTTCTCATTCGAATGAGCTAAAGGTTTGTATATAATAATAGATTGAAAACGGTTTTAAAAACGAGCTTTGTATTAAAAATAACGTTGAAACATTTTTTTTGAAAGAGTTTGAATATTTACTACTAGTATAGAAACCTTTGTATTTTAAAGTTACAAATCACAGAAATGATTGTAAAAACAACCAATCACCAAAAATTCACATATGATGACGTGAATCAAGACCATCGAAATCGATATCAAATCCATCAAAATGGATATTCCTAAAAATCCAGAAAAGAACTCATCAAAGTCGATAAAAATGATAATAACAAATTAGATCAACCAAAAATCGATATAAAATGGAAACCCATCAAAAACAGATAAATTGGCTGAAATTAGCAGCTCCAGACGTCTGGTGGTTTTACCAAACGTCTGAGCTGAATGACTGGAAATTTTATCTCAGATCGTCCTAGACGTCTAAGAAGTAAGATCACACGTCTGAGCTGAAGGTCTAGAATTTTTATTCCATAGCTTCAGACGTCTGATCATACTACCAGACGTCTGAGCTGAAGCTCGGGAAAAATTACCCTAGGCCAATAATGGCCAAAACGGTTCGAAAGCGATCGGACGAACAACGGAGGATGGAGATTTATGCCAAACGACAACCCAGCCCTATAGGCTCCTCGGTGCACTCCAAACAATAAGTCCAAACATCCATAGTAGGATTATCATATATTTTGACTTCAAAATATCAAAAATTGAAAAATTCACAATCCAATTCAATTCAAAACAAATGAACATGAAATAGGTGTTAAGAGTTCATACCTAACAACATTCAAAGGTATAACATAGAAGTGAATTCAAGAACTCACCTTTAAACTCAAAAACAACGAATGAGAAGCTCAAACACAAAGGAAAGGTTAATCACTCTTCAACTTCAACTCTAAAAGCTCCAATCTAAGCTCATAAACAAATATTTCCTAAGTTAGGGTTAAAGAATTTTCTGAAGATTGAAGACAGATTGTGATGGAGAAGATGAAGAGGATGCTTACCTAAGCTTCTCTTTGATTTTGGAGCTTAAATTTGAATTTTCTAGCAAATGTAGGGTTTAGGAATTTTGGTTTTTTTTCCTCTTCCTCCATTTTTCTTTAATTTAAGTGTTAGGAAATAATAGAATGAATGAAGATGAGAGGGGGGTGGATTTAGGGTATTATGTTGGGTTAATGGGCTGAAACGCAAACCCAAAGCCCAATAGAAAATAAGCAAAATTATACTCAACTCCAAACATATCGATGTTTATACTCAAAAAAGTCGCAAATGCCATTTTGGACTCAATGGAAGTGGTCTCGAGTCCTAATGCGACTGTTTGCAAAAAGTGGCATTTCGGACTTTTAATCCGACTGACGATGCTATATTTAAATAAATCATTTAAACATACAATCGTAAAATATGCGGGTTGTTACAGACTCACATCCTTAAAGAAATTGCATCCTAGCAATACTTAAGAAGAAAACAAAAGGTAACAACCGTAAAAGCATATCAACACAAAAAAAAATTGAAGTAAGAAATTCACCTCAAAGAGCACGATAGAGTAAGTCCGGATATGTTCGCTCGATGAATTATCTAGATTTACAAGAATAATCCTTAGGATTTGAGGACCATTGAACTTTCACAAGTGTGACATCTTTATTTCGAAGGCGTCTAATCTCCATAGAAATGATACGGATATGATGTTGTTCATAAGTCAAATTAGGCAAAACTTCAATTTCTTCAATAACATTAGGTTCAAGAATAGAATCGAATCTCTAAGGCTTTTCCGTAGTTGAGAGACGTGGAAAACATTATAAATGGCAAAAAATTGAGCCGAAAATAAAAGACGATAAATCACGGAACCAATACGATCGGTCATGGAAAATGGGCCAATATATGATGTGCTAATTTTTCCCAATCGACTGAAATGCACAACACCCTTCATAGGTGAAACATGGATAAACACCATGTCTCCAATAGAAAATTCTAACTTTCTTCTTCGGTTATCAACATAGGATTTTTGCCTACTTTGAGCTTCTTTTATTCCATAACGAATAAGGTCGATCTTTTTTGTGGAATCACGAATAAAATCTGGACCTAAAACTAGCTCCTCACCGGCTTCAAGCCAACAAGAAGGAGATCGCATGGCCTTCCGTTGAGTGTCTCGAAAGGTACCATACTAATACTAGATTGGAAGTTATTATTATAAGAAAACTCAACAAGGGAAATACGATCTTCCAACTTCCACCAAAATCAAGAACATATGCACGAAGAAGATTTTCAAGAGTTTGATGCACACGCTCTGTTTGTCCATCGGACCGAGGATGATAAGCGGTGCTAAAATTAAGCTTCATTCCCAAATCTTTTTGAAGACTCTTCCAAAATCCACTAGTAAATAATGGATTATGATCACTAACAATAGAAGTAGGAATTCGATGCAATTTAACAATTTTTTTAACATAGAGTTTGGCCAAAAGAGGTATGGTCCGATTGGACCAAAAGGGAATAAAATGGACGGATTTGTAAGTCTATCTACCATAACCCATAAACTATCATAGCCCGAATGAGAACGAGGAAGTCCGTCAATAAAGTCCATGAAGACTTGATCCCACTTCCAAACTGGAATGTCCAAAGATTGCAATAACCCATCGAATCTTTGATGTTCGGCCTTAACGAATTTGCAAGTCATGCAATGCTTAATAAAGTTGGCAATATCGGATTTAATTCCATCCCAATAATAAATTTTCTTCACATCCGAGTACATTTTACTACCGGGATGAATGGTAAATTTAGAACGATGAGAATCTTCTAAAATGTCTTTACGAAGATCGCTAATATTCAGCATGATAAGTCTACCAAATTTTCGAATACCGCCACGAGCATCGATTTCAAAGTCTTTCAACCTATCAATATTTCCATCCCCACAACTTTGGCAAAGATAAGCTAATTCGAGATTATAGTTTTGAGCTTCAAGAATGCGGTCTAAAAGAGAAGGATGAGCCTCAAGGCTACACAAAATAAGAGATGAACATGAACTGGATTCATGATCTCGAATCTCACAAGTGGACAAAGTCTCGAGATCATTTCATTCGGATATCATCATTGAAACAACCGCTTGTTTTTTACGATTAAGGGCATCGGCAACGTGATTTCCCTTTCCGAGAGTATAAAGAATATCAAGATCATAAGATTCAAGGAACTGGAGCCAACGTTGTTGATGCAAATTAAGTTCCTATTGAGAAAATAAATACTTCAAAGATTTGTGATCAGCGTAGAGAATAAATTTCTCTTCCAAAAGATAATTACACCAAATTCTAAGGGCGAAAATAATAGCCGCGAGCTGTAAATCATAAGTGGCGTATCTAGTCTTGATAGGCTTTAATTGCCTAGAAGCATAAAAGATAACACGTTCCCTTTGCATGAGAACGACACCCAAACCAACACAACTAGCATCGGTATAAACAATCAAGTCTTGGTTCCCTTCGGGAATCACAAGAATAGGAGCATCGAAAAAGAGTTCTTTTAATTTCTGAAAAGCAGCTTCACATTTGTCTGACCAAATGTACTTAACTTCATTCTTTGTCAAACTAGTAAAAGAAATGGAAATTTTAGAAAAGTCTTTTATGAACCGACGGTAATAACCTGACAATCCAAGAAAGCTACGAATTTCCATCACACTCTCTGATTTCTTCCAATTTTGAATCGCTTAAATCTTTGAAGGATCTATGGAAATTCCGGATTCAGAAATAATATGTCCCAAAAATTTCACATGAGATTGCCAAAAGTGGCACTTAGAAAATTTTACTTTCAATTGATTGCTCCTAAGAGTTTCCAACACAATTCGAAGATGCTTTTCATGCTCTTTCTCGGTTTTAGAATAAAAGAATATCATCTATAAAGATGAGAACAAATCAATCGAGGAAGTCTTTGAAAACTCGAATCATAAGGTCAACGAAATAAGCTGGAGCATTCGTTAAACCAAATGGCATAATAAACCATTCATAAGATTCATAATGAGTACAGAACGATGTCAAAGGAATGTTATCCTCTACAATACGAAGCTGATGAAAACCGGTTGCTAAGTCTAACTGTGAAAAGACTCTTGCACTGCTAAGTTGATCGAATAGATCATCTAACCGAGTTAAGGGATATTTATTCTTGATGGTGAGATCGTCAAGCTTGCGATAGTCAACGCAAAGCCTAAGTGTACTATCGGATTTCTTCACAAAAATAGCTGAAGCTCCCATGGAAAGGAACTAGAACGAATAAAATGCTTCGCTTCCAATTCAGATAATTACTTACGCATCTCCCCATTTTCCTTATTGGACATACGATAAGAAGGACGAGTTATAGGTAGAGCTCCGGTATTAGATTAATTCTGAACTCAATTGCTCGCTTAGGTGGTAATCCTAAAACGGGGTCAAATATATCGAAAATTCATGAACAACGTGAATGAGAGAAATGACATCTTCCTCAACATCATTATCGTCATCATGATAGTTTAGAAGGAAGCTACCAAATTGGAATTCGAATGTTTAAGAACAATAGAAATCTGCTTAACAGATTGAGAATGTCGAAGATGAATAGTCCTCTTGGGACATAGGATGTGGGCTTCGTAACGGTTAAGCCAATCCGTTCTCAAAATCATTCCGAAACCTAAGTAACGCATAACATGCAAATCGGCTCGGAAAGAAAAATC
This sequence comes from Allium cepa, assembly GCA_030765085.1. Classification (NCBI taxonomy): domain Eukaryota; kingdom Viridiplantae; phylum Streptophyta; class Magnoliopsida; order Asparagales; family Amaryllidaceae; genus Allium; species Allium cepa. Next base: position 557,238,061 of record CM060935.1, read on the forward strand.
ACATAAAATAATCTCGACACATTTACAAAGCAAACTAAGTGTTGCAGATCCACCAACCGGATTCGCAATTCTCAATGAAGTCATCAAAGCCATAACATTTAAAGAAAAAGTATCAACAAGTTCTTTTGATGTAAAAGAGTGGGATGCACCTATGTCAAAAAGAACCCGAGTAGGATGATCACGAAACATAATAATGTCATCAGGAATTGAAGATCTTATCAATGAAGGACGAAGACGAAGATTGTACTACTATTATTATTTATTCTATTATTCCACTACATTCATATTGTTCCGCCGCATTTTTATTATTCTCTGGTATGTGTAGCTATGATCTGTGTTGTATAAGTAAAATCAAACGTTTATAAAACAGCTTCATGAACTGTTTATTTGATTACTATAATTTGTCATTCCGCTACAAGATTCTGTTTTGTTTTTCTTCTTTCTCTGCTTTTTCTTATTCACCCCAATAACAATCCGTCCTTCTATTTGGTTTGAGTCGGCATATGTGTCTACCTAAAACGTACAAAAAGACGTGATGTTAATAGAATGAGAAATACCTTGACCAGGAGAGGTGTTTCTAAAGGCTTGCACAACATTTAGCTTTCCTTCTTTCTTGCTTTGAAGTTTGGGACGTGAAGAGATACGATGACCCGAACTTTTACAATAGCAGCAATAAAGGGATTTCGGACACCTATTTGCATAATGGTTCTTAGAACACAATTGTAGCATTCTACATGATTAGGCGTAGGAGTCTTTACTACCGAAGTTGTTTACTTATCTTTCATATTGGAATTAGGCTTGAACTTAATAGGCCTCTTCTTGTTGTTGTTGAAGTTCGATTTGGCACCCGAAACTTCAACATCACTTTCTTTATCGGCCTCTTCAAGTCGAAAAGTGATATCAATGAGCTGAGTGAAAGAGACTTCTAGTTTCAGAAGCAAAGACTTTTTGAGATTCTTATTCAACCCATAGACAAACCTCTAATTTTTCTTTAACAGGATATTAATATACTCGACCCTGTATTTAGAGAGAGATTCAGAAGATACGACATACTCTGTCACGTAAGATTCACCTTGAACAAGGTCAATAAAGCTCCGAGCTAAAGTTACTTTTTCAACTCCGGCACAAACTTCAATTCGAAACTTTCCCGAAATTGCTCCCAAGTAAGATCTGCTTCGATAATCTCAGACATCAAAAGCTCATATCAATCTAATGCTCTCTCTTAAAGCATACTAGAAGCCACTTAGACTCGATGTAGATCTACAAGATTCATGCAAGAAAAAATGTGATCGCATGTTCTAAGCCAAGGTTGGACTTCCATAACGCTTTCGGAATACTTGAATGGCTTGCTACTCAAATTGGTATAGTCGCTGCACAAGCATGCAAACCTGGATTTACGATGAGTAGGCTCTGGAATTGGTCCGACAGCTTGAGCATTCTTTACGAGATCTAAGAGTTGTTGGGCAGACATAAATACTCCATCCTGAGGAGTAGCACTGGATTGACGGATGCTGAGACGGCCTGGTCTAACCATTTCTCTTCTTTAAGAAAGAAAGAAGAGGAAAAAGTTATTCTCAGAATGAATATCAAACAATCATGATTGATAAAATAAGGCATCATAAAAGAAATTAGGATAGAACGGATCCTAAGACTCGAATAAGTCCCAAGTCACAATTTCTAAGAAAGGCTTAGGACAATGATCCTTGCTATAATATTCTATATTGTTCCGAAGTTTGGCTCTGATACCAAGCTGTGACGCCCCACCTCTATGCTTACACTAGTCAAGGACACTACGGAGTAATGCCGTTGTAACGACCCATAAATCTGTACCCCTTAAGTCAACACTATTCTACATCAATCAACTCAAATTGTACAGAAATACGAACCATTTGGGTTAAAGAAGAAGATGTAGAAGAAGAAAATAGAAAACAACAACAGAATCTAACCATCGCAGCGGAATAAAATATAATAGATAATAAATGTACTCAAAATCAAATTTATCTATATATATATTACATCATCGGAGTACATCAATCACAGCTCAACATCAATAACATACATCTATATATACAGCTAATCAACACAGCGGAATATATATATATATATATAACAAGTACGAAAGTACGTATCATCATCCAACTCGTCTCCTAAGCTCCACGGCATCATATCATGTATCCTATAATACTCGGTCTGACCCGAGAATTACAGTTAAATAACACCCGAGTCGGTCTGGAATACCAGCGTGAGAAAATCACACACAATTGATTATTAAAATTTCAAAAATCTTTTTGAAACAAACGCGTCTCGTAAGACCACGTCACAAATAAACATATCGGGTTTGTACCTTACGATAGCTAGAACATTTTTTATAGAAGTCCTCTGATATTATAATAGGGTCTATATACAAATACTTATAAAATAGCCGAAATTGTTACATCTATTAAATTCCAGCTACTAGCCACAGAGTGGGTAATACAAACAAAACTCGTACAAGGCTCGTAGGAAGAATGGATTTCCAACTAATGACTAACCACTGGGGTACCACCTGTCACGGTACGTGGCCTAGATCACAGTACCGAGGAGTACGCCCGCTCCCTTGCAACACAAGACCGGAACTACCCCTTACTGGATAATCCTGAGTGAGATCAACCCGCGGTTTGGATCAGCAACCGCCCACTAAGCCGAAATAAAAAGGGACATCTAGACAGGGATAACCTCACCCTGCTTGGGTGCTACCCACCTAGACTTGCTGCATAACACCTGATTTTCAGTCATTCCCGGTTGATGAGGCTTGAGGCTAAGCGTTACCTTTTAGAGCAATATCTCTTAGAATGTCCATCGTCCTCCTGACGATGTTCTGAAAGCATTCATCCATACAAGTCCGTCCCGGGTTCGAACGGAACCGAAGGCACTACTCCTACTACATCCATTTCGGAAATATCCTCAGGATTAGTAGCGACTAGCCCTTGCACTTCACTGTTCCATCTTCGAATCTAAACTCGTTCCCACGAAACGTACAAACCGGATCGAAGTGGTTTTCGAGAAATAAATCTCGATCCCGGTCTCTTCGAAACGATCAGCGCATTTGGCCAATATTGATAGTCGGTGATTTAACTATCAATTAATATTCACAAACAACCATCAACCAATAAATAATTTCCCAAATTATTTATTAACCTCAAAAATATCTTTATAAGATATATTTCTATTTTCAACCCTTTGAAAACAGTTTCAAATCATCTTTCTATTCAGAATAAACTTTCTCAAATATTTTCTATCTCCACTGAAATCACCAAGCACAAAACTAGATTTTTAAAATAATTTAAAACACTTTACTTTGAAATATACTTTAAAACATTTATTTTAAAAACTATTTCAATAATTTATTAAAAATACATCCTATATGAATATTTGAAAATAAGGTTACTTAATAAAATATAAAACTAGATTTTCACTTTTTAAAACAAAATACTAAGTCACTTTTTAAATAATTACTACTATAATAGATTATAAGAAAATACTTACCTTAGAATTTAAATATCCAGAAATAATAAATTTTCAAAAACTTGCTTTTTAAACAACTTTAAAACTTTTAACTTATATTTAAAAATTTATTTTGAAAACATACTTGGTTATTCAGGGAGAATTTCCAATTTCAATCACTTAAATCAATTTTCCAAATTGATTCTCAATTTATTCCATTTGAAATAAATTTATTTACTTACCCGGTTCATTTCAAAATTCATTAATTATGGACTTTATTATTATTATTTTCCGTTTGATTTTAAATCTTTTATCTGAAATATACCAATTTCAGGTTATTCCCAATTTCTTCTTTATTCTTCTTAAATAATTTAAATCTTAATTTTAAATAAATGTTTTGTTCTTTTAAATAATAACACTGAAGTTTAAAATTCATTAATCTTCCGATTATTCAAAATTTCCCTTTCTATACTCAAGATTTATTTATTAGAATTTTAAAGTCACTTTATTTCTTTTCCAATTCATTCTCAAATTTATTCAAATTTTCTATATTTATTTTACTTACGAATTCACTTCTTTATTTTCTTTCCAAAATCCAATTTATATAATTTTGGTGATTCATCATACCCAATTATATCCAATCGAACCATAGCATTCAATATTCCAATATAATTCATCATAAAATATCAAATAATCACAACAGATGGTATTAAATAATTTAAATAAATGTTGAGGGATCCAGTTGGATCCCTCCAACCTGTTTTCCCTGCATCCACAGACGTTAGCACAATATAAAATACCAATTCCAAAATATATCATACTATAGCATATCAATCAATTCAACCATTCAAATAATTATTTAAATTTAATCATTTAAATTTAAATTTAAATTTAAATTCAGCTGAATGAGATAAACTCACCTTTTCATTTTATTAGCATCCATTCCAATCTAGCTTGCCTCCTTCTCGATTTTTAACCTTGTATAAATATTTTGCAGTTTATTAATATTTGGATTAACCGATCAATTAATTCTTAATACTTTGGTTTTAACTATTAATTTGGTTATACACAAATTTTCCTTTAAATAAATATTTGAACTAATTGAAAAATCACTTACCATTTTGAAAATAAACTAGTAAGTGTATAATATGTATGTTTATTTCTGGACACATACATGCTTACAAAAGTAATCAATATTCTCATTTAAAATTTCTAATTTTCCTGAGCTTATCTACATATATATTTCCTGCTTAATAAACTAATCAACTAAAAATTTAGTTTAAATTAATTTTCCTGAAATAAAATATTTTTAGTTACTAAAAATTTAATAAGTTTACCAAATAAATTAACCTCCCTGTCACATTATTATTAATACGAAATTAAACTAATAACTCTAGTTTAAACACATTAGATGATTTGTTAATATTTGGAAAATTTGAACAATTATTTTCCTTTAATAAATTTCTTTTTAGTAGCTAAACAATTAAAATAAGTTAATTAAACAATTTTTCTCCAAACCGATCATTAAAAACAAACCTAGCAGATATTTAAAATATGTATATTTATTTTATTCTTTTCTTCTTTGAAACTATTTATACCAAAATGATTTATATTTATTAAAAACAACAACTGTACTTTCCTTCACTGTAAGATACTCTTTCTGTTTCTATATATATTTATCCACTTCATGTTTTCTTTTGAAACTATCTATGCATACATACTTCTAAAATAATCTATATTGCCTTTTTAAATTTCTACCTTCTAAATCATATCCATATACAGACTATTCTATTTTGCAGTTTATATACAATTGTATAAATCATAAATAAAAATAAATAACTTGGTTTATCTTCTATCGCAACATATTTATCTTCTAATACGTATGTACATTTTCTCTGATTTAAAACCATTTTAAAATATTCAAAATAAAAACCAAGCCCTAACTATTTTGCTGTTAAAATCGATGTCCAGATCGAGCCTAGCTACCCCGCAAGCGTCTCGAACCTCGACTTCGCCGCCTCGAACACCAGAACTACACTCCCAAGCCCCAGCGAAACCAAGCCCTAACTCAAACGCGCGTGCACGGCTCGAGCACATCCAGGTCGCCCCTTCACTAACCACCGCCCTCCTCCACAGCCTGCCTCGACGTCTTTTGACATCCCTCGATGTCGTGCCTCGACTTCACCACCATCTGCACGCCTCGCGATCGAACTTGAGTTCGATCCTCCCAAAACCCTAAGCGCTACAGCCGAGCACACGCCGCGATTCGATCGCAAACGAAGTTGCGGTGCGTTGATACAGAGGTTTCGGTTCTTAAGAGATGAGGCTGCCATTATTTTGGGTTTTATTTCATTGATTTTGAAATTGGAAATAAATGTCGCCCTCCCCTCCCCTTTTTTTTGTTATCCTGAGGAACGAAATGATTTGTGAACAGGGAGGCTAAGGATATGAGGTGAGTAGTTGGCTTGCTTCAGAAGACAGAGGAGAATAGGTCGGCAAAAGAAACGTAGGGCGACTGTGATTTGATTTGTGACATAATATATTATATTTAAATTAAAACAATAATTATTGTCTAGGCGTTTTTATCTTGTACGATCACACGGTAATTCCGAAAGCTACGAAATTTGAAATCCGGTAATAATACCATATTACGGATCCAAACGAAACTGGCTTCGTCGAAATCCGAGACTGTGTCTCGAATGGTTATTTTTAAATTCAATTTAAACGATATAAATTTCAAAACTGAACAAAACACTTTTAAATTCAATTTTAACAGTTCTATCACCTTCAGTATTATCAATGTAAATTTTCCAAGCCTTCAAATTATTTTTAACCGGCTTAAAACTCCAGATTCAACATTTACCCAATTTTCCATCGTTTAATTCAAAAATTAAATTATCCAATAAATACTGATATTTGAAATTCAAGTTAAAAATTAACTTCAAATATTTAAAATCAATTAAATATTCCAATTTCAAACACTCAAAAATTCCGAGTCGTCACAGCCGTCAACTAGTACGAAGAATAAGGCTGTTGAAGAGCGACCATCTGTGTAATTGCTTTATACGAGCACCGATATGTCAGATAGTAATATATGTATTTTGTTTCAAGAGGAAATCTAACACACCAATTACAAACTCAAAATTACTACACAGTGGCTGTGTGATCTTCGAAAATAAATATAAAATAAGCATAATATAAATCAGCCACATATATTCATATCACTAAGGCGGAAAGAGATATGAATATAACACATAAAAGTGTACATCAAAGTAGTGGTCATGTAAGATCCACTACATCACAAAAGAATAGATACAAGTGCTACACAAAACAATATGTATACATCAAGGAGTCTCTATCTCGAATGTATAAAACAAAAACTACTAAGCTAAGTAGTTAGCCAAAAGTCAGATGACGGACCCTGATAAGAAGTCAAGTAGAAGCACTTGAAATATCTCAGTCTGACCTGAGTATTATTTAAGAAAATAATAAACAGATCAGTCTAGCTATCAATATTATATAAAATGAGATGGGATAAGAGATATAACAGAAATATATGAAAACAATAATGTCATATTGTGACAAGTATACATTAGATAACAACAAAAAATCATACAATATCTCAAACTTTCTCAACACCAAAAAGAATGTCATATTCATTATTTTATTCACTAAACCGTAAATATCGGCAAAACATATCAATGTCAATCGCAAAAAAAAATGAAGAAACATAAATTTTAGAAATCATCTATTAGAAATCCAAAAATGATCACCGAGACACCTAAAAAGATACGCCTCATGGATAGTCGAACATCGACGCACCTGAAAAGATACGCCTCATGCACATACCTATTGAGCCGAACATCGACGCACCTAAAAAGATATGCCCCATATACCGAACTCATTGAGCCGATTGCTCCACGAACGGTCTAAAAGACTAGGGATCTCTATCCCCTAAAAATGAGATGAAGCTCTATAAAATTAGATACAGTCCCCCATGTAGACAAAAAGACATCGCATATCGATAGTCTAAACCATAAAATGATCACCATTGATCAATAAGTGTGAATTTCATTAAGCCAGTTAATAAATGAGTTTAGCTTCACGTCCCATAACTACCGACTTAACTTAAACATTTACGAACAAATTGTAGATTTCCACTCGAAAATTATCACAAAGGTTTAATCGAACAAGTCCAAGAATTAAGCGACAACGAAAACGCAAGCGCTTCATACCACTTGTTTTGTTAAGTCGTTTAATTAGATTTCTCATACGAATGAGGTAAAAGTTTGTATACACTGATAAATTGAAAAACAGTTTTAAAAACGAGTTTTGTATTAAAAATAACGTTGAAATCATTTTTGTGAAAGAGTTTGGATATTAACTACTAGTAAGAAACCTTTGTATTTTGAAGTGACAAATCACGGAAATGAATTTAAAAACAATCAATCATCAAAAATCACTTACGATGACGTGAATCAAAATCATAGAAATCGATATTAAATCCATCAAAATGGATATTCCCAAAAATTCAGAAAAGGAGTCATCAAAGTCGATAAAAATGATAACAAATTAGATCAACCAAAAATCGATATAGCCTGCAAACCCCTAAAAAACAGGTAATTTGGCTGAAATTAGCAGCTCCAAACGTTTGGTGGTTTTACAAGACGTCTGAGCTGAAAGACTGGAAATTTTATCCCAGGCCAGACGTTTGGAAAGTAAGATCAAACGTTTGAGCTGAAGGTTTGGAATTTGTATTCCGTAGCTTCAAACGTCTGATCATACTACCAGACGTCTGAGCTGAAGCTCAGGCAAAATTACCCTAGGCCAATAATGGTCAAAACGGCTCGGAAGCGATCGGACGAGCAACGGAGGATAGATATTTATGCCAAATAACAACCTAGCCATATAGGCTCTTCTTCGATACATTCCAAATCAACAAGTCCAAACATCCATAGTAGGATTATCATATATTTTGACTTCAAAATATTAAAAAATGAAAAATTCACCAATTCAATTCAAAGCAAATGAACATGAAATATGTGTTAGGACTAACAACTATCAAAGGTAGGTATAGACATAGATGTGAGTTCAAGAACACACCTCTAAACTAAAAAACAACGAATGAGAAGCTCAAACACAAAAGAAAGATCAACTACTCTCCACCTTCAACTCTAGAAGCTCCAATCTAAGCTCATAAACAAATATTTCCTAAGTTAGGATTTAGGAATTTTATGAAAATTGAAGAGTGATTGCGATGGAGAAGATGAAAAGGATGCTTACCTAAGCTTCTCTTTGATTTTGGAGCTTGAATTTGAATTTCCTAGTAACTAGGGTTTAGGAATTTTGATTTCTTGTCTCCTTCCCAATTTTCCATTAGTTCAAGTGTTATGAAATAATAGAATGAATGAAGAAAAAAAAGGTGGAGTTAGGTTATTATATTTGGTTAATGGGCTGAAACTCAAACCCAAAGTCCAATAGAAAAATAGCAAAATTCCACTTAAATCCAAACATATCGATGTTTATACTCAAAAAGATCGCAAACATCATTTTGGACTCAATGGAAGTGGCATCGAGTCGTAATTCGACTGTTTGCAAAAAGTAGCATTTCAGACTTTTAATCCGACTAACAATACTATATTTAAATAAATCATTTAAATATACAATCGAAATATGCAGGTTGTTACATGGAATAAACGAAGGAATCTGAATCACAAACGACTGTAATACACAAAGTTTAGTACAAGCCATATCCTGAATCCAGCATACACATATATCCAATGTTTTAAATCTCGAATTTCGACCTGTCTCGTCTCGAGGATTTTATATGCAATATCTCGTAACAGATAAAATCTCGAACTAGATAAATGTATCTCAGGTGCACTATTCGATTGACATTTGGAATTTTAAAGTCCATTTCGGGACTATCTCCGAATAACTTAAGCATAAAAAATTGACATTCGAAAGCTTTTTATAATAAATATTATCTAAATATAAACTCTTTAACATATGAATTACATATAAAACAATAATATAACTTTTTTTAAGAGAATGGTGATAGATTTGATCTTGAATGAATTCAACTCATCTAAATATTAAACATAAAGAATAAATAAAAAGTCTTATTTTTGCTTATAATTAAAAAATAAAAACATAATTAGAAGACCAGTAAAAATTCATTTGAGCGGAGTTTCTATTTAACCCACAAAATAAGTAAAAATATATATATGCAAATGAAAAAACTTAACTTTTTTATGATATCTTATTGCAAATTTCCCTTGAGAACATAACATCTCGGATGTGATGAGTGTCAAATAAGGTAATGACAATATTTAATGTTTCGTTAAATTGCGTCTCGCGCAAGTTTGAAAATGATATCTCGAGCGAGATTTCATGTGAGATGAACGAGATTTGTAACAGGGCCTATATCGTAAGTCAGGTTTAATTTTGGTTCACTGTACAGCCATCTAGTAAGGCATGTAAGTTCAGCAAGAGTTGCATTCCAACTCCATTAGATTTTATAACGTACAGGCACTAAAAAGGAACATTAATAACATACACATAGACGCACATATACAAACACGGACGTTAGACACTACAAATACTAAAACCCCAAACAACATACATTTTATCAACACTACTACTACTACCTAGCTAACAAGAGTGGACACAAATGAAACTTTCGTAATATAAAGACCCCACAATATATTCTATCAGTATTTACCTTTGGTCTGATCATCTGACCCCATGAAACTTCTAAGCAACGCATTTCGCCCTTCAAGCACGAGCTCAAAAAAATCTTCCACCTGCTTTGAGAGAAGATCAAGCTCAACAGAGAAACATTCAGCGTTGCTTGCTAAAACTAGAGTCAACTCATTCAGTTTTAGTGCTACTACTGGTTCCTGTTTATCCGTCATGTCAGCACAATAACTATGCAATTTCTCAACATTTGAATTAACCACCTCAATTTCTTTTATCACGCCAAACTTCCCGGAACAACACATAATCTGTCCATTCATGCTAGCTTGCAATTCATTAAAAATCTGAGCCCACAAGAAATCTCCGGAAACTTCCAGATTCATAAGCCACTTTGAACACCCTGACAATGATACCATAAAGACATTACAAACAAATATTGTCAGGACTTTCACACCATACAATGCTCTCATTAAGAGCTTCCCTTTAGCAGAATTCTTAACATTCACCAACGGAATGGTAGATGAAAGATCTTGCAAGGTAGAATAGCATTTCTCAAGATTTGAATTTTCAGAATGAACCTTCTCCATATAATCATGAAGAGATTTGTGGACTCGGCTTATGGAAGTGTCATCTGAATCCAACATGTGCAACGCATATTTGAGAAAGATTTGACTCTGGTCCAATTTGGAGAGCTGGGAAGTCAGGGCATTGCAAACATCAAGGACTTTCACACTGTTATCCAAATATAATTCCATCCACTTCTCATCCCATTCTGAAACTGGAAAATTTAGAGCATTTATCAAAGCTTTGATGCTAATGTGAGTTTCACACAGTGATTTCATGGCATGTCTCATCCATGAAAAACTTGTAACATTTGACTTGCACTTTGGAATGAGATTCCCCATACTTTCGGCCAGGGTTTGCTCGAAAGCAGTCAATAAAGTCAGTTGCTTTCTTGATGAGTAAAAGTGCTTAGGCAAGATTGTGCGAAATGGATTTCCAAATGGCGATGAGGCCCTTTGTGCATTTTGAGGTTTACTCATTTTTATTTAACTACAGAAAACAAAAGGTAAAACTTCATCGGGATTAAGAATATATGAAATATGGAACACAAATGTCTTTGAATGCAATCAAATATATGGCACGAAACAGGATACATGATAGTGGAGTAACTAACAAGTTGAAAAGACAGAACAGAGGGAATCAAAACAGCAGAATTGTTGATGGTCTCCAAATTGATCATACGTAATACTTCACTTATCTATCATATAAGAATTGGAAGTGCTATCCGTTAATTTCATGACATGAATACTTAATCGTTCATCAACCTTACAGAACATCATACCCAAGTGATTACAGGTTTTTCACTAGACATAATTATATATTATCCTTCAAAATGAACTCAACTAAAGAGGAAAGATTTGCATCAATATCAAACATCCCATACAATATCATTTAAATTCCCCTAAAGCAGAGGTTGTGTTTATGTTGATCAAGGGACTTCTATGACAAAATTAAAAAATGGTTCTAGACTCATCCGCTCTTAAATACAGATCTACAGTTATTCCATCAACCTTACTAAGAATAAATCAAATAAGTCTATGAACTCATCCGCTCCAAACTAAGACAGATCAACAACCAATGGAACAATCTTACTGTAATTTTAAATGATTACGGTTCTTAGATCTATACGAATTTTCACTTGAAAAACCTACAGAACCGATAGCAATTTCATTCTGTGAGCCAGATTCAAACTAAAGAAATTTAAGCTAATTTTAGCAATAAAACAAAAAAAATAAATCTTTTCATTTTGAACCAAAAAAAAAAAGCATATTACGGATCTAGATAATAGCCAAGCATAAAAAACCCTCAATTATGATAAAATTTACCAGTTTTGAACTCCTGGATGCTGAGCAGAAGTAAAACACGAATAAATAAACAGTGGGGGGAAATGTCAAGGCAAGGATTGGAATAATAACCTGAAGAAATAAATATCGTTGAAAATTGAAATGAAATCAAAAGATAATGTCTGCACGCGTAGTATGACCGTTTAGGTGAGATTTCGAGGGTGAGGAAGCCAGAAGTTTCTCGTGATTTGACCGATTAGGATCATCTGTCTAGTTTTCAACATGGAACAGGAAGTTTGATCACTAAATCGTTATCGGTATGTTTTGTGTGTAGAAACGCGTTCGGTTTTGCGACAAAAGGGAAGTCGCAAGTCATTTATATTCTGCCGAAACTATCATTCTCGATAATTACGCCAACTCTCAGCCGCCGTAAGTACATCATACCTACCATATTTTATATTTCTCTTAAAACTGGTGCAAACATTATAAAACCAACGACAATTACATAATTTCTGAAAATAATATATATATGTATATGTATATATCTATAAAAAAAATTCATCGAATTATATTATACAGACAATCAATTAAGAAAATAACACATATCTTATCCTATAAAGCAAAACCTTTGATTGAAAGGTTAAACTGAAGCTTTTTACTGACTGTTCATATTGTCCCCACTTCAACTTCCAACTACACAATTTTGCTAGGGCGTTTTCGTATTTCCCCACCGCCTCAACCCACGTTTCCCAACTCGCATGATTCTCCAACTTGCTCTTGCCGTTTTCTTCCCTTCCCTTCTCCCAGTTCGTTTTTCATTTGCTCCCTTTATCATCTCCATTGAAGGCATTGTCACTTCCCTTTTTCCACTTCTCAAAACGATGGACCTAAACTGACTGCACTCTATTCTCCATTTTCTTCCGTTGTGTTGCCTACGTGGACGCGCTCTGCCGCGGCGATGATTGTCCACCATAAGGATACTAAATCAGCATATCATTTATTTGCTTCCCACCGCTAACTTCGCGCACCCAATCAGTGGTCCGCCTATATTCCTCCAGGTAAGCTCATAAATTTACCGACTACTTTACTGATTTGGTTTCTTACGGTTTTTCTTGCCCTCTCTTATTTCCCTCCTCTTTGCCTCGAATTCCTTTATCTGCTTAGTTCGAATGGACATTTGATATTTGAATAGCTTTGAATATTGTATTTTCTTCTCTGATTTTTTTTCTTTAGGGTTTTCATTTTTTTTGCTACTCCTGATCGCTGGCCATCATCGTTGTACATGGCTTACATTATGAAACAATATTGTTTCGTTTCTACACTCCAACTGTTTGACGAAATGAAAAATAACTTCTGCATGGCCATTGCGTTCCAAGGCTACATGATTTTTAATTGTTTGACTTTGATGGTAGATCAATTTTTCTTTACTTCTTTACGATTTAAAACTGTATGATCTATCACGGAAAGCAATCATATATACCGCATGTCTGTTATGTATTGGACAACAGTCTGTATTCCATCAGTTTTCCTTTCTGAATTAATAACATATTAAAACTGTACTTTCCTGCTCTATTGCCGCTCTTATATTTCGGTAGACTATGACAGGTTTACCACTTATCCATCACTTATGTTCATGGAGGCACCAGATTAATATGTATATATCCACTGAAAGCTGCAACTTGGGTTGATAAATGCTGATAATAACTTGGGTAAAATACATACTACTCTTTTAAAGCTTTAGTTTTATTTGAAATCAAAACGGTTGTCAGATTAAACTTGAATTTGCACTTCAATTGATCAATTCAACAATTTAATTGTGCAGCAAACCATATTTGGGATTTGTTTACGACCTCGATGTACCTATTTGAAGATTGTTGCTTCAAAGTTCAACTCGATTTAGTATCGACAATTAACTATCATCCATTTATATTATGCTTAAGGTCTTTATAAACTTAATTCCATTAAAATGTGTCATGGAAGCAAGCATATGTTGGTAGGTATTCTTATGGTACCTTTATATCATCCCCACAATCAATTTTTAAGAAAAATATATGAATATTTCTTGAAAAACGCAATGGTGCATACATCAAACTCTGCTTATCATAAAAATGTAGAGAAAAAAATTCTTGACAGCATCTCATGTATCATTTTTATTATATTTTGAGGCATAAGTTTTCAGAATAGTTAGCCTAGAAATGAGATGAATAAAGACCTTATTATCTATACCGTTCTATTAAAATTGAGTACTACATCCATTAACATTACTAAAGAATGCTAAATGTTGCAATGATGAATTACTCATACTCTGCTAATTGATTCTTTAATTCTTTAGTATATAGGAAACTAGGAGAGCATATGGCGAAATAAAGAGTTTCATCGCGTCGTTACTTTAGAAGGAGCACGCTTTGAAAAAACTAGATAATGAATGGTGGTGAAGGAAACCAAGAGGTGATAGAATAGGCACATCGGTCAAGTAAAGCGTGCTAGAAGAAATAATTGTGAATGCCGAAAACAAACTTGCACAACCCACTGAGCATCTCAACTCTTTACGTTGAAATATTTGTGATGCTATGAGGCGTTGTCAACCAACCGATAAAATAGAAGCATGTCTTGAGATGGAATTATCTAAATGCTAGAAAGAGATGACTTTAATCTTTCATTTTTGAAAACTTTTATATAGGCTAAAGATCATTTGGTAAGCTTTTAAAGCCATTATTTGCTTCTACTTAATACATTTAGATCACTACTAGAAGAAAGCCATTTTCCAACGGCAGAAAGCATCGACGGCCGTTGGAAGCCATCGGAAAATAAGGCGTCGAGGAGCAGTGTTTCCGACGGCTTCCGACGCATCTCACCGTTCGCATTTCCGAAGGTTCCCGACGGCTTTCGGGATTCCAAAGGATTCCGACCATTGTCGGAAGCCGTCGGAATCTGTTGGAAACAATGACCCGAAAGCCGTCGGGAGCCGTCGGAAATCTGAAACTTGAAAACCGTCGGAAGCCGTCGGAAATCTGCTGAATTTTTTTAAAATTTCTGCTGCAATACAGCCTTCCATCCACATTTCCCATACAAACACTATTCCACCAATACTGCAGAATCCAATATATAATATTCCAACCAAATATCAAAAACCAAACTATACACAAATCACCAAACAAAAAAATACATAAAATTAAGTCAAAACATATAATCATCACCCAAACTAATGTACAATACATAATAATATCCACAACACCAAATGTTCTATCAATACATACATCCACAACGTCCCCAACATCCACATAATTATACAGTAAGACACGTAAATGTATCATAATATAGTAAATAAACCAACAAGTACCTCTACCATCTACGAAATCATACAAAACAGAAAAAAACTTACCGACCAAAGCAATCAATCAATCTCCTTCAGAACCTGAGCTAGCAGAGGAAGGGAAGCGGCCACCATACTACTGCATGTACTCGGCGATATGCTGGTCTAGCAACTGTGTAGTCTGTATGGCCTGCCGATGGTTCTGCTCCTCCAGCTGCGCCACTCTAGCCCGCAAATATTCGATCTCTGCTAGATCGATCCGGGAACTAGTCCGCATACCCCGTCTCTGACTGATGGCCTGTAATAATATTTAATTTAGGTATTGATCTCTGTAAGTGTATATGCAGGTATGCGAATGATTAGCAGTGTGATGATGTTATTTAATTTAGTTCATGATGTTTATGTAAGTGTACGTGCATGTTGATAACATCTTAGATTGTGGTAACACCAAATAACTATAGTGACAGGATTGTTGATTTATATTTTGAATTACTATAACTTTGGAAAATTTTAGCATAAGTAAAATAAATATAGGGAAGGATGAGAGCAACAAATTTGAAATTACTCCTTGATTTCCAATATATTATTTACTTACCACTTGATTGCCAAATCCGTATCGTCTGCCATGCTCCGATAGATTCATAACTGACTCAAAAATAGCATCCTCATCATCCGTCGTCAGCTGATCTCGATCGGTATTAGTAAGGAGTTTCTAGCGCTGCTACATAAACTCTTCCTGCATTAATACATTAATATCAGCACATCTTATTTCATTATATTTTAACAAGTAGAACGGTTGCTAATACTGCATAAAATAAAATATGCTTACATGGCTCTTGCTAGATTTATCGTCGTGCCATGTATACGAAACTGTCCCGTCCGGACTTACATGCTCAACAACATGCGTACGAGTAAACACGTCCATATAGCCCACGGGACCATGCGCCTCTGCTTTCTGAAATTGATTTTGACATACAATTATTGTAAAATTATAAGCACAAACTATTTACAATTTGCATTCAGTAAATTTACCAACTTCTGCCGATACTGCTGAAATGACTTCGACCCTCCGCGATGAGTGACGGGATTTTTATTTCTGTTTGCAGAGTTTCTTTCTGACTCTGGCTGTACATTCAAAATTTGATACATTATTTACCGATCATGTATTTTTTGATATTTACTACCATTCAAATAATTTAAAAAAATTAGTATACTTGCCCTCGCTGTGTCAGTTTTCTAGTATCCCAACCATGCTTGCCATATGCTCTCTCTCATCCAACGTGGTTTCTTACATGATTTCTTGATTTCGGATATCGAGTCCCTATAGTTTTTACGCATCTTCTTCATCCAATATTCTCATGCCAATTGCATATCGTCTTTTTGAATGTCTATCTCAGCCTGTATTTCACGATAAAAAGAAAAAAGAATATTAAACTGTAAACGATAAACATTAAAAAAATGACAAAAACGAATTAAAAATGGGAAACAGAAAAATATACTAACTAGGACATCCTTCCAAATACACTCTACTATGTGGGGGGGATGTTATCCCACTACGGCCAAGAAGCACTCATCCTACTCTGGTAAGAAGCTCTACAAACATCCAACACAACCTTCGAGAGAAGTAGGTTGAATCCCCTGTTTTTAAATATGATACAGATAAGTACGTACATATACCAAAAAAAATAAGATGGTGAATAAAATTTAATTCTTATCCCACTGCTCTAGGTACTAAAGAAACGATAGGACGCTGTGATGCTTGCGATGGACAACTGTCATCGCCTCTTGAAGATCGGGAAGGGCTCATACCTCTAGATGACATTACGATAAACCTGTCATATATATACACATCATTTCAAAATAAAATAATAATATGATAATGAAATATATTTCATACGTAAATGAGTACATCACCGTATAAATTGCTAAATTAACGACTGAAATGGAAATAGAAATGGAAATGTGTTATATCTGATTCTCGAAGGTCTCATGTTCCGACAATAAGCAGATTGCATTGCATTTTTAATTAAAATTGCTAAATAAATGATAGGTGGAAATGACATAAAACATGTAAACAATGGTAAATGTATAGATTTGGTTTCATAGTTACATCAATTTCATAATACACCAAGAATTCAACATAGTTACATCAACTGCAAAAAATAGATTCAAATTTTTATCAATCATTATCGTCTTCTGATTCGGATTTAGCCTCATTTTCTACGATATTTTCTTCTGCACTGTCAAACGCTTCTACCAAAACATTTGATTCATCGATCAAAGAACCAAAATCTGTATGATCGCCTGTAATTATTATTTCGTTATTTTTCTCAAGATCTGCCTGATAAGCTTGTTCGTCTGGAATATTCTTCCTATCGAATGTAAATCTGGTTTTTGTTTTAAAACTGCAAACCATTCTGCTTTATCCCTTTTCAGAGACGGATAAGGAGCGTAATACACTTGCAATGCTTGTTTGGTTAGTACAAAAGGATCGTACTTGTGATAGTGCGACGTATGTTTTATTTCGATAAGATTATATCCTTGTGCACATTAATTTCAGAACCTAGAACATTGCTAAACCAATTGCATCTTAATAGAAACACCTCCTCCGCGGCTTGTGATAAATATGTCAGTTGCAAAATTTGTGTTAGAACGCCATAAAAATCATTTATATGATTTTCTGGATCGTCATTACCTTTAACAAATACACCGGCATTATTCGTTAATTTTTCTGCACCGTATTCTTTGGTGTTCAATTTATATCCATTGACGGAATATATTGGATATGTCTTGACCACCCTTTTTAGTCCCATCGCAAGATGCTTCACACATTTACAAAAATATAATATAATTTAACACATCCATTCGACGTATTACATCAACTTAAGGCTGGTGTAATATTTTTGTCATTTTTAAATACAATTATAATTTAGGCTCACGCATTTTTTATTGCATTAGTCAATACGTGCACAATATAATACTTCTAGCTCGTTCATTCATTTTATCTTATTCCAACTAACACAATACAATGATAGCAGCGCTACACAATCGTAGAATCAAGACACACACAGCGATTTACATATACACAAACAACCACAAATTATACATGTTTTTCACAATTTCATGATAAAAGATGAAATAGGTATACCATGGAATGCTAGAAACTATTATCACACTATTGGAAACAATTTCAATCACCAATTAGCCCTAATTTATCATCTTACGCAAATCTAAAAATAGGGTAAAAATTGAATTTTTCACGAAATAAGAGATTATACATAAGCTAGAAAGCAAGAGATGTTAAATTCATAGCCGCGAAGGATGCAAAAATACGAAATTAGTGATTGGAGGCTTGGGAAATGAATTTGGGATTTTGGAAATAGGTTTTAGGTTTTACTGAAATGAGTAAGAAAGGCTCAGCTGGAGCCTGTAATTCATGATTTTCCGACGGCTTCCGACGGCCGCTGATGGCCCGTCGGAAGCTGTCGAAAAAAGGCCGTCGGAAGCCGTCACCCTCCCATGTCGTTTTTTAACCATTTTCTAGTAGTGGATAGGATATATGTACTCTTTATAAATTAGCATAATCTAATCATGATATTTATACTTTAAAAAATTTCTGTGTAAACCATAGTTCTTGAGGACAAAAAATTGCAAAAAAAGAACAGCATAATTTAGAGTTTTAAAATTTTATTTTGGAAAATTGTTTTAAATATGATTGGTATGTTATTTTCAACGTAATAGATTGATAGTCTGACCACACAACATGCTTATAAACAGATGCAACTTGATTCTCTAAAGGATGCATTAAAATACAAAAAAAGAGGGGATAGACCGAGGATCCTTTATTATTGAAATTAACAAAACTTGGATTCACAACTACAATACCTCAAAATCGGGATAGAGCATGGAGTCGTCCGGAGTCGGCTCCGTCTCCTCTTTGGAGTCGGCTGGGGACGGCATAAAGTTTTACTGAATTTTGCGTCGGCTGGAGTCGACCTGTGATGGTCCGAGACGGATGGCGTCGACTATTTAATCATTTTCTCAAACTACTTCTTATATACACCTATTTCATTTGAAAAAATGAAAAACAGTGCTAAAATGGCCAAAAAAATGAAATTGACAATATGATTATTAATATTCATCCAATGACGGGTCGTGATAGGTTAGATTGGTATTTTCGATGATATATTTTCGTTTAATTCAAAAAGTTGTCGTTGTTGAAAATCTAACTCGCACGACCAATCGGTGCAACTTTTAGTCGATCCGCTATACAAATTCGATAAAGGTGGTAATATGTAACATTTTAAAGAATTAAAATAATTTTTTTAAACCGTTGGGTAATCAATTATCAATTTTTAAATATATTTGGTATATAAAATTATATAAAATAAATTATGCGGCGTAAAATTAAATTGTTTGTGTGCAATGTCGATCTAAGGTATTTTAGACATGTTTCTAGAATATGGTTGAAAAATAAACGAATCTGGGGTGTCGATCTTGAATTTCTAATTTATGACCATTCATGAACTTTTGGACAAAAAATCTTCGTTCGACGGCCGAACGAGCTTCAAACAAGACCAAATTTGAACCATTGATGCTTTCTAGTGTTTTAATCGAATCCGTACAGTTGGATTCACAAAAAAATTATCGAAAATAAAATTATACAAGAAATATGTCATTTTGTAGAACTGATTATAGATAGAGTTGTAGTATTTATGAGTTTAATGTTCAAATAAAAACCAAGATGCAATTGATGAATCATCAACTTCCTTATTCAGCAGCACACGCAAACTTGGTAATCATATTTTAGTGCCGGTTAATTTATATAAGTTTAAGCTATTGTTCTAATGTCTTTGTTCAATTGATAATATTATTTTTTAAATGTGCAAATTATATCAATTTTATTTTATTGTGTTAATTATTTATTTTGTTTCACAAGACAATTAGGAAGAAAGTATCTTTATTTTATAATTATGTGATTACACTTTCTTTTCTCTGAATTAAAGGGTGGAAAAAGTTATTTTTATATTATTACATTGTCTTCTTTATATGCTCCAAATATATGTACTCTCTTTTTGATAATTATGCTTATTTCCTATCTCATACGTTGCTTATTTTTCTCAAATTAGGGGTCTACTAATTGATAAGTTATTGCTGATATGTAACGCTGATTTATTTATATGCAATAACACACATAATTTACATTTTATACCAAAAAAAATTGATAAGGTGCAAACTAAAATTCTATATTTTGCACAATTCCTTACCCATTATCATACATTTGTTATGGATTTAATGTAAATATATCTTTCAGTTATCTTTTGTGTTGGAATCAAAGTAATTTTTTTCCTTTTCTACAAGTTGATGTCCTTGTATCATTATTAATATGAAAAATATTGCACGGCATACATGGATTAGCAAAGTATCATAATAAATATTGGCAGTGGCATCTAAAATTAGCAACAGTGGAATCAATGAGGGCAGTTGTTAATGGGAGAAAGCCTAAAGTTAGCATTGTTACGTAGTAAGATAATTTACTTCAACTTAATTTGTATTGAAAATGACCATACTTTTGCTTACTAAGTTGAGATGTATGGTGTTTCTATCAAACTAAACAATTTTCATGTTCATTCCTTATATCTGGAGTAGACTTGCGAGTAACTAAGATGTTTGATTCCTCTTACGGTTCATACTACATATTTAGACATACAACTTTTATGTTGTACAAGTATACTTTCTATTATTACATCTAAAAAGGTACATATTAAGCTATTGCAGATAATTTCAAAGTGGAGCGATGATGGACAGGTTCATGCAGTTATTGCTAATTAAAGTATTTCAACAATAGACGTACCATTGATCATAATGACCTCTTCAATATTCCAATTAGCAAGACGAATATTAGCCAATATCTACCTCAAAAGTATCAAAAGGGGTTAAAAGAGGTGCAACAAAGTGATAGAAAGTTTGATAATCACATATGGTTAGGTTGGTTTTTCTTTTTCTTTTACCGATCCTACACACCACTATGTATTCTTTTTAACATTTTTCTCACATTTTTCATCTATAACAATAAAAAAGGTAGTGTGATGTGGTGTTGAGTATGTGATTAGCAAAAATAGTTAACATGAATGACATTTGTTTGGGCATTGTCTGTTGCCAATGCCATAGATATGGATATAACAACACTCGGTTTAGTTGGAGATGGCAAAACCGATAGCACAAAACTAAGTTAGTCTCTATATTAACATGTGTATGTTATATTTTAAGGACACGTGTTGTTCATGGAGGCTTAATTTTGATCAAAGTTACACAATATTTAATATTACAAATGCATGCTGGCTTTCTCAGATGCATGGAGTCAGGAATGCGCAGTGGAAGGATGTGGATCAATAATAATTTCAGTAGGTGATTTCTTAGGCGGACTTGTACTATTCGGTGGTATAGTTAGACAACATAAATGAAACAAACGTATTCCAATCCAACTAGATGGCAATCTGCTAGGCGACACCGACCACAGCAAATACACTAAAAACTGGCTCGGCTTACAGTACACGGACGAACTCACCATCCAAGGAAAGGCATAATCAATGGTCAAGGTATCGCCACTTGGCCAAAAAGCAATTGTTAAAAACAATGGAATTGCAAGATACCTACAATGAGCCTCTACTTTGCCTTTGTACCTTGAATAAAATTAAACGCAGGTCTGTAATTTATTTCCACCCGTATACGGGTGCTTTTTATGTTATTTAATTAGAAGCTTTAGTTCAAATCTATGGAAAATCCGCGTACTCATCAAGTCATCATGCCGCTTGAACCTAGATATTAGCTACGCAATTATAACTGTAAATCTTACAATCCTATAACATTTCACCTTTTTTACCATACGAAAAGCATCCAAATTGATCAAGAAGAAAATCAATATGTTTATTCCACGTACTGTAACGACGATGAATTTTGAATATTTAAAATTGTAATATTTAATTGATTTAAACATTTAAAAGTTAATCTTTAACTTGAATTTCAAATATCAATATTTATTTGATAATTAAATTATTAAATTTAATTATTGGGAATTAGATAAAATATGAAATCTTGGTTTTTAAGTTCGTTAAAAAAATAATTTGAAGGCTTGTAAAATTTATATTGATAATACTGTGATAATAAAAATTGAATTTAAAAGTGTTTTGCTTAGTTTTCGAAATATATCGTTTAAATTGATATTTAAAAATAGCCTTCCGAAGCACAATCTCGGAATTTGTTTCTCGGAATTCGACGAAACCAGTTTCATTGGATCCGTAGTAGTATATTATTATTGGATTTCAATTTTCGTAGCAGTTGGAGTTATCATGTGGCCGTACGGTATGTAAACGCGTTGAAATTCACATCGAAAATTTAATATAATTATTGGGTTCAAAAAGCTATTTTCTCCCTAGATCGAATTAGGACTCGAAACATTTTACATTGTGTTCAGAATAGGGGTATAACATTATAAACGCCTAGCGGCACACCTCGATAGGAGGTCAAGATCATAAGTTACATTTATTGAGACAATTTGAATTAAATATTAAATATATATATATATATACATATATGTTCATGTACACTAGCAAATCTTCAGCTGCATTTCCTGCACATCAGCATCTCCTTTCACATCACTGTACAAACCTCAGACAACGTGCAAAAGAAAAAACTCTGCACGCTACCATCGGTTCTTGTCTCCCCCTGTTTTCTTTTACAAATTCACGCAGTAGACAAGCCTCTTGCCTTCGTTCTGTTAAATCGAGCAAAAAAGAATGCGCCTCTTCTTCCTTTATAAATCCATGGCCACTGCATATAAATCGCAATCCCCTCCTTTCCCTTTCCTTTCTTCATTCGAAACAAAATCAGTTCGAACGTCTTCCTTCCTCCTTTTCTTTTTCTCAAATCGAATAAGTTCCACTTCAAAAAAAAAGAATCTAAATACATTTTCTGCTTGATTTAAAAATGGCGACCGAGTTATCTTCAAGCGGTGCTCTTCTTCCTTCCTTTCGCGCTACCAGTTTGAAGCCCATGTTTCCTTCCCTTTCAATTCAAATCGTGACTTCATCTGTTCGATCGACGCACGAACGAGGTAGTGCGGGTGGAAGCGCGATCGAACACGAGGGAGGGAAGGGAGACAAGGCGGTGACGCTCCTGGAAGGTTCTGCGTTCGAATTAAGATCGAAGCCGAGTTCGACATTGCATGGCCGAGGTCGAGGCTAGGGTTGGAGGCTCAGCGTTCTAGCCGATAGTGAGGTATATCTACAGTTTCTTTTATTCTTCATTTTTTTCAATTTAAAAATTAATTATATATATATATATATATATATATATATATTATACAAAGGAAGAAATTTACTGTTTTACAAATATTTTCTAAGGATGAAAAAAGGGAAATTGTATAGTCACTGGTAGATAAATATATGTAATTTTTTAATTTACATATATACATACATATTCCAAAAAAACTCTTTTCTTTAGTCAAAAAAGTATATTTACAGAAAGAAGACGAAAATGATTACAGTAAGATATAAAAAAATTCTATTTTTAATTTAGTATATACATACACACACATATTCACATACGTATTTTAATTTAAAACAGCAAATATACATAGAGATAAGATTTTGAAATGGAAATTTTTTAAATATACGACGAGTTTATATAAAAGAATTAGATTTTTGAATCTATATAAATTAATTTTTATGAGCATATAGGTTTCAAAGAAAAAGAGAAAAAAATATATAAATATAAATATATCTATATAAAAATATAGATACATATTTTCGCCTACTAGTTTAATTTGAAATAAACGTATTATGGTGATTAACCAGTTTAATTAACTTATTTAATTATTTATTTACTAAAGATAATTTATTAAAGGAGAATTAGTTTAAATTAAATTATTAGTTAATTAAATTTATTAAAATAATAATTGATTATTTGGTTAGTTCAAATGATAATAAACAGTATAATGTTTATACAAGGTCAAAAATCATGAAAAGACAAGCCGGTTTGGAATGGGTTGCAAAATAAGGTCAAAGGTGAGTCAATCTCACTCAAATTGGATTTCTGGTTAATTTAATTAGGTAAAATTTAATTATTGGATGATTGATTGAAACTGGTAATTATTATCAATCTGGATGTGATATTATATATAGTAGTGTGTGTATATATATATATATATATATATATATATATTAGAGTGCTTGATATTCCTGCATTATATAGCGGATGAGATCCTATGCATCCCACATAATAGCGGATGACACTATATACCGCGATATCTCCCTCGAAGTGGGATTGATATTTCTATATAGTGCTAACATCTGTGTATGCAAGGAAACAGGTTGGAGGGATCCAGTTGGATTCCTCGAAAATATTGAAATTTATTTTCATGGTCCGTGACGTGATTTTTTTGATAATCTGTGATAGATTATGTTGGAAATTGTAACTATTGAATGCTGTGGTCTTGCTGGATATATTTTGGCATTTGAAAATATCAAAAATATGAGTATTGGATTTTTGAAAGAAAATAAAAAGTGGATTTTTAAGTAAACTAATTATAATGAAGTTGAATAAATAAAAAGGGTGAATTTGGGGAAAAGCAAATAGTTGACTGTGAAATCCTATTTAATAAATTCTGGGAAATGGGAAAATAGAGGAATTTGAATAAATGGGAATAAACGAATTTTGAGGACTTAAGCGATATTGTTTAAGAATAAAAGGATTTATTTTTAAATTCAAGATTTAAATGAGTTGGCAAAAAAATAAAAGGAGAATTTTGAAGTAGAGTATGAAATTGACATTCCAGATTTAAACAAGGTTCTAAATTATAAATAAGGAGTAAATATGAAATTGATGGATTTTTGGTATAAATTTGGATAAATCGAGAAATAAATTTTAAAGAGAATTTAATTCGAAGAATCGATTTTAAAATTGATTAAGTGTTTTGTGACAGTGATTAAAAGAGAATGAGATTATGGAATTTATAAATAGGGATTATAAATAAAGTGAAATATTTTTCGGCGGATAATTTGAAAGTATAAATTCACGGTGGGAATTTATAAGGAAAGGATAATTCGTTTAAAAATAAAAAGAGAGTTTTATTTTTAAAAGTATGGGAAAGGAAATTTACGGAGTGGAAACGTAAATTAAACTGGAGATAAATTGAAAATGATTTATAAATGATTAGATGGGCTATATTGGAGTGGAAAATGTATTTTCCTGAATTGCTAAGTATATTTTCAAAGAAAAAGTTTTAAGTATATATTAGAAGTTTTAAAGATGTTTTAGAAAAATGTTTTAGAAATTTATTATTTTAATTGTTATAAAAATTTTAAAGTAAATATTAATTGAGTTAATTACAATAGTTGGTTATTTTTAAAAGGGTAAATTAGTATTATGATTTAAAGGATAACTATTAAATATTTATACCTTATATAACGGTTTTATTTTAAAAGTAGTTTGTGGCTAAAGTTTTACTTGGGAAATTTATTATAGAATTTCATAACTATTATTTTGAATAAAGTGATTTAAGTAGTTTTATTTTAAAAAGTTTAAGTGTATATTTTTGGATAAGGTGATTTGATTTATTTCAATTCTAAAATTTAATAACATTACAAGGGAAAAGGCATTTTTCGATGGTAGAAAACCGTCGGTGTCCATTGGTGGCCGTCGGAAAATGTCGTAGGAAAAAACGACGTTGGGGTGCAGTGTTTCCGATGGCTTCTGACTTATCTTGCTGTTCATATTTTCGACGGTTTCCGACGGCTTCCGACGCACTTCAACGAATTTCGACACTTATCGGAAACCGTTGGAAAATTTGATTTGAAAGCCGTTGGAAAATTTTAACCTAAAAGTTGTCGGAAGCCGTCGGAAATCTGCTGCATTTTTTTTATGTTTCTGGTACAATATAGCCTTTCATCCAGATTTCCCATACAAACACTATTCCAACAAAATATCAAAAACTGAACTATATACAATTCACCAAATAAAAAAATACATACAATTAAGTCAAAACACATAATCACCACCCAAACTAATATACAATACATAATAATATCCACAACACCAAATATTCTATCAATTCATAAATCCACAACATCCCAACATCTACATAATTATACAACAAAACAGCTAAGTGTATCAGAACATAGTACATAAATCAATAACTACCTTCACCATCTACCAATCATACAAAACAGAAAAAAATACCAATCAAAGCAATCAATCAATCTCCTCCAGAACCTGAGCCAGCAGAGGAAGGGAAGCGGCCATCATACTACTGCATGTACTCGGTGATACGCTAGTCTAGCAACTGTGTGGTCTGTATGGGCTGTCGACGGTTCTGCTCCTCCAGTTGTGCCACTCTAGCCCGTAAATCTTTGATCTCTGCTGGATCGATCTGAGCTCTAGCCTGCCTACCCGTCTCTGACTGTTGGTCTATAATAAATATTTAATTTTGTTGTGTGATCTCTGTAACTGTATATGCAGGTATGTGAGTGATTAGTAGTGTGATAATATTATTTAATTTAGTTTATGCATGTTTATGTAAGTGTATGTGCATGTTGATAACATCTTAGATTGTGGTGACACCATATAACTATAGTGACAAGATTGTTGATTTATATTTTGAAATACTATAACTTTGAAATTTTTTAGCATAAGTAAAGTAACTATAGGGAAGGATGAGATAAATTTATTAACAAAAATAATAGTACGTT
The DNA here is from genome assembly GCA_030765085.1 of Allium cepa. NCBI lineage: Eukaryota > Viridiplantae > Streptophyta > Magnoliopsida > Asparagales > Amaryllidaceae > Allium > Allium cepa. The sequence goes on from CM060935.1 coordinate 557,265,150, forward strand.
ATATTACGGGATATCACTGCTTTTGATCTCTTTAACAGTAAATGCGACAAATTTATGCATGTGCACAGCATACATCAGGCAAACTAAATTAAATAACATGTCTTTTTCGTTACTTTTTTTTGAAATGACATTCAAGTAATGGATTAATATATTTTGGTAATGCATAATGCTTTCATAACGAATACTCAAAATAGATGTACTGAATTTGAAAACTTATATGATACCCAATATATTATTTACTTACCAGTTGATTTCCAAAACCGTATCATCTTCCATGCTCCGATGGATCCATAACTGACTCAAAAATAGCATCCTCCTCATCCGTCGTCAGCTGATCTAGACCCGTATCAGCAAGGAGTTTCTTGCGCCGCTCCATAAATTTTTCCTGCATTAATAAATTAATATCATCATATCTTATTTCATTATATTTTAAAGGATGGAAAAATTACTAATACTACATAAAATGAAATATGCTTACATGTTTCTTGCTGGATTTATCGTCATGCCATGTATACGAAACAGTCCCGTTCGGATTTGCTTGCTCGATAGCATGCGTACGAGTAAATACGTCCATGTAGCCCATGGGGCCATGCGCCTCAGCTTCCTGAAATTGATTTTTACATACGATTATTGTACATCTAAAATTATATAGTACAAACTATTTATAATTTGCATTCAGTAAATTTATCAACTCCTGCCGATACTGCTGAAATGACTTCGACCCTTCGTGATGAGTGACGGGATTTTTATTTTTGTTTGCAGAGTTTCTTTCTGACTCTGCTTATACATTCAAAATTTGATACATTATTATCGATCATGTATTTTTTGATATCTATTACCAATCAAATAATTTTAAAAAATTAGTATATTTGCCTTCGCCTCGTCAGTTTTCCAGTATCCTAACCATGCTTGTCATACATTCTCCCCCATCCAACGTGGTTTCTTACCAGATTTCTTGATTTCGGATATCGAGTCCCTATAGTTTTTATGCATCTTCTTCATCCAATATTCTCATGCCAACTGCATATTGTCTGTCTAAATGTCTATCTCAGCCTGTATTTCACGATAAAAAGCAAAAAGAATATCAAACTGTAAACGATAAACAGTAAGAAACCGACAAAAATGAATTAAAAATGAAAAACAGAAAAACATACTTACTAGGACATCCTGCCAGATACACTCTACTATGTGGGGAGGAATGTTATCCCACTTCGGCCAACACGCACTCATCCTACTCTGGTAAGAAGCTCTAGAAACATCCAACACAACCTTTGAGGGAAGTAGGTCGAATCCCCTGTTTTTAAATATGATACAGATAAGTACGTACATATATAAAAGAAAGATGCTGAATAAAATTAAATTCTTACCCCTTTGTTCTAGGTACTAAAGAAACTACAGTACGCTGTGATGCTTGCGATGGACCGCTGCCATCTCCTCCTGAAGATCAGGAAGAGCCCCTACCTCTAGATGACATTACGGTAAACCTGTGAAATATGTACACATCATTTCAAAAGAGAATATAACATGATAATGAAATATATTTGATACGTAAATGACATCAACGGTATAAATTGCTAAATTGATGACTGCATTGGAAATAGAAATGGAAGTGTGCTGTACCTGATTCATAATGGGCCTCATGTTCCGACGATAAGTAGATTACATTGCATTTTTTAATAAAGATTGCTAAATAAATAACAAATGGAAATAACATAAAACATGCAAACAATGGTAAATGTATAGATTTGGTTTCATAGCTACATCAATTTCATTATACATCAAGAATTCAACATTGTTACATCAATTGCAAAAATATCAGATTCGGATTTTTATCAATCATCATCGTCTTCTGATTCAGATTCGGTCTCGTTTTCCACGATATTTTCGTTTGCACTGTCAAACGCTTCTACCAAACATTTGATTCATCGATCAAAGGACCAAAATCTGTATGATCATCTGTAATTATTATTCCATTATTTTCCTCAAGATCTGCCTGATAAGCTTGTTCGTTTGGAATATTCTTCCCATCGATTGTAAATCTGGCCTTTGTTTTAAAAACTGCAGACAAATCTGCTTTATCTTTTTTTAGATACGGATAAAGAGCATAATAAACTTGCAATGCTTGTTTGGCTAGTATAAAAGGATCGTACTTGTGATAGTGCGATGTAGGCTTATTTTGATATGATTATAATCCTTGTGCACATTAATTTCAGAACCTGAAACATTGCTAAACCAATTGCATCTAAATAGAAATACTCCTCCGCGGGTTGTGAGAAATATGTCAGTTGCAAAATTTGTGTTCGAACGCCACAAAAATCATTTATGTGATTTTCTGGATCGTCACTACCTTTAGCAAATACACCAGTGTTATTCGTTAATTTTTCTGCACTGTATTCTTTAGTGTTCAATTTATATCCATTGACAAAATATATTGGATATGTCTTGACCACTCTTTTTGGTCCTATCGCAAGATGTTCCAACCCTTCGTCAACGACATAATTTCTCGACTCATAAACGTAATTTGAAAACCAATCGGAAAATTCTTTATTGAGATCTCCATTCGGATGGTCACGTTCATAAACACTGTATATATAAACAAATATTTACATTAGGTTATACATGCGCATGAATTATAGAAAAGAATAAAAAAACAAATTATTATTTTAGATTACCTAAAAAACGTTGCAATCTCGGCACAATTTAGAAGAATATAAGTGTGTGCTACATGAAGATCTCTATCGTCTAGCCATATTTCTACACATTTTTCAAAAGGCCGACCATGTTGTCTAAAAATAGATAACATTGCTTGAGAGGACTCTTGTTCGTCGCCTTCGTCATTACGAGGAACACTTTCAAATGATATATTCACATGGTCACTGAAATAGTGAGAGAAAAAGGACGAAGCTTCTTCTTCGATGTAAGATTTACATATCGAACCTTCAACTCGTGCTTTTTGCCTCACTTTTTTCTTCAGATGATTTAGATATCTATGCAAAATTAATTTACATTAACTTCATCTTCCAAATTCAAATAAATTACGTGATAACATATTACATACCTCTCAAATGGATACATCCATCCATATTGAACAGGACCTCGGAGTCGTGCTTCAGATGGGAGATGAATAGGTAAATGTTCCATTACATAAAAAAACCTAGCAGAAAAAGTTTCTCTAATTTGCAGAGCAATATAGGAATATCTACTTCTAGTTTACGTAAACGTTTCACTTGTAAAGTAGTCGAACAAAGCTTTTTGTAAAACATACTAAGCTCCGTTACTACCTTCCAAACGTTTAACGGCAGTAGTTTTTTGAACATAACGGAAAATAAATTTCCATCATTATGTGACAGTTGTGGCTTTTTATTCCGCTCAATCTACCATTTTTAAAGTCAACAAATCTATGAAGATTTGATGATATCCCATCAGGAAATCTTAACCCTTCCACCCATTTTAACACGGCTTTAACTTGTTTATTATCTAATTCGTAACATGCTTTGGGTTTTTTTACTGTCATTTGGTTTTGTATAAAGCTCGGAACGTTTGCATAATTCTTCTGTATCGCATCCTGATTTCAAATCATCCTTCATCTTCCCTTTCACATTCAAAATCGTGTTAAAAACATTTTCAAAGACATTTTTCTCATTATGCATCACACCTATATTATGATGAAGCAAAAGATGTTTACAATACGGCAACTCCCAAAAACTAGTTTGTTTGCACCAGTTATGAATAATCGATTTGCCTTCAATTTCTGTTTGCACTCCAATTCCTTATATCTTTAAATAGTCCCTAACAAATTCATATATGTCTTCGTTTGACCATATCGTCGGTGGTTGTCCGGTTCTACTCTATTAGCTAAAAAGTTTTTCTTATCTCCTCTGAAGGGATGATTTACATAGAGAAAATATCGATGGCAGTCAAACTATAAAATTTTCTTACCATGACGCAAAGAAAACGCTCGTGTTTCATCCATGCAATATGGATATGCTAGACGACCAGCAGTACTCCATCCTGAAAGCATTGCATAGGCAGGAAAATCACTTATAGTCCACATTAAAGAAGCAAACATACGAAAAAAATTCTTCTTGGACACATCGTATGTTTATACTCCTTCATTCCACAGTATTTTTAACATCTCAATAAACGGTTATAAATATACATCGGTTCCTTGTGCCGGATCGTCGGGGCCAGGAACGACAATAGTAAGAAATATGTATTGCGTTTTCATACACATCCATGAAGGTAAATTATACATGTGAGAAATGCGGATTACGGATCTTAAGGTTAGAATAAACACTAGAAAGGGGGGTGAATAGTGTTTTAAGGAATTGTTAAATCTTTTTGTGTTTTTGTTAATTTGAGCACAAATCTATGCAATATTCAGACACAGATACGGTCACAGAATCAAACACAGATGCAGAAATAAAGTAAAAGCAATAAAGGAAAGAACACACCGGATTTTATACTAGTTCGGAGTTACCCTACGTCCAGTCCGTCACACAAGTACGGATTTCCTTTTAAAAGCAATTGTATAATTGCACCCTCAATTTCAATGCCACGAGGTACACCACTCCATATTCACAATCCTCTGGGTAGAGATACTTGATTTTACGGGCAGCAAGTTTACCCAATTGATTTCCTAGACTACAATCACAACTTTTCTCACTTGATTGATTTCACAGGCTACAATCACACCTTTTCTCGTTTAGTTTATTACAAAGAAGCCTATAACTTTGAATAGCACTAAGATCTTATTGAGATAGTGATAGAGAATCAAATCAGAGATGATCTAGTTAGTTCAATGGTGATTTCGGCAAAGTAATGGTAAAAATATATATAAAGAAATGTGGAAGAAGAAGAGGGGTGAAATCAGAGAAAATATGAATATAAATTCGTTTAAAATTGCCCTTATTTATAGTAGAACAAAGACCATGTCCATTCATGAAAGGATATAACGAATAGACACTTCTTCTGAAATTCAAAATTTTGAAATCAACTGCTACCTTGTCAACAAGGGGTACTTGAGGTTGTCGACATGCCTAAGGTATTTTTGGTGATTTGTTTTTCTTTGAAAATAACTTCTATCTTGTATTAAAACTATTTTTAAACTTTATAAATATTCTTAAATATAGTTAAATAGATAAATAAATATAGAGAATAATATTTTGATATATTCAAAATTTTAGTAGAATTTTATATTTAAATCTAGGTATAAATATTAAAAGTTAAATATATTATTATTAAAAGATAGTTTAAAACCAAGGATAATTTGATTTTGAAAATAAAGACTATTTTGAGGCTAAAAGTATTTAAAAACGAGGATAGATGTTTTTCATTCTTTTAAAAGGAAGGTTTGAAATCATTTTGAAAATAAGATATACTTTTGTAAAAAAACATTTGAATAAAAGTTAGTGGATACAAAAAAAATGTTCCACTAGATTTTTCGTAGGTTCCATCCTACTTAGGGTTCCATCCCTTTAATAGGCTCGAAGTGGATTCCTTTCCACGAATAAGTTGGATTTTAAGATGCCAGTGCTTTTCTTGGAGTTTTAACAAAATTCCTAATTAAATTACTTATTATTGAAATCTTTAACTCTTGATAATCTTGATACTCATGAGTCTTCAATATTGATATCTCGAATCTCTATACTATATGGTCTTCATTCTTGGTACCTGCATGGTTAAATCCTGCATACACATATATATCTAAACTATAATGTTAGTATTTATATTTTATAATCTTATTCTAAGGTTGTTGTCATCAGAACCATTATCTCAAGGACTAACAATCTCCTCCTTTTTGATGATGGCAACCTTTGTTTATAAAATATTACTTCTATCCTTATAACCCCCCCTTAAACTATTAACTCCCTCTTAATCTATGACTAACTATCCTATTTTATAATTCTCCCTCTTTGTCATCAACAAAAACCATCCTAAAATCGTAAAAATAAAAATCTCCCCCTTAAACTAATACTAGAACAAAGTATAGTAAATTATTTGTGAAAGACATTAACATAATTATATTATAATCATTCAATACATAAATATGTATAAGTGTATTTCAAACAATCCAATCAACACGTGCATCAAATCCAATCATGTCAAACAAATCAATCAAATCAAACAAGTCAATCCAGTCAATCAAGTCAATTAAGTCAAACAAGTCAAACAAGTCAATCAAAACATACCAAACAAATCAAAAACTAATAATCCTATACTATAAGACAACACTACAAACTCCTTCCAAATAATACACTCGTTATGTATATATGTATGCAATATGTAGTTTGTAATGCAGTATGAAATGTATGACATATGCAATGTAGCATGAGATAATATGCAAAATGAAGTGCAACTTGTGATGCAAATGATTATGATATTTCATGCATTGTAATTTATATGAAATGAAATGTGATATGAAATAGAATGCATAATGATATGTAATAAAATGACAACGAAGTAAAAATAATTATTATTTGCAGAATGATATCATGATATATATACTATGGTAAGAGATATTCAGACTATAAGATAAACATGAGTGGTAAGTAATATCTAATTGACAAGCATATATATATATATATGTGTGTGTGTGTGTGTGTGTGTGTGTGTGTGTTTGCATATATCAAACTATTTATTATCAATCACTTCAACCAAACAAAGGTAATACACAACAATTACTAGACTTAGGTTAAGGAAACTAATGAATGAGACTGAAAGTGTAGTAAAGAAAAGAGTATAAAGGTAATAAATGGTATTAAAACTATAACATATTCATGAAAGGCAGTAATCAAACTTAATATCAAAATAATATGCTAAGAAATATGGACTTAAACTATATATGATCAAATATGGTTTTTATAAAAATTAATAACCTCCTTACTTAATTCTTTTTAAAATAATTTTTTTAACTTAATTGTTTTTTTAAGAATCCAGACTTTCATGTTTATAAAATACTTAATTTATTAATTAAAACCTATATATTAAATTATTATTGATTAAAATATTTTGAAACATGTTTAAACACCTTTTAGTTTTTTTTAAAAAAAATATCATAATGAAATATGATATAACAAAGATTGAAAAACTAAAATAAACATGTATCATATTAAGGCTTCTTACATTAAAAAATTTAATTAATTATTATAAAAATTTAAGCATGAAAATAATTTTAAAATATTCTAATATAAGTTAGAAAATAACTCAAAAAAGAATAGAGAAAAATACTTAATTTAAATATTATTTTTACATAGTTTAATGTTTCAAATAGAAAAGACAGCATTTACAAAATGCTGTAAAAAGTTTTTGCAGTAAAATATATTCAAAACATTTTAAACGGAAACTGCAGCATTTACCAAATGCTGTGAAATGTTTCTAAAATACTACAGTGTTTCAAAGCACAAAGATGCTATCAAAACGAGTTTGCAGCACTTAAGAAACATTCCAGAAAGAAAGACAACATTTTAGATATATTTTTTCTATTGTTTTGGGCCTGATTTTAACACGATTTTGCACAAATTTTACGACTAGATATTGACATGTAAATAATTGATTTTTTTACCCAATTTTTGTAGTATTTAATATAATTAAAGTACTTAAAAAACATAAGAAATAATGAGAATACATATGTAAAGACACTTGGCATTATGCATGTAAAAATGCTTTTATTAAAGAAAAAATATAATGACATGTTTTATTTTGCATGTATGTCACTATCTGACAAGTGTCATGTGATGTGGCACAATCTTATTAGTTGAAGAAATCTGTAAACAGACCCTTATTCTAACATTCTAAATTCCTTCTATTAATTTCTTAAAAAGATAAAATTAGTATCTTAAAAGAACTAGAGTATGAGAAGTAAAAATAACATTAGAAAAGTTGAAATCACGAATGGTGGTATGCTTTTCTACTTAGTATAGTTGCAATTAATTAGTAGTGAGATTTTAGTTGAAAGAAGAAACATTTTGAAAGACTTTTAAAAAAAATTTAGACTGGTATATCGATATGTATACTATGGTGTGCCGATATATGGACCAAAATATCAAAACTTATAAAGAGATAAATTTCTAACCTAACTAAATGCAACAATAAAGATGCAATAATAGTAAAGCGTACCAATTTTTGCACTTCATCTTTCTAACTCTGTTATTCTTCCATTGTCATCAACCACACATTTATATCTTTCAAAATTTGATGACAAGATCTATTCTATTGTGACGGGCTCGTTTTTTTGATCAGCGTAGTATGTTCATTTGCTGAATTTGAAGACCGTGTATGAAAGATATAGATGATTTAGTAGATCGACCAACTTAGCGCCAAAACTTTGAATTTGAATTTTAATGAATGGACACTTCAACCACTATAAGTAGGCCCAACCGTCACCACTTTTCACAAAAATTTCTCTTCTTCTTCTTCCCGTTTTTCTATTTACTATCAAACTTCTAGAAGGCATATCTCCTTCGTTTCCTAACGGAATTGGATGAAACCAGTGGAAAATCAAAGAGGAAGGCAAGAGCTACGATCCAGTAATAGTTTGGTGACAAATTCAGTCAATATGGTGATCCAATAGGTCGAATCAGTAAGAGAAATGTAGGAAATCCCGTACACAGTTTTCAGTTTTGAATAGCCAACTTCAAACTGTCATATCTCACTCAATTTTGATTGGAATTTGATGATCCACCGATCAAAATGACCATGGGACAAGAACTACAATTTGAAAATGGAGTTGGGAAAAAAAATACTCAAATCTTTAGATGCAATTTGAAGAATTCCATTGACAGTTTGCTTTCCTTTTCTCTTTGTTCACTAAAACATCATTTGACCACAACTTGGTCGTTTCTTCACGGATTCGCATGAAACCAGTGGCATTGCGAAGCAGTGGAGAGAAGTACAATATCAAGTCAATTTGTAGATGAGAACCAAAAGTTTTGTATTGATTTGGTACTATTTCATTGTTGATTTCCATTATATATCCATTTGTTCTTCTTGATCAATGAATGATTATCTGATATTTTTTAACCAACGGTCATTTGATATAACTCTTCTCCTGCAAAACAAGATAAATTTTTAAAGAATCAAGTGACTTTTCAAAATAACTAAATATAGTTTTAAACAATAATATCATGATGATTCTGTGACATATTCATATGACAATAGTGTTAATAATTTTATAAGAAAAAATTGCCATTTTAAAAATTTTCAAAATTCAAATTTGAAATCTTTGAAAACATTGCTCTGATACCAAATGTGAGAAATGCGGATTATAGATATTAAGGCTAGAATAAACACGAGAGGGAGGGTGAATAGTGTTCTAAGGAATTATTAATCCTTTTTGAGTTTTTGTCAATTTGAACACAAATGTATACAATATTCAGACACTGATACGATCACAGAATCAAACAGATATGCAGAAATAAATAAAAGCAATAAAGGAAAGAACACACCGGTTTTATACTGGTTCGGAGTTACCCTACATCCAGTCCCGCACACAAGTACAGATTTCGTTTCAAATGCAATTGTACAAATACACCCTCGATTTCAAGGCCACAAGGTACACCACTCCAGATTCACAATCCTCTAAGTAGAGATACTTGATTTTATGGGCAACAAATTCACTTAACTGATTTCCTAGGCTACAATCATACCTTTTCTCACTTGATTGATTTCACAGGCTACAATCACACCTTTTCTCGCTTAGTTTATTACAAAGAAGCCTATAACTCTGAATAACACTAAGATCATATTGAGATAGTGATAGAGAATCAAACCAGAGATGATCTAGTTAGATTCAATGGTGATTTCGGTAGAGTAATGGTAAAAATATATATAAAGAAATGTGGAAGAAGAAGAGGAGTGAAATCAGAGAAAATATGAATATAAATTCGTTTAAAACTGCCCCTATTTATAGTAGAACAACAGTCATGTCCATTCGAGAAAGGATATGATGAGTAGACCCTTCTTTTGAAATTCAAAATTTTGAAATCAAACAAGGGGTACTTGACGTTGTCGACATGCCTAAGGTATTTTTGGTGATTTGTTTTTCTTTGAAAATAACTTCTATCTTGTTTTAAAACTATTTTTAAATTTATAAATATACTTAACTATAGTTAAAATACATAAATAAATATAGAGAATAATATTTTGATACATATAAAATTTTAGTATAATTTTATAGTTAAATCTAAGTATAAATATTAAAAGTTAAATATATTATTACTAAAAGATAATTTAAAACCAAGGATAATTTGATTTTGAAAATAAAGATTATTTTGAGGCTAAAAGTATTTAAAAACCTGGATAGATATTTTTGATTCTTTTAAAAGGAAGGTTTGAAATCATTTTGAAAACAAGATATACTTTTGTAAAAAACATTTGAATAAAAGTTAGTGGATACAAAATAAATGTTCCACTAGATTTTTCGTAGCTTCCATCCTACTTAGGGTTACATCCCTTTAACAGGCTCGAAGTGGATTCCATTCCATGAATAAATTGGATTTTAAGATGCCAGTGCTTTTCTAGGAGTTTTAACAAAATTCCTAATTAAATTACTTATTATTGAAATCTTGAACTCTTGATAATCTTGATACTTATGAGTCTTCAATCTTGATATCTTGAATCTCTATACTGTACAGTCTTCATTCTTGGTACCTGCATGGTCAAATCCTGCATATACATATATATCTAAACTATAATTTTAGTATTTATATTTTATAATCTTATTCTAAGGTCATTGTCATCAAAACCATTATCTCAAGGACTAACAATACGGTGTGACGATAATGGGCCTGGATGAATATTTAGAACCAAATTGAGAAAATGACGAAAAATCATCCGTACATAATCCTAATATAACATTTAGACTATTCGCTGCAAAATTTGGATACGTTTTATCGAAATGCTTACATGCTTCTCCATCGGCCGGATGTATCAACGTACCATCTTCCTCCGTTCTCACGCTATGCCATCTCATATTAGATGCAGTTACAGAAGATGCATATCATCTTTGAAGCTTTGGAGTGATGGGTAAGCAATGCGTACGCTTGTACGGAACTTCATTTTCCTTCTTTTTTCTTGGTTTGTATCTCTCCTAATTACAAATTTTACAATTTCTAAGGTTTGCGTCTTCTTTCCAAAACAACATGCAGCCTTTTAAACATGTATCTATTTTCTGATAAGGTAAACCAGAAGCCGATATAAGTTTTTTAACTTCATAGTGATTTTTACACATTAGATTATCAGACGGCATATGTCTTTTTGCAGCTTGTACAATAGCCATAAACCCAGCTTCAATGATGTTGTATTTTGACTTCATCACAATGTATTCTGCGATTACTGACAGCTGAGTGCCGTTTTTACAACCATCCCAAATAAATTTCTTAGCAGCATCTAGTAAATCATAATTTTTTTTGCTTCAATCTTTGGTTCTTCAACATTTCCATCATTGTCGTCAGCTTCAACTATAGAAAACATTGTTGTGCTGCATCTTCGACCATATTTTCTATACGGGTCATCGCAACTCATTCGTTAATGACACTTTCAGACTCTACAGAAGTATTTGCTACAACTTCTCCATGCCGATCTCAAACATAATACTCAGTTACGAAACCATTTTGGCACAAATGAACTTTCACAGTATCTGATAACAAATACTTCAAATGTCTACACTTACTACACGGACAACGAATTTCTGAATCATTTCCGTTATTACTTAAAGCGAATTCAACAAATACATTTATACCATTATAAAAATCTTCTTTTATTGAGCCTCTCAGTCCTTTTCTTTGGTACATCCATCTCCTCCGATCAACAAAATAATCAATCATATTTCCTATTTTAGAAAATGAGTCACAAGTTCAAAATTTAATATTTATTTTCAAGAATACAAATTCGAAAAAGATTATTTTCATGGTCCTATAATATTTGAATTTAAAGAACTATTTCACAAATTAAAAATATTTTTAAATATGATACATTTTATTTTTTAACGTATCGATACAAAATTTTGTACAAAAAGATATTATTTTCCATGGTCAAGGCGTCCTACTTGCCATTTCAAACACAGTAAGCATTTACATTTCGAAATATTGCTTCGTCTCAAACGATTCAACAAAATTTCGACAGCATTTCTCTTTTGTTCCCTGCATTATGCACAAATGCGTGTACGCAAGAAACAAAAAAGAAAAGTTAGGTCGAAATTATATGAACCGTTTGAGACGAAGTAGTATACAAAATGTAAATGCTTACTGTGTTCATAACTTGTCCCATACAAGGACAAATCCAAAAAACATTGTACCAGATGAATAAAAATGACCTTTTTTGAAAAAAAAACGACTATTTATATAACATCGTGTACAACAATCATCGGACGGGGCTAAAAACTCTCTAATGGACATTACTTAATTAAATATGCGCATTTTACGAAAAAAATACAGTTTTACTAACTGTTCACATTTACAAAATATATTTTAATTTAACACATTTATTCGATGTATTACATCAACTTAAGACTGGTTTAACTTTTTTGTCATTTTTTGGTACATACAATTATAATTTAGACTCATGCATTTTTTTGTCGCATAAGTCAATACGTGCACAGTATTATACTCCTAACTCATATATTCATTTTATCTTATACCAACTAACACAATACAATGATAGCAGTGCTACACACATATATAATCGCAGAATCAAGGCATACATAACGATTTACATATACACGAACAACCACAAATTATACATGTTTTTCGCAATTTCATGACAAAAGATGAAATAGGTATATCATGGAATGCTAGAAACTATTATAACACTATTGGAAACAATTTTAATCACCAATTAGTCCTAATTTATCAACTTATGCAAATATAAAAATATGGTAAAAATTGAATTTTTTGCGAAAATAATGTATTATACCTGAGCTAGAAAGCAAGAGAGGTTGAATTCGTACCTGAGGAGGATGCAAAAATACAAAATTAGTTATTAGAGGCTTGGGGAGTGAATTTGGGAATTTGTAATTAGGTTTTGGTTTTGATGAAATGAGGAAGAAGAGGATCGGCTGGAGCTTGTAGTACACGATTTTCCGGCGGCTTCCAACAGCCGCCGACAGCCCTTCGGAAGTTGTCCGAAAATGACCATCGGAAGCCGTCGCCCTCCTGTCGCTATTTAACCCTTTTCTAGTAGTGTAAGACTTGGCATTTTCAGTGAAAATAAAACAACTGGTTGAATGATTGTTTAAATTTGATAGTTAAATATCCGACTTTCAATATTGGTCAATGCGCTGATCGTTTCGAAGAGACCGAGATCGGAATTAATTATCCAAAAACCACATCGTTCCGATTTGAACGTAGCGAATGAAAGACCATTAAGATGATGAAGAAGATGATTCGTTTTGTCCAGACTCAGGGCAAATTGTATGGATGAATGCTATCAGACCATCGTCGCCAGAGGACGATGAACATTCTAAGCGAGTGTGTGCTAAAAAGGTGACGCATAGCCTCAAGCCTCATCAACCGAAAATGGCTAAAATAGGGAAGGTGCAAGGCTAAGTGGGCAGCACCTAATTAGGGTAAGGTCATCCTTGTCTAGAATCCCTTTGATCTCGGCTTTGTGGGCGGTTGCTGATCCTAACCGCGGGGTGACCTTATTCGGACTGTCCAGTAAGAGGTAGCTCCGGTCTTGTGTTGCAGTTGATCGAGAATGGTCCTCGGTACTTTGATTTAGGCCAAGCACTATGACGGGAGGTACCCCAGTAGCCCTGCCATTGTATGGAATCCAATCTCCAATAAGTGCCCGTACGGTTTTGATTGTGCCCAACTATTGCTGGAACGTGAGATGCAAGCATTTCAACTAGATTCTATTTTACTTTATATTGACACTATTATAATATCAGATGAATTTATAAAAATGTTTTGGTTATCGTAGGTAAAAACCCGGCATGTTTATTTGTGGCGTGGTCTTACGGGATACCTTTGATTTCAAAGGATTTTGAAAACTTTAATCCAATTGAGTGTGTTTTCTCATGCTGGTTTTGACTGACTCGGGTGTTATTTATTATAATGCTTGGGTCAGACCGATTATTACAGATATAGGATATGATGCTATGGAGTTCAGGAGACGAGCTGGATGACGGTACGTATATCACGTATCTGACTTATATTCCGCTGTGTATGGTATGCTGTATATTCACCTTTGTGAGGACAAGTTATTATATTTTTTCGGTATTGTGCTATTGATTTATGTGTACTCTGATGATGTAAAGTATAAAACAATAATAGTTCTTTTTGTATAAAGATTAGTTGTTATCTATTATATATTGTTCCGCTGCGATTATGAGATTCTGATGTTGTTTTTTATTTCTTCTTCTACCTCTTTCTTCTTTTACCCTAATAATTCGCATTTCAGTCCAATTTGAGTTGAAGTGATGGAGAATATTGTCGACTCAAAAAGGGTACGGATTTGTGGGTCATCACACTTGGTACAAAAGCTGAAGGTTAAGCGAGAATCTTGGCGTTGGTGGGGATTACTCATTAGAGATAGGGTCAGTAGCACCCTAGAATGAATTTGAGTGTATTTATAGATATGAGCACGTATTTATTAGTGAATATAAAATTGTTTTATATTGTGTTGATTGGTTTGTTGAGTGGCTTGTGGATTCTGATCAATATGAGTAATTAACGTTACTGATAGGGATCTCTAAACAATTAAATAAAACAACTCGACATAGTATTTTTTTATAGGGTAAATGAAGTAATTTTGCCCAAATTATTTTTATATAATAAGGAATAATTTTCATAAATTATTATAAGTATATATGGTGTGCTTGGTTGTTAGGAAATGATAATATTGAATTATTATCATTGTTTTATGGTAATTGGATTGAAAGATGATATTACGACCAAAGGTTAAGAAATAAATTTATATAACAAAATGGAATTTGTAAATATGAATTGTAAATGTGATTTATAATTGAAATGGGATAAAATTCCAGAGTACTATTTTAATATAGATTGAAAGGATTTGAAATTCGAAAATTTAGGAAATTTAATTCCCTTTAGGGTTTGAAAATGATTTTCAAAGGCTTTGGAGGAATAATAGTGATATTATTCGAAAATATTTTTGAATTTGATATGAAATCTGGTGAGATTTGGAATTTAAAAATATTTGAGAATGTTTTTATAGAGTAAAAGCACAGAACTCACTACGGTCACTGGAAAATAATTCCAATGATGATCGCGACATCATCGGTGTTCATTGTCGAGTTTCTAAGAGAGAATTGCTATCTGAGTGTTTTAAATTGAAGTTGTTTGCAAAACTAGGTTTGGTTTTGAAATTCATAGCAATAATTTGGTATTCCAAAGGATTTTGGATATAATTAATTTCAAAAATGATTTTGAAATACTTAAGTGATTGTTTAAAGACTTTGGAGTTAATTTAAAAATGTTTATAGAATATCAATAAGTTTGAAGACTTATAAGATTTGAATTAAATTGGAATGTAAATAAGTTGGAAAACTTATAGATGTTTAAATTTGATTTGAAATGGAATTTAACTAAATTAAGTTAAGTAAAAGTGAATTTGAGAGATTAAGCCTAAGTAGGCCAACTGGAAATAATTATTGAATAAAAATTTATCAAATCCAAAATAATTTGTGAAAGAACAAATTAATTTATTTTGTAAATAAATGGAAATGGGGATTGAATATTAGAATGATGAAAATTTTAAATTGTGATCACGTAAAGTGAAATCTGAAGAATTAGTTCGAGGTGGACTAAAATAATAAAATTTTTTGGAAATAAAAATTGATTAAGATACAAATAAATAAGTTAATGGAACTAGTTAAGGGAATTGGTTAATTAAATGTGGTTTGAGAAGTGGTCGGTAAAATTCAATATTGAAAATTGGAGGGTAAATTGAGTTCGAATGGTACTGAAAGTGTAAACTGAATAAAAATTAATATAAACTCCAGTGGTGAAGTGGAAATAAATATAAGGAGTGTAAAATATTTATATTAAACTTAAGAAGAAATAGTGAAATTCTTAAGTAAAATTTGGTATTGGGAAATTATTCTAAGTTAATATTTGCATGAAGATTTGGTAAAGTGTGAATTGGGATAATTGATAATAGATGTATGGAAACCAAAATAAATATGAATAAAAGAGAACTGATATGGAAAATAATCAATTGGAAATAAATATGTAGGATGTACGTATATTATTTTATTCGCATAGCGATTTGATTCAGATTCGAGCACAGAATTTTGAGATATCTATATCGATCTGAGTTGGAATTTTTCACTCGATTAAGATGAACCCTGGATATGGGTTTTTGATTAATTCCGAAAATTCTCTATCAGACATGTGGCTATGTAAGGAGAATGACAGTTTCTGATCAAGGAACCATATTTGAGTCCGCACTAGGTATTAGGGTGGATGATATTAGTTCAGAAGTGAAATTTGTGATCGAGTGGACGATCAGAATTGATATTACGTGCAGATGATATATGTGCATCGTATGGGCTTAAGTAAAGCAAATATTGAAAATTTAAAAAAGGAAGTAAATAAAATGAATTTGGATTCTGTGATTGGATATTATTGCTAAGTAAGATATACAGGGTTTGTAAAAGCAAAAGGAAATTAGTGTTTTTGATTTCAGAAGATAAATTTGACTGCCCGACAAAAAGGTATGTATTTAAATTATCGTATGAAATTAATGGTTTTCTGATCTAACCATTTGGCCTTTTGTTTTCTTTTGAAAATCTGGGGTCCGTAGAGGCATTTTGTAGTTGTTCCGAACTAGCCGCGCAAAGGAGACGTTGGCGAAATTTTTCGAAAATTTAAAATTTTAAAGAAAATTTTGATAATTTGAAATTTGGTTTAAACTATAATTTGACTTATTGAGTAAATAATATTGTTTGGAAGTTATGGATGAGTTTGTGAAGTTAGTAAGGGCGATAGAGCGTCTTTAATAAAAAGATTGTTTTAGGGAGTTGTTAAAAACTGTTTGGCTTTAGGAAAATAGTTAACGGGTTGTGGACCATTCTTCTTAACTGGCAATTTCGGGGACGAAATTCTTATAAGTGAGGGAATGTAAGGACATGAAATTTTGAATATTTGAAATTAGATTATTTAATTGATTTAAATATTTAAAATTTAATCTTTAACTTGAATTTCAAATATCAATATTTATTTGATAATTAAATTATTGAATTTAATTATTGAGAATTGGGTAAAATATGAAATCTTGGTTTTTAAGCTCGTTAAAATAATAATTTGAAGTCTTGTAAAATTTACATTGACAATATTGCAGAGAATAAAACTTGAATTTAAAAGTGTTTTGTTCAGTTTTTAAAATACATCGTTTAAATTGGTATTTAAAAATATTCTTTCAAGGCACAGTCTCGGAATTCGACGAAACCGGTTTTATTGGATCTGTAATCGTATATTATTATCAGATTTCAAATCGTAGCATTTGGAGTTATCCTATGGCCATATGTATGTAAACGCGTTGAAATTCACATCGAAAATTCAATATAATTATTGGGTCCAAAAAGCTATATTCTCCCTAGATCGAATTAGGACTCGAAAACTTTTCTATTATGTTCAGAATAGGGATATAACATTATAAACGCCTAGCGGCACGCCTCGATAGAATGTCAAGATTTTAAGTTGCATTTATCGAGACAATTTGAATTAATTATATATAAATATGTGTTCATATACACTAGCAAATTTTCAGCTGTATTTCCTTCGCATCAGCATCTCTCTCCAAATCACTGTACAAACCTCAGCCAACACGCAAACAAAAAAAACAACTCTTCACGCAACCATCGCGTCTTGTCTCCCCTGATTTTCTTTTACAAATTCACGCAGCAGACAAGCCTCTTGTCTTCGTTCTGTTAAATCGAGCAGAAAAGAATGCGCCTCTTCTTCGTTTATAAATCCATGGCCGCTGCATATAAATCGCAAGCCCCTCCTTTCCCTTTCCTTTCTTCATTCGAACCAAAATCGGTTCGAACGTCTTCCTTCCTCCTTGTCTTTTTCTCAAATCGAATAAGTCCCACTTCGAAAAAAAGCATTTAAATGCATTTTCTGGTTGATTTAAAAATGGCGACCGAGTTATCTTCATGCGGTGTTATTCTACCTTCCTTTTGCCCTACCAATTTGAAGCCGATGTTTCCTCCCCTTTCAATTCATATAGCGATTTTATCTGTTCGATCAACGCACGAATGAGGCAGCACGGGTGGAAGTGCGATCACACACAAGGGAGGGAAGGGAGACAAGGCCGCGGTGCGCCTGGAAGGTCCCGCGTTCGAATTAAGATCGATGCCGAGTTTGACATTGCATGGCCGAGGTGGAGGCTAGGGTTGGAGGCTCGGCGTTCTAGCCGACAGTGAGGTATATCTGCAGTTTCTTTTATTCTTCATTTTTTTCAATTTAAAAATTAATCTTATATATATTATACAGAGAATGAAAAAAGAAGGGAAATTGTATAGTCACTGTTAGATAAATATATGCAGTTTTTTCAATTTTTATATATATATATATATATATATATATATATATATGTACACACACACATATTCCAAAAAACAGAAAAACTCTTTTCTTTAGCTAGAGAGGTATATTTACAGAAAGCAGAAAAAATGATTACAGTAAGATATAAAAAAAAATCTGTTTTTAATTATTTGAGGAGTTTGTATAAAAAAATCAGATTTTGAATCTATATAAATTAATTTTTATGAGTATATAGGTTTCGAAGAAAATAGGAAAAAAGAAAATATAAATATATCTATATAAAAATATAGATATATATTTTTACTTACTAGTTTAATTTGAAATATACGTATTATAATGATTAACCAGTTTAGTTAACTTATTTAATTATTTTATTTACTAAAGATAATTTGTTAAAGTAGAATTAATTTAAGCTAAATTATTAGTTAATTAAATTTATTAAAAAATAATTTATTATTTGACTAGTTCAAATGATAATAAACCGTATAATGTTTACACAAGGTCAAAAATCATGGGAAGTCAAGCCGGTTTGGAATGGGTTGCAAAATAAATTCAAAGGTGAGTTAATCTCACTCAAATTGGATTTTTGGTTAATTTACTTAGTTAAAATTTAATTATTTGATGATCGATTGAAACTGATAACTTTTATCAGTCTGGATGTGATATTATATATGATAGTATATATTGAAATGATTGATATTCCCGAATTATGTAGCGGATGAGACCCTATGTGCCCCGCATAATAGCGATGATCCTATATACCGCGATATCCCCTAGAAGTGGGATTGGTATTTTTATAATGTGCTGACATCTGTGAATGTAGGGAAACAGGTTGGAGGGATCCAGCTGGATTCCTTGAAAATATTGAAATTTATTTTAATAGTCTGTGATATGATTTATTTGATAAGGATTATGTTAGAAATTGAAAATATTGAATGCTATGGTCTTGCTGGATATATTTTGGCATTTGAAAATATCAAAAATATAAGTATTGGATTTTCGAAAGAAAATAAAAAGTGGATTTTTAAGTAACGAATTATAGTGAAGTTGAAGAAATAAAAAGGGTGAATTTGGGAAAAAGTAAATAGTTGACTTTGAAATCCTATTTAATAAATTCTGGGAAATGGGAAAATAGAGAATTTTGAATAAATGGAAATGAAAGAATTTTGAGGACTTAAGCGATATTGTTTAAGATTAAAAGGCTTTATTTTTAAATTCAAGATTTAAATGAGTTGGAAAAAAAATAAAAGGTGAATTTTGAAGTAGAGTATGAAATTGATATTCCAGATTAAAACAAGGTTCTAAATTATAAATAAGGAGTAAATATGAAATTTATGGATTTTTGGGATAAATTTGGATAAATCGAGAGATAAAATTTAAAGGGAATTTAATTCAGAGAATCGATTTTAAAATCGATTAAGTGTTTTGTGACAGTGATTAAAAAAGAATGAGATTATGGAATTTATAAACGGATAAATAAAGTGAAATATTCTTCAGTGGACAATTTGAAAGTATAAATTCACGTTGGCAATTTATAAGGAAATGGTAATTCTTTTTGAAAATAAAAAGAGAGTTTTATTTTTAAAAGTATGGAAAAGGAAATTTATGGAGTGGAAACATAAATTAAACTAAGATAAATCAAGAAGGATTTATAAATTGTTAGATAGGCTATATTGGAATGGAAAGTTTATTTTCCTGAATTGCTAAGCATATTTTCAAAGAAAAAGTTTTAAGTATAAATTAGAAGTTTTAAAGATGTTTTAGAAGAATGTTTTAGAAATTTATTATTTTAATTGTTTTAAAATTTTTAAAGTAAATATTAATATAGTTAATTACAATTTGGTTATTTTTAAAAGGGTAAATTAGTGTTATGATTTAAAGGACGACTATTAAATCAGTGTTATGAATAAGGTGATTTGATTTATTTAAAATCTAAAATTTAATAAGACTTGGTGTTTTTAAGTGGAAATTAAACAATTGGTTGGATGATTGTTTAAATTTGATTGTCAAATAACCGACTGTAAATATTTGCCAATGCGCTGATCGTTTCAAAGAGACCGGGATCAGATTTAATTATCCAAAAACCACTTTGATCTGGTTTGAACGTAGCGAATGAAGACCGTGAAGATGATGAAGATGATGATTCGGTTTGTCCAGACCGAGGGCAACTTGTACGGATGAATGCTATCAGACCATCGTCATCGGAGGACGATGAGCATTCTAAGTGAATGTGTGCTAAAAAGGTAATGCATAGCCTCAAGCCTCATCAACCAGGAATGGCTAAAACAGGGGAGGCGCAGCAAGGCTAAGTGGGTAGCACCAAAATAGGGTAACGTCATCCCTGTCTAGAGTGCCTTTGATATCGGCTTTGTGGGCGGTTGCCGATCCCAACCTTGGAGTGACCTTATTCGGACTATCCAGTAAGGGGTAACTCCGGTCTTGTGTTGCAGGGGATCGGAAGTGGTCCTCGGTACTCTGATCTAGGCCAGGTACTGTGATGGGCGGTACCCCAGTAGCCCTGCCATTGTATGGAATCCAATCTCCAATAAGCGCCTGTACGGTTTTGATTGTGCCCAACTATTGCTGGAACGTGAGATGCAAGCATTTCAGCTAGATTTTATTTTACTTTCTATAAACACTATTATAATATCAGACGAAATTGGTAAAATTGTTTTGATTATCGTAAGGTAAAAACCCGGTATGTTTATTCATGGTGTGGTCTTACGAGATATCTTTGACTTCAAAGGATTTTGAAAACTTTTAATCCAATTGTGTGCATTTTCTCACGCTAGTTTTCCAGACTGACTCGGATGTTATTTTATTATAATGCTCGGGTCAGGCCGAGTATTACAGATACAAGATAAGATGCTATGGAGTTCAGGAGATGAGCTGGATGGCGGGACGCATATCAAGTATCTGACTTGTATTCCGTTGTGTATGGTATGTTGTATATTCAGTTTTGTGAGGACAAGTTATTATAACTATCCGATATTGTGCTATTAATTTGTGCGTACTCTGATGATGTAATATGTAAAACAGTAATAGTTCTTTTTTATAAAGATCAGTTGTCATCTATTGTATATTGTTACGCTACGATTGTGAGATTCTGATGTTGTTTTCTATTTCTTCTTTTACCCCTTTCTTCTTTTATCCTAACGATTGCATTTCCGTCCAATTTAAGTTGAATTGATGGAGAATATTATCGACTCAAAAGGGGTACGTATTTGTTGATCGTCAAACATGCATTTATTAGTGGTAATCAACTTTGCTTTAAATCAAGAATGTTGATGAATAAATGACCGTAAAAGACTAAACTTCAATAATCTATCGCCAGTTATGGGTTTAGCATGTTTGAGTCACAATCTCGCCCTTCTCTGCTTTCAGTTTGGCCATGTGTATTAATTCACCTAACCAAAATAAGCTTTTGATACTTTAGTTCACATTTGTTTACTTGCTAATACATGTAAATTCAAAATGTGTGTATATATATATATATATTATACTATGAAGCAAAACCTTGGTCAAAGCAGTCAAAGTGAAGCCTTTTTCTAATTGCCAAAAATCTCCTTTTCATTCCACGATAATTAAAACAAACTGAGGGTATCATTGTCTTTTTCCCGTCCACCATGTTCCCAAATCGGTTGCCAGAATCCATTTCATTCCCACTCCGCTTTCCCAACTATTTCTTCCTACTTAACCTTGAAAATCGGAAGATAAAAAAATGTTCATTAAATCAACTTACAATTTTCGCACACTGACAAATCAAAGAATTTCCTGCGATGCAGCCGGCTTCAAAAGCTATTTTGAGAATGGTAGTTTGGATAAGTTTGATTAATTCATGGTAGAAGAGGATATGTCTAAACTTTGATTCGGTAAGGCACTCGAATTTCTAAGCTCTTTTCATACAACATCGATGATAAACTTATACTTTTTATCAAGTTCAATTTACGCTTTCTTTTTCCAAATGGTAACCGCAGTATGAACAACGATCATGAAACAGCGCAAACAATGACGGCGCGCTAATGTTGATTTGATGTAATTACGTCCAGTACTCCCAAATTAAAGTCGGATCTGAGAACAAGCTTAGTACACGAATTCTAAAATCGGTAAACATGTTACCTTCATCATATTATTACCTTTCGAAATGTGAATTTAGCCCATCAAAGATAGTTTGTGGTGTTAGTCCGTTTTAGTTAATTTATACAAATGAATTACTGAAATTTGGTTGTTTTCTGGATGAAAACAACTTAACTGAAATTACCTCTTACCTCTTCTATTGAATTACTCACCCAAGATTCTTGAAAAAAGTAAAACAAATTAGGTCGACAAAGGATAAATCATAAGTGTTTATAATTTCACTAATTGATGTCGCGATGCATTTTTTGGATAGACATGATAATCTTAACGATTCGAGAATGATGCTCAGCGCAATTGATTTACTGCAGCAAAGGGTCTTCCCACGGTTTCACTCCTCTTTTCTAATTCAATTGACAATTTAGTTTTTAGTGCCATTGTCCTCTCCAGAAACACCGATGATCAAAAGGTAATCTTTTTTTTTAATTTTTTGCTCTATGCTTCATCTTTCTTTTCTTCAGTACATTTCCTCTTTTTAATGTAAACTCCATTATGTAGTTGTGTGACAAGGGTCATCCAGAGGATGTTATTTCAGCTACAGTCAAATCTTTTGAATCGTCGTCTTCACCTGTTGCATTAAAGGATATTGGGGTGAAATATGTGCTTATTTGAATAATTTACATACTTTTTGCGTATTTTATTTTCCTTCACCAGTACTTTTGATTTTTCAGTTAAATTTAGATATCGAATGTTTAAGTGACCATTTTTTATGATTAAAGGTTGTTTGGAACTTTGATATAGGGAGGAAGATTATGGCGGATGCGAATGAAGATGCCGATTAGTTGGTCGATCTACCGAAACTTGAGGAGAAGGTTGGAGCTGTTCCAAGTGGTTTGTTGACCGATTCTGATGTTGTTAAGGGGTATATGTTCACTTTGATTTTATATTTTTTTATGACATATAGCTTGTGCTATTTATTTTCGTTGCTTAAATTTTTGGGAGTTTGCATATGTTTAGCTTGATATTTATTAATGTTGCATTACCATGACAAATGTTAGCAATGTGCATGCAAGTAATGAACAATATGCTTTCCTAACTTTATCAATATGCATGTAAGTGACAAACATTATGATTTTCTAACTTTGCGTCGCAAAATAATTTAAAACATTATTAATTGATTCTTTACCATCCCTTAGTTTAACTCTTTCTGGCTCCAATTCCATTCTCTAATTTTTGTATTTCGGCATTTACATCCGCACTTACCTACTTCATCTACCTTTGTCCTACTATATATATGCCCACTACTATCTTTATCTTCTCAACAAAATAGATCCATTTTCACTGCTTTGACTGCTATGTACATGCATAGCTGTTTCTGTCCGCAGTTTAAATGTATTACCAGTTTTTTGTTGTTTTGCTACACGCCCCTGTTTTTCTGTCTTTTGCATACCGTATTTGCATTCCATGTCATCTATTTCTTTCGTAAAAAATGGATATATACGCATGTTGTTGAAAATATTATTCTTTTTTCCTTTACAATAGTTCATCTACGATTGTTTCATTTCTGTAGTTGTCAGTTTTTCTACTATTTTATAGGTTCCCATTTTTAGCAAAAATGTTGCAATCTTTTTTTCCACCATTTTCAGTTCTAACTAAACAAACAACTTGCAGTTTTACATGCATATGGACATTACTGAATAGTACATGTTATCAGTTTTCAACCTTTTTCGCCCTCCATGATAAACAATGGATGCATTTTTATAATTCCCCATTCAATTTTGTCAGTACAAACGTTAATTGAATTGGTTTTGCTTCTTTTTTTCCCATCTGTGCTCATATTATGTGACTGCAACTTCATACTTAACCAAATGTAGCTAATTATATCACACATAAGTAAAAACTGTTCAACTCATTAATTTATTTGGTTTACTGCTGCAATAAACTCCCCCCAAATAATATCACCTCACATATAAAACATAAATACCATTAACCGTTGGTTACAATTGCAAAAAACGAAAGTTACTTTGACCTGCTATACACTTGCCATTAACCCCACTGTTTCAGCCATAATTAAAAGAATTATGGCTACTTCAAAATCTTCCACTTACTAATATGTCAGTTACAAAATATCTAATCTACCAATCCCTATAAGTATTCATTTCCCACTATCCACTTACCTTACTTTTTATCTTTGCTACTACATACTTTTTCACTTTCATTTTTTTAGCATTATTTTCCCTTATCAGTTCAACTGCCCCACCCTCTTCACACCTTTCTTCCACCTAACTCATTTTTTCCACAACTTTATGGACCAGCAACAAAGGGAAAGATGACGTGTCACTCAACGTGCAAGGCGTCAAAAAGCTAGACAGTCTGCCGTCGCAAGTAGGAGGACATCCGTTGCTCAAAACCAACAGCAGCAAAATTCGATAGCTACTTTCCCCTCCTCGTCAGCCTTACAACTGTTTGACATTTTAAGATCTATGTTTCAGTTTAAATAAGTACACTACACATATATACACCATTTCTGGTGCTTAAGCTGTTAACCACTTTTATACAGACAACCTGTTGATCTGTAAATATTTTGCAATGGATAATGTAAATAATTATGTTACTCCCTCCTTTTCCCATGATTATATTTTAGTTATACACAATGGAAACAATATTGATATGTTAAAATTATAGGCATTCATCCAGAAACCAGTTTAAAAACAATTAGACAAAGTCCACAATGGGTATTTGAAATGTCGAACACTATTTTATAAAATTCACATCTTTCGCACTTTTCAGTAGTTAGCCTTTTGACATACAATTGTTTCTAGGTCACCAACATCAGTTTGCAATGTCAAATTTTAATGCAGTACTTACCCTGACTTAAATTCATATACCATGCTTTCGAGGGGCAACCATTTTATTTTACTACTTTTTTATACGTATCCACGCATATAATTTAAGCCCTCGGCCAATGCTGAAAATCAATGGCAGTTGGTTTTCAATTAAAAAAAATTAGGTGATAACCTGCAGTTGATAATGTATTTCTCTAAACAGAACATCTTTTATTTCATACAGTACGTCCAATTAAACTGTCAGACATAAATTATTTTGCTAATTTTTTACTTTTAGACTTTCAAACATCATTCCTTCTTTAATTTTAGTTTTGAATATGTTAATACCATACTACTGTAATTACTAGCCGGAACAATTTTGCCCCTATTTAATTCAAAAAAAATACACTTACCAAACGTCCACTGTGGAAAATGTAAAAACTTACTTTGATTTCCCTTTCTATCGTAATTACACAGAGTCTATAATTGGTCATTTTCATGTCAAATTATATTTTATACAAATACTACTAATACTAACGACAAGATAGCAAGTGCTTATGGGAAAATGTTCAGCCAATACAGTTTAACTAACAATTTTGTGCTACTGAATAATTATTTAACATGGGTAGTTTTAAGTTTATCAAATTAATCTTTTACTTTTCTACTAATTCAGACAGTTTGCTTTTTAGTACTGTTGAACTTAAAGCTGTTCAACAATTTTTTCTACATGTGCAGTACATACACTTTTTTTAATTTTCATATGTCTTCATTCTTATTACATATCGGCTGATGCTAATTTTCAATTCATAATCTTTTAAACATCAGTCATCATTTACTTTTTACCTCCAATATGTTATTATCTTACTGCTTGAATTTACATATTAACTAAATTTATATCTTACTGCTATACGAACCAGTGCTAAATACGTACAATGTTTGGGTCCTTGCTAGATGTTTTCCGGTAATTATCATAATCAATTAATTAGATGTTTTGGAAATTATATGAATTAAAGGAATCACATTATGCAATTATTAAATAAATGTATGAGTATTTCATGTACAACCTTTTTTGTTGCGTCAAAAATTAGTACCACTACTTTACAGTAACATGAAAAATTCATTTTTGGCAAAGAAAAATTAAATTCTTCTATTTTACATGTTTTGCGCTACTCTGTTTATAAAATATTACGATATTTCTTAACTCGGTCTGAAGGTACCACTTTCAGACAGAGAGCCTGTTGATCTGTAGATAGTCCACAATATACCACGCTTTCTACAGGCAAACATTTTGTTTTACTACATTTTTATACGTATCCACGCTTATAGTTTAAGCCATCATCCCGTGCTGAAAATCAACAGCATTGAGTTTTCAACTATAAAAAAATATAAACAATTTGGTAATAACCTGCACTTGATAACGTCTTCCTCTAACTAGAACATCTTTTACTGCATACAATACTTCCACTTAAATTGTCAGACATACTTTAATTTACTAATTTTTAACTTTTAACTTTTTACACGTCATTCCTTATTTAATTTTACTTTTAAATATGTTAACACCGCACTATTGCAAATTCTAGCCTGAAGAAATTTTGTCCATTTTTTACTAAAAAATAAATATACAACTAAGTAAAAAATTAATCTTTTCTTTTTTTACTAGTTCATACAGTTTGCATTTTATTACTGCTCAACCTAGTGTTGTTAAGCAACTTTTTCTACGTATGCAGTACAAACGTTTTTTTAACCTTCATATATCTTCATTTCAATTACAAGTCCGCCGCGCTAATTTTCAGTTCTTAATCTTTTATACTTCGTTCATCACTTACTTTTTCTTGCCAATATATTATTACCTTATTGCTTGAATTTACGAGTTAAATAAATTTATATTCATTTTCCATCCCTTTTTAGCTGATAGTTTTTTAGTATTTTGAAACGTCAAAATAATTCAAAATTCATTAACCATTCAAATATGTACAACTAGACACACACAAGCACGCGCGCGTGCACACACACACTTATTTATAACCGTTATATATCTTCATTCACAACACATATTGGCTGACGCTAATTTTGAACTCTTAATCCATTATACATCATTCAGTACTTCAAATTTCTTGCACTCTACCGATATCTTACTACTACACGAACCAATGCTAAACAACGTACAATCTTTGGGTCCTTGCTAGATGTTTTGCGGTTATTATCGTAACCAGTTAATTACATGTTCTAGGATTTATATGAATTAAAGGAATAACATTACGAAATTATTAAATAAACGTATGAGTATTTCATGTACTACCTTTTTTGTTGCATCAAAAATTATTCCTATTACTTTGCAGTAACATGAAAAATTCATTTGTGGTAAACACAAATTAAATTCCCGCGTTTTACATGTTTTACGCTGCTCTGTTCATGAAATATTACGATATTTTTTCACTCGATCTTAACTTACGCTTTTGAAACATAATAGTTGATGCTACTTGTACTGCACCAACAGCTATATCTCCTCCCCAACAACAACTTTCGCATCAATCAGCCCTTCCAACCTGTTATAAGTGTGGTCGAAATTTTACTGCTCCCTAACCTTTCCTCCGCCATATCCTACCTCAACCAACTCAGTGCCGACATTGTACTGCAAAATTATTTCCTCGTGAAACAAGTGGGAATTGTTTCTCAAGTGGTAAACTTACCACTTCCTACCCTCCGCCTCCTCCTGAACTTTTAGCTTTATTCACTGATAATAATGAAAGAGTTTTACATTTCCGGACTAACATTTGATCTTACAACAATGCTTTCGCATTCACCTCTATGGGGGCTAACATCGATCAAAATTTGGCCTTCGGTCGGAATGGAATATACTCTTACCGTGCCCAAGGCTCCATCTACCACAGCATCGGAAGTGTTCTGCCTCTGTCGGGTAGTAGACCTAGATAACTCCAAATGTACATCTACGATACCGATCATGAGATTGACATTCGACAACAGGATAGTGCAATATTAAGAACAGACATCCTGCAAACATTATAGCAAATCTTAGATTTTTACAACCCTTATATACATGTGCTGCGACAGTTGGGGCAGCGTACTGATTTAGAAGATTGCAGACTGATAATAAAAGAACTTATAATTAATCGTCATTTTCACCAAATATCTAATGTGTCACAAGTAGCGGGTACCATTGTAGGCGACGATTGCTCAAATAATTCAAACGACAGAGAAATTATAGTTCAAACAAGATCAGGAACCTTGCAACGAGTTGCAGATACAGCAGGATTTTATGATCCACTATAATATCCGCTTCTCCTCCCACGGTGAACAAGGATGGGATCTAAACATCCACAATACCGGACATAACCAAATCAGCTGTAGAGCCTACTACTCTCACATGTTGCAGGTTTGTACTCCCCTATGCTGAACGGAATAAACAAATTTTGTATGTATACCTCACATACATTAACTCTCCCATATATCCCCCACGCATACCACTTTGTACGCATCGTAGGTATAACCTACGGAGCAGCCTCTTCTACTACTTGGTGGTCGCCTAATCCAACAATTTGTCGTTGATACTTATGTCAAAATTGAAACTATGCGACTACATTATCTTCGAGACCACCAAGCTACTATTCGAGCCGGCTTATATCAGGGTTTACAAGACGCTCTAGCCAATGGGAAGACAACTGCCAGTTCGTACTTTCCATCCCGTCCATTTCCCCCTATTGACAATATACATTACATACTTCAAATTTTGACACACCACTGCTATTTGTAGGAAATGTTGGGGTTCGAAAAGTACTTCCATCCTTCCATATTGGTAGTCCATGAGACATGCATCAACGATACCAAGACGCAATGGCAATTGTACGAAGGTATGAATATCCCCGCTTATTTATTACTGTAACCTGTAATCCTAATTGGATTGAGATTACATATGAGCTATTTCCCTTTCAACAACCATATGATTGTCCTGATTTGAGAACTCGAGTTTTTCATGCAAAATTGGAACAACTTAAAGTTGATTTATTTGATAAACATGTCCTAGGTAAAGTCATTCACATGTTCATGTCATGGAGTTTCAAAAAAGGGGATTACCACACGCTCATATCTTACTTATTCTTGCAAACACTGATAAACTAAATACTGCCGACGATTACGATACTATGGTTAAGGCATAAATTCCAAACATCGAATTAGAACCAGATTTGTACATGTTAGTTATTAAACACATGATTCATCATCCATGCGGCAATTTCAACCCCACTTCCATTTGCATGCGAGATGGAATATGTAAGAAGGGATTTCCTAAACCCTTTGCTTCATCTACTTTACAAGGAGCTGATTCGTATCCCATCTACAGATGTCGTGACATTGGAGTACAGGGTCAAATAAGTAATAGTGCAGTTGACAATCGTTGGATCGTTCCTTATAACCCTTATTTGCTTCTAAAATATGATTGTCATATAAACGTTGAAATTTATTCCTGCACTAAATCTGTCAAATATCTATATAAGTACGTTTATAAAGGACCAGATCGCGTATCCGTAAGCGTGTCTTCTTCATCATCCTCGGTTGATGAAATTTCTCAATTCGTTAATGCCAGATGGATCTATGCACCAGAGTCCCTATGGAGGATATTTAAATTCCAACTTAGTAGCATGTCTCCGTCAGTAATAGGACTACAAATACATCTACCTAACAAGCAACATATTCAATTTTGACGCGAACGAAAGTTTACAATCTATTGTAACTGACGAACAATGAACAAAAACTACACTTACTGAATTTTCTAACCAAAATTTAACAGACGAGGACGCACGCGGTACCTTTACCACGAATTCCCCGAAAAGTATTGGTGGAATAATGAACAAAAACAATATGTATGTAGAAAAATACAGCGTAAAGTAATTGGTCGATTATACACCGTACCACCTACCAAAGGTGATCGCTGCTACTTACGATTATTACCGAATCATACTCCAGGACCACTTTCTTTCGCATACTTACGCACTGTCAAGGAAACTGTTTACAGTACATTCAAAGAAGCAGCTGAACACCGAGGATTTCTAGAAAATGATAACAGTATTAAGGATTGTTTAACCGATGCTTCGAACACCCTTATGCCTCTTGCTTTAAGGCGATTATTTGTTAACATTTTAGTCTACTGCGAACCATGTGGTGTACGTGGCCTGTGGGATGAATTTTGGCCTTTTCTTACTAAAGATTACCTATCTACTTCTTCTGCCTCACTTTCTACTACATATTAGTTGGTCGATGCCTTTTTGATCTTAACAACCTTCTAAAATAATATAATAGAACCATATTTGATTATGATTTACCACATAACTCCCTACATTCAACTGACGAATACAACAATTTGACGCTTCTTTTGGAAGAACAGTCAATGCAAATACCATTATCCGATTTACAAGCAATAAATAACTTAACCACTAAACAAAAGGAAGCTTTGACGTGATCATGTTTACGGTAGATTCAAAAAGCAGCTCCATTTATTTCATCGAAGGCCCTAGAGGGACACGAAAAACTTTTTTATACAAAGCAATTTTAACTCATCTACGAAGCTGAGGTCTTATCACAATTGCAACCGCTACTTCTGGAATAGCTTCTATGGCATTGCCCAGTGGTAGAACAGCACACTCATGATTTAAAATTCCTATTAACTTACACTCTTCATCCACATATCATATTACAAAACAATCTGATACTGCAAAACTTGTATCCGCGGCAACCGTTCTACCATAGGACGAAGCAACCATGGCTCACCGTCATGCGTTTGAAGCTTTCGATAGAAAATTACGAGACTTGACCAATGCCAATGTTCCATTTGGAGGAAAAATTTTCGTATTAGGCGGTGATTTTCGTCAAGTTTTACTAGTTGTTCCAGGGGGTACTAGAGCTCAAACATCTGATGCATGTATAGTTCGGTCATATTTGTGGTCAAGTGTTAAAATATTTCAACTAACAAAAAATATAAGGGCACGGGCTGACCAACCTTACGCTGACTTTGTTTTGCGCATTGGAAATAGTACTGAACCCACCATACATGACGACAAGATCAAACTACCAGCGCATATTGTCATATGATGGGATGGTCCAACTTCGTTACACTATTTGATTAACGAAATCTTCCCTGCATTAAATGATAATTTTAGCAATACAAACTACATGCTAAGTAGAACGATATTTTCACCAACAAATGAAACTGCGGATGAAATTCATAACATGTAAAACAATTTCCTAGAGAAGAACACATTTACTACTCTTTTGACAAAATAGAAGATGACCCATCAAACTTATAACATGTAAAACAAATTAAGCAGTCAGATGCTTACACATGTAAACTCGCGACACCCGTTATTGACTAGCCTTAACTCTATGCTCAAAACCTGCCACAACTCAACCACTTAGTTGCGAATTCTCAAACTACACCACCATAGTTCATCCCCTAGTCACACGACTAGACAATACATAAGTTTAAAAAGAAAAATACAATTTAAAACAATTTATATAAAAAAAACCCTAATTTTAAAACTAAAGCCCAAAAATAAAGGTCGGTCCAATGAAGAATTAAAAGAGTTCTCCTTTTCTTTTTATTATATCGGCTGACTCCTTGTACTTGCATTGAAAATGGTTCATCCTCTTTACTTCGTTCGTTCCTCGTTCTGAAATTAGGGCTTTGGAAAATTGAATTCGTCGATTGATTGTAAGCTGATTATAATGGCTTTTACTCTGATTTGCGTCGGCAATCGACCCTCTCTTCACTTTTCTCACGGCTCCTTCAATTTGCGTTGAGTTTATCTGTTGTGAAAATCGGTACGTTCGTTCCTTCTTCAATTTATATTATACTCGACTTTGATTCGAGTTCCTAATTGATGTTGTCATCTGTGATATGCTTGAACTCGAATGCTTTTCAACTACCGATGATGTTACTTGTTTATATTAGGTTCAAATTCCCTGATTTTCGTTCATCGGATAATTTGCTTGAATTCTTCTCAGCCATTTGATTTAAGTTGAATGTTTGTGATGATTTCAGACTTGCTCAAATTTGTAACTTTCATTGCTTGATTACTTGATACCCACGGTGTTGATTTCTGACTTGGTTCGATTTCGTTCATTGTTGCCTTGGTCATCACGGCGTTGATTTTCTGGTCACTTTGGTTATGCTTTGTTTTGACCTTGGCCTTGATAAAATTGATTTTGTGAAAATATTTTGGGTTTGGCACTGTCTTGATTTGAAACTATTGTTCCATGATTTTTCGAACTCATTTTCGACTGTGACTTCGGCATTGCTTTGAACTGCAGTTTGAAATCTCCTCTGTCTTGTTTTGCAATTCACTGTTTATATTGCATAGTATATTGGTCATCATTATATTGCTTCTGGTCATTGCACATGTACCATTCGAAATGTGATACTAGTTATCACTGCATACATCATATATATGTACACACATTCATATTTGTTCTTCACGTTCACTGTCCTGTGTCTTGTTACATGTGATGTTTGTTTCACTTGAGTTGTTGCTTTGCTGGTCGTCATTGTATATTGTCACTACACACTGGTTTGATTAGATGCACCGTGACTCGAGTATGGTTGCGTCTGCAGTGTTGCAGGGTTGTTTCATTGAGTCTGGTTTGGTGCTTGTATGACTGTAGTTGTCTTCATTCTGTATTTTGGATTGCTCTGACCAGTTCATTTAAGTCATGTGCATTGAGCTCTTGTGCATGTGTAGTCTGGTTAGCTTATCATTGTATTGCACTTGTTTTGGTTGCTGCATTTCAACTTGTAACTTGAATTACACTGTCTGTTGTAGTTCGCACTGTGCATTCGTACTTGAATCTGTAACCTTCATCATTTATACACATGCATATGTATGTGTGTGTGTATTTTTATGTTAGCTTTTAGTTTCATTTTGAGTCCTGGTGAACTATTTCGATACACTTGACTTTGGTTACTTGTACATAGCATATTGAGCTGGTACATATTGTTTGATCATTAGCTTAGTCTGGTGCATTTATACACCGTGTATTTTGTGTCACAGTGATCATTTGTGTAGTCGTTGAGTATTATCATGCTTTGAGTAATTTTGGTTGCCTTGACCATTTGATCCTGTACATTTGGTATTTAAGTTCATTGGCCTGCCCTTGGGTTCTTGTGCATAGCATATCGAACTGGTTCACTTGAGTTTGCCTTCATGTACAGTCTGCTTGACTTGATTACTTGATGCAGTCTTGTTCTCTTCATGTTTCGCCACTGTTACATTAACTTTTACATACTGTGCTCGTATTTTTGGACTGTACCCGTGTTGAATCCAGCTATAAAGCTCGGGTATGACCTTGTGCTCGTGTCATGACATTATTTTTATTGCACTTGAGTTGAACCCGGCTTTTGATTTGGATTTGACCTTGTGCTCACCTGTCCCTATAACTTTATCAAGTGTATATATCGGTTTGCACGGCCTTGTGGCGTGTACAGTGATACACTGTGCATGTCACAAGCTGTTCGTGTATGATGAATTCAAATTTAAATGATGACGAACTACCCAAAAACTGAGGCAAATATTATTTTCAAAATCCACATTTTATTTTATACTGCAAAAAATATTTCCTTTTCAATTCTACTGCATCAGTGTTTATTTTTGCAGATTGCTCAGATGTTGGATTCAATTTCTAATAAAGTTGAAGATAAATACGAGTGAATGAGCGATATGTAGTGAGGTGTATTTGTAAATTAGAAATTATGATGTAATCAAAATTGTATTTGTATATATATAGTGAGAGTACAAATTTGTACTATTCAAAATTGTAATAAATATTTGTTTGAATAAAATATCCGTTTGAATTTAAATACCGTGTTATTTATTTTATTCTGCAAATATTTATTTAGTTATATGAAACATAAAATAGTACATTAACAAATACATTTAAATGAATATATATACATATATATGTTTATTATCATCTAACAAGAATCATATACTCGCATATTCAACAATCTCCCCCTTCTAATGATAACAAACCTATATTTAAGATTTTGAATTTGTTAAATGTATTTGATCATTTAATTTGCTCCCCCTATTTAAATTCTTCCTCTCTACACAAAGCTCCCCCTTCATATATGTATACAATTAAAAATATGCAAATGAGCCTAGATGCAAATAGAAAATATTTGACATTTACTTTCTTTTATTTGATAAAATCTTAACTTTTCTTCCCCATTTTTTTATCAGCAAAAGAGTAATAATGTTAGAAAAATAGAGATAAAGTGATAGATATTAATACAACATTAAAACTCAATCGAATATAAATATTAAATTTCAATAAAAAATCAAACAAAAATCATAAACACTCTGTTAGGCGCATATTCCACTTTTAGAATGATGTGAATGATGTCATCATATAAAACCATACAGTTTTGTCTATTTGTAGTATATTTATATCAGAAATTTGAATATCTACCAATCATGCATAACCGTTAGGATTTTTAAATGAGATTAGTAGTATTCCAATTTTATTTATTTTTAAAAATGAATTCAAGTATCTTCTAACCACGCATAACCGTGAAGAATTTTAAATGGGATTAGAATCAACTTGTTTATTTAATAAATCAATTTTGATATGCGTTCCATACATGCATAACCGTAGGGACTTTTAAATGAGCAGGAAGCACATAATCAAATATTCCAAGTAGTTCACCCATGCATGACCGTGAGGACTTTTAAATGAGAGTGAATACTTTGGATTATTTATTTATGTATAATTATTATTTTTACTTTTTTATATTTAAAAAAAATATAAAATGAAAAACGAATGATTTTTATTTAAATCACCACATATTGACATACTATATTGGATTATGATGAGTGATGGTCGATAGAAAATGATAGAAATAGAAATGATCATGGAATTTTTACCAACAAAAAGTGTTTATAACTCTTGTTTAAATTTCTGAATAAATTTACTAAGTACACCATCTCAAGTTATAATATATGATTAATATCAAGACTCATCACTTTTTCAAACACTGTCTATCTTTTCGATAATTAGTAGGGAGTCAGATTAGTCAATGTAGTATTTAAAATCAAATTCAAAAATAATCATAAAATCAATTTTTCCAAAAACGACCAATCTGAAAACAAGGTCAAAAATGATTTTCTAGAAGGTTTTTTTTTAAATTCTGCTAATTTGAAAATTATTCGAAATGAAATATATGCAAATATTTTCTTTGAAAAACGATGCAGTTACTAAATGTCTCATCATAAATCACGTTCCACTAGTCATTTTTCTATCAACTTGATTACTAGTGTAATCTACGTCTGGATTTCTTTTCACTCGAACTTATTATTAGTTGAATGTTATAGACCAGATCATGAGTTGTGCAACAAAATAACTCAAAATCATTTTTAACAACTTTTTAAATGAAATTCTCTTTGAATTTGAATTGAAGCCGTGTAAATAATCAAAAACCGTGAATATAGAGTCAGCCGTAAAATAACTAAATATATTATCATCCAACAAAACACTATTATTAATGCAAACTAATATATATGAAGTAATTCAAAGATATAGAGTTTTTTATAGTGTTCTTGGCATAAGAATGTAATTGGCCAACAATTTTGAATAAGTTAGAATCAAAATCATCATTTATTTCGTCATCACATTATTGGTTGATTTAATTCAGACTACGGTGCAGATGATCACATTTAATATATCATTCAAAATATATAATTACCTGTTTTACCTTTATGATAATTTTTCGTTGTTGTCCATTGTGATTCTGTCAACTTTGTACTAGGAAAAGGAACTTTGCTTTGACGCTCGTTGTGTCCTTGGAACAGCCAGAATCCAAGTAACACTATTATTGTTCCTTAGCCTGCCACCACACCTACACGATGGAAGATTTTCGTGACCTATTTGTTTTTATGGATCCATGATTGTTAGTGGCATAATATTTATAGGTCCTTTCAGCACCTAGATTTGTTAACTTTGAGAGATTTTATATATGTGCCTTTTGGAACCCAAATTGGTATAGTTTTCACGTGTTTGGGTCTATACCAATAAATATATTGATCGTGTCCAAATTTTCTACAAATTATGCACATTGAATTTACTTGATTAATCTCATTTCTAACATTTTGAGATTGATTATACCTAAGTCCTTGTCTAACTGTATTAACAGTTTTTTTCCTAATAGCATGTTCAACGATTTCTCACTTTTTGAAAATTTATCTAAAGTCGTTGACAGTTGTTGGACTTGTGTTTTGAGAGATTCATTTTTGTTTAACAATTGTGTACACCTTTTAATAGAATTTTCTCTTCTTGTATTTTCACTCTCTTTCAAAATCATAATTTCATTTCAAGCGATTTTGATTTCTGATTTTTTAATCTCTTCTTCGAATGTTGGACACTTATCGCACTTAGGGCACTTGTTTTGATAGTTTTTAACTAATCGTTCAAGTTGTTCATTTACTTCTATCAAACTATCTCTTTGTGATACAATTTTAGCATATTTCTTCCTAAGTCGTTCAAAACAGCCATTTACTTCATGAAAATATATAAGTAGTTCTGAGTGAGTGAGTTTTGATACCTCGTTTGGCTCGTCATCGTCGCTATCAGTTATATTACCTTGAAGGCACATATCTTCTTTCTCGCTCTCACTGCATGTACTTTTATTATCTTCATCACTTGTATTCCATGTGATTGCAAAATTTCTTCTTTTTGATTTCTTTTCTAAGTCGTGCCGGTTTTGAGGACAATTGGGATTGATGTGTCCGGGTTGGTTGCACTTATGACAGATGATTTTTTGCTGTTCTGTGTTATTTAAAACTTTGATTATTCTGCTTTTTTAACTTTTGATTTAGAGCTGGATTTCCGTATTTGTGGTTCCACTTTTTGAATCTCTTCTCAGCTGCTCCATCATCATCATCCTCATCACAACTGCCTTTTACCAATTTTATTAAGCTCGTTTCTTTAACTGAGTCGATTGAGGATGATTTTTCATTGTTGTTGACTTTTGCAACATATATTGCATCAAAAGCATTCCAGATTTCCTGTGCATTTTCATAATGAGAGATAAAGTTAAAATTATCTTGATTAATATGGGAATATAATATATGCATAGCAAGACATTAATTCAGATAATTTTCTTATCTGTTATATTACACCCATTTTCAATAATATCCCAACATTTAATATTAACATATTTTGAATAAAATTCCATTTTCAATTTCCAATTCAAAAAATCCGTTCCATCAAAAATAGGAGGGGTAATACAAGACCGACCCTCAACAAAAGTAGCCTTTTTCAAAATTTAATTTTTTTTTTAAAAAAAACTTGGTCTTTGAAAAAATCAAACTTTATAAAACAAAAATGGATTTTGTTCCTAGCTTTGATACCAATTGTAGGATCAATTTCACCCTAGAGGGGGGTGAATAGGGTGATGCTATTAATTATAAAAATTTAATGCAGAAGTTTATATAAAATTATTTCAACACAGATATATCAAAATAATAGCAGCACAGATAATAGCAGAATAATAAATGCAGAAATATGACGACACAGAATTTACCCAGCTTCGGCAAAACCCTGCCTACGTGCTGCCCCCAAGGATTCTACTAGGAATTAAGCAGTCCGACGCTTGCACACGTAAACTCGCGACACCCGCTATCGACCAGCCTTAACTCTACGCTCAAAACCTTGCCACAACTCAGCCACTGAGTTGCGAATTCTCGAACTACACCATCGTAGTTCATCCCCTAGTCACACGACTAGACAATACACAAGATTAAAAAGAAAAATACAATTTAAAGCAAATTAAATAAAACAATACCTAAAATTTAAAACTAAAGCCCAAAAATAAAGGTCGGTCCAATGATGAATTAAAAGAGTTCCGCTTTTCTTTTTATTATATGGGCCGATTCCTTGTGCTTGCGTTGAAAATGGCTTCGTCCTCTTTACATCGTTCGTTCCTCGTTCTAAAATAGGGCTTTGGAAAATTGAATTTGCCGATTGATCGTAAGTTGATTACAATAGCTTTTACTCTGATTTGCATCGGCAATCGACCGTCTCTTCACTTTGCTCATACCTCCTTCAATTTGCGTCGAGTTTATCTGTTGTGAAAATTGGTACGTTCGTCCCTTCTTCAATTTATATTATACTCAACTTTGATTCGAGTTCGTAATTGATGTTGTCATCTGTGATATGCTTGAACTCGAATGCTTTTCAACATTCAATGATGTTACTTGTTTATATAAGGTTCGAATTCCTTGATTTTCGTTCGTCTGATAATTTGCTTGAATTCTTCTCGGCCATTTGATTTAAGTTGAATGTTTGTGATGATTTCAGACTTGTTCAAATTCGTGACTTTCATTGTTTGATTACTTGATACCCATGGTGTTGATTTCTGACTTGGTTCGATTTCATCCATTGTTGCCTTGGTCATCTCGACGTTGATTTTCTAGTGAATTCGGTTATGCCTTGCTTTGACCTTAGCCTTGATAAAATTGATCTCGTGAAAATATTTTGGGTTTGGCACTGTCTTGATTTGAAACCGCTGTTCCATGATTTTTTGAACTCATTTTCGACTGTGACTCCGGCATTGCTTTGAACTGTAGTTTGAAATCTCCTCTGTCTTGATTTTGCAATTCACTGTTTATGTTGCATAGTATATTGGTTCATCATTTTATTGCTTCTGGTCATTGCACGTGTACCATTCGAAATGTGATACTGGTTATCACTACATACATCATATATATGTACACACATTCATATTTGTTCTTCGCGTTCACTGTCCCATGTCTTGTTACATGTGATGTTTGTTTCACTTGAGTTGTTGCTTTGCTGGTCGTCATTGTATATTGTCACTGCACACTGATTTGATTAGATGCACTATGACTCGAGTATGCTTGCGTCTGCAGTGTTGTAGGGTTATTTCATTGAGTCTGATTTGGTGCTTGTAACACTGTAGTTGCCTTCATTCTATATTTTGGATTGCTCTGACCAGTTCATTTAAGTCATGTGCATTGAGCTCTTGTGCATGTGTAGTCTGGTCAGCTTGTCACTGTATTGCACTTGTTTTGGTTGCTGCATTTCAACTTGTAACTTGAATTACACTGTCTGTTGTAGTTTGCACTGTGCATTCGTACTTGAATCCGTAACCTTCATCATGTATACACATGCATATGTATGTGTGTGTATATTTTTATGTTAGCTTTGAGTTTCATTTTGAGTCCTGGTGAACTGTTTTGATAGACTTGACTTTGGTTACTTGTATATAGCATATTGAGCTGATACATATTGTTAG
This sequence comes from Allium cepa, assembly GCA_030765085.1. Lineage (NCBI taxonomy): Eukaryota > Viridiplantae > Streptophyta > Magnoliopsida > Asparagales > Amaryllidaceae > Allium > Allium cepa. The sequence goes on from CM060935.1 coordinate 557,304,878, forward strand.
ATCATTAGCGTAGTCTGGTGCATTTATACACCGTGTATTTTGTGTCACAGTGATCATTTGTATAGTCCTTGAGTATTATCATGCTTTGAGTAATTTTGGTTGTCTTGACCATTTGATCCTATACATTTGGTATTTAAGTTCATTGGTCTACCGTTGGTTTCCTGTGCATAGCATATCGAACTAGTTCACTTGAGTTTGCCTTCATGTACAGTCTACTTGACTTGATTACTTGATGCAGTCTTGTTCTCTTCACATTTCACCACTATTACATTGTCTTTGTACATACTATGCTTGTATTTTTGGACTGTACCTGTGTTGAATCCATCTTTAAAGCTCGGGTTTGACCTTGTGCTCGTGTCGTGACATTATTTTTATTGCACTTGAGTTGAACCTGGCTTTTTATTTGTATTTGACCTTGTGCTCACCTGTCCCTGTAACTTTATCAAGTGTATATATCGGTATGGACGGCCTTATGGCATGTACAGTGATACACTGTGCATGTCACAAGCTGTTCGTGTATGATGAATTCAAATTTAAATGATGATGAACAACCCAAATAACTGAGGCAAATATCATTTTCAAAATCCACATTTTATTTTATACTGCAAAAATATTTCCTTTTCAATTGTACTGCGTCGGTATTTATTTTTGCAGATTGCTCAGATGCTGGATTCAATTTGGAATAAAGTTGAAGACAAATACGAGTGAATGAGTGATATGTAGTGAGGTGTATTTGTAAATTGGAAATTGTTATGTAATCAAAATTGTATTTGTATATATATAGTGAGAATATAAATTTATACTATTCAAAATTATAATAAATATTTGTTTGAATAAAATATCTATTTGAATTTAAATACCATGTTATTTATTTTATTCTGAAAATATTTATTTAATTATATGAAACATAAAATAGTACATTAACAAATACTGTTTGCACAAAAAACGGGCAAACACCTCCAAGTCGGATGATTCAGTCGATTTTAAGTTGTTCTTAATGATTTGGGTGATTCATGCAAAATATATCAAATAGATGGACTAAACTGTAAAAGACACACAGATTTATAGTGGTTCGGCCAGAATGTGCCTACGTCCACTTTATATGTTATTCTCCTTTTCTGTTCATATTACAAGTACAAAGCTTTGATTACAAGTATCTGAAAGTTGTTTGAAAGTTCTATCCGTACTTGAACTCTCAAACTTGTCCCCCATTGTTGTACCCCTGCCCCTCTATTTATAGAGTGAGGCTGGGGGTAGGGGTCTTGGATGTATATAGCTGCTGGAGGGCCTGGGCTGATGCAATCTGGCCTGGCAAAGTTGGTTCGGTATCCTTTGGTTCGGCGATGGTTCTGGTTTGATTTTATGTTGGTCCGGTATCACCTTTTGTACTCTGGTTTGGTAGGTGTTGATTCGGTGGTGATCAATTGGGGTTTGGTTCGGTGATGGAGAAGAGGGGACTTTGGTTCGGTAGGTGTTGGAGATGCTTTGGTTCGGCAGTGAAGTGGAGAGGTTTGGTTCGGCGATAAAGTGGGGAGGTTTGGTTCGGCAGTAAAGTGGTGAGGTTTGGTTCGGTGGTACCCTCCTTGCAATGGCTCGGTGGAAACACCCCCAACACTTGCCCCCCAAAGTGGGGCATATGCCTGCATATGTTGCGCTTTGTTCTAGCTTGGGTGTTTTCATCCGGTCCTATGTGCCGAACCATCCGGTCCGGTCATCCTGCGTTTGCCAATAAGTAGGGGTGTTACGCCTTCGTTATTCCCTACCAAGTTTGATAGCCGAATCAGATTCTCTTCTGCCGAATCGAACTCACTGCCGAACCATGTTAGACTGCCGAATAAGGTGATTTAGCCTCCTTTCCCTGAATGGCTTTTATATTTTGGACTACCGAATGAAACGAGTGCCGAATGAACTGAAATTCTTGTCTTGCCGAATGAACCCGGGGGTTCGTGTGCCGAATGCACCTTCATGCCTTAAACTACCGGATGAGTTTGAGAAGTGCGAGGTCGAATGGGCTTTTAGTCCCAAACTACTGATCGGTCTTTTATATTTTGAATTGCGAATGAGATTCCAGGCTGCATGTACTAGTTTGTTTATGTTTCCATGCTCCTTGTTCTAACAATTTGTTTTTTCGGTGTTGCAGATAAATGTCTCATAAAGTGGAAACTCGACCAGATAAAAAGAAATCTATGGACATAAGGGAGTCCCCCGTTGTGCCTCCAGTTCAGCCAGGACCGGGACGACAGGGACCCACCCCGAGATCACTAGTGGATGGATATGGCCTTCAGGAGCTCTTGAACTTTCCTCCTGACTGCTTTCCTAGCTCCCTCAAAGAGGAGCAGCTTGATGTTATTTCTCGCTCTTTTGGGATTGATAGAGCGTGTATGCTATTGCCGGGGGAAGGAGTGATGCCGTACAACCCCCCTGAAGGATATTTTGCTTATAGTAGTTACCATTGCATGTGCGGGGCCATTCCCCCGATCAATGCTTGGATAGTCAGCTTCATCACCTACTTAAAGGTGGCCCCTTTCCAGCTTCAGCCCAATTCCTATGCTATCTTGGTAAGTCTATTCATCATTTTCCAGAGAAGATATGGGCATTCCCATTCCAACCGGGAGATCCGGTATTTGTACAACTTGAGAGGCTACAAGATGGGGTCTCCATACATCAGCTTGGAATCGGCCGTGTCCTTCAAGTCGGTCCTAGACTTATATTCGAAGTTCAGCATGTTCAAGAAAGAACGGTTTTTTGTCAAGGATGACTCTGTTTCTATCCGTCGCTTCACTTCTGGCTGTAAGTTGAATCTCACTCATAATTTCCGTTCTGACTGCAATCCTTCTTCTTATGTGTTTTTATTTCTTGCCAGCGACATGTGGCTTTGCGGTTGTGGAGAACGATCGCCTGGTTCAGATGGCTGCGGAGATAGAAGCTATTTCGGGAAGGGATCGGTCAGCTTCTTATCTGATCAGGAATGCTACTCTTCTGCAGCACAAATTGATTCTACCACGTCAGTCTGTGGTCAAGCAGAGAGACACAGCCGAGGAAAGGGCTGCCAAAGCCAAAGGAGGGGCCACGACAAAGAGCAGTAAGAGGAAACCCTTCTCAATACCTCCAGTCGTCGGGGGAAAGAAGCTCTAGAAATCCGATGGACCCTCCCCTAGCACATGTCCCGATGTTCCGGAGGAGGAAAGTGTAGAGGAGAAAAGAGGCGAGGAGGAGAGCGGAGGTGATGGAGAAGGTGATGGTGGTGATGGTGGCGAAGGACAGAGCGGTGATGGTGCCGGGGCTTTGTCTTCTGGGCAAGCGGGGGAGATCCAAGAGTGGACAGATGATGCTTTCCGCCAGGCTTTTGAGGGGTTGGAGGAAGGATCGGCCTTGGTGGAGAAGCCAAAGAAAGCTGATAAGGCCGGGACTGGTGCCGGTCCATCTTCTGAGAGGATTTCAGCTAGGGCAACTCCGGCGGTTCAAGGTGAATTTTTGATTCCTCATTTAACTTCACATGTTTCTTGGATTATAGTCCCATACATGCTTGTAACACTTGGTTTTGATTCCAGGAACGGGTAAGGCGGCCAAGACATCATACATTTGGCACCGCCTCCAACAATTCAAACTCCTCAAAGCTTCCGCTAAACCAAAGCCTCCGACCAATCGTTCCGGGGACGTAGTCGGCTATCGTCCTCTTCTCGGAGTTATTGAAGAGGATATTCAAAAGAAAAGGAGGAGGCGCTCCTTATTCGAACCTTCACCTGGTCCTTAGCCTCCAACCCAGCCTATTCATGATATCACGGGGGAGGATACTGAGTTCATACCCTCTCCGCATCCATCAGAGAATCCTACCATTACTCATATCGATCGTCCCGGCTTGGCTCATAATCCATTTGCGGGTCATCCAGATCTGGACCCGAGTTCTCATGATATTTCCTTTGACGAGGTTACTGGTGAGCACCTTCTCCCTCGCAATCCTATGGTAAGGGTGCTTGATGAGGCCAAGTCCCTGGATCTTGATTTGCTTACTACTCGGATTGTAACTATAGGGGATGAAGCCAAGGCAAATATCGATCGGGTTGCTGAGGAGGCTAGGAAGTTGATGGGGGCATCACGCCCGACTGGTCAAGGCTGGGGAGGAAATTGGGAGTGCCCAAATAAGATTGCGGCTAGTGGTTGCCGACCAGGATAAGCAACTCGCCGATCAGGCCATCCAGATCTCTCCGCACGAGGCTACCTCCAGACGGCTAAAGAAAACCATGGAAGATGCTAGCAGAGCCGAGCTGCGAAAGATGGAGGCCATCTGCAAGGAACAGATCGATATGGCCATTGCAACGGTAGACGAGGTTCGGAAGGAGGATCTCGAGCGGGTAGAGGAGCTATCCGGGAAGCTTGAAGCCGCAGAGCTTGCTCAAGCCAAACTGAAGGAGGAGATGAAGGAGATGAGGAAATCCCTTCAGGCTGACCGCTCGCGGCACCGATCGGAGAGGGATGCTGCCATTGCAAAGCTGTGGGCTTTTGAAGTCCGGATGAGAGAGTTTGAGGAAAACGAGGGGATGGTGGATGAGATGCTCCAGGATATGTATTTCCGTACTTGGAAGCAGGGAAACTTATCATGTATGGATGACTATCCCCGGATCATGGCCAGGATTTACCTTCGGGCTATGGAAGAGTCCAAGGCTGATGCGGATAAGGAGGGTGGTATGGCCTTCAGGATGGATGTGGTTACGACCTAGTTTACTAAGGAAGAGAAAGTGGCGGTGAAGGAGGGCACGCGGCTGTTCGCTGCCGAGGAGGTGGGTGTGCAGTTGGGAGATGATGATCAAGGAACGGATGCTGGTAAGTTTTCCCTTTTAGACTTTTTATAGCTTGGTCGCTTATTGTTTATTCAATGAATTCTTCTTCCGAATTGGACAAGCGGGACCTCTGAAGCGCCAACTACCTCTGGTCAGCATGCTGGGAGCTCTGATCCGGCGGTTAAGTAGACCCCGGAGGGCCAACAGGGTAGAGGCGAAGCCCCGATGCAGTCGGCTCCTTAACTTGATCTGGACACTTTTCAGTTTACTTGACATTGTTGTCTATGTTAGTCTTAAAACATTAATGTAATTTTCAGGCTGTAATTATGTAGCGAACCACTTGATCTTTGGCATGTGACTTTATAACATAAGCTGATTTTGCCGTGTTTGAATGTTGTCGTTATTTTGATGTGTTTCATAAAATATAGTTGTGCATGTGTTAGTGATTCAATTGTGTTTGACGCTGAGTTTTTGCTTAAAATATAATTTCGTGTCTTGCAATTTCAGTGTGATGTGCACAGAAATTATAGTTACATATTTATGCACAAGAGAGGAAAGTACCGCCCTTCAAGTTTTTGCTGTAGATGGTAGCTTTGAATGCCTTGTGTAATCGAATATGGAATGCAGCTGAATGACCGGCCATCCAGCCGTGAGTTCTCATTCCCATTAGCGAGTGCCTCTTATTTTGTGTCCTATACTTTAATGATTGTTACGAAGGATAGGAGGAAAGTTTTTATAAATAAAACGGAAACATAAGAAATAGTAAAACTTCCAATCACGGAAGGCCTTCGATGTGCTTAAGTTCGTGGCAAACGGGTTTTGTAGTCACTTTCCCTAGCTGTGGGTCTTGGAGACATTTGTCACCCATCTTACACCTCCACGGGGAGTTTTCTTTTTTGCCACAGCCGCACTTAAGACACATCGGAGGCGAGATCGCGCACAGTAACTACCCGGGCCATTATGGCCCGTAATCGTGGGTATTATTCGATATACCGTGGCCGGCTAGCGCGGGTGTCGATCGTCAACTGTGAACTACCCCTGACTGGCTACACCTTATGTTGGGGCTTATAATCGGTTCACGGTTGCCGGCGAGCCAAACGCCGTAATGAGCTGTCTCGGCTATAGTCGGCCTTCTCGGTGGCTTATAATCGGCTCATAACAGTTGGCTTTAAGGGCCGTCGCGAGCAATGAGTTAACCCGCAGCAGAGGGATGCTGGAGCAAAAGTGTCTCATTGGCGAGGGCATAGATTCGTATAGTACCTCTTAGGTCTTATCCAGGTGAGGTTGTGCCGTGAAGTGTCCAGAATGGAAATGCCGTTATACAAGATTTTGTTCAACGGAAAAGGATAAAGCTTAACAAGCAGCCAAGATATAAAGGAACAAGTTAAAAAGAGACAAGATTTTTAAAGTGGTTCGGCACGAAAATGTCTACGTCCACTGATTCTCTTTGTTAATTCACTTCATATGGGCAGTACAAGTTAAGAAAAGTATCGACGAAGGCGTTGGATGTTCCATGCCCTCTGAAACACCTCTCCGTCCACTGTTGACAAAATATAAGCTCCGTTATGGAGATCTTTATGAATTACATAGGGTCCATCCCAGATTGGATCTAGCGCTCCGGGGCGTGGGAAGATCCGTTTGAGGACAAGATCTCCTTCTCGTAAGCTGCGGTGCTTGACTTTGGAGTTGTATCGTGCTGCCACTTTTTGCTTGTGAGCTGCCGCTTTAAGTGCTGCATCATTTCTTCTTTCTTCAATTAGGTCCAAAGACATGTGTAGGAGTTCTTCATTCTCTTCTGGATTGTAGTGGATCCTACGGTGGGAGGGCACTACAGTTTCAACTGGGAGCATGGCCTCCGATCCGTATGCCAAAGAGAAAGGAGTATGCCCTGTTGATGTTCTGAAAGACGTGCGGTAGGCCCAAAGTGCCGTAGGAAGTTCATCCACCCAAGCGCCTTTTGACTTTTCAAGCTTCTTCTTGATCAGAGTTTTGAGAATTTTGTTGACAGCTTCGACTTGTACATTTTCCTGGGGATAAGCCACAGATGAGAAGCTTTTGTGAATTCCGTGCTCTCGGCACCAGTCGGCGAACTCCTCGTTGTCAAACTGAAGTCCATTGTCCGATATGATTTTGAGCGGAACACCGTACCTTCATAGAACATTTTTGATCAAGAAGTTAATAACTTTTGCCGAAGATATTTTATTTAAAGGTTCTGCTTCCACCCATTTGGTGAAATAGTCGACTGCCACTATAGCATATTTAGCTCCGGCCCATCGGCAGTTCGCCAATCAAATCAATTCCCCATACCGCAAAGGGCCAAGGACTGGTCATTTGAGTAATCTCATTTGTTGGTAGTCGAGGAATCTTAGCAAATTTCTGGCATCTGTCACATCTTTTGACGAAGTTTAAGGCGTCTTTATTTAAAGTGGGCCAGTAATACCCATATCGGAGTATTTTCTTTGCTAGAGTCTGCCCTCCAGTGTGATCTCCGCAACTCCCTCGATGGATGTTGGACAAGACTTCCTTGGTTTCTCTTCCAACGACACACCTTAATAAGGGGATACAGAAGCCGCGCCGATGGAGAATGCCTTCTTGTATTGTGTAGCGGGAAGCTTTCCTCAAGATTTTCTTAACTTCGTCACGCCCGTCGGGCAGTGTGCCATCTTGTAAGTATCTCCGGATAGGAGTCATCCAAGTTTCTTCTTCGATTGCAGCTATCAGATTTTCTTGTTCGAAACTTGGGGCTAGTTGTTTTGAGATGGCTACTGTTCCGGAGACGGCGCTGCTCTTCATGCTAGCTTGCTTTGCCAGCTCGTCAGCCTCCCGGTTCTCCCCTCGAGGAATGTGTCTGACTAAATAGTGGTCCAATTGATCAAGTAGCGGCTTGGTTTTCTTTAGATATGCTGTGAGTCATTCTCCTCGAGTCTGGAATTCTCCCAGTATTTGATTTACAATAAGTTGAGAATCACTATGGAGACATAAAGAACCAACTCCAATTTCTAGGGCAAGTTCTAATCCTGCTATTACTGCTTCATATTCTGCATCGTTGTTGGTGGCAGCGAATTCCAACCTTAGGGCATAGTGCAGCTTCCTTCCTCTGGGGGTGATTATCACAATACTTGCCCCCGAGCCTTGTTCGTTTGATGCTCCATCTACAAAGAGATTCCACTTGATATCTTTTGTTATTTCAGATCGATCTTTACCTTCATTGGTAGTGAATTCGGCAATGAAATCGTCCATGGCTTATCCCTTGATGGCGGTGCGAGGATGGTAGGTGATATCATATCGACTCAGTTCAATGCACCATTTAAGTAGTCGCCCCGAAGTGTCAGGGCGATGGAGTACCTGCCTTAGCAGTTGATCGATTAAAACTCTGATGGAATGAGATTGGAAATAGTGTCGCAGTTTCCGTGACGTGGTTAGCAAACAGTATGCTAGCTTTTCAAGTTTAGGGTATCTGGCTTCTGCCCCTGTAAATTCTTGCTTACAAAGTATACGGGCCGCTGCGCGCGGTTGTCTTCTCTCACCAAAGTGGCGCTTAAAGCATGGGACGATACAGTAAGGTATAGGTATAGTTCTTCGCCTTTATTTGGAGTTGAGAGTACTGGTGGTCTCTGAAGGTGTTCGATTAGGTTAAGGAAGGCTGTCGAGCATTCGTCAGTCCATTCAAACTTTTCTTTGTCTTTCTTTAGAGCTTCGAAGAAAGGGATGCATTTGTCGGTTGCTTTAGAGATGAACCTTCTTAGGGCGGCCACTTTCCCGTTTAGGCTTTGCATCTCTCTTCGAGTGGATGGTATCTTGATATCTTGCAAAGCCCGGACTTGTTCGGGGTTTGCTTCAATCCTCCTGGCATGGACGATGAATCTCAAGAACTTTCCTGACGATACTCCGAAGGAGCACTTTAGAGGATTCAGCTTCATTCCATATTGGCGAAGTACTCGACACATCTCGTCCAGGTGGTTTATATAATCGTTGGCTTTCCTTGATTTTACCAGCATGTCAATCCACATAAACTTCCATAGTTCATCCTATTAGTTCCGCAAACATCTTATTGACGAGGCGCTGATAAGTAGCTCCGGCGTTTTTAAGTCCAAAAGGCATTACTCTCTAGTAGTACAATCCCCGGTCAGTGATGAAACTATTGTGGTCTTGATCGGGGGCGTGCATAGGGATCTGGTTATATCTTGAGTATGCGTCCATAAAGGATAAGAGTTCGTGTCCGGCTGTGCTGTCCACGAGTTGATCGATTCGGGGGAGTGGGAAGCAGTCCTTCGGGCAAGCGTCATTTAAATTGGAGAAGTCGATGCATGTTCGCCACTTCCCATTAGCCTTCTTTACCAGTACCGGGTTGGCGATCCATTCTGGGTAGATGGCTTCTCGTATGAAGTTATTGGCAAGTAGGTTCTTTACTTCTTCCTCGATGGCTGCTGATCGTTCTGCCCCCATGCTTCTCTTTTTCTGCTTTACTGGCACTTTGGTGGGATCGATATTCAGCACGTGGCATGCTACGTCTGGGGAGATTCCAGTCATGTCAGCATGCGTCCATGCAAATACATCCAAGTTGTGGCGAAGAAAATCGACGAGTTGATCCTTCAATTCCGCTCTTAACTGAGACCCGACTCTCAGCAGTCTACTTGGGTCGTGTTTGTCTACAAATACAAATTCCATAGCCTCTGCAGGCTCGGTGGTGGCCTCCTTCTCCTTGTCCCTGGGGTTTAATTCGTTGAAAGGATCACTGGTATATCGAAGAGCAGGGGCTTTCTTTAATTGCTATGCTTTCAAGTTTTACTTGCAGAGAGAAGTCTCTACGTCCTTCCCTTTATCCTTCCCGCGGTTATTGCGAAGTTCAGTTACATAGCAATCTCGAGCGGCATCTTGATCTCCCTCTATTTCTCCTATTCCGTTATCTGTTGTAAATTTCATCTTCAGGCACCACGGGGCTAGGACAATTTGGAAGTCAGACAAGGCTGGTCTTCCCAAAAAGGCGTTGTAGGCCGAGTGATTCTCTATTAGCACAAATGTTTGTTTTCGCACAACGGAGTGGGGATGACTCCCTATTTCGACAAAGAGGTCCAGTTGCCAGAGGGGCATCTTCACATCTCCAGTGAAACCATGTAGCGGTTTGCTGTAGGGAGACATTCCTTCATTGACAGCTTCATTTTTCCAAAAGCATGCTTGAATAGGATATTCACTGAGCTTCCAGTGTCTACTAAAATTCGGAAAACTTTGGCTGGACCGAACCAGGCACAGATGACCATAGGATCCATAAGAGGGTACTGCCTTCCCTCTAGATCACGCCTACTGAATGTGATGTCATCATTCTCTTTCCGTTTCGGGTGGCGTTCTTCTGTAACAGAATTAACGTAGCCTTCATTGTTTCTAAGTGACTTACCATATCTTTCCATCTCTGCCCATCTTCCGTCGGCGATGTGTGGTCCTCCTGATATGGTAAGGACCACTATCTTCTCTTGACTGGAGCCGCTGGTGTTGCGATTTCCTCCGCCTACTTCCGGGAGGGGTAGGCTTGGGTTCTCATTGGCAGGAGTTGAAGTCCTGTTCTGACCTTTCACATAGCGCTCCAGTCTCTTCCTTCTGATGTGTTCTTCAATCAAGTCCCGGAGATGATGGCATTCATTGGTGTCATGCCCATGAGATTCGTGGAAGCGGCAGAACTTTCCAGACTTAATTGCATTATCTGATTCTTTCTTGTGCGGGGGGTGCTTGTATCTAACTTCGTCTTGGGTGGCCAAGAAAATGTTTTCGATTGTTTCACTTAAAGGAGTGTAAGAGTCAAATCTCGGTCCTGGCCTATATAAATGTTTTTCTCCCTTCTTGCCCCCAGCACTATCTCTGAAGTCATTTCTTCGAACGTTCTTTGCTACTGCGGGTGTGTTGCCATGAGCTGCCTTGGTTTGTTGCCATGTCTGCCTTTCAATGGAAGCGTCTTCAAGTCTCATATATTTCCTGGCTTCATGGAATAAATCGGGTAAGGTAGCTGGCTTTTCTTTCGTTAATCTCCTAGCAAATTTAGTATCCGGATGCACACCACTGCAGAGGGCCATTAGGATAAGTTTCTCGTCGGCATCTTGGACTACGGCCGCTGCGGCGTTGAATCGGCTTAGATATTGTTGCACTGTCTCTCCGGGTTTCTGTTTGATATTAGATAGGGAATAAGCATCCTTGGGTTGTTCCACATGAATGCGGAACTGGCTGATGAACTTTTCTTTCAACGTTTCCCATGAGCTGATGGACCCTTGGGGTAGATGGCAGAACCAGGAGGTAGCTAGATCTGCCAAGAATAGTGGAAAGAATTTACACAACACTCCCTTTGTTGCTCCGCTCATGAGCATATGCTGTGTGTATCTCTGCAAGTGTACAACGGGGTCAGAGGTTCTCTTGTAAGGTTCCATTGTTGGCATTTTCCATTCCCGGGGGGTGATGACAGTTTCGATATTGCGGGTGAAGGGGCTGGTTACCCTAGCGCCTATCCCCCGATCCCTTTGGTCCTGTTGGACGCACTCTCTGAACAATCGTGCCATCCTTTCATCAGAACTTGGAGCGGATAGAAATGAGTTTGGTTCTTCCCCGCGGGATTGATTCCGTCCAGATGATCTGTAGGGATGGTATCGTCTATCACTCCTAACATTCTCCAATGACTGCGTCTGGTCTACCGGGGGCACGCTGGGGTCAGCCACAGTTGGCCCTTGCCTTGATCTTCCCCTGCTGGGTTCTGTCCTCAGTACTTCCTCGGGTCCAACTTCGTGCTGGACTCCAGCTCGGCCCCGTCCATTGGTGTTTCCATGGTTAGGTAGCATGGCAGGCTCAGCTACATCCGACCCCTGCCTAGTACCTCCTCTGTGGGTTCGGTTCCAAGTATTTCCTCGGGTCGGAATTCGGTCTGAGTCCGAGCTTGGCTCCTACCATAGCTATTTCTGTTGTTAGCCTCTTCGAAGAAGAAAGACCTTTGTAGTCTCCCAGATCCTCCAGACTGGGACTCACCCAATGATTCAGTGTTGCGGTTGGATTCTTCATCATCCCTTAAGCGTGACATGAGTTGATCCACCAAGGCTTCTCGTTGAGATGCGAAGCGGTTAGTTACTTCAGCCACAACCCTGTCTAGATCCGCCCTTGTAATTGGTTGTTCCGTAGCAGGGGCTGTCGGATTTGCCTGATTTCCATTTGCTGTTGGAACCGGATGATTGTCTTGATTTCTGATCACTAGATCTGGGATACTGCTAGTTGCAATGTTCTTTCCTTTGTTAGCATCTTTCTTCCGTCCGGGAGGCATCTTTTCCAAATAATGAACGATGTTGATAGGAAAAGGGTTAAGCACCAAAAATGTTTGCATTAAAAACGGACAAACACCTCCAAGTCGTATGATTCAGTTGATTTTAAGTTGTTCTTAATGATTTGGGTGATTCATGCAAAATATATCAAATAGATGGACTAAACTGTAAAAGACACACAGATTTATAGTGGTTCGGCCAGAATGTGCCTACATCCACTTTATATGTTATTCTCCTTTTCTGTTCAGATTACAAGTACAAAGCTTTGATTACAAGTATCTGAAAGTTGTTTGAAAGTTCTATCCGTGCTTGAACTCTCAAACTTGTCCCCCATTGTTGTACCCCTGCCCCTCTATTTATAGAGTGAGGCTGGGGGTATGGGTCTTGGATGTATGTAGCTGCTGGTGGGCCTGGGCTGATGCAATCTGGCCTGGCAAAGTTGGTTCGGTATCCCTTGGTCCGGCGATGGTTCCGGTTTGATTGTATGTTGATCCGGTATCACCTTCTGTACTCTGGTTCGGTAGGTGTTGATTCGATGGTGGTCAATTGGGGTTTGGTTCGGTGATGGAGGAGAGGGGACTTTGGTTCGGTAGATGTTGGAGATGCTTTGGTTCGGCAGTGAAGTGGAGAGGTTTGGTTCGGCAGTAAAGTGGTGAGGTTTGGTTCGGCAGTAAAGTGGTGAGGTTTGGTTCGGTGGTACCCTCCTTGCAATGGCTCGGTGGAAACACCCCCAACAAATACATTTAAAGGAATATATATATATATATGTTTATTATCATCAAACAAAAATCATATACTCGCATATTCAACAATAGATGGATCGTGCACTACTTTGCAGGGATGTGAGACATGGAACACATTGTGCACACCAGCAAACTTCTCTGGTAATGTGCTTTTATAGGCCAAGGTTCCGATCCTTTCCATAATCTCAAACGAGCCGCAAATCTGAGAGAAAGCTTTCCTTTCCTTCCAAATCGAATAACATTCTTCAAACGTGACATTTTGAGGAATACTTCGTCCCCTACACTGAATTCGAGATCTCTCCTTCTTTTGTCAACGTAGCACTTCTGTCTGTTTTATGCCGTTTTTATCTTCCTCCTGATTTCTTCACCTTTCTCAAAAGCTTCCATAATCATTTCTGGACCAAGCACTAATTGATCCCCTAGCTCAATCCAACAAGCTGGCGATTTTCACGGCCGTCCATATAAAGCTTCAAACGGTGTCGTATCGATGCTTGCCTGATTTTAGAGATAAATCAGTTTCGATTCAATTATACAATTCAAATTGAAATTTGATTTTACCTGGTAACTATTATTATACGTGAATTCAACCAAATGGAGATAGTCTTCCTAGGATCTACCAAAGTCTATAATACAAGCTCAGAGAAGATCTTCCAAAATCTGATTCACCCACTCAGTTTGGCCATCCGTCTGAGGATCATACGCTGTGCTCAGATTCAGTTTAATGCCCATGGTATCTTCAAATGCCTTCTAGAATTTACTAGTGAAAAATAGGATATGTATCGCATACGATAGTAGATGGTACACCATGAAGTTTAACAACTTCCCTCATATATACCTCAGCCAAACTCGAAGTAGTACAAGTGGACTTGACTGGAATAAAATGGACGGATTTTGTCAGCCTATCGACAATCATCCATATGCTCTCGTTACCCCTTCTGGTCCTTGGTAGCCCATTAGTAAAGTCCATGGAAATCTGCTCCCACTTCCAACTTAGAATCTCTAGAAGTTGAAGTAATCCTGCCGTCTTCCTGTGATCGGCCTTAACTTGTTGACAGGTTGTGCATCTACTAACATAGGTAGAGATATCATGCTTCATCCCACTCCACCAATATAACTTCTTCATATTCTGATACATCTTTGTGACTCCTGAATGAAATGAAAGCGAGGATTGATGGTTTTCTCTCAGCACTTCCTGTCTTAAACCGTCAACATTTGGAACACAAATTCGGTTGTCGTTCCTCAAAACTCCATTGCTATCTAATTGTTCACCCATTTTACCGTTAACATTTCCGACTCTACCTAGAACTATTTCCTTGATACGATAGAGCAAGATGTCTTCATATTGCTTGGCTATGATGCGATCCATAAGAGATGGGGAGACAACGAGCTGAAATAACATTCCTTCTACAAGATTACAACATATCATTGCTTTGTTTCTGCTCAAAGCATCGGCTACGATGTTTGCTTTCCCTGGGGTGTAGTTAATATCGAGATCATACGCAGCTAAGAATTCGAGCCATTGGCTTGTCTCCGATTCAAATCCTTCTGTGAGAAAATATATCTCAATAACCTATGGTCTGCAAATAATTCGAATTTGGTCCCCAAAAGATAACACCTTCATAGCTTCAGAGCAAATATAACCGCACGAAGCTCTAAAACATGAGTTGCGTAATTTGTTTCATGGGTCTTTAACTGATGACCAGCATAGGCAATGACTTTCCATTCTGCATTAAAACCGCTCCTAACCCATCACGGAAAGCATCTGTATAGACGGTCAAACCTTCGCTTCCATCAATAACTGTAAGAAGTAGGGCATAGGTCAACTTTTGCTTCATCTCATTGAAAGCTGATTCGCACTTTTCATTCCAAATAAACTTGACATCCTTTCTAGTCAGTGCGGTGAGCGGTGCGGCAATCCGAGCAATTTTTTTTATATATCTACGATAATAGCCGGCCAAGCCCAAGAAGCTACGAATATCTGTAGGAGTTTGGGAGTCTCCAATCCTGCAAATTCAAAGGATTCGAGTTTAGAAAGAGATAAGATGTTCGGATAGAAACGACAAATAAGGATTGAACATACATTGATTACGACGATCTTAGCTGGATCAACCGAAATCCCATTCTCCGAAACAATATGGCTAAGAAATCGAACTTCATCTCTCCAAAAGTGACATTTCGAGAACTTGGCTTTAAGCTGATGACTACGAAGAGTTTCAAGGAGAAAAGCCAAATGTGACCTATGCTCTTTCTCATCTTTAGAGGAGACGAGAATATCATCGATGAAAACAAGAACAAACTTGTTAAGAACATCACGGAAAACTCTACTCATCAAATCGACGAAATAAGTAGAGCATTAGTTAGGCCGAACGACATAACCAGCCTTTCAAAGAAACCATTATCAGTACAGAATGCTATTTTAGGAATACTCTCCTCAACAATTCTGAGTTGATGGAAGCCGGTAGCCACATCGAGTTGGGAGAAAACTTTAGCTCCATGGAACTGGTCGAATAAATCATTATTGTGCGGCATTGGATATCTGTTCTTGTGTGTTAGCTTGTTTAGCTCTCTATAGTCCATACACATTCTGGGAGAACCATCTTACTTCATGACGAATACAACTGCAGCTCCCCATTCTGAATGACTTGGCCTAATCAAGCCTTTAGAAAATAAATCTTCAATCTAAGCATTCAATTCTGCCTTCTCTTTATGGGTCATTCTCCTAGGAGGGAGAACTACTGGTCGAGCACCTAGGATAAGATCAATGCGGAATTCGATTTCCCACGGAGGTGGTTGAGAATTGACTTCTCCAAACACATCCAGGAAAAAGCCGAATAGTCGTGGTGGAGCTTAGATCATTTGGATGAGAGTCAAGAGAGAATATAAAACTTCCAGCACATTCCTAAGGCGATTTACCTTCAATAACTATAGGTTTACTCTTGTCGTCAATTAGAGAGACGGTTCGAGCTTTGTAAGAGATTACGGCTTCGAACTTTCGTAGCCAATCAATACCTAATAGGATACCAAATGCCTCGAATCTAAGGACATAGAAATCCCAAGTGAAATGATGCACACCATACATAAGCGTGACATATTTGCATACCCTTTTGAGGTTAGCGGGTCCCCCGATGAGATTTGATAAACATAAGAAAGTTGAGCCAAGAATGGGTTCCAATTTAAGTTTACTACACAAATCAATAGATATGAAACTATGTGTTGCTCCATTGTCAAATAGGAATTTAACGGGTAAAGTATGTAACATAAAAGTACTCTGTAATGTACCTTGGTCATCCTGAACTTCCGGGGTAGGGGTGGTAATAGCAAAAACTCCAGATGGCGTACCCTTCTTCTGGGTAGAGCAATCTTTCTTAAAATGCCCTAGCTGTAAGCAAATGCGATATACATCTCTCTTGGCCATCTGAGCTGGAGGCGGAATAGCTGCTTCCTTTTAGGATGGTCAACTGCTGGCGTAATGACCCATCTGATTGCAATTGAAGCAGGTGATAGAGGATATGCTAATGAGCTTCTTCTGAGAATAGCCAAGCCCAGTTGTCTTCTGTCAGTTCTTCCCTTGCTGCTCAAAATTAGGCTTCCTTTTTCCAGTCTGACTAGAGGATGGCTGAGCAACTGGAGTCTTGGTGACTGATACACCCCTCGGCTTTCCCTCACACCTAAGGGCATAGTTCATCAGCTCGGTGAATGTGCCATGGACATGAGCTGTGAGGAGATCGTAATACTCTAGACGTGCTCCATGGATGAATTTCTCGTTCTTTAGAAGTGGTGTATCAATCAAGCCATGTCCGAACTTGGAGAGGTTGTTAAACTTCCTTTCATACTCGGAGAAAGTCATGTTACTCTGTTTGAGGTCCATAAATGATCGATAAAGCCGAGCCTTTCCGACTGCTGGCATCCACTGAGCCGAAAAAGAATCCGTATTCTCAAGCGAGACAAAGATGAATCAAGAATCGAAGAGATAGAAGAAATTATTTGGATAAAATTTCAGTTAGATTTTACCTAAACTGGGCCCAGATGATAGTTTCTTCGTCAATACGTGAGAATACTGACTCCCACCAATCCTGTGCTGCATCCTGAAGCTGCCAAGCGGCCAACTGACGCTTCTGTGCGTCAGTAATCTCAAGGCCAGTGAAGATTCTTTCTAGGCTCTTCAGCCACTGTTGCTCTCCAATGATGCTCTCGGATGCAGAGAATTTGACGCCGGCAAGCTGGGTGTATTCTTTGCTAAGAGCAGAGAATTTGACTGCAGGAGCTTGGGCATGTGGTGCGGAAGCATTTCCTCTACCCCTACCTCTTGCGTTCCTTCCGGTACTCATCTTGGAATACCAAAAGCGATTTAGAATCAAAGATAGAAATTTTATAGAACTTAAGGAAATTCTAATCAAACGAATTCAATGAGGAGGATGGAATTAAAAGGATATAGATTCAGAAATGATTCTCCTCATTCTAGAGTATGGTTACCTTATCTCTAATGAGCTTTACATCTCCATGGGCTAAAGTTTTCAGGAACCAAAGCTCTGATACCAACTGTAACAACCCGTATATTTGGACCATTTAAATTGACAATAATCTACACATATCAACTTAAAATGTACAAAACACGAATCATTAATGAAGTATATGTATATAAATGAGAATCATCACAGAATCATAGACATATACAATATAACAGAGTAACGCAGCGGAATTACAACAATGTTAAAATAGTAGTTCATGAAGCTATTAAGTAAATACAACAATGTCTCAAGCAAATGGTGAAATAGAAATACATAGATGTCCGATACAAGTATCATAATAGAATAGGGCAATACTGATAAAGATAAATGATAGTCTTCAAAGTCTTCAACTCCCAAGCAGCACGACAACAGAAATCCTCAGACTGACCCGAGCATAAGCACAAACAAACACTCGAGTCACGACATTTATTCTTATACAAGATAATATGGTTCAAGTTTTGAAATAACAATAACTTAAAGATGAATGGAATGAACATCTTTCAGGATCCGTTAAACTATCTATATATAGTAGTGTACGCTAAGTAGATAATGTCTAAATGTAACATAAAGTATCAAAATAGTGTTAAGGCGTTACCATTATTCCCCTTAAGACATATATATAGCATCATAGTCTATACAGCACTGTAAACTCCACCGTAAACTAATGGGCTATCAGGGAGTACTCCATAGGTATAATACAAAACTAATCGTAGTGGTCGCGTATAGGGATACAAGTATGACAAGGCACATGAGGCAATACTCAAGATAGTGAAACTACCGTTGCCTGATCCGGACTGGTGAGAACGCATCGCCGCAACAATCTCAACACCGCGATACAACACTTCAAGTTCAATGGTGCGCACCAATAAAAAACAAGTAACGAGTAGTTTACGAAGAAGTGTGTTCGCTAGAGGTAGCTAACCTCATTGGCCCAGCACGACTCCTGTTTAAGTCGTTTTCAATTTGACACAAGTGTCAAGGTCATCCATTATTGTTCTCTTTCTTCAATTATCAACGTACATCATTCCAACCACTTCATTCTGGATCATACTCCGCGTATAAAAGTTATTAAAGTGGTATTCGGTTTAGACAGAGAGTATGTCCCTAACCGATCCCAGACTCTTTAATAACTTCGTAATTATTACACCGATTGGTCATTTAATAAATTTCAAAAATCAAAATCAATTTCACTTAGAATTTGAAAGTCCACATTCCATTAGACTTTCTATATCAATTTCCACAATTTAAGTTTCAAAAATTTCCAATTTTCAATTTCAAATTTCTCATTGGTTTCACCTTTAGTGGTAAGAATGAACGACGAAGCACGAAGAGACACAAGTAGACTTGACTCAAACGCAGCACAAACACGAACAATCAAACAAGCTGCAGCCATCGACAAGAAAGAAATAGTATAAGTTTACAATATGGACGTTCATATATATATATATATATATATATATATATAACAGGAAATTATTGTCAAGGACAAAATTTCACAGCTTTTTAGCCTCAAGGACAGACCTTCAATATTTTATCATGAAGGACAACTTTCTGTAGGTATCAGTTTTTAGTTATTCATAGCAGTTTTTAGGTATCAGTTTGTAGTTATCGGTAGCAGTTTTTAGGTATCAGTTTTTAGATCGGTATCAGTTTTGTTGTCCTTACGAATAATTTTGGAAAATGTTTGTCCTTGTGAATAATTTTTAAAAGAATGTTTGTCCTTGTGGTAAAAATATTGAGGTGGTGTCCTTGAGGCAAAAAATATAGAAATTTTTGTCCTTTAAATTAATTCCCCCTATATATAATATCTGCACACTTACCAATCAATAAAGAAGAGAAAAGAAAAGCTACAAGAGAAGGCTGCTGCAAGGTGGATGACTTCAAGTAGTTGATGTACAACAACAAAGAAGAAAAATCGGTTACTACCCTTACTCATACTACTAACATATATACACTGTTTATATATGTGTGACAGCAAATATGAGTTTATGGAAGCAAGTGCGAATCTTGAATCTTTGTAACAGTAAAACACTTCTCTTTTTTTTTAAAATATATAAAATAGAAGATTGCTCAAAATATATGCATGTAAACTTTTTCATAAAGCAGTCTCGGCAAGGAACTGGGGCGGTGGGCATGTGCGGTGATGACGGCTAGTTATGGTGGTGGTGCGTGCGGCAGGGTGAGATGAGATGGCTCGGGTGTAGGCTGGGTTAGGGCTGCGCAGCTTGGAGCTTCGGTGGCAGTGGTTAGGTCAGGAGGGGTGATGCACGCGGTCGGAGGAAGGTGGTGCGTGCGTGCTGGGTGGCGCAGGCAACTTGGGGTAGAGGAACGAGTCTGGTGTGGCGGTTAGGGGTGGCGCGGTGAGCGTGTGACGTGCGGAGGAGCTAGGGAGCAGGGATGAGAGGTTGTGGGCTCGGCCGAAAGGAAGAGGTGGAGGAAGAATTTGTGGCGCGGCTGAGGGAAAACGAGATGAGGTGGTGGCCGTTTGGGTTGCTGGCCGCTGTCGCAAGTCGAGGAGAGGAGGGATGTCGGAGGAAGGGCGTGACGTCTGGTGGAAGTAGGAGGGAGGGTTATCGGCCGGAGCTAGGTGGTGCAGGCAACTCGGTCGCGGCTGGAGGGGGCTACGGCGCGGTCGTAGGGAGGTGGTGCGTGCGGTGGAGTGGGCGACGCAAGCGAGGGGGAAGGGCGACGTGAGGTGGGAGTGAGCAGGCGAAGTTCGGTTCCACTTTTTTTTTCTTTTGCAAAATTTTGACAGAGGAAGAAATAAAAATGAAAGAGGAGAGGAAGACATGTATAAAAGAGAAGAGAAAGAACAGATGTCCGGTGCATTTACCTGTAGCAAGCAAAATGTTGTAACTAAAGTTAGCGCAGAACACAACGAAGTTTTATATTCAGCTTGATATACGAATGGCCAGGCACAAGGAATATAATTTTGTGAGTTACGAGATATTTTATATATTTTCCATGCTATCTACCAGCTGCCAACCGCATAATAAATTCACTTCAGCCAAGATTCTTTTCTCTCAAAATTTTGAATGCAAATGGGCTGTCAGATTTTGGGCAGAATATCCATTTAACCGGTCCGTTTGTAAAGATTAAATTAGTGCGATGATTTACGCCGAACTCTGATTTGTACAAATGAATATACAATTTTGATCGACGCAACGAGGCGCTTCCAACGGTATACAGACATTGACGATACGACAGTTCTATCAAAAATTTAAATTTTACGCCGACTAAATTGTTCGTTTGACAAACAATTTAAATGAAGCAGAGGACGATGGAATTAGACGAAACATAATGCGACGTCTCGATCAGATAAATTTTTACAGCATTATTGTGTAAAAATATTTACATTCGAAAGATGAAAATTTACGCCCTTTAAAATTAACTGATATACAATAAAATGTGAACGAATCTTACTGTGATATTTTACGATGAAACTTTTCTCATATCCATTACTAACTAGACGCATTTTATATACGAAGTTTGAACGTTAACTGAGAGCGTATATAAATTTCAAATTTTATACTAAAATAATAAATTAATACACCAATTGATACATGCTGTTCCTAGTTATAGTCTGTCTCTTGCGTTGATTCATTTCCCTTGTTCATTGATTCTTTTAAATGGGTAATCATATTGACTCATCGAAAACAAGTAAATATCAGCCCCCTTATCTTTGTGATACATGTGAACAAATAAAACATTAAATGGATCAAATACTATTAACCTCTTGTTTACATATCGCATGAGTTTTATTCTTATTTTTTTCATATATCTAACACGTTCCACATACTGCATTAATAGTTTTTATTTCCTTTGTTATTTTTAACTATGTAATATGTCAAATCATCCCAAACAAATTAGTCCACTTAATTTAGCTTTATTAACTTGTTAATTCATGTGAATGACTAAAAGATTAATGGATGAATATTTTTTGGCTCATATTCACAAAATATCAGGAAGAATTTATTTAGTCCGCAGCCACACATTCCACAAAATGCATTAATGATTTATTATTTACTTTATAGCATAGTGGAGATTTTGAAGTGTCCATCTCGGAAATAAACAGTGAGTCCAAAGGTTTCAAAAGTGATTTAATCAATTGTAACAAGGTTTAAAGTTTAAATCGAAGCCCGACTTAAATCAAAAATCATAAATTAAAATATCCGCATTTTAAGGTTTGTATGCACTTTGAGTTGATTTTGATCTTTGAATTTTTACAATTAAACTTAAAACATAATTTTCTCTCTAGTTTCTTTTAAAAATAACATCATAATAGGAATTGTGAATCTGAATAAATATATGAAGTATTTTAGTACGAGTTGAATGAGGTTGTGGTTTTAGTTGATTTTGAATTGGAATGTGAATCTAGTCGCAAACGAAGAAATCCGATCTGAATCAGGATGTACATCGTAAGATTTTAAGACTTTTGATAACAACGGTGGATCCCTCAAAGTGCATTATTTGTTACGAAGTTCAAAGAGTATTACGAACCACTACGACTACATGTCAATGATATTCCCTTATAGCGATTTATTTCTGTTTTGTGAACTATAATCGTCTAAACATGATTTTCCACTCGGCTTTGTTTCAAGAAATGCAGAAAAGCATTAAATTCTTATTGCTATTATTTAAATACTTTAGAGATCATTGCTTTGCTTAACCATATGCTCTAATTGTAAATGGACTAACATTTGCAGTAGTAAAAAAATAGAACGGAATATCCATTTCAAAAGTACCATAATCAATTAGGAACACCATATATTTACATGACTTCAATAATCATTAACGGGAAGCACCATACATTAGCATGGTTTCGATAATCATAATTCAATGATAAGCCATATGCTATATGTAGTATCAATAATCCGATAAAACATAAATTTGACTAGGTGCAACACCTTAAGACGAGACTTACTTTGGAGTTATGAGAGCAAGAGCAAAAGGCAATCAACGCAGCCAATAAATAAATGCATCATTGTCAGTGATAAACTATGCGATGCAAATTATCTTGAATATCTAAACAGAAAACAACAAGAAAAAAAGAAAAGAAAAACCAATTTCAAATAGACCAAATGATTTGCAATTAAAATTAATTCTGAATCATCATCATCATCCATTGTACAAATTTTAGGAACATTCACATCTTCTTCATTTTATACATTTATATAATTAACATCACTATAATCACACAATTCACTATCAAAAGTAAATTTTGATAATTCTTCACTAATGGCAGCCGCGGTACTAATAATAGTAACCCAAGTAAATAGTTATTCATTGCATGCTGTTTGTCAACTGTTATCCAGCTCCACTCAGGCCTGTCACCAAACCCAGTAAAATCCAATATCCTATCGGATCTAGAATCAACAACAGCTTCATTTTTCGACACAGAATCTCACACGCTGCTTTCCAGTATGCTCCTAGGCGTAACCGCTTGTATCCAACGTCCAAACCCATACACGTTAAGAAAGGATACTCCAACAACTCGTCAACACTGGACCTTTTCCCAACATCCTTTACAAAACACTTTCTCAAATGGTCTTTACTAGAATCTGAAATACGTTCAGTAATTTCAGGTAGATCCTATGTGAATCTGACCCGACAAAGAAAGGAACCCGCATCCAATACATTCAACCATGGAGTTCTACCTTAACTTGAAGAAGATGAAGACAATGATATGAAACTGTATATGGATGAGTAATATAAATAATTATCTAAGGTATAAACTTGTGTGGAATATAAATATGAAAATAAAGCAATAAAGTGTTGTAAAATTTTCAAAGATAGTTTTGGGCTTTGGGTTTTGATTTGGAAGAAAAGAATTAAAGAAAGAAGAAAGGAAATAGTCCCACGTGCTAGAAAATAAGTACTATATTTGTATAAATATAGTTTTCTCACGTGGATGTTGAGACCTAGGCTACCAAATGTTTGCCTTGTTGTGAACAGAGAAATTATGCAATACCACATGTGCACCGCTGCCGTCCGTACGTTCTTCAGGTCGGGTTCGGATTTGAAAATATTTTTATATCATATCTAAACAATAACGGGCCAGATTTAACCCCCGTTAAAGATCCAAAACCGAAATTTCTAAATTTGAATAAATGGCGCAAAATTTGTAACGTTTTTCTGACCCTTCACGAATAGACACATCTTTACCACTATAAATAGTGACGTCCAGAAAACGTTAGGAATATTCTCAAACTTCTTCTTCGCAGAGCAATTAATGCAACACCAGAAAGTGTTACAAAACACTGCGCTACCATTACTCTGTTTTGTGACGTCACCAAAGTGTTGCAAGCTCAGAAGACGTCGCATAATTTGACCCGACAAAGGAAGGAACCAGCATCCAATAGATTCAACCATGGAGCTCTACCTTAACTTGAAGAAGATGAAGACAATGATATGAAAGTGTATATGTATCAAGTAATATAATTAATTATCTAAGGTATAAACTTGTATGGAATATAAATATGAAAATAAAGCAATAAAGTGTTGTAAAATTTTCAAAGATAGTTTTAGGCTTTGAGTTTTGATTTGGAAGAGAAGTAAAGAAAGAATAAATGAAATAGTCCCACATGCTAGAAAATCAAGGAATATATTTGTATAAATATAGTTTTCTCATGTAGATGTTGGGGCTTTGGAGCTTCCACATGTTTGTCTTGTTCTGAGCAGAGAAGTCATGCAACACCACAATTGCGCCGCTGCCGTCCGTACGTCCTTTAGGTCGACTTCAGATCCAAAAATATTTTTGAATCATATGTGAACAATAGCGTGCCAGATTTAACCCCGTTAAGGATCCAAAACCGAAATTTCTGAATTAGAATAAATGGCGGAAAATTTGTAACGTTTTTCTGACGCTTCGCGAATACGCACCTCTCTACCACTATAAATAGTGATGTCTAGAAAACGTTAGGAATATTCTCAATCTTCTTCTTTGCAGAGCAATTTTTGCGACACCAGAAAGTGTTACAAAACACTGCGCTACCATTACTCTGTTTTGTGATGCCATCAAGGTGTTACAAACTCAGAAGACGTTGCAGAATTGCTCTCTTCTTCCTCTTCGTTATGTTCTATACAAATTGCATCATCAGAAACCATTTCTAAAGTGTTCTCGGTCGGATCAAAGGCGTACAAACTTTGAATCCGATTACGTTGTTATAAGGCTTCATTGAATCTTGAAAGTCGATAGTTCGATAACCCATTTGTACCCGATGGGCTGAACTATTATCTGAAAGAATCTATTCCATTGATCCTTGAAGCCGGAAGTACAACATTTTCTTCATCGCATTTGCCATCAAATTTGTCTCGAACCGTAAAATCCTCAACAAAATTTCAGACAATGGTTTTCAACCATGGAAGGTTCGAGCGCTCTACAAGTTATGAATCAGCATCTAACTCGATTGGAGCGTTTTGATGGCGACAATTTCACTCGTTGACAAGAGACGATGAAATTTTTCTGGTCACCGTCAAGTTGTTCTACATTTTGGAAGATGACTTGGAAGTAATCACAGAGGAAACTGATAAAGATGATGCTGCTCTAAAGACTAAACGTGCAAAGCGCAAAGAGAATGATTTTCTATGCAGTGGCCATATTCTGAATGCGCTACCTACCCCAATATATAATGCTCATAGGACCTTGGAAACAGCGAAGGCACTCTGGACTGCACTGGAGAATAAGTACCACATATCCGATACAAGTAATAAAAAGTTTATTATTTCTAATTTTATGGATTTCAAAATGGTCACCAATAAGTCCATAATTGGACAAGTAAGCGAAATCTTACTGTTGGTGAATCAACGTAAAGATGCTGGGATTGATCTCCCTGAATCTTTTGTTGTTGGTGTTATAATTTCTAGACTTCCGCATAGTTGGAATGATTATAAGAAAAAGATGAAGCATGCGAAAACGGATTATAATTTAGATGGTTTACAGCGTCATCTTCGTATTGAAGAAGACTCTCGCAAACGCGATCTAGATGATAATCCGCAAACTGAGTCTCATTCTAAGGCAAATAATGTTGAAATTACTGATAAGTTAAAGCCAAAGAATGAGACACAGTTTAAGAAGAAAAATCATTCCAAAACCACAAACAAAAGGAAAGGTCCTTTTTATTTTTGTAACAAGTCTGGCCACTATGCCCGATACTGCCGTCTACGGAAGAAATAACAAAAAGTGAATGTGGTCGAAGACTCGCTTGTGGCTGTAGTGCAAGAGGCGAACTCCGTTAGCGGCAATGATAATAGAAGGATATAGTGATGTAACCTGAAACAATATAGAATCCAAATCCAAGTCTACCACTGGATGGATCTTTACATTAGGAGGCGATGTTGTGTCTTGAGCTTCCAAGAAGCAGATCTGTATTTCTGACTCAACAATATTGTCAGAATTGATTGCATTAGCAGATGCATGTAAAGAAGTGGAATGGCTTAGGAATTTATTAATGGAAATCCCTTTATGAAAGAAGCAATTTCCAGCAGTCTTGATTAACCGTGACAATCAAACAACGATATACAATGTGTCTAATAAGACATATAATGGAAAGTTTAGACATATGAGTCTAAGACATTAAATGATGAGACAGTTACTCTAAAGAGGAGTTATAACTGTTGACTACATAGAAACAAAGAAAAATTTGGTTGACCCACTTACAAAGAGTCTTCCAAAGGCAATGGTTTCTATAAAGTCACAAGAAATGAGACTAAGGTCTGTGAATGAAGGTTGATCATACTTAACAGAAACTCAACTTATGTCTTGAAAAGGATGGACAAAGTTCAATGGGTACCAACAAGTTAAGAGAATTATTATGGAACACTAAATCGATAATCCCATAATATTTAGTGTTGGATTCTGTAAGAACAAAGGATGGATATATATATCCTTAATAAGCCTAGAAATCTTAAAAGGTGTATCGCAGAAACACCGTAAGAGACTACCTATATGAGTATGGAAATCAGCCTGTTTCTTAGGAAAGTAAGACCGCTTTCTAAGTAGACTCATGAATTAGGATTTAAGCATATGCCCATTAACGTGCTGAGCAATACAGAATTCTTTACCTAAGGAAATCAACATGTGTGATTGTTCCGGTTTTATCATTAGGGATACTTGGTTCAAGATTTGTTCACCATAGAATCTGGATAAGGCTTTGAATGGTTTACACTAAGTAAAGGTTCAAATCCAAAAGATACCTTTTATTTATGTGTTGGTTTTCACGATGATGCAAAACTTGATCTTAGAACTGCATAGGCTTGATCCCACTTCGGTATGTAGACAGTCACTCTAGTGATTCAGCCGTCCTATTTATTTATTTTGAAAATTTGGGGAGATTGTTGTAAAATTTTCAAAGATAGTTTTTGGGCTTTGAGTTTTGATTTGGAAGAGAAGAAGTAAAGAAAGAAGAAAGAAAATTGTCCTACGTGATAGAAAATCAAGGACTATATTTGTATAAATATAGTTTTCTCATGTGCATGTTGGGGCCTTGGGGCTCCCACATGTTTGCCTTGTTGTGAGGAGAGAAGTCATGGAACACCACACTCGCGTCGCCGTCGTCCGTCCGTCCGAACCGAACCAGACCGAGTCGGGTCGGGTACGGGTATAGGTTTTGGGTTCGGTTCCGGAAATATTTTTGGCACATATGTGAACAGTAACGGGCCAGATTTAAGTCCGGTAAGGACCCAAAACCAAAATTTCTGAATTTGAATAAATGACGGGAAATTTGTAACGTTTTTCTGTACGTTGCAAAATATGAATAAACGCGACGTTTAAATATTGAATGGATATAGCCATTCGTAACAGTTGTGAACCGTTGCAAACGGTTGTGACGCTTCGCGAATATGCACCTCTCTACCACTGTAAATAGTGACGCCCAGAAAACGTTAAGAACATTCTCAATCTTCTTCTTCTTCGCAGAGCAATTTTTGTGACACCAAAAAGTGTTACAAAACACTGCGCCGCCGTTACTCTGTTTTGTGACGCCACCAAGGTATTACGAACCAGAAGACGCCGCATAATTGCTCTCTTCTTCCTCTCCGTTCTATTCTATACAAATTGCATCATTAGAAACCATTTCTAAAGTGTTCTCCATCGGATCAAAGGCGTACAAACTTTAAATCGGATTACGCTGTTATAAGACTTCATTGAATCTTGAAAGTCGATAGTTTGATAACCCGTTTGTACCTGGTGGGTTTAACTATTGTCTGAAAAAATCTATTTCATAAATCCTTGAAGTCAGAAGTACAGCATTATCTTCATCGCAATTGCCATCAAATTTGTCTCGAAGCGCAAAATCCCTAACATAAAGTAAGTAACATCGGAGATTTTTATATTGGTTCAAACTCTCATTCTACGTCTACTTACATACTTCTTCTGAAATTAACTAAGAATTTCCTCGCTTAATATGGAGAAATAGGTATTACAACCACTTGAGCTACCGAACAAGACTTCATGCCTGAAATACTCCTAACAGGGCTTCGTCTACAAAGTAAGTAGAATTGTTTATGATTTCTTGTGCTTTTGTATAACACGGATTAGCCAATAATTACAACCTTCCTATAATCTTCTTCTGAGCGGTATACTGAGTATATTTGTGAAGACTATGGAAGTAATCAGATCACAAAGAGAATAGAATTGAATGTGCAAGTGATATTAGTATATGAAAGCAATTGTTAGTTCAAAAAAAAGATAGTGGAATAATAGAGATAGATTTGTGAACTGGTGAATTAAAACTTGAAATGAATTGCTTTATATAGATAACCATTAGTTGAATGTATAATCTCATAAAATAAATACTTAATTCAACTTTAATTTTAATTAAAAACATAACGATAATATATTGGATTAAAAAAATTATTTACGTTAACACAAAGAAAAAATTTGAATAAAACATATAGTAGAAAACTGCATTTTGATGAGAAGCATAATATGTGAGTTTATTTTATTTTCAGTAAAAAGCACATTGATGAGAAGCATAATAGTTAAAGCACATTGTGAGAAAAGCTAAAAATTTCATGCACCATCGTTGCGTTTTACTTGACTATACATTATGGCAAGCGTTTATATGATCGAACTTGATTAATTGTCATTTCTCTTGTTTCCTAAATATTTACTGCATAATAGTTAGCAAGTCTCATGGTCACTAAGCGAACATCATTCACATATATGTTTTCCAACTATATCATAGAGGGAATATACACCAATAATGTGAAGTCCACACATAATAACCATGGTGTATTTTTGCATGTATCTACCAGTAACGTGGGAATGTATCTCCAATAATCTAATATTTAGTCTCCTATCCGAATTCAATCGAGGAATGGTTTCATTCTGCCATTGCTGTGAAACTTCATAAACTTGTACACACTGTTAATTTCATGTCAATATTTCGCATTGATATGTAACTAACATCATTCAGTTTTTACAAACAAACGAAGGCATTATTTTTGCAAACTATTACTGGCAGTCAATAGTTTATTCCTTGATGCTCATAGCTTACACTGATTTTGTTTTGAAATTTTTTTAAAACCAAATGGCTGAATCTTTTGAATATCTTACAAGGCTTTTGAAATCAACATTATAATCCAAATTATCTATCAACGACGATGCGGAAAGTCCTTTTGCACTTATCACTTCCCAGCATAGATTGTACAGACATTTAATTTATGTAACATTTACTTAGGATCGACTTATTTTATTTACACATACTTACAAAAAAAATTATACACATTGTATCCATTTGTACTTATTCTAGGCCATCTTAAGTAGTTAATTTTAACTCCATCCTTCAAGGCGTTATCCAATGTTAGATTTAAATCATTCACTTCGTCTACTCCTGGAAATGAAAAATAATAAGAGAAGAACAAAATCAAGGTGCTAGTCTGTTTTGATTAATGGTTTAAGGTATAACAATTCATGGCTCGTACCATTTTTAGTAATTTAGATCACTGGGTTGTTGTATTTGTTCTTGATGTATAACGCAGTTGCTTTAGCCTTAGTGTAGTTTTAACCCTAGTGGATACACGAACAACCATGTTGATGGAGCCTGCATTAACATCTAAACACACACACACACTCTCTCTGTACATATGGAGAATTCAATGAATAAGATTTCACATTTTTTGAAAATTCCAAAAATATCCTATGTTCATTAATGGAATTTCATCATTGGTTTGCAGCCTACACTAACATCTCCTTTTCGACTGTTCATCCAATGAAATTTCATACCAAATAGCAACCGACGTCACCAACAAAATTACTCGTCATAAAAATGTTCGGTAAACTTGAAGGCTTTGAGTAAATCGAGTGAGGCAGAAACTCAGAAGAAGTTCAATTTGAAGTCTTTGGAATTAGAGCATGATAATTTCCGTCCAAAGCGAGACTGGACAAGCTTGCTTTTGAAGTTAGGTTAGATTGCTGGTTGCTGAAGACTTCAATTGTTGAGAGAGGAGCTTTAGGGATGTAAATCGGAGACTTTGACCTCAGGTTACTATCTGCTTCATCA
The DNA here is from genome assembly GCA_030765085.1 of Allium cepa. Taxonomy (NCBI): domain Eukaryota; kingdom Viridiplantae; phylum Streptophyta; class Magnoliopsida; order Asparagales; family Amaryllidaceae; genus Allium; species Allium cepa. The sequence goes on from CM060935.1 coordinate 557,334,696, forward strand.
ATATTAAGCTCACGCCTGAGACGAATAAAGCTCTGTCTTGACAGAGGCTTAGTTAGTATGTCAGCCTTCTGGTAAGTAGATGGTACGTGATTAACCCTTACTTCTCCTTTGATAACTTGCTCACGAACGAAGTGTAGATCCAGTTCTATATGTTTCATGCGAGAATGTAGAACTGGATTTACTGTAAGTGATATAGCACTTTGATTATCACACCATATGGTGGCTTTGTTGTTGAAATTAACATGTAATTCACCTAAAAGTGATTTTATCCACATAATTTTGGCTGTAGTGCTTGCTATGCTTCGGTACTCTGCTTCAGTGCTAGATCTTGAATCAGTTTGCTGTTTTTTTGCACACCATGATATCAAATTGTTGCCTAAGAACACACAGTAACCAGTGGTTGATTTTCTATCATCACAATCTGTTGTCCAATCTGAATCTGAATAACCAGTAATATGTAGTGATGAGCATGATTGTAGAATTAGCCCTTGATTAATAGTTCCCTTGAGATATCTCAGAATTCTTTTTACAGCTTTCCAATGTTCATCTAGTGGTCTTTGCATAAATTGACTCACTTTATTAACAATATAGGCAATGTCTGGTCTGGTTATTGTAACATACTGTAGTGCACCCATTATACTTCTGTATTGCTTGTCATTCAGTATTGGATCACCTTTGTTTTTTGAGAGATGTAAATTACTTGTCATTGGAGTGGGAAGAGGATTTGCCTTGTCCATCTTGGCTTTGACTAAAATATCATTGATATATTTTCTTTGATTAAGATGAATTTCAGAATCTGACACTCTTTTGACTTCAATGCCTAAGAAGTAATTTAGTTCTCCCAAGTCTTTAATTGAGAACTCTACCTTTAAGCATTGTGTGATGTTATCAATCTCAGATTTGCTATTGCCTGTAATGATAAAATCATCCACATAAATTAATATATATGTGATGGTATGATTAAAAGTTCTAATGAACAGTGAGTTATCAGATTTGGTTTGATGATAGCAGTGTCTGCATAAAGTAGCCTTTAATTTCTCAAACCAGACTCTAGGGGCTTGTTTGAGACCATAGAGTGCTTTGTTAAGCTTGCACACAAGTTGTTCACTGCCACTCTTTATGAAACCATATGGCTGCTCCATGTAGACTTCTTCCTGCAATTCACCATTGAGAAAGGCATTATTTACATCTAATTGTTGAATGGCCCAATTCTTATGCAAAGCAATAGTTAAAATTATTCTAATTGATGTTGGTTTCACAACAGGGGAGAATGTTTCATTAAAATCAAACCCATTCTGTTGTGAGAATCCCTTTGCAACCAATCTTGCTTTATGCCTAAGAATTGTGCCATCGGGGTTTTTCTTTAACTTATATGTCCACTTGCATCCTATAATATTTTTATTCATAGGTCTTGGCACTAGATCCCAAGTGTTATTTTTTATTAAAGCATTATACTCTTCACTCATAGCAGTTCTCCAGTTGTTATCAGTGACTGCCTGTTGATATGTGTTAGGCTCCTTTATGTCTGATTCAATACTGAAAGATTTTGGTTTAAATATACCACTTTTTGCCCTAGTTATCATGTGGTGACCAGTGTTTGCAGGGACAGTGGACTGAGTTTCATCTGTATCAGTGGTTCTTTGCTGATTATCAGCATCTGTATCAGTGTTTCTTTGCTGATTATCAGTGGGCTGCTGATCATTTGATACTTGACAAAGATCATTCAAGTTGTTGCTGTTAGCTGTAGTGACTCTAGTTGGATCTTCATTCTGCCCATCATGCCCATGACCTGGTTCACTTGTGAGCATTGTGTGTTGTGGGATGATGTCTCTTCTGGCATGATCATCTTCACCATGAACAGGTATGATTATCTCTGGTGAAGGAATTATAGGAGGTACAGAATGTTTGGCATTGTATATTTTTTGAGATGTCTTGATATCTGCATTGCTAAAAGGAAATTCATGCTCATTAAATATTACATGTCTGGATATATAGACCCTGCCATTACTATCAAGACACTTGTAGCCCTTTTGATTAGTAGGATAACCCAAGAATGTGCAGGGTGTAGATCTATAATCTAGCTTATGTGAGTTATATGGTCTTATATAGGGAAAACACTGACATCCAAACATCTTTAGAGTTTGATAGTTTGGTTTGACTTTAGTCAGTACTTCCATTGGACTCTTGTATTTTAGCACTTTTGTGGGCAGTCTATTAATTAAATGAACTGCAGTAGAAAAGGCATCTGGCTAGAATTTAAGTGGCATAGATGCTTGTGCTAACAAAGTCAAACCAGTCTCAACAATGTGTCGGTGTTTTCTCTCAATGAGACCATTTTGCTCAGATGTGTAAGGACAGGTGATTCTGTGTGTGATTCCTTTGTCTTGAAAATATTTTTTTAATGGTAAGAATTCCTTACCTCCATCTGTTTGTATAACTTTCACCTGATTATTTGTTTGCCTTTCAGCATTTGTGATGAATTGTATCACTGCATTGTTAGTCTCAGATTTTGATTTCAGAAAGTAAATCCATACATGTCTAGAATAAGCATCAATAAAAGAAATATAATACTTGTAACCATAATCTGCACTGATTGGGGCAGGCCCCCAAAGATCAGTAGCAACTAGATCAAGAGGATTCTTATACACAGTTTCTGAGTCTGGAAATGCAAGTTTGTGACTCTTACCTAATTGACAGTATGTGCATATATAAGAGTTGGGAATTTGTTTAACTAGAATATTATCACATTCATTCAAAACATGTTTTAAAACATTTATACTGGGATGTCCCAGTCTGCAGTGCCATACATCAAAGTTGTCATTGGATTTTTCAACATTACTAGATTCAATTACATGACATGATCTGCTTTTGCACTCAGATTTTCTTGTACTTATTACATCAAATTTGTATAACCCATTGTGTTCTCTACCCTGCAAAAGAACTTCATTTGTTAGATTATCTTTCACAACACAATATTTTGAATGAAATTCAAAATATACATTATTGTCTTTAGCGAATTGTGAGACACACATTAGGTTTTTTCTGATTAATGGTACTCTTAGTAAGTTCTTGAGATATAATTGTCTGGTACCATTAATACTTGCATTTCCAGTGTGAGATATGTGTATTGACTTACCATCACCCAAATATAATAGATGTTTACCTTTGTATTCTCTGTTTCCAAGATTTAGTTGATTCAAGTTGTTTGTCACATGATTTGTTGCACCAGAATCTGGAAACCAACTGTCATCTTGAATGTCTTCAATCTTTGCAATGCTGTTATTTGAACTTTCTGGCTTGGTTTCTTGCTGATTATTTACCAAATTCACACTGTGGTTTTGAGATCTGTTATTGTTGTTGTTCTGTTGCACAGGAGTAAAATTAGCATCAAATCTAAAGTAGCATTTGCTAGCTCTGTGACCATACTTCTCGCATATTTGACATCTTGGTTTGTTGTTGTTGTTATAGTTTGGTCTGCCACTTCTACCTCTGCCACGGTTAGATTGACCACCTCTATAACATCCTGTCTGATTTCTGTTGCTTTGGCCTTTATCTGAATTCCTGTTTCTGTTGATTGATGCATAATTGACATTACATTCCCCATTCATAGGTTTCTTTAACTCTAATCTGCCTTCATGTGCGATTAACATTGACTGAACAGATTGAAGTGAGGGTAGTTTTTCATTGGATGATATTATTGCTACAACAGCTTCATACTCTTCATCCAAGCCACTCAAGGTACATAATATCTGTTCAGTATCTGGAACTTTATGTCCAGCACATGCAAGTTGATCACAAATAGTTTTAGCTTTGGAAAGATATTCTCTCATATTGTCATTATCTTTCTTTAAGTTCTGTAATTGCCTTTTATATTGCATTATCCTTGCTGCAGATTGAGAATTGAATATTTGTTCAATTGTGTGCCAAATCTCATGTGCTGTCTTGCAACCAACTAGCTGTGGCATGAGATTTGCTCCAATTGAGGATAGTAGCCAAGAACTAATCAGGCTATCTTGTCTTTCATGAGTGATATAGTCTTTATTACTGACTAATTTTCCTTCGTTATCTGTAGAGAATCTTGGTGGGGTGATTGAAGTGCCATACACAAATTCTTGCAGGCCATATCCTCTAATGGCTGTTTCGATCTGGAATTTCCATAACAGAAAGTTGGATTCATTCAACTGAATGGTGATAATCTGACTTTGAGGCTTGATAATGGATTTGATCAAGTCTTGAGTGTCATTTGGTTAATCTTGGGTAGTTCTTGGCACAGAATTTTCAGACATGGCTATGTTGCTGTTTTCATCAGCCATGAAGATTGTATCCTTGAGATTGTTGAGTTCAAGATAGTAAAGAATGGAATTGAATCAAGAAGTGGAGGGAAGATCAGTAAGTGCAACCAGTACTGGTGAATGATGAAGACCTGACACCGATGCTTCGGTAGGGCACTGTGGGTAAGAAAATGAATGAATTCTTGAAAGTTCTGATGATATGGGTGCAGCCGATGATGGATCAGTGATGAGATGACTCTGAGATCCTTCTTCTTGGCACGGCACTTGAATCAAATGATGAACAACTCTCTCACGTGACGAAAATATCTTCTGATGAGAGAATCTGCTGTTAAGCAGTTTTTTATTGCTCTGATACCAAGATAGAGTTTGTAAAAGATGATGTATTTTATTGTATTGAATTATATAAAACTCAGTATGTAATCGTATACAGTGAACATGCCTTTATATAGGCAAAATGTAAAGGTATTTAGGTGGGCTACGGGTTGGCCCAAACTAACACCCGCATTTGCTATAGAAGAGAAAATATAATACAACTTACAAACACTGAAGGTATAACGCATATTCGCTTATTTTGTGACCAGCAAAGCTTGTGCACTTATAACCAAGGTTCAAAATTCCGGCGGAATTCCGGTTATTCCGGTGATTCCGTTCCGGTTCCGGCCATAACCGGAACGGAATCCGGTCAAAATTTCGGTTCTGGTCTAAATTCCGGATTTGATTTTCAAATATTGAAAAAAAAATATAAAAAAATAAAAAAAATAAAACAAACATATAGCAATTAAAAAAGAAAAGCAAATTAAACAGGACAATAAATAAATTGACAAAAAATCATGTGTATGGATAAAAAAAGTTGTTATATTTTTGTTAATTTAAATCGAATCATAATAAAAATTTCAAAAATTGACCAAAATTTTAAAATCTTAAATGAACAATTCAGACTTTTTAAATAATGGTTTTTTAATCAAAGTGTATTTTATATGTAATTTAAAAAATGTACTATAAATTTATGATAGTATTGAATATTTATTAGCGAAATAGCAAATTAAAGCAAAAAAAGTACCGGAATTAAAACGGAACTTCCGAAATTTCCGGAACGGAACAGAAATTTTAAAATTACCAATGACCGGAACGGAAAACGGAATTTCGAACCTTGCTTATAACATACATTCGTCGGTCATTTTTTTTTAAATAAAAGTAATTATCTATAAACTATTAGATGCACGTACGTGCGATTTATATTAATATTTATAATAGCTAATCACCCATTTGTATATTTTATTATAAAAACGTTTATTTAAAATAATTCCAAATATTTGAAGAAAAATTCATTCCAGATGATTCATTTATAGAAATACCAAAATTTCATGTTTCCAATTAACAGACGAGGTTCGTTCCCAATAATATTTTACCTTATTTTGACGTTCGACGTGTCCAATCTCAAAATGGATAAATAAGCTTCCTTCCTAATTTGTTTGATGTGAGGAAAATATTCCGTTGGAATCTGGCGCGTTGGACGCTCACAACTGGTTTTCCTTCAATATTTATACTTCCTCTTCCTAATACCACTTTCTCATACCCTTTTCCCATACCTCCTTTCTCACACAAAAATGCATTCCTCTTTTGCCGATTTACCCTACTCACTGTGCCTAAAATGTATTGTTACTGACACTTCAATTTTAGATATGAGGGAGTCATTTTTTTTCAAATAATTTTTTCTACTTTAAGGGTGCTGATCAAACTAGTTCACTCACAAAATTACAATAAAATTGACTTAATTACCCTTTTCTATCTAGCCTCATTTTCTTTTAATTACCATTTACCTTCAATCCAAATCAGTAATCAAACAATCAAGAATTCAAACGAACCTTCGTATCTATTTGCAAATGAGAAAGAGACAAGATTAATTCTAACTCAAGAAAGCATTTAACGCTGTATTTTAAACCCTAGCTTTTACCACTATTAAAAAAATGCTATAAATTAGGTTAAGAAATTGCATTTCCATCAACTTCTCAGCCAGTTTGGATGTTGTTGTAAAGATCAGATTGAATTTTTTGATCTCACCGTTATTTTATTTTGGAAAAGGAATGAGAAGGGAAGGATAAGTGGAAGTATTTAGAATTTTGATGTTTTAGGTTAGGGCAAAAGAGATAAAAATATATGTCTTATTAACAAGATGCGTTACCCTCATAGCAATTTAATTTTATATGGAGTGCTTCTAAATTTTGGCCCTCTCGTATTCAAAACCAGAATGTCAACAACAACACCAACAAAAAACACGTCCATATTATTCCCAATTGATACATGTTGTTCTAGTTATAATCTGCCCCTTGCCTTGATTCATTTCCATTGTTCGTTGATTATTTTAACCGGGTAATTGTACTAACTCTTCCAAAACAAGTAAATACTAGTCCACATATCTTTGTGGTACACGTGAACAAATAAAACATTAAGTGGATCAAATACTATTAATCTCTTGTTTACATATTGCATGGGTTTTATTCTATTTTTTCATATATAAAACACATTCCACATGTTGCGTTAATAGTTTTTGTTGCCTTTGTCATTTTTAACTATGTAATATGTCAAATCTTCCTAAATAAATTGGTCCACTTAATTTAGCTTTACCAACTTGTCAATTCCTTTAAATAAATAAAAGATTCGGATGATTATTTTTTTGGCTCATATTCGCAAAATTTCATAAAGAATTTATTTTGTCTGCTGCTATACATTCCACAAAATGCATCAATACTTTATTATTTACTGTATAAGCACAGGGGAGATTTTAAAGTGTCTATCTCGGAAATAAACAATGAGTCCCAAAGTTTCAAAATGTGATTAACATCATAACAAGGTTTAAAGTTTTGATTGAAACTAGGTTTAAAGTTTTGATTGAAACTAGATTTAAATCGGAAATCGTAGATTTAAAATATTTACATTTTAAGCTTTGTATGCACTTTAAAGTTAACTTTGATGTTTGAATTTTTACAATTAAATTTAAAACTTAATTTTCACTCTAGTTCCTTTTAACATTATAATCAAAATTGTGAATCTAAATAAATATATTAAATATTTTAGTATGAGTTGAATGTGTTTTTGATGGTAGTTTTAACTGAGTTTGAATTGGAATATAAACCAAATTCACAGGGATATATGGATGTAGTCCCATATATTTTAACTGTTTTTGATGGTAGTTTTAATTGTGTTTTTGATGGCTACACTTCTGGTTATTTTAAAAGTAGATAGGGAATCAGGCAGGGAGATCCCTTATCATCTTCTTTTTTTTGCTTGTGATGGAAGTGTTAACATCCATGTTAACAAGGAGGCACTTAAACAAGGAAATTCTATTTCATCCTAAGTGCAAGTCTCCTAACATATCCTCTATTATATTTGCTGATGATATCATGATATTTACCAGGCCTGATAATGATTCTATTTCTTGTATCATTAGAACTCTTGAAAAATTCCACCAAATTACTGGGTTGAAGCTGAATTCTGCCAAGTCTCATATTCTTACTCTTGGAATATCATCTGAAGCTACAAGTGCCCTAATATCTCTATCTGGATTACAACCCATGCATTTTGACATGACATATCTCGGTCTACCTCTCTGTACCTCAAGAGTCACAACAGCTCACTACCTCCCCTCAAGATGGCAAATTTGTCTTAATCAAATCAGTAATCTCTTCTATGTTGGTGTATTAGGCCAGGGCATTCATTCTTCCCTCTAAGCTTCTTAAAATGGTGAGAAGTGCAATGCTAAGATTTTTTTGGACTGGATCAATGCACTCAAAGAAAACAGTTCCATGCTAATTTGCTAAATTTGAGTTGCCAAAAAACAAGGGAGGTCTTGATATTTTTGATATGGAAAAATGGAACGAGGCTGCATTCAATTATCATTTCAATGCTTTTCTCCATGGTCACAGCCGTCAATGGGTTGAATGGACTAAGAGGCATAACATTGGGACCAAGCCTTTCCGGACAATGGCTGTGCCACAAAATTGTAGCTAGGTGTGGAGGAAGATCCTTGACTTGATAAGCACTTTCATCCCCTACTTAAGATACTCATACCACAATTCAGTCGTAATATTTTTTGGAATGAACCCTGGATGGCTAATGGTAATATCTTTTCTACTAAATTGGCTCCTCGTCATATAAATCAGTCTGGGGTTTGTATAAATGCATTAGCCATTGATCATATAGCTGATGATAGACTTATTTGCCATATTCTAGTAATCAGGAGATTGGGGCATTATGGAATTGTTTCCATGGCAATTTGTACCCTTCCTCGACCACTGACACTCTTCTCTGGAAAAATAGACCACATTCTGCTTCTTTGGTTTATGGTCTCCTCACAAACATCGGTTGCTTACCAAAATTTGGGTGGCACAGAGTGTTATGGAGTAAAAACTCTCTTGGCAGGGAAAATTTAATGAAGTGGAAGGTCCTTAAGAATGCTCTCATGACTAAGGAAAAGATGATTTATTATGGCATGAATGTAGATCCCTTATGTGTATTTTGCAATGCACAGGTTGAAAGTATCCAGCATCTCTTTTTTGAGTGCACTGACCTTCTTTGCTTGTGGAGTAGACTTCTGAGCAAGTTGGGTAGGAATCATGGGTCTGGAGTTTCAAATATTAAGCGGGATATGATGGGTAAAGCAACTAAATGGAGAATTGAAGATGGAGCTGTTTTGTTTTTTGTAGTCAAAAGCAATTAAGTTTGTTTGGGAAGAAAGGAATTTGCGGTGTTTTGATAACAAGAGAAGGTGTTTTTCTGTTTTATGGACATGTCTAAAGCATACAATTAAGCATGGGATGAGGACAAGTAAACATGCTTTCACCGATCTTCATAGGGATATATGGATGTAGTCCATATGTTGTTTTGTCTTGTTTTGTCTTTTCTTCTTCTCTTGTTGCCTTTTGCGTCTCTTTTTTTATCTCTGTGATTTGCTTGTGATTATGAGCTTGTTCATAATCACTTTTTTCTCTTTTATTTTTTGAATAAATCTGGTAGGACCAGTAAATTCCGCTAGCTTTGCTAAAAAAACATAAATCAAGTCGCACATGGAGAAATCCAATCTGAATCAGGATTCACGTTGTAAGATTTTAAGAATTTTGATAGCAACGGTGGATCCCTCAAAGTGCATTGTTCATTATAAAGTTCAAAGAGTGTTACAACCACTATGGTTACATGCATGTCATTATATTCCCAAATAGCAATTTACTGCTATTTTGTGAATTATAACCATCTAAATGATTTTCCACTCGGCCTTGTTTTTTGGAATGCAAAAAGCATTAAATTTTTATGGCTATTATTTAAAAACATTAGAAATAACTAGTTCACATAACTATATGCTCGATTATAAATGGATTAATATTTGCAGTAGTAAAAAAATAGAGCCGGTAATATCCATTTCAATAGTACCATAACCATATATTTACATGACTTCAAAAATCATTAACGGGGAACACCATACTGATAGAGTTAGCGGTAAGCCTTTGGGGCAAATATGTAATTTGTTACACATGTCTAACTTTTGACTAATCTTGTTTGAAATAAAAGTGTTTTCTTTCTATTATACACATGATTATGTGGTTATATTAATTAACTAATTTAATTAAAAGTATATTTAATAGAAAATCCGTAAATGGTATGTTTTGTGATAGTAGCTACAAAGTGTTGTAAGCATGGGCAATTTATCACAATAAATTCAAATATATCATTTTAAATGTTTCTAGTCATGATGCATTGAGAATGAATATCGATGTATACGTTGAGACTAGAGTATGTAACGCTCTCCAAAAGTTAGACGGTGTATTACTTATGACTACTGGGGGTACCTAGGGATTACATGCTAATAGGGATAACTATGGAGCGACTCGCTCGATAGTTTTCTGTCGATTAATATAACTAAGGTCAAATAGAAAATATCGATGTGAATAATTTACATAGTTCTTTCGAATTGAGAATACTGTGAATCTCTAATATGAATGCTCTGCTTTCATTACAGTTGAATCATAGCAAAGCATCCATCGAGCGACTATAGTTGGGTCGAGTGAAAGTATTGAAAGTGAAGCATTATTTAAGAGAGGATTCGTCTCTTCAGTTATATGGAGTTAGTATCTCGGTCAACTCAAGTCAAGCCAAACTCAAAATCTTTGGCCAAAGTAACTGTAACGACCCGGGAATTTTCGATCCCGAAAATTCTAGATAGTTATGAAAAGAAGAAAGAAATAGAAGAAGAAGAACAGTAACAACATCTCACATTCACAGCGGATAAAATATAATAATAAATAATAACAGTTTATAAAAAATACTATATATGTCGATTATATTTAATATACATCAGAGTTTCACATACATTCAGTCACTGAATATATACAATTATCAAGCCTTAGATTAACAATAATATAAATACAGCGGAAATACTCCATACGATAGTCATCCAGCTCGCCTCCTGAGCTCCAGAACGTACCTAACTGAAAATCTATAATACTCCGTAACAACCGGGTCAGGCTGGAAACCAGCGTGAGTAAACCTAACTAATATGGAATACCAAAGCAATCAACTTATATAAACCCGGGGCAACTTATATCAATTTAATCAATTCAGAATTTGCTGTAGGCAACACGTATTTCACGTATAAATTTCTAAGTACCAAACTTAGATAAAGTAATCCAATTCACTCAAATCATTTCATTCCAGTCATATTGATTTCACGAATCAATTCATAAAAAAATTCGAAGTGGTTTCGGGTATTTAAACCCGACCCCGGTCTCTTCGAAACTCATGTTATCCTAACATTTTATATCAGCGATATCAACTCATTCAAAACATCCAATACCATTCAATCATCCATAAGAAAACTTAATCACATACAAATTAATTCAATTGATTCAACTTGAATTCAAACCTCAATCACTTAGATTCCTTCATTCAACATTAATTAATTTCAAATCAATAAATTGATTAACCCTTCATTATTCATCTTAATTAATCACACTGGATAAATTATCTTTCAATTGCATCCAAGTAATTATCTTTAATTAATTATCACGATATTAATTATTCTTAACCAAAATCAATAAGTAATCTTTAATTACCTCATTAATTAACTATATTAATTTCATTAATCCTTAATTACTTATGTTCATTAACTTCACATAAGTCACTTATTACTGATTAATTCATCTTAATTAATCAATCTTTAATTACATTGTTAATTTATTAATTACTTACTTCCAATTATATATTTTAATTTGTTCCAATCTAAATTAATTACTTTAATTCAACCACAATATTAATCACTCTCGATTAATCAAATAAATCAATTAATTTTTAATCATTTTAATCTTGTTTACTTGACAATAATTAATTACAATCCATTAATTTATCATTCCTAAATTATCCATCTTTCATTTATCACTTAGTGCAATTGTTCAAAGGGTAGTTAATTATCTCTAATTGATTCCCTGGTGAATTACCCTTCGATTATGTTTACCAAGTAATTATCTTCCTTATCAATTTCACCAGGTAATTTAAATCCAAATTACATCCTTTCACTAACCGTCCATTAATTTATTACATCCAATAATTATCACTAATTGCTTCACCAAGTAGTTATACTTTCATTAAGTAATTTTACCTACCAAAATTTCACGATCGATTATCCATAATTAATTAATAAAATTAATTACCTTTAATTAATCATATTAATAAATCATTTAATAACCCTTAACCAATATTCTTTCATTTGACATATTCTTTAACCAACCCTTTAATTACTTCTCGAAGCACTTAACTTTAATTAATCATTTAATTACAAATTAATTAGTCAATTAATTCTTAATTACAAACTATTTAATTTCTAAATTTTAACTAAATTTATCTAAAATTACTCGATTAACTAATTCATAATCATCGATTATTAATCCAAACTTATTTAATTAGCAATCCTAATTACAAATTATTTTGACCCTATATTAAAAATCTTAATCCAAATTATTAATTTAGAAACCTTAATAACTTAATTGAATAATTAAACCATATCATTAATTCATCAATTTATTTATTTAACCCTTAACTTACTTTAACAAATTTTTAATTCATCTACTAAATTCATTTTCTTATGTCATTTCAAATTAAAATTCATACTGAATACAATCTCTTCAGCAATAAAGTAAACATTTAGAGTCACCTCTAAAATTTAAGACCAACACCGATATGCATATACGTATATAGGTCGAGAATTACTCACCTTTGATATTAACTTGCAGTCTATTCCATTCAGTCCCATTCCAGCTTGTTCCTCGATTTAAGACCATCATTCACTGGCACTGCCTCAACGAATACAGAGCCAACACTTTCCTCTATGAAGAATAAACACGGCATTGCCTATCCTGGAGACGAGCAGCGTCTCCATCTACCTCCCAAGCTGCCCGACTTTACGAATTCGACTACCTGCGTCGCTTGAACCATCATACTACTGAATCCCCCCTTCCACGCTGCTTCGAAAACCCCTTCATCGCGAACCCCATGAACCCGAGCTTTACCCAAGACGTGCGCCATGCCAAGACCAATCGCCAAGCCCAAATCGCGACTTCGATTGCGGTGCCGACTTGCCTCTAACCATGCTTGCATCCAGGCTTTGACATAAATCGAATTCGATCTGAAGGCAAACGACTCAAAATCTCGACTTCGAAGAATTCGAACGAAAAGGAATTTTTGAGAAGGGGACTCGCGATTTTCAGCTGCCTCGTCCTGATTTTTTTTGTTTTTGTTTTCGAATTAACTGGAAACAAAGGAGATTCGTGAAAGAGGCTATGCGGTAGGATCGTGTAATATGGAATAATGAAATAGTCTAGGTAGATAAAGTAGGTAAATGCAAGGAGACACCAAGACTTTTATACTGGTTCGGACCTCTCGTCCTACGTCCAGTCCCTAAGCTTCTCTTAGGAATTTCACTAACTAACACCCTCACTTCACCCGGAGGAATAGGTTTACAACTTACCCGAACAACCGAACGGGATTTCTTGCCTCAACTACTGAAGAGGACTTCAAATCAATTACTAAAATACAATATTCGACTTGTTGTGTTCTTATCAACACTAATGAGTCTAATGTAGTACAATATTCCTATAATCTTATCCTCGAGAGTATGCAATGTGTTTGAAAAGATTTAGGAAATGTGAATTGCTATGAATCAAAAGAATGTTATAAATAAAAATAATGATTCAAGCAATAGATTAGTGATTACTTTGAGAATATATAGATAATATGAACAAGAGAATAATAAGATAAAGCAAGAGAATACGGTGAATTAAATGATGTTAGAATCATGTATATATACTTATAGAAGAGATGCATATGTTGTCAAAGGTTGCAAACAAGAGATGCTTCCATTTCCATTGATGAAAGGTTGCAACTCTTGGGAGGAAGAAGGTGTCTTTTCAGAGAAAATTCCCAGGTTCAAATTCATTCGACTGAGCAGGGAATTCAGTCAACTGAAAATATGAAGTAAAATTTTCGAGACCAAATTCAGTCGACTGTGAAGTAAATTTAGTCGACTGAAACTGTGCACAAATATGTTAAACTGCACAGATTCAGTCAACTGACTCAGGTTATTCAGTCGACTGAATTATGTTGTTAAACAAAAACAGCAGTAGCTCATTTGGTTGGAGTACATGCCTTCCAAACTAGTGACCCGGGTTTGAGCCCCGCTCCATGCATTTTTTGAAAACTTGATTTTGATTAAAATATGCAAGCAAGTTTATTTGAATGTGAATGATGATTCTTGAGGAAAGATTTTAACAAAGCACTAAACTAGACTCTATATACATATTTGATGACTCTTGTTAAAATATATAATTATACAAACCATATATTGAGCCGATGAGTCTGGATGTTATCGTAGTCGTAGATTCGTGAACTGTTGTGTATTGCCAGCAATCAAAACCTATGATTCAACATTCTCCCCCTTTTTGATGATGACAACTTCATTTGCTACGAACGAATTTTTTACAAGCTTTGTTGATCTTATCTCCCTCACTGAATATATCCCTGTAATTTTGCTTTAGATTTCTCCCCCTGAATCTATGCTATATATTCCTGTAAAAAATTAATCTTTTCTCTCCCTTAATCTGTGCTTGCTTCTCCCCCTGAATCTATGCTATATATTCCTGTAAATAATTAATCTTTTCTCCCCCTTAATCTGTGCTTGCATGGTTTATTCCTGCAAATAGTGTTAGAGCAATATCTTTCTCCCCCTTTGTCATCGACAAAAAGGAGAGTTTATATGATGATATAAAATATATTTTACATAAGTGTTAACATAGAGCAATATAAAACAAAATAACTACTACTTATAATGTAAGGTATCAAAAAAAATTAACATTTAAAGCATGCGATGTCCAAGGTTCTTATAATTTCCTAATTGTTAGGAAACCATACCCGTTTGGGTGTGGTTGAACCTTTATAAATATAATTTTCACTATTAACTACCATATCAAAATAATCATCAATGTATTTTTCTCTATTTTTCCAATTAACAGAAACCCAAATACTTAGATAATTTTTATTCATATTTCCTGTTAATGATTTTGTACTTCTAAAGAAATTACCAACATTATAGGTCATAGTAGTATTTGAATTTCTATAAAAATTGGATTTAGGCTTTACTCGAAATTTAGTACTAGCACTATCATTTTTACTATACATGAAAGCATATCTAGTGCTATTTCTACGATCAGTTTTATTATATCCTAAACCACTTTTATCATTGTGAGCTTTTGAATTCTTAACATAACCTAATCCCTTCTTATTTGAAGCAGGTTGAGAATTTTCAATAATCCTGGATAAATTTTCTCTCCTTTTATTAAAATTGGAAATATTTTTAGTAATGTCATCAAGCTTAGTTTTGAGACTAGTGTTATCTAGCTCAACAATTTTAATTTTTGTTTTTAACTCATGATTCTCAGAAGCTAGAGCATTATTCTTTTCTTTTTGAGCTTCTATTTCTTGACTTAAGAGTGGTAATTGAGTTTCCGAATTTGAATGAGATTCTTGAACTTTTTCAAGTTCTTCTTCTAAGATTTTCTTTTTATCTTTTAACATATCCCTTTCAAATTCAGCTTTGTTTTGATTTTCACGAGTTTCTTTGAGTTTCTTTTTAAGAGTTTTTATTATGCTTAAAAGTTCAGTGTTTACTTCAATTAAATCATCGAAAGTTAAATTATTCACCTCAGATTCTTGAGCCATGAAGCATACATTTGCCTGTTCATTGTCGCTATCACTATCATTTTCGGATAAAGGTGAATCTGAATCGTCCCATGTTACAGAAAATGCCTTCTTTTTGAATTTATCCTTCTTGTTTTTGTTGTTGAAGTTTTTTTGATTTTCCTTCATTTGTTCTTGACAATCTTTTTGCATGTGTCCTTTCTTATGACAATTGAAGCATTCTATATTTGAGGATGAAGGTTTGTTCAAGAAATTCTTTTTGAATCTGTTTTTGTTTCCTTTTCTATACTTTAAGATTTTCTTGAAATTTTTGGCTATAAATGCTAGATCCTCATCTTAAGACTCTGATTCTTCCTTTTCCGCATGAAAAGCAACATTCTTTCTTTCTTGAGCTTGATCCTTTGTAGCTTGCATATTTACTTCATACGACATAAGATTTCCAATCAATTCTTCTGGTTTCATTGTAGATAGATCATTTACTTCCTCGATTGCTAGTACTTTTCTTTCCCATTCATTAGTGAGTGAATTTAGAACTTTAGACACAATGTCAAAATCCGTGTATCTTTCTCCTAGTCCGATTAGAGCATGATGAATGTCTTGAAATCTTGAGTACATGTCATTGATGGATTCATTTTGTCGCATTCTAAAGTTTTGGAATTGATTCTTCAGCATGGATATCTTTGTTTGTTTAACCTTGTTTGTGCCTTCATGTATGACTTTAAGAGTTTCCCATATCTGATATGCAGTAGTACATATGCTAACACGGTTGAATTCATTTCTATCCAGAGCGCAAAATAGCATATTCATAGCTTTAGCATTTGCACTAGCTTCATTCTTCTGAGTTTGTGTCCATGTAGGATAATCGGTCGTGGGTGCAACAAACTCTGCTTGAGTAGCATTCCAGGCTTCGAAACTTGTTGCTTGCATATAAATCCTCATCCTTGTAGCCCAATAGTTATAGTTTAGTCCATTGAATAGAGGAGGTCTTTGGGTAGATTGTCCTTCCGCAAATGTAGAACTATAGGCAGATGTTGTGCTTGTACTTGCGTTATTTTCCATGTTATCAATATGTCTAATAACGGTGTTATGGTTATAGGATGGCCTTGCTCTGATACCAATTGTAAGAGGGCTATGGGGTAGGATCGTGTAATATGGAATAATGAAATAGTCTAGGTAGATAAAGTTGGTAAATGCAAGGAGACACCAAGACTTTTATACTGGTTCGGACCTCTCGTCCTACGTCCAGTCCTTAAGCTTCTCTTAGGAATTTCACTAACTAACACCCTCACTTCACCCGGAGGAATAGGTTTACAACTTACCCGAACAACCGAACGGGATTTCTTGCCTGAACTACCGAAGAGGACTTCAACTCAATTACTAAAACACAATAGTCGACTTGTTGTGTTCTTGTCAACACTAATGAGTCTAATGTGGTACAATATTCCTATAATCTTATCCTCGAGAGTATGCAATGTGTTTGAAAAGATTTAGGAAATGTGAATTGCTATGAATCAAAAGAATGTTATAAATAAAAATAATGATTCAAGCAATAGATTAGTGATTGCTTTGAGAATATATAGATAATATGAACAAGAGAATAGTAAGATTAAAGCAAGAGAATTCGGTGAATTAAATGATGTTAGAATCATGTATATATACTTATAGAAGAGATGCATATGTTGTCAAAGGTTGCAAACAAGAGATGCTTCCATTTCCATTGATGAAAGGTTGCAACTCTTGAGAGGAAGAAGGTGTCTTTTCAGAGAAAATTCCCAGGTTCAAATTCAGTCGACTGAGCAGGGAATTCAGTCAACTGAAAATATGAAGTAAAATTTTCGGGACCAAATTCAGTCGACTGTGCAGGAAATTTAGTCGACTGAAACTGTGCACAAATATGTTAAACTGCACAGATTCAGTCAACTGACTCAGGTTATTCAGTCGACTGAATTATGTTGTTAAACAAAAACAACAGTAGCTCATTTGGTTAGAGTACATGCCTTCCAAACTAGTGACTCGGGTTCGAGCTCCGCTCCATGCATTTTTTGAAAACTTGATTTTGATTAAAATATGCAAGCAAGTTTATTTGAATGTGAATGATGATTCTTGAGGAAAGATTTTAACAAAGCACTAAACTAGACTCTATATACATATTTGATGACTCTTGTTAAAATATATAACTATACAAACCATATATTGAGCTGATGAGTCTGGATGTTATCGTAGTCGTAGATTCGTGAACTGTTGTGTATTGTCAGCAATCAAGACCTATGATTCAACAATTCGCTTGGCCATTTTTTCATTCTTCTTTTTTTTATTCTTTTTTCGTTTGATTTTTTTCCTCTCTGGAAGCTTAGGGAGACAAAGACGTATATAGCTTGGAATTGGCTTCCTACATACGATTGATGAGTTATAAAAATATATGGTGTTCTCGCTAAGTTACTTTAAATTTTGTTATATTATAAAACTTCCAAACGTCTCGTTAAGCATAACGCGAAATCCCAAACCCCAAATCAGACATGCTGACAGGCGTTTACAAGGTTTTACCCGCGTTTCGAATACAATGGAACGTGTTTCGGAGGCTAGTTTGATCGTATGCGCGAGTTACGGAAGTAAACCAAAAGCCAAGTGGCTACGTCAAAAACCCAATCCAATATCATCTAGAAATTTAAATACGTACTTTTTGTCGGGCAATTCAAATTTATCTTTTGGGATCAAATCCAATTTTCTTTTCCATTAATACTTGCATATCTTGTTTAGCAACAATATTCAATCGAAACTTTACAAATCATTTTATACATTCTCTTATATATAGGTTTTCATATTTACATCTATTCAAATTCGTTTTTTCCCGTTTTAATATGAATTCAACTTATTTTCAATTTTGAATATTAACTTTTTATTTTTCATTTATCACTGAGTCTTATTAGTTCCATCTACTAATCCATTTTAGTTTCATATTTAAAATCGTTCAATTGGTTAACAAAAATTTTCTCAAAAATTTTCAAATTTTTTTCCAGCTCCCAAAATTTTCGGAAAATTTTGGCAGAGTCTCCTTTGTACGGAGGAGCTTTTGCAATTTGACAAGAGATATAAATATGTATACATCGACCCACACGGTAGGAAAAAGCAAAAAACAGTTCATATTTCCTATTTTTATTGCATAGGCGTACCTTTATTTAGCATTTTAAGCAAGCAGCTTATTAATTTTAACAATTAGTGCAATCCAAATCCAGCCAAATGGCCTTCAGGTACCTATACTTACTCAACTTAAACATATAAGCACTATGTATATGAAGTTTATAATATTTATCTTACTTAAACAACTGTAACACTTCAATTCTAAAAGAAATGCATTCAAAATAATTTCTATAAGCAATTTATCTGTTTTCAAAACTAATTCAATTGTTTCAACCAATTTATATACCATTTCATTCAATTTCAATGGTTTGGAACTCAATTTCTTACATTCCATTGATTTTTAACCCAAACAAGCTCATATTCACTTCAAATGATTCAGAACCAATTTTATTTCATCTCTATTGACTCGTAGAATTTATATTACTTTCATTTACGCCAAACGACAACCATTTTTATGCAATTTCGACGATATTCGTTTAATAGAATATCTATTTTAGTTTATATCTACTTTAAATTAATTTTCAACTCATTTTATATTTAATTCCATTTCATTTCTAATTTATTCACCCACCATTCATTAGCTCGACACATTTCATTCTTGTATACTACTAGCCATTTCCAAATTAATTCAATCCAAGCTTTATTTAATAGGTTTTCACCCTTATTCGAAGCCAAGCTTCCATAAATTTTAAACTTAAGTTAATTTACGTTAATTTATTCCAACATCAAACTTAATTTTACTTCTATTTGATCCCCATTTAATCAACTTCCATTAAATTCAGTTAGCCCATCAATTTTAAATTTAATTTTAAATTCACATTTTCAATAATATCCGAGCACATACTTAGCTCATTTATAATCCAAATTAATATGCCACCGAACTTAAGTTCAGTCTGATAATCTAATTCCAATAACACTTTGATTTAGTTTTTATGTAATCAGATTTCATCCATTTATTATTTAACTCAATTAACCCATTTCAATTTTTAATTCAATTACTTAATTCGTTATCAAATTTATTTTATTAATACAAGGCTATTCCCAATTTATTTCTATTCACTTGTGTTTTGTTTTGCACTCAAACCATTTCTATCATAATGTGACGACCCAGAATTTTCGAACATTTGAAATGGGAATATTTAATTAATTTTAAATATTCGAAAGTTAATTATTAACTTTAATTTCAAATATCAATGTTTATTGAATAATTAATTATTAAATTTAATTATCGAAATTGGGTAAAATGTTGAATCTAGAGTTTTAAGCCTGTTAAAAATAATTTGAAGGCTCGTAAAATTTATATTGATAATACTGAAGATAATAGAGGAGTTAAAATTGAATTTAACGGTGATTCGTTTAGCCTTGAAAATTTTATCGTTTAAAATTGAATTTAAAAATAGCCTTCTGAGGCACCGTCTCGGAATTTGACGAAACTGGTTCCATTGGATTCATAACATTGTATCGTTATCGGATTTCAATTTTTGTGGCATTTGGAGTTGTTGAGGGAGCGTGCGATAGTGAAACGCACTAAAATCCGTATCGAAATCTAAATATAATATCTTATATAATATAATAATAAAAGTCAAACCGTATGCATGAAGCCTCTTTACCAATTCATATCAGGTTCGTTTTCCTCTTTTTCCATTCTCAAAATCAAATACTCAGAAGAAAAAAAGAGAGAGAGGAAAGTCTCTGATTTCAAACAAAAATTCGCTAATCAAGTCGTTTAATTTCGATTCGTTGCTCATTCCCAAATCCCCTTCTTCCCTTCAGTTCACTCCCTCACGAACTCGTTCAAATCATAAGTGGGAGTAGTCGCGAGTTCGATGGAAGGCGGGACGTTGCCGTGGAGGGGGAATCTCGATTTTGTAGGTGGGAAACGAGCTAGGGTTCGTGACTTTGTTAGGCTGAGGCGTTGGTGCGCGTGCGATTTTGGGTAAGGCGAGGGGCGTGTGATGATGTCGTGCGACCTGAAGCAGCGACCTAGGGTTTAGGAGTATTGCGAACTCACGCGCGTGGAGGCTAGAGGTGGGATCGATTTCGAGTCGCGAAGGCAACCGTGGGGTCTGGATTCTCCTTAGGCGGTGAGGTATACGATTCACTATTTTTTTTCCATATTTAATTTAACAACTCATGTGTATGAATACCTACAGTAAGTAGAAAATTTTATATAGGTGAGATTTGGAAAAAGTATGAGACTTTAAAATGTTTAAAGTTAGATCTGTAAGACCTACATGTTATTTTTTTTATTTGCAGTTCGAAAATGATGAAAATAAAATATAATTTACTAGAATATGTTAAAAATAATTTATTTAGGTGATTAATTTATTTAGTAAACCGACTTAACTGTTTTATTTACTAAAGAAAAAAATATTGAATTTTTGTTAAGCAGTTCTTTGAATATAAAAAAAAGGGTTATGAAGTTAATTTTAAATTTAATTTAAACAGCCATAGATAGACAGTGAGGTGAAAAAAGAAAAAAAAAGTTATGTTTAATTACAGTAAAACAGAAGATTTATTAAAATAAAAATGTGTATATATATATATAGGAATTTTGAATATTGAAAAGAAGTTATATAAATTAGATTTTAGATGTATATACACAAGTTTTTAAGTGAATGAGGAAGTATATATATATGTATGTAAACTTATCTATTTAAAATATATATACACATGTCTTCACTTACTAGTTTATTGTTAATAATGTATGATGAAGATATTAACTTGTTGAATTCTTTTAGATACTAAAAATATTTTATAACAAGGAAATCAGCTTAAATTTAAATTATTAGTCTAGGATAAAAGCATTGAATAATTAAATTTATATACGGAAAATTTAATGGTCGATTTATTCGGATGTTAATAAAAATCATCTAATGTTTACTCAAGGTCTAAATCGGGAAGAAATCAAGCTGGATTGAAATGGATGCTAATAAAGTAAAAGGTGAGTTAATCTCACTCAGTTTAAATTTAAATTTAAATGATTAAATTTAAATAATTGTTTGAATGGTTGAAATTGATTGATTGATGTGCTATAGTATGATATATTCTGGAATTGGTATATTATGTTGTGCTAGCATCTGTGGATGCAGGGAAAACAGGTTGGAGGGATCTAACTGGACCCATCAATATTTATTTAAATTACTTAATACCCTCTGTTGTGATTTATTTGATATCCTATGATGATCTTTATTGGTATATTGAATGTTATGGTTCGATTGGATATAATTGGGTATGATGAATTACCAAAAATATATGAATAGGATTTTTGTAAAATAATAAAAGAAGTGAAATTGTAAGTAAAATAATTATAGAAATTTGAATAAATTCTTAAATGAATTGGAAAGAAATTAAGTGACTTTAAAATTCTAGTAAATAAATCTTGATTTTACGAAGGAAATTTGAATAAACAAAGAGTTAATGAATTTTAATCTTCAGTGATATTAATTAAGGGAATTAAACAGTTATTTAAAATTTAAGATTTAAATTATTGGAAGGAATAAATAAGTTGGGAAAAGCTGAAATCCATATTTCACTTAAAAGGGGGTTAAAAACAAACGGGAAATTATAACCTTAATAATAAGTCCCTAATTAATGAAATTTTAAATGAATTAAGAAAGTAAAGGAATTTATTTCAAATAAATAAACCTGAAATCAATTTGGAAAAAATTGATTTAAGTAATTGAAGTTGGAATCTGTCTCTGGATAGCCAAGTACTTGTTTTTAAAGAGTAAATTTTTAAATATCAATTAAATGTTTTAAAATTGTTTTTAAAGAAAGCAAGTCTTGTAAATTTATTATTTCTAATATTTAAAGTCTCAAGTAAGTATTCTCTTTTAATCTATTTTAGAAGTAATTATTAAGAAGTAAATTAGTATTTTGTTTTAGACGAAGAGATCTAGCTTTATATTTACTAAGTAACTTTATTTTCAAATACTCATACAGTATGTATTTTTAACAAATTATTAAAGTAGCTTTAATTTAAATGTTTTATAAGTATATATTTTAAAGTAAGTGTTTAAAGTTATTTTTAAAATCTAGTTTTGTGCTTGGTGACTTTCAGAGGAGATAGAAAATATTTGAGTAAGTTTATTCTGGAAAGAAAGTTGGTTTTAGAAACTGTTTTCAAAGGGTTGAAAATAGAAAATATATCTTGGGAAGATATTTTGAGGTTAATAAATAATTTGGGAAATTAGTTATTGTGTGATGGATGTTGTGAATATTAATTGATAGTTAAATAACCGACTATCAATATTGGCCAATTGCGTTGATCGTTTCGAAGAGACCGGGATCGAGATTTATTTCTCGAAAACCACTTCGATCCGGTTTGTACGTTTCGTGCGGAAAACGTGTTCGGAGTCGAAGAGGGAGCAGTGAAGTGCAAGGGCTAGTCGCTACTAATCCTGAGGATATTTCCAAAATGGATGTAGTAGGAATAGGCCTTCGGTTCCGTTCGAACCCGGGACGGACTTGTATGGATGAATGCTTGCGAAACATCGTCAGGTGGACGATGGGCATTCTAAGAGATATTGTTCTTAAAGGTAACGCTTAGCCTCAAGCCTCATCAAATGGGAATGGCTGAAAATCAGGGGATATGCAGCAAGGCTTCGTGGGTAGCCCCCACTGGAGGGTGAGGTCATCCCTGTCTAGATGTCCCTTTATTTCGGCTGTGTGGGCGGTTGCTGATCCCAACCGCGGGGTGATCTTGCTCGGGACTGTCCAGTAAGGGATGGTTCCGGTCTTGTGTTGCAGGGGAGTTAGGGTGGCTCCTCGGTACGCTGATCTAGACCAGGTACTGTGACAGGTGGTACCCCAGTGCCTAGCCATTAGTTGGAATCTATTTTCCCTACGCGCCCGTACGGTTTTGATTGTGCCCAACTATTGCTGAAACGTGAGATGCAAGCATTTCAGCTAGATTCTATTTACTTTCTATAGACACTATTATAATATCAGAGGATTTCTATAAAAATTGTTTTAGCTATCGTAAGGTAAAAACCCGACATGTTTATTTGTGGCGTGGTCTTACGAGATGCTTTTGTTTTCAAAGGATTTTGAAACTTTAATAATCAATTGGGTGTGAATTTCTCACGCTGGTAATCCAGACTGACTCGGGTATTATTTAACTGTAATGCTCGGGTCAGACCGAGTATTATAGACTACAGGTTTTAATGCTGTGGAGCTCAGGAGACGAGCTGGATGACGATACGTACTCACGTACTTGTATATATATATTTCCGCTGTGTTGAGTTGTTGTGTATCCATTTGTATGTTATTGATGTTGAGTTGTGATTGATGTAATCTGATGATGTAATATATATAAACTGATATATTTGATTTTGAGTAAAGATTATTATTATCTATTATATTTTATCCGCTGCGATGGTTAGATTCTGATGTTGATTTTGTTTTCTCATCTTCTACCTCTTCTTCTTTAACCCAAAATGGTTCGTATTTCTGTGCAACTTGAGTTGCTATGTGTAGAATAGTGTGACTCAAGGGGTACGGATTTGCGGGCTGTTACACTTGGTATCAGAGCTTAGGTTGGCGACAATCTAGGCTTTGGTGGGAATTACTCAAGTAGAGTCCGTAGTACTCTATAATGAGTCTGAGTGTGTTAATAGATATGAGCGCGTATTTGTTAGTGAATATAAAACGGTTTTATATTGTGTCGATTGGTTTATTGAGTAGTTTATGGATTCTGGTCAATACGAGTAATTAACGTTATTGATAGGGATCTCTAAACACTTGAATAGAACAATTCGACACAGTATTGTTTTAAAATAGGGTAAATGAAATAATTTTACCCAAATTATTTTTGTATATAAAAGATATAAATTTTTGTAAAGTATTATAGTATTCGGATGCTTGATTTTTAAGGAATGATAATAATTAAATTATTAACACTATTGTGTAAAAATTGAATAAGAAATTGAAAACTTATAACCAAAGTTGGAGAATAAATTTTTATAACAAAGGGAATTTGAAATATAGATTATAAATGTAATTTATAAATTAAAATAAACTTCATATACAAATGAGATTTGTAAATGTAAACTGTAAAGGTGATTATAATTTTGAAATTGAAATGAGATAAAATTCCAGAGAATGTTTGAATATAGATTTAAAGGAATTGCAATTTGAAATTTTTGGAAAAAATCTAAATTCCTTTGGATTTGGAAATGGTTTTCAAAGTTTTGGAGAAATAATAGTGGTATTACTTCGAGAATATTTTTGAATTGGAATTGAATATGGAGAGATTTGAAATTTTAAAATATTGGAAATGTTTTAAAGAGATAAAAGCACTAAACTCTCTGTAGTCGCTGGAAAATAATTCTGATGATGATCGCGACATCATCGGTGTTCATTTTTCGAGTTTCCAAGAGAGGATTGCTTACCTAGATGATTTTGGATCGGTGTTTATTTGCAAGAAGTTGAATTTGGTTTGGAAATGCAAAGGATTTTTGGATATAGTTGATTTCAAAGGTGATTTTGAAATTTTGGGAAATTGTTTAAACTCTGGAATATTGTTTAAATGTTTATGGAATAATAAAAATATACTAGACTAAATAAATGTAACAGAGAAAGTATCGAATTGGAATAAATAAGTTTCGACAGCTTATAAACGAATTGAACAGTAATGAAATAAAATTCCTGGATAAAAGTAAAAATGTGAATGAGATTGATTTTGGATAGATGGAAGTGTGAATATAAATGAAATGTGACCTATAAAATTTAGAAATGAGATTAATAAGCCAAAATAAAATAGTTTTGAATTCTGGGATGTGAATGAAAATCCAAAACTGAACTTATAAAATAAATAGGTTGAACTCCAGTAAAATAGATAAAGAAATTTTGAAATAAAAATCAAATATTGATTTAATGTATGTTGAATATCAAATTTTGTGGTGACAAATGTTTAGTTTGTAAATGAATTATGGGATGAATATTCGACGTAAATAATATGGAATGTTCCAAGATTAATTAATCGAATATGGAAATGGAACTCGAATTAGTTAATTAAAAAAATTGAACTGTGAATAAATAATAGAATTTGAAAGTGAAGTTTGAGTTATAAATATACATTCAGCATGGAATTGTAAGTAAATTAAAAATGAAGTGAAGCTGTTTGGAATTGAATTACAATAGAAATGATTTGAATTGCCAATAAAATCCAATATGAATATAACAAGTTAAATAAGTGCATAGATATTATTTTGATAAATTGAGAATGTGAATTAGCAATTTGAATTGGATAGAATTTGATGAGAATCAAATATAATGGAAATGAACTTAACTTATGCAATTTGAATAAATCGAAGTAAAACCACTTAAGATTGTAGCTAATTGAAGCTTGGCTTCAAAAGCCATTAAATAAAAATTTGGGTTGAATTAATGGTATATAGGGCATGGAAGATTGTCGAGATTAAATAAAAAGGTTTTGGAATGAAAATTTGGCGAATATGAAATAAAATGCAATTGGATGAGGGGTGAATAAATTAAAATGGAATGGGATTAAATGTAAATTGAATTGGAATCAATTTAAATGATTATAAGCTTAGGTGACTATTTATTTGTATGAGAATAAATTGTCTTTTGTCGAAAATGGGAATTAAATAAATTAGATGAAGTGATAAAAGTGAAATAGAGTGATTTTAAATCAATTAAATTTGATATGAGTCGTTTCGATTGAAAATGGATTGTATGAAACAATCGAGTGTAAGTCACTTAAATACGATAAAGTGGTTTGAAAATTTGTTGAAAACAATTGTATTGGCTTTAAAACCATATAAATTGCCTATGAAAATTGTTTATGTACATTAGTTATGTAATGCATGTGTTTAACTATTGAAAGTAAGTGAAATTATATATATATATATATATATATATATATATATATATAGCACTTACATGTTTGAATTGAGTAAGTACAGGTTCAGGGAAGCCGTTTGGCTGGATTTGATTGCGCAATTTGCTAAAATAAATCACCGCTTGCTTAAAAATGCTAAAATAAGGTACGCCTACGCAATACAAATAGGAAATATGAACTGTTTTTCTGTTTTCCGACCGTGTGGGTCGATGTATATTGATTTCCGGCCTGAGGCCGATGTATATATGTTTTTGTGCATCCTGCGATATCGCAGAAGTCCCTTCGTACAAGGGAGACTCTGCCAAAATTTTCCGTAAATTTTGGGAGTTAGAAAATTTTTGAAAATTTTGGAAATTTTCACTAACGGTAAATGATTTAATTTGTAAGCAAATGGAAGTGGAGCTAAATAACTGAAATCTAAATGTGAATGTAAAGAAAGTGGAATTGAAGAAACTAAAGAAAGTAAAGTTTGCAAATAAACTTTAATTAAGGTTTAAATCAATTGGTAAGAGCAACTAATTAAATATTCAAGTGGAAGATAATTTGAAATCAAATGGAATAGTAAAGACTAGGTGAGTAAAAGTGAATATGAACTTCAATAGCGAAGTGAAATTAAATATAGTAAGTATGGAAAATATTTGAATTGAACTTAAGAAATGAAATTTTTAAGAAAATTTGGTATTGAGAAAAATTATTCCAAGTGAATAATTGAATGGGAATTAAACTGAAAGTTGTGAATCGGGGTGGTTGTGAATAAGAGAATAGAAACCCAAATGAATGTGAATAAAAGAGAGTTGGTGTAGCTAAAAACCAATTGGGCTAATTACGTAGGATGTACGTATGTTATTTATTCGCATAGCTATATTGATCCAGAATTCGAACACAGAATTTCGAGATAATTGTACCGATCCGAGTTAGGATTTTTCACTCGATTTTCGACGGCGAACCTGGATGTGGATTGTTGATTGATTCTGGAAATTCTCTATCATAGTTTATAGCTATGCAAGGAGAATGACGGTTTCTGATCAAGAAACCAGATCTGAGTCCGCACTAGGAAGTCGGGTGGACGATACTAGTTCGGAAATGAAATTTTGTGATCAAGTGAGCGATCGGATTTGGTATTGCGTACGAATAATATGTGGGCGTCGTACGGGCTTAAATAAAGCAAATATTGGAACTTTTGTAAAAGAAATGCAAATGATTTTGAATGTTGTGGATGGACATTATTGCTATAACAGGATATACAGGTGTTTTAAAAGCAGAAGGAAATTGATGTTTGATTTCAAAAGATAAAATTTAAATAGCCCAACAAAAAGGTATGTGTTTAAATTTCTATATGAGATTTTGATTGGGTTTCTGGATCTAGCCACTTGGCTTTTTGTTTTCTTTTTGGATTTGGGAGGCCGTGGAGCCATTTTGTAGTAGTACCGAGCTAGCCGCGCAAAGGAGACGCTGGCGAAATTTTTCGGAAATTTAGGGAGTTAGAAAAATTTTGAGAAAATTTTGATAACTTAAAATTTAAATTTAAATTTGAATTGATTAGTAGGTGATATTGTTGGGGACTTAGGGATAAGTTTGAAAAGTTAGAAAGGAAGTTGGGAGTCTTTGATAAAAATATTGTTTTGGCAAGTTGTTAAAAACTGTTTGGGTTTGAAAAACTAGTTAGTAGGTGGTGGATCATTCTTCCTAACTAGTAATTTCGGGGACGAAATTCTTTTAAGGGGGGAGGAATGTGACGACCCAGAATTTTCGAACATTTGAAATGGGAATATTTAATTAATTTTAAATATTCGAAAGTTAATTATTAACTTTAATTTCAAATATCAATGTTTATTGAATAATTAATTATTAAATTTAATTATCGAAATTGGGTAAAATGTTGAATCTAGAGTTTTAAGCCTGTTAAAAATAATTTGAAGGCTCGTAAAATTTATATTGATAATACTGAAGATAATAGAGGAGTTAAAATTGAATTTAACGGTGATTCGTTTAGCCTTGAAAATTTTATCGTTTAAAATTGAATTTAAAAATAGCCTTCTGAGGCACCGTCTCGGAATTTGACGAAACTGGTTCCATTGGATTCATAACATTGTATCGTTATCGGATTTCAATTTTTGTGGCATTTGGAGTTGTTGAGGGAGCGTGCGATAGTGAAACGCACTAAAATCCGTATCGAAATCTAAATATAATATCTTATATAATATAATAATAAAAGTCAAACCGTATGCATGAAGCCTCTTTACCAATTCATATCAGGTTCATTTTCCTCTTTTTCCATTCTCAAAATCAAATACTCAGAAGAAAAAAAGAGAGAGAGGAAAGTCTCTGATTTCAAACAAAAATTCGCTAATCAAGTCGTGGCCTCCTCTATAACGAAATCAAGTCGTTTAATTTCGATTCGTTGCTCATTCCCAAATCCCCTTCTTCCCTTCAGTTCACTCCCTCACGAACTCGTTCAAATCATAAGTGGGAGTAGTCGCGAGTTCGATGGAAGGCGGGACGTTGCCGTGGAGGGGGAATCTCGATTTTGTAGGTGGGAAACGAACTAGGGTTCGTGACTTTGTTAGGCTGAGGCGTTGGTGCGCGTGCGATTTTGGGTAAGGCGAGGGGCGTGTGATGATGTCGTGCGACCTGAAGTAGCGACCTAGGGTTTAGGAGTATTGCGAACTCACGCGCGTGGAGGCTAGAGGTGGGATCGGTTTCGAGTCGCGAAGGCAACCGTGGGGTCTGGGTTCTCCTTAGGCGGTGAGGTATACGATTCACTATTTTTTTTCCATATTTAATTTAACAACTCATGTGTATGAATACCTACAGTAAGTAGAAAATTTTATATAGGTGAGATTTGGAAAAAGTATGAGACTTTAAAATGTTTAAAGTTAGATCTGTAAGACCTACATGTTATTTTTTTTTATTTGCAGTTCGAAAATGATGAAAATAAAATATAATTTACTAGAATATGTTAAAAATAATTTATTTAGGTGATTAATTTATTTAGTAAACCGACTTAACTGTTTTATTTACTAAAGAAAAAAAATATTGAATTTTTGTTAAGCAGTTCTTTGAATATAAAAAAAAGGGTTATGAAGTTAATTTTAAATTTAATTTAAACAGCCATAGATAGACAGTGAGGTGAAAAAAGAAAAAAAAAAGTTATGTTTAATTACAGTAAAACAGAAGATTTATTAAAATAAAAATGTATATATATATATATATATAGGAATTTTGAATATTGAAAAGAAGTTATATAAATTAGATTTTAGATTTATATACACAAGTTTTTAAGTGAATGAGGAAGTATATATATGTGTATGTAAACTTATCTATTTAAAATATATATACACATGTCTTCACTTACTAGTTTATTGTTAATAATGTATGATGAAGATATTAACTTGTTGAATTCTTTTAGGTACTAAAAATATTTTATAACAAGGAAATCAGCTTAAATTTAAATTATTAGTCTAGGATAAAAGCATTGAATAATTAAATTTATATACGGAAAATTTAATGGTCGATTTATTCGGATGTTAATAAAAATCATCTAATGTTTACTCAAGGTCTAAATCGGGAAGAAATCAAGCTGGATTGAAATGGATGCTAATAAAGTAAAAGGTGAGTTAATCTCACTCAGTTTAAATTTAAATTTAAATGATTAAATTTAAATAATTGTTTGAATGGTTGAAATTGATTGATTGATGTTCTATAGTATGATATATTCTGGAATTGGTATATTATGTTGTGCTAACATCTGTGGATGCAGGGAAAACAGGTTGGAGGGATCTAACTGGACCCCTCAATATTTATTTAAATTACTTAATACCCTCTGTTGTGATTTATTTGATATCCTATGATGATCTTTATTGGTATATTGAATGTTATGGTTCGATTGGATATAATAGGGTATGATGAATTACCAAAAATATATGAATAGGATTTTTGTAAAATAATAAAAGAAGTGAAATTGTAAGTAAAATAATTATAGAAATTTGAATAAATTCTTAAATGAATTGGAAAGAAATTAAGTGACTTTAAAATTCTAGTAAATAAATCTTGATTTTAGGAAGGAAATTTGAATAAACAAAGAGTTAATGAATTTTAATCTTCAGTGATATTAATTAAGGGAATAAAACAGTTATTTAAAATTTAAGATTTAAATTATTGGAAGGAATAAAGAAGTTGGGAAAAGCTGAAATCCGTATTTCACTTAAAAGGGGGTTAAAATCAAACGGGAAATTATAACCTTAATAATAAGTCCCTAATTAATGAAATTTTAAATGATTAAGAAAGTAAAGGAATTTATTTCAAATAAATAAACTTGAAATCAATTTGGGAAAAATTGATTTAAGTGATTGAAGTTGGAATTTGTCTCTGGATAGCCAAGTACTTGTTTTTAAAGAGTAAATTTTTAAATATCAATTAAATGTTTTAAAATTGTTTTTAAAGAAAGCAAGTTTTGTAAATTTATTATTTCTAATATTTAAAGTCTCAAGTAAGTATTCTCTTTTAATCTATTTTAGAAGTAAATTAGTATTTTGTTTTTAAACGAAGAGATCTAGCTTTATATTTACTAAGTAACTTTATTTTCAAATACTCATACAGTATGTATTTTTAACAAATTATTAAAGTAGCTTTAATTTAAATGTTTTATAAGTATATATTTTAAAGTAAGTGTTTTAAGTTATTTTTAAAATCTAGTTTTGTGCTTGGTGACTTTCAGAGGAGATAGAAAATATTTGAGTAAGTTTATTCTGGAAAGAAAGTTGGTTTTAGAAACTGTTTTCAAAGGGTTGAAAATAGAAAATATATCTTGGGAAGATATTTTGAGGTTAATAAATAATTTGGGAAATTAGTTATTGTGTGATGGATGTTGTGAATATTAATTGATAGTTAAATAACCGACTATCAATATTGGCCAATTGCGTTGATCGTTTCGAAGAGACCGGGATCGAGATTTATTTCTCGAAAACCACTTCGATCCGGTTTGTACGTTTCGTGCGGAAAACGTGTTCGGAGTCGAAGAGGGAGCAGTGAAGTGCAAGGGCTAGTCGCTACTAATCCTGAGGATATTTCCAAAATGGATGTAGTAGGAATAGGCCTTCGGTTCCGTTCGAACCCGGGACGGACTTGTATGGATGAATGCTTGCGAAACATCGTCAGGTGGACGATGGGCATTCTAAGAGATATTGTTCTTAAAGGTAACGCTTAGCCTCAAGCCTCATCAAATGGGAATGGCTGAAAATCAGGGGATATGCAGCAAGGCTTCGTGGGTAGCCCCCACTGGAGGGTGAGGTCATCCCTGTCTAGATGTCCCTTTATTTCGGCTGTGTGGGCGGTTGCTGATCCCAACCGCGGGGTGATCTTGCTCAGGACTGTCCAGTAAGGGATGGTTCCGGTCTTGTGTTGCAGGAGAGTTAGGGTGGCTCCTCGGTACGCTGATCTAGACCAGGTACTGTGACAGGTGGTACCCCAGTGCCTAGCCATTAGTTGGAATCCATTTTCCCTACGCGCCCGTACGGTTTTGATTGTGCCCAACTATTGCTGAAACGTGAGATGCAAGCATTTCAGCTAGATTCTATTTACTTTCTATAGACACTATTATAATATCAGAGGATTTCTATAAAAATTGTTTTAGTTATCGTAAGGTAAAAACCCGACATGTTTATTTGTGGCGTGGTCTTACGAGATGCTTTTGTTTTCAAAGGATTTTGAAACTTTAATAATCAATTGGGTGTGAATTTCTCACGCTGGTAATCCAGACTGACTCGGGTATTATTTAACTGTAATGCTCGGGTCAGACCGAGTATTATAGACTACATGTTTTAATGCTGTGGAGCTCAGGAGACGAGCTGGATGACGATACGTACTCACGTACTTGTATATATATATATATATTTCCGCTGTGTTGAGTTGTTGTGTATCCATTTGTATGTTATTGATGTTGAGTTGTGATTGATGTAATCTGATGATGTAATATATATAAACTGATATATTTGATTTTGAGTAAAGATTATTATTATCTATTATATTTTATCCGCTGCGATGGTTAGATTCTGATGTTGATTTTGTTTTCTCATCTTCTACCTCTTCTTCTTTAACCCAAAATGGTTCGTATTTCTGTGCAACTTGAGTTGCTATGTGTAGAATAGTGTGACTCAAGGGGTACGGATTTGCGGGCTGTTACACATAATCACTTCTATTTCATATAACATCACTTCTCTTATATCCAATTTACTTGCAAATTTCATTCAACATTATTCAACTCACCCTTGAACGTTATTTGTAATTCAAACCAATCACATTTTCAATCCAACTCTATTTTATATTTTATTTTACAACATCTCTTCTTATTTATTTATTATCAAATCCAAGTCGAATTCTATTTACAATTCGAATTCATTACCAAATTCCATTATTAATTTACAACCATTTGTTTACCCAAGTTAAATTTTATTAACATACACTATTAAATAGTTTATTTAGCTGATTGGTTTACTTTCACTTTTAATTTAATATTCGATTTCCTTAAATTACAAAGAATCACTTCATTAAATTTTTCCAAGTTTCAATTTTATAATTTCAGTTTGGATTTCCTTCGATTTTTCAAAATCCCAACACCTTTCTTTCAAAATTTTAGAAAAGCTTTTAAAGTCACATAATACTATTAAAATAACTCTTTATAAAAATACCCTTTTATAACTCGATGTCTCAATCAGTTTATCCTTGTTCTCACAGAAATTCAATCATACGTTGATCAGGCGTAGGACTGAAAATCTATAAGTACTTGGTAAACCCGTTTTAACACCCAGTGAAAATACTTGGAAAATAATTTTGTTGAAATATAGAAAACAGTTTTTGAAAATAGAGGAAATATCTTTGGTGAGGATGCTATGGAAATCATCACTCCCATCCATGGTCGCAGTTAACCCGATGGTTACGTTGCCATCCCGACAAAATACATAGATAACTGTAGGCCTCCGCGCCCTTCGATTACACCATGGAACCCACGACAGATCGCAGCTACAACCGGGGTTACGTAGCTATCACGGCAAAAACCCATAAAACTATAGGCATCAGCGCCATCGAATTTAGCTGCCAAAAATGAAACTTCTCCACTCCACTTGACCATAGATCGCAGTCTACCGATGTTGCGTTACCTTCTCGGCAAAATCAAGTGTAGACTGTTGATACTCATCCTCCACACGATTTTCGCTATGGTCCACACAGTAGATCGCGACATCGAGTTACACTGTCGTCACAGCACAACCCAAATGCCTCTGTAGGCATCGGCGCCCTCGATTTTCGCTACCCAATAATCCACATGAACTAGTTTTGTCCGGACTCCTCACAGGATTAACTTTAGAACCCCCCCTTGGGGCTCAAGGCAGCACCACTCAGTGGCACTCCTGAGAAGTTCATTTCAAGGGAGCGCCTTTTTCCCCAGAGCCATCATCGAAACATTTTACACTATACACATATAGTATCTTCAAATCATACACCTAGTATGATCTCATACAAAGCTCATTTATACAAAATCGATTATTCCAAAATCGATATTCTCAAACTAGGCTTTCCAAATTCTCATATTGATTTTACCCAAAAATCAAAAGTCTTTCCAAATCCAAAGGTTCTCAAAACCTTTTCCAAAATCCTCATAAGATCCTTTATATATATACAGATATATATAATTTTTTAAAACTTTGGATCATTTCAAACTTGAATAAAACCCTTTTATACATCAAACACTTTCAAAAATATTTTCTTCTGGCTATAGATTTATCAAGGGGAGTTTTTTTTCTCGTATAACAAAGATATATAGCTTCATTAATTCAAAATCAAATATTCACATTTGACTTCTCTTTCTAATTGAAATCAAATTCCATTTGAGTGGAATACCAAGTATTTTCACTGGGTGTTGAAAACGAGTTTACCAAATACTTATAGATTTTCAGTCCACTACAACAAAAATACTCTATTACAACGTGCTTTTTACAACGGGCATTGGCTGCCCGTTGTAATAGTAGGCTACTACAACGGTCCATTAAGGCCCGTTGTAATAGATGCCTTATATATCGCCTTTTTTACAACCAGCAGTCAATGCCCGTTGTAATTGAATGCTATTACAACGGTCCTTTCATGCCCGTTGTAATAGATTCCAATTTCACAACGTTCACAAAATGCCCGTTGTAATAGATACGAAATTTACAAGGGGCTAAAACTGCCCGTTGTAATAGATGCCAATTTTACAACGGGCTAAAACTGCCCATTGTAATAGATGCTAATTTTACAACGGGCTAAAAATGCCTGTTGTAATAGGTGCCAGTTAAACACAAATAATATAAAACAAAACCCTAATTTTTAAATTGTAGAACCCCAAAAATAAATTATAGACGCCGACCCTTTTTTCCTCTTTTCCGTGAATCAATACTCTCGTTCCTCCTTTCCTCTTTTTCGTCCTCTTTTCATTGCTCGAAAAATTAGGGCTTTCGAATTTTTTGAAGCCGCCGAATTATGTAGTTGATCAAAGAATGAATTCTGTACGGTTTGCTTTATCAATCAAATTGTCACTTTGATTCGAAGCCGGCTGCTTCTCGATCGAGTTCAACTTGTATTGGTATGTTATTTTCCTTTTACTTTTCTGGTAGATATTCTTGAACTCGATCGATGATTCGATTCGAATTATTTTTTCTTTTTTCCCTTGTACTTGAATGCATAATTTTGCTGATGATTCGAGTCAGCAATCACTATTTTTTTCCTTTTTCGAGTACAAAGAAAATGGTGATCGTCATTCGTCACTATAAAAAGAAGATATCTACCAAGTTAGGATGAATGTAGTCAGGGCGGGAAGTGGTCGAAGCAACTACTGTATATGTATTGTGTGTTTACTGTCTTGATGAAGCACTACGATTGTTTGTAAAGGAGGTTATATGTTTCTGGTAGTGATGATCTCGTTGTTTGCAAGACTGTGATGAAGGGGTATGGAGGCAGTGGAATGAAGGAGGGATTTGTGGTGTTGGTTGCTGAATGAATGGTAGACTATGGTGGTTTATATGTATTTTTTGTGATAATGTAGTGGCAGAGCAAGTTGTAGTGATGGTTAGCGGAAGTTTTGTGATGCAAGTAGTTTTTGGTTTGTGGCGGGGTATGTGATGGCGGGGTGATATGTATGTGTACTCGTGGACTGGGGATAGCAAGTGGCAGTGTGGTATGACTGGATGTGGTTTAGCAGGGGATGCTTGAAATAGAGAAGTGGGAGGCCTGAGTTGTGGTGGAAATAGTGAACAGGTGTGGTAGCACAATGGAGTCGCACAATTTTAACAATATGTAGTGTAAAATAGAGATGGCAATCACAATGTAAACATTGAAATGGAAATTGTAGGACAATGAATAATGAATGTAATGAACGTGAAGCTAATTCTAGCAAAAGGAAATCCTCATTTTGTTTGTGATGCTAGAGTTCTTGTTAAGCCTTACAAGGAGAAAGGCATAATCCCAGAGAAGTACTTTCTTCCTTTCTTAATGAACCTCATACTACTTAAAAATAATCTTTATTATTGTGATACAAATTTCCTTGTACTTTTTATAGGAAGATACAAGGTGAAAGAAGGGAGTTTTCAGCTGGAAATATTCCGACTGGGTTCGATGCTAGAGACCCATTTGAGTTCCAACAACTTGGTAGTTGATTTTCAAATATTGTACAGTCATATTTTTTTTAATTTTTTGGTTTTCAAATATTTGCAAATGTCAATTTATAAGCATGTATGCAGTTAAATAGCATTTTCAAATATTTTTTGGTTTACAAATGACATAATTTGCATTTCAAATGTTATTGTTCATCATACAAATCAGCAGTGCCATCATCCAAGTAATGATCAAATAGTAAGCTATAGGCTACATCTTATCAATACAGGAAATCAAGTTCAAACAGTCACCACAAACTAATTATACTTTTTATATTTTCTGAATGTGATTGATCTTATAAATAATGGATATATTAACCGAAATTTGTTCATAATTCAAAAGTCTCCAGTGTATAAATAAATAAGGGAAAGAAAAAAAACAAACTATAATTAATCTTTGGTGTTGTACAGTTGCACTAGTGCTTGATATATCATCTTCTGCAATAAGGAACAATGTAAGGGAGCAAAGTCAAAAGAATAAATTAATTAATTATTATCATAGATCAAACGATATATTTTAAAATATTACTCCTGGATTTATATATCTGTTTGAATGATAGTCAAATTCATGATTAGATGGTAACTAAAAACAAAGAAAATAAATACATTGTTAATTACTTAATTCAATGGTCAAATAGCGACGGGGGAGCGACGGCTTCCGACGGCTATTTTTCGACTTTAAGTTACGTTCGTAAATTTTATATGTTACTTAATTTCTTTTTTATATTTACAACTTGGAATAAAATTAAAGCATTACTTTTATTTACACATGCTTTAGAATAGATTTGCCTGCTTTGGGAATTAATCTTTATAATTGTATGGTGAATAATACACAACACACTACACCCAAATAACAAAATGTCCCAATTCATCAATCTTTTCAGTCTTGTGCATGTTTTTTATGTCAACCAATAAGACAGTTTTCCCAATGAATCATCTATCTTGAATGCCAAAAACAACAAATTAATCAACAAAAAATTGCTATAATATGTTAGTTTTATCTAGTTAACTTAATAAGTATTATTCTAGAAGCAATAGAGCCAACCACTAAATTTGTATTGTGGTATAGAAGTTATTATGGCCAAACAATAGGTAGCCATTCGAGCTAAGAATCTTTCATTGTACATATTTTAGTTAATTTATTTTTTGTTCATAAATCATCAGTCTAAAATGTCAAAAGCAATAAAATTATCAGTAAATTTTGCTTCGATATGTTACTTTTCTTGATTAACATGAAAAGAAGAAGTTTTGTTGTCATCTAAATCATACAACAATTGAAGTTAGAAGGTTATTCTTTAAGCTTGGCAACAGGTAAGCAATTGAATTTTAAAAATTTTAGTGGACATGGTTAAATTTGTTTGATGGTTACTTATCAGGGCAAAAGTAAAATCTTACACGTTTCTAATCAGATAGCTTCTCTTATTAAACAAATTGCCAAAACAGGCATAAATAGAGGTTTATATTAATACGTGCATGAGTGTAGGTACTGGAGCTGGGAATAGTTGTGCACTCTCTAATTATTGGAATATCATTAGGAGCATCTGACAGTCCTACAACAATAAGGCCCCTGGTTGCAGCCTTAACTTTTCACCAATTTTTTGAGGGAACTGGTCTAGGTGGATGCATAGTCCAGGTAACTCATTCTTACGTATATGCATCATTCTTATAAATGAATCCAGATTCTATGCTGAGTGAAATCTGATACTATATACATTGTGATCGAATCTGATACGTGCACAAATTTGACTACTTTATTTTGTCTATTTTTTGTTTTTTGTAGCTTGGCTGAATATTTTGATTACCTATTCTCATTGCTAATGCAGTAATCTATATGGATGAATACGCCATCATGGTACATTATGGCATCGCAATTTGAGTAATTCATCTTGTTTCTGGGCTTTTTTAAGGGATTTGCTTTCCATAATAGACTATCTCTTCTAAAATCAAAAGCAAGGGTTCCAGTTTCTCTTAGCATTAGATACTAGTCAACTTTCCTTATCATGGCTCTACTGATCAAAAGCTTGATTATTCCCCTTAAACAAATATCATACGTATATGGAAATGTGAGGTAGAGGATTATGAGTATATAGATTCGAGTTAATGTAGTCCTCACCTTTTAACCACATATGCAATTTAATATTAGCTCCCACTCCCTAAAAAGTAAAATGCATGTACCTAGATTCATATCATATTGTATGGTTCATATGTATACAAGTGCATTATATTTGCAGGCAAAATTCAAAGCAAGATCAATTACATCAATGATTCTATTTTTCTCACTCACTACGCCAGTAGGAATTGCTATAGGTACAGGGATATCCTCGAATTACAATGAAAATAGTCCAAATGCACTTATTGTTCAAGGTGTTTTGAACTCCGCGACAGCTGGGATTCTTATATACATGGCTCTCGTTGATCTTCTTGCTATTGATTTTATGAATCCTAGAGTGCAAAAAAAAGGGAGTTTTGCAAGTAGCTTTAAATATTTCTCTGTTACTTGGAGCAGGGTTGATGTCGTTGTTGGCTAAGTGGGCATAATAGCATTGTTATAACTATTTTGTCATGACAAAGAAAATGTTTTTATTGATAAGATGTATCCAAACAATCTACTGTTTGATGGTGAAGTGTTGTGTAAATAAAGAGCTTGTAGTGTAAATGTAGGCAGTAAGTATGATGTTTTGAAAGAAGTGGATGTTTATGGTAGATGGGTGCTCGTTCGCTTGGTGAAGAAGATGGTGGTTGTTGACTGGTGAATATGGGGAGGTATTGTTTGATGGAAGAATTTGATGGCTTTTAGGGATCGATAGTGAGGTATGCAATTGTATTAGTGAGGATGGTTTATGGCTTGTTGCGAAGAGGCAGTGAACGTGCTATGATATATGTAGAGGGTTAACTGTTGGAGAGCGTGGAGTTTGGAAAAGACGAAGGCGAGGACGTCACGTTTGCGGTTAAGGAAGTGCTGCTTGTAAGAAGATGGTGCTAGTGCTTGTAAGGTGATGGTTGTGGAATGAAGATTAGAAGTTGCTGTGGAGTGTTAAGGTTTGGTGAAATTTGAGGGCTGATGGCTGTGGAGTGATAGGAAATTGCAGTGGCATTGTTGGTTGGTGCAGTTTAGTGATTTGCAGTTTAGGTATGCAACAGATGAGGGTGGTGAAGTGTGGAGTAGTTATTTAAAGGAAGAAGGAGAATGTTGCAGTGAGATTGAAGTGTGTTGACTGTAGATGAAAACAGAGAAACGAATTGTTAACAGAGAAATGTAAATAGATATTGGAGTATGAGAATGTTAGTAGGAACCAGAGAAATGTAAACAAAGAATAAAAATTGTAAATAGAGAACAGAATTGTTGACAGAATTTTTGTCAAAATGGCTTAGGGTGTTAATGCTTTATGTATTTGGCATGTAAATTTATATAACTTTTTGAAGTGTTAGAATTCTATGATTCTAGCTTTAATCTTTTCTTATGTGATTTTAATTATTTTACGATAATATTTAGTATTAGTATGAATGTATTGAATGGATGCTGCTGTAATTTTTTTTAAAATTTGCATTTATTTTGCAACGGGCAATGTGAGTTGTTATATGAGCTTTTTACAATGGTCAATGCATGTTGTGAAACAGGCTATGCAACTAGTATAGTTAGTCTATTGCAACGGGTTATGGCCATTGTATTATATTCTATTACAACGGTCATAACCCATTGTAAAAAGGTATACTGCAACGGGCTTTGCCCGTTGTAAAATGTGGTGCATCTATTACAACGAGGCCTATTACAACGGGCACATGCCCGTTGCGAAAACCATATTACAATGGGCATTGCCCGTTGTAAAAAGGTTGTTTTTTTGTAGTGGTCCTACGCCTAATCAACGTATGACTGGGTGTTGAAAACGAGTTTACCAAGTACTTACAGATTTTCAGTCCTACGCCGATCAACGTATGACTGCATTTCTGTGAGAACAAGGATGGAATGGTTGAGACATCGAGTTATAAAAAGGTCATAAAGAGTTATTTTAATAGTATTATGTGACTTTAAAAGCTTTTCTAAAATTTTGAAATAAAGGTGTTGGGATTTTGGAAAATCGAAGGAAATCTAAACTGAAATTATAAAATAAAACTCGGGAAAATTTAATGAAGTGATTCTTTATAATTAAAGGAAATCGAATATTAAATTAAAAGTGAAAGTAAACCAATCAGCTAAATAAATAATTTAATAGTGTATGTTAATAAAATTTAACTTGGGTAAACAAATGGTTGTAAATTAATAATGGAATTTGGTAATGAATTCGAATTGGAAATAGAATTCGACTTGGATTTGATAATGAATTAAATAAGAAGAGATGTTGTAAAATAAAAATAAAATAGAGTTGGATTGAAAATGTGATGGTTTGAACTACAAATGAATTATTATCAATTTAACCTATTTCAAATTCAAATTATTTCAACATAATCCAATTCAATTTCTCATTTAAATTCTTAAACTTATACATCTTCAATCACCAATTCAATTAATTCAAACCAAATTAAATTTTAACCGATGCAGAGTAAATTATACTGGCTCGTACCCGCAAGGAACTGTCTGGTAGATAGACTGGAATGGAGTCATTTAATTCAATTTCAATCCTGAATTTAAACTATCTCGAATTATATAAATTAGAGTTAAATTCTCAAAGGTTGGTTTACCCTTTTAAAAAAAAATTTAACCTTTATTCAAAGTTTTTAATCACTTTAATTTCTGAGTTCAATTCTCAAAATTCCATTTTAAATTATCTTAACTACGTATTTCAATGTTCAAATAAGAATTCAATACAATTTTATTTTAAAATTTTAATTTATTATTCAATTTAATCTTCCAGTTTGAAGCCAGTTCTTAAACAAGTTTATTTTACAATTCAATTATTCAAATTTATTTTATTTATACAATATCATTTCAATTTAAAGATTTTCACTAACAATAGGATGATATCACCCAATTTATTTTAAAACATCCATCCATTTCAATTTTTAAATCTCAAACCCGTTTTGAGATTACACAAATTCCCAATTCAAATCAACCATTTAACTTTCCAAGTTAAATTCTAATTTTACTTAATCCAATCAATCTTACTCAATTTGAATTCCCGCTTCAACTTCAAAATTCTTTCCCTCTTATAAGTTCAAAACCTATATCATTTTGGTTATTACATCACATTCCAGGGAAAAATCAAAACTCAACCTCTTAGAGTTTATTTCTAATTATCCTTGATATCATGTATATCCATACATATATACATATTTATTATTTTTGCATTACTTTGAAACAAAATTTCCGAATTCTGAGACCAGATTTAGAATTTCATTTTCAATCCATTAAATTTTACTTTAGTTGTATTTCTATTTCTACTTGATTTAATTCCAATTCAAGACTTCAATTTTGTTGTATTATATTACTTCTTATTTTTAATTTTAATAATTAACAACCAATCGCCATAATATTTATTAGAAGGAAATATTGCATTATATATCAAAATATATTTTATATAAAATCATTTAAAATCTTTATAAGAAAATAACAAGTACGCGCTCATATATATACACTCAACTCATTCTAGAGTACTTTAGACTCTATTTAATGAGTAATCCCCACCAAAGCCAAGGTTCTCGCTTAACCTTTCTGCTCTGATACCAACTGTAACGACCCTGTAATTTTCGATCCCGAAAATTCCAGATAGTTATGAAAAGAAGAAAGAGATAGAAGAAGAAGAACAGTAACAACATCTCACATTCACAGGGGATAAAATATAATAATAACAGTTTATAAAAGAATATTATATCTGTCGATTACATTTAATATACATCAGAGTTTCACATACATTCAGTCACTGAATATATACAATTATCAAGCCTCAGATTAACAATAATATAAATACAGCGGAAATACTCTATACGATAGCCATCCAGCTCGCCTCCTGAGCTCCAGAACGTACCTACCTGAAAATCTGTATTAGTCAGTCTGACCCGGGCATTACACCAAAGTAACACCCGGGTCAGGCTGGAAACCAGCGTGAGTAAACCCAACTAATATGGAATACCAAAGCAATCAACTTATATAAACCTGGGGCAACTTATATCAATTTAATCAATCCACAATTTGCTGTAGACAACACGTATTTCACGTATAAATTTCTAAGTACCAAACTTAGATAAAATAATCCAATTCACTCAAATCATTTCATTCCAGTCATATTGATTTCACGAATCAATTTATAAAAAATTCGAGGTGGTTTCGGGTATCTAAAACCCAACCCCGGTCTCTTCGAAACTCATGTTATCCTAACATTTTATATCAGCGATATCAACTCATTCAAAACATCCAGTACCATTCAATCATCCATAAGAAAACTTAATCACATACAAATTAATTCAATTGATTCTAATTGAATTCAAACCTCAATCACTTAGATTCCTTCATTCAACATTAATTAATTTCAAATCAATAAATTAATTAACCCTTCATTATTCATCTTAATTAATCACACTGGATAAATTATCTTTCAATTGCATCCAAGTAATTACTTGAATTAATTATCACGATATTAATTATTCTTAACCAAAATCAATAAGTAATCTTTAATTACCTCATTAATTAACTATATTAATTTCATTAATCCTTAATTACTTATGCTCATTAACTTCACATAAGTCACTTATTACTGATTAGTTCATCTTAATTAATCAATCTTTAATTACATCGTTAATTTATTAATTACTTACTTCCAATTATATTTTAATTTGTTCCAATCTAAATTAATTACTTTAATTCGACCACAATATTAATCACTCTTGATTAATCAAATAAATCAATTAATTTTTAATCATTTTAATCTTGTTTACTTGACAATAATTAATTACAATCCATTAATTTATCATTCCCAAATTATCCATCTTTCATTTATCACCTAGTGCAATTGTTCAAAGGGTAGTTAATTATCTCTAATTGATTCCCTGGTGAATTACCCTTCGATTATGTTTACCAAGTAATTATCTTCCTTATCAATTTCACCAGGTAATTTAAATCCAAATTACATCCTTTCATTAACCGTCCATTAATTTATTACATCCAACAATTATCACTAATTGCTTCACCAAGTAGTTATACTTTCATTAAGTAATTTTACCTACCAAAATTTCACGATTGATTATCCATAATTAATTAATAAAATTAATTACCTTTAATTAATCATATTAATAAATCATTTAATAACCCTTAACC
This sequence comes from Allium cepa, assembly GCA_030765085.1. NCBI lineage: Eukaryota > Viridiplantae > Streptophyta > Magnoliopsida > Asparagales > Amaryllidaceae > Allium > Allium cepa. The sequence goes on from CM060935.1 coordinate 557,378,151, forward strand.
AATATTCTTTCATTTGACATATTCTTTAACCAACCCTTTAATTACTTCTCGAAGCACTTAACTTTAATTAATCATTTAATTACAAATTAATTAGTCAATTAATTCTTAATTACAAACTATTTAATTTCTAAATTTTAACTAAATTTATCTAAAATTACTCGATTAACTAATTCATAATCATCGATTATCAATCCAAACTTATTTAAGTAACAATCCTAACTACAACTTATTTTGACCCTATATTAAAAATCTTAATCCAAATTATTAATTTAGAAACCTTAATAACTTAATTGAATAATTAAACCATATCATTAATTCATCAATTTATTTATTTAACCCTTAACTTACTTTAACAAATTTTTAATTCATCTACTAAATTCATTTTCTTATGTCATTTCAAATTAAAATTCATACTGAATACAATCTCTTCAGCAATAAAGTAAACATTTAGAGTCACCTCTAAAATTTAAGACCAACACCGATATGCATATATGTATGTAGGTCGAGAATTACTCACCTTTGATATTAACTTGCACTCTATTCCATTCAGTCCCATTCCAGCTTGTTCCTCGATTTAAGACCATCATCCACTGGCACTACCTCAACGAATACAGAGCCAACACTTTCCTCTACGAAGAATAACACGGCATTGCCTATCCCAGAGACGAGCAGCGTCTCCATCTACCTCCCATGCTGCCCGACTTTAAGAATTCGACTACCTGCGTCGCTTGAACCATCATACTACTGAATCCCTCCTTCCACGCTGCTTCGAAAAACCCTTCATCGCGAACCCCATGAACCCGAGCTTTACCCAAGACGTGCGCCATGCCAAGACCAATCGCCAAGCCTAAATCGCGACTTCGATTGCGGTGCCGACTTGCCTCTAACCATGCTTGCATCCAAGCTTTGACATAAATCGAATTCGATCTGAAGACAAACGACTCAAAATCTCGACTTCGAAGAATTCGAACGAAAAGGAATTTTTGAGAAGGGGACTCGCGATTTTCAGCTGCCTCGTCCTGAATTTTTTTTGTTTTTTTGTTTTCGAATTAACTGGAAACAGAGGAGATTCGCTCGGCCATTTTTTCATTCTTCTTTTTTTTATTCTTTATTTCATTTGATTTTTTTCTCTCTGGAAGCTTAGGGAGATGAAGACGTATATAGCTTGGAATTGGCTTCCTGCATACAATTGATGAGTTATAAAAATATCTGGTGTTGTTAAAATCTCGCTAAATTACTTTAACTTTTGTTATATTATAAAACTTCCAAACGTCTCGTTAAGCATAACGTGAAATCCCAAACCCAAAATCAGAATGCCGACAGGCGTTTACAAGGTTTTACCCGCGTTCCGAATACAATGGAACGTGTTTCGGAGGCTAGTTTGATCGTATGCGCGAGTTACGGAAGTAAACGATCAATTTTAAATTAAATCGATTAAAACAATTTCTAAGCATTTTGAGCTGCCAGGGTCAAATGACAACTCCAATTGCTACGAAAATTGAAATCTGATAATAGCTAACTATTACGGATCCAATGGAACTGGTTTCATCGAATTCCGAGACTGTGCCTCGAAAGGCTATTTTTAAATTCAATTTAAACGATATGTTTTCAAAACGGAACAAAACACTTCCTAATTCGATTTTAACACCTTTACTATATTCAGTATCATCATTATAAATTTTATAAGCCTTCAAATTATTTTAAACAGGCTTAGAAATTTCTGATTCAATGATTTACCAAATTTCAATTATTAAATTCAATATTTAAACTACATAATTCAATGATTTAATTATCCAGTAAATATTGTTACCTGGAATTCAAGTTAAAATTAACTTTTAACTATTTTAAAAACAATTAATCATCCCAATTTAACTCGTTAAAATTTTCGGGTCATCATAGTAGTACGGTTAATAATAATTGTTATTATTGAATCAAGGAATTTGTGTTTGGACTATAGAGTTGAATGTAAATGATATTGGAATTGACCAAATTTAATAAGTCCAAAGTGATATAGTTTTGACGAAGAGAATTGGTGTAAATAGTTGTCACAACTGGGTAATTCTTATCAAATTAAAGTGAGATATTTTTCAAAAATGAGTAAGCAATAAATTTGGCCATATTATCACACCACCTGCTAATTGAAGTGTGAACATTAACGTCCAAATAGTTTGACGTTAATCGCTGACTGAATTTACACCCAAGAGTCACACAACCAAAACGATGAATTTTCTTTAGACCAAACGATTTAATTAGTTTATAATTGTTATAAATTAATTAAACGTATTAATATTACGAAGTATTAATTATGAAATTTGAATGTGATTTGAGAAACAAAATTATTGCATGTATTTATTAAAGTTATGAATATGTTGATCGATATGTGATATCGATAACAAAGTAGGTTAAATATTATTGTACATATTTAATTTGGGTTAAATGGGCTCACAACCATAAGATTTGGATAGGATAGGCATTGGTCTGAGAGAGGTTAGAGGCGGGTACAACATAGGATTAGGGTTCGGAGATGTATGACTAAGATATAGTGAGAAACATACATAGTTTTCTCTCTTATCCTATGCATATAATACAAATCTCAAAACCCCAATCTAAGGTGAATTTCATTTTTTTGAGCCTCCACTTTCTTCTTCTTCCTGCTCTTTTATTGGCAGTAACCATGCTCTAAAAAAATCCCAAAAATTCTCAAATTCAATTCAAAATTAAAAAAAATATACTAATTTGTAGTAGAAGGTCTCCAATCCCCGATTTGCAACCCGATGGATTGGAAATTGTTCTAAGAAGAGACATCATTGTTCAATGTGGACACAAAGGCGTCATTAAGAAGCAAAGTTTCACTTATTATTGTTATAATATCCAGTTTACCACATAAAAGGTTATGTACATCCAAATCATCTATTTATATTAAGGTATGTTTATTGTTTAGATTATATGAGATTTTTGTGGATACATGTGTATGTTAAAATTGGATTGGTTATGTGCATGTTGTAATATATTGTTTATTGATTCGTTGTCGAATTAAATTTTTGAAAATAAAATTTTTAATTTTGATTTATATTCATATATGTATATATATATATTTATGTATGTATTTATGTAGATGTATGTGTGTGTGTGTATTTAGACTAAATGTGTAGAGGTCTACAAATTATCAATATGTATAATTGTATATATTATTATATGTCATATATATTTGATCTTAAAATTTCCATATGATGATTTATACTTTTTATGAATTATAAAATACAAAAATATTCTATTACATATGTATATACATATTTTTTTGTTATTTAATGATTTTGTGTGTTGTTTATTATGTATAAGATAATTAAATCATTCAAAATTTTAGTTTTATATTTTTTAATTGGATACATCATAAAAGAAGCTTACTGTAAAATTTATAGATTTTTAAAACTTGATTGAATATTTTTTAAGTTAATTTATTTTCGAGCTGCAATCAATTATTGAATTAAAAATATAATTTCAATTGAGAAAATTCTATAAATTTTTCTGAAGCCTAAAATGTGTCTTGGGTACTTTTGACAAAATTTTTAGATTTTTCTAACTTAATTTAATAATTTTTATAATTAATTTATTTCCGACCTACAAACAATTATTTAACTAAAAATATAATTTCAATTGAGAAAATTTCAAAGAAATTTCCAAAGCCTAAAACATGTCTTTTGTACCTTCAAAAAAGTTGTAGAATTTTTTAGCCAGATTTTATATTTTTAAAAATTAATTTGATTTTGGGCTGTAATCAATTATTTAGCAACAAATATTATTTTAATTGAGAAATTTCCATTATTAATTTTATGTCCACAATGTGTTTTCAAATTTTCTAAAATTATAAAACTTGTAATTTTTCATTTAGGTATTTTACATTAATTTATTATAGTAGAAACTTTTTTATTCAATAATATACATATATCTGTGTGTGTGTGTGTGTGTGTATATATATATATTATGTACACACACATGCATATGTATATATGTATGTATGTATGTTCATTTACATATATTAATATCTTGTTTTTCCATATTGTACAAGCACATATTTGGATAAATTACAGTACATGCAAAATGAGCTAATGTGTCTGTTGCAATGTAAATCGCAGCATCTATATATGAGCACATTATACCCTTCACGATTTATCATGTTACACATGCACACGCGCGCGCACACAAATATATATGTATCGACCCGTATTTTTGATACTTAAAAATATTAAATTTAATTAGATTTTGGAATTTAAATTGTCAGCAATTAAAATTTATGATTTATTAATGAAAAAATTATTTAGAATATAATTCAATATTATTGTTTAAGTGTTATTGACAACTATTTTAATGTATCTCAATCAATTGAAATAATCATAAAGTTAACTTGGTTATAATTGTAAATGAGGAAATAAATTAAATGTTGCATTTAATGATGAAAATGTACGTAATTTAATTGAAATTGGTTAATATAGAATTATGAAATCAGTTCTGGTAAGTAGATTATAACTCTTGGTTGTAAACAATGAATTAATAGACATGATTTACAAAGTTGTAACAATTGATTTATTATCATCTCATTAATTAGATCGGTTTGAAATTTATTTGGAAATCAATAAAATTAATATAATTGAAATACTGCAATAAATATGGTAAAAGATGTTAACTGTAGAATAATGAAAGTAATAAAATGAAAGCTTATGCCTAATTAACTCATAAGGTATTAGTTGATTTAATATAAGAATTTAAATCAAAATAAAAGAAATTGTTGGAATTTAAATTATAATAAACTAGGATTTATTACTATTGTAATTTGATGTGAAATTAATGTAATATTTGAGTATTGGTTTTAGTATGGAGAACTGTATTGTAAAAGATAATTAATTTTTATGTAATCATAAATGATGAAAATTGTTAACTTTTAATTTAGAATTTAAAAGTGATAAAATCAATTTAATAATTATTTATTTAATTAACGTGTAAGATTATTCTTTTTGGAAAATGTATTAAATTTCAACGGAAAAAGTTTCTTCAGATCCATAATAGTAAATTATTATAGGATTTCAAGATTCGTAACGATCGGACTTATTGATTGATCGTACGAGCCCGAAACGCGTAGAAATCAGTTAATGAATTTAAATGAATATAAATTGATTTTAAGAGCTAACTTGTGACGCCCCACCTCTATACCCACGCTAGCCAAGAACACTCCGAAGTAGTGCTGTCAACTAGCACGGAGAATAAGGCTGTTGAGGAGCGGCCATCCATGTAATTGCTTATCACACGGTGGCTATAAATAATCTTCGGAAACAAACATAGAAATAATCATATCACAAATCAGTCACAGATATCCATATTACAAAGGCGGAAGAAGATATGAATATATAACTAACACATGAAAGTGTACATCAGAGTAGTGGTCAGTAAGATCCACGATAATACAAAAGAATAGCAACACGTGCTATACAAAAGAATACAACTATGAGTCTATATCTCAAGTGTATACAACAAAAACTGCTAATCTAAACAGTTAGCCAAAAGTCAGAGTGATGAATCCCTGGGAAGAAGTCAAGCAGAAGCACTTGTAACATCTCGGTCTGACCCGAGTATTACTTAAGAAATTAATAAACGGGTCAGTCTAGCTATAAATATCAGATGACATGATATAACATAAAAGATATGGCATAAACATAAACATCCATAATGACATACCACTATAAGTATGTAAATAATGATCAACAGAAGATCAATCAATAAGAGATAATCAATATCACAAGAATCTTCTCAAAGATTCGGAAAGGGCATCTTACCCCAAACTTGTACTCATAACAAGTCAATGACATAAATTCTAGAAATCAATGCAAGAAGTCCAGAAATCATAGAAAAGAGAAAGAGGCCTATCACATGACGGTCCGAAGACCAAGGGGAGCTACCCCACATGTGTGAATGGAATCACACAGATGAAGGTCCAGACTAACCAAAAAGCAAAAAGGTATGTGTGAGTGGAATCACACAAGTGGTGTCTAGTCTAACCTCGCAACAAGAGACATCGCACAGTTGCTAGTCTAAATCATCAGAATGATCGTCATGATCAACGAGAAGTGTCAATTACACTAAGCTAGTAAATATAGAAGTTTAGCTTCATGTCCCATAACCACTTGCTTAACTTAAATATTTACGAAAAAACTGTAAATCTTCACTAATAAAATTGTCACAAGAGGTTCAATCGAACAAGTCCAGGAATTAACCGACGAAGTGAACGCAAGCGTTTCATACCACTTGTTTTACTAAGTCGTTTAATTAGATTTCTCATCCGAGTGAGGTAAAGGTTTGTATATACTAATAGATTGGAAAACGGTTTAAGAAAAGAGCTTTGTTATTAAAAATAGAGTTGAAATTGTTTGTTAAAAGAGTTTTGATATTTACTACTAGTATTGAAACCTTTATATTTTTAAAATGACAAATCACAGAAGAGATTGTAGAAACAATCATCACAAAGATCACATTCGGAGATGTGAATAAAATCCAAGGAAATCAGCTCAAAAGCATCAAAGTGGAAGTTCCCCAACGACCAAACGTGGCCGAGATAACCAGAGATGGTTTGTCTCGAAGAATGGTCAACTCAGCATCTCAACAAAGCAAGTTTTTGTTGAATGTTTTTCAGATAAGATCGCCTACGGAGGGGGGTCCAGGGGGGGTGGCAACCCCCCAAGGTGGGGGTGCGGGGGCAACGCCACCGCTTACGGGGTTCGACCTAGTGAAGATAAAATGAGGTCTAACGACCTAAGGACTCAAGGGTCTAACGACCTAACGACTCAAGGGTCATACGACCTAACGACTCAAAGGTCATACAACCTAACGACTCACGGGTCATACGACCTAACGAGCTATGGCCAAACGACTTAACGACTCAAGGGTCTAACGATCTAAGGACTCAAGGGTCTAACGACCTAACGACTCAAGGGTCATACGACCTAACGACTCAAGGGTCTAACGACCTAACGACTCAAGGGTCATACGACCTAATGACTCAAGGGTCATACGACCTAACGACTCAAGGGTCATACGACCTAACGACTCAAGGGTCATACGACCTAACGAGCTATGGCCAAACGACCTAACGACTCAAGGGTCTAACGACCTAACGACTCAAGGGTGCAACGACCCAACGACTCAAGGGTCCAACGACTTAAGGGTTGCACGACTTAAGGGTTAGGCCAGGAGCGACCTAACGAGATAAGGTCCAACGACCTACGAGTTAAGGGTCCAGCGACCTATCGGGGTAACTCGTAACCGACTTAAGGGTTGCGTGACTGAAGGGCTGCACGACTTAAGGGTTAACTCGTAAACGACTCACGACCTATGGATGAACGACTCAACTCCGAACGAGCTAAAAATGGCCAGAACGACCTAGGTTTAACTCGTGAACGACTCACGACCTATGGACGAACGACTTAACTCCGAACGACCTAAAAATGGCCAGAACGACTCAAGTGCAGAAAATTCAACAAAACGCTAAAAATTGGAGTTTTTCGCCAATCCAATCCAAACCAAATGCTAACATGCATGCAAAAATGATAGGGAATCATTCCCAACAGTCCAATATAGTTATAGGCTAGAATTGTGAGATAAAAATCTCACCTTTGCACCAAATATCAATGAAAATGAAGTTTTAAGCAAGCAAGGATCAATCCTTCTTCTATCTAAGCACAAGAAGCTTGAATCCAGTGTCTTCTTCTTGAATTTGGAGTAGAAAGATGGATTGCAATTGAATTTGAGTTTTGGAATTTTAATTTCCCATTCCCTCCACCATTAATGCCAAAGCTTGATTAGTTAGGAAATTTATGAAGAGTGAGGAGAAGAGGGTTGGAACTTGGGCTTAATAGGCTAAACTAACCCAAAGTCCAAAGCGGGAAAAGTTAGTGAAATTTCACTAACTCCAAACCTATCGATGTTTATACTTAAAAAAAATTGTAAACGACATTTCGAACTCAATGGAAGTGGTCTCGAGTCCTAATTTGACCGTTTGCAAAAAGTAGCTTTTCGGACCAAAATCTGATTAACGAGTTAATATTTAAATAAAATATTTAAATACAAACTCGACAAATATGCGGGTTGTTACATAACTTCTATATGCGATAGAATAGGGTTGAAACTAGTTTCATTGTGTTTAAAAATATTGAAAACATACATTTCGATATATTGGATGACCTAATTTTGTTTCGGGATTAAAACAAGCTTTTTGGGTCATTGTTACTGTTTGATCCAATTCGATAAGTTTCATCCGTTCTTATCCATCTCTGTCTATATATATAGGCTATTATAAACCCTAGAAACTTCTTATTTTCATTTGCTGTACGTACAATTTCTATCTATATGTTCAATTATATGTTCCTTCTCAATGGCAGACATTTCAAAACCCTAATTCCCAATTCCAAATCAAATTAACAATCCAAACTCCTCAAAACCTATCATATAATATATCATTGCAAAGCTCTTAACAAAAGGTAATCAACATATGCAATTTGTTTTTCGATTGGAGGTTCGGTTTGACAAAAATTTAGCGAAGAAGTCTCGGTCGTCCGTTGTAGGGTTTGCAAATCAACGGTGGATCTTCATCCGATCGACAGCCGGGAAGTTACACCTAGTAGAGGAGGTCGAGGGGAGTGCATCTACGGTCTTCATTCATTGTGTGGAGGCACGGATTCATGGCTAATTGGAGTAGAAGGCAGAGGCGGTTCTTACATGGCAGTGCTTGGGGCTCGCGCATGAGCCATGGAGGGGAGGCCAGAGGTCGGCGTCGCAATCGTGTTCCCCGATCTGGGCCTAGTTGCGCGACGTGGCAGCGATATTGATAGGAAGGTGGCAGATGTAATGGAGCGTGCGCGATCTGTTGGTCGATAGGGTTTGAACGGTGAGAGTTAATTTACGTTTTTGCCCCCATTGTTTATTTTATTTAAATTATAAATTTTCAATGTTCTAACCTTAATGACTTTTGCATTCAATCTCGGATTTGGATGTGGTTTCTTCCATTGGGATCGTATCGAAATTTCGGAAAACATGAGATTGGTTTGGTTGAATTTAGAGACCGACCAAATTTCAATCTTTTATTGGATTTTAAATCGGCTACAAACGAAAGGTGTGTGATTTAACCCACTCACGCAATACTAAACCTTCTTATGTTGGTTGAAATTTATGATGTAATAAGAATTTTGTTGATTGCTGTTTGGTAATTTAAATTTTCATTTAAATTAAATTTGAATTTATATTGAATTAAATTTACATTTAAATTAATGTTGAATTAAATTGCTAGTTAAATACATTATATTGATAATCAGTTAATTGTTGTGATTTATTTGCTAGTTTAGATGTTGATTATGATGGATGTTTAATGGTTGACATTTTGGATATATATCTCTATTATCACCCTATTAAGTGATAACATGTAAACTGTTATTTGAATTATTTCGAATAAATTAAGAAATAGGTTGAAATGATATATATCCATCCTTGAAATTAAAATTAAAATAACCGATCACTTGGCCATAGGGTAGAAAATTATATATGGACATCGGACTGGTTAAATTAAATGGTTTTAAAAACCTTGAAATTTGGTTTTTTATTAAATGATATTGTTTTAAAGGAATAAAATTTTGGAATTATATGAATTGAATTATTTTCTAATTCAAGATTTGAAATGCTAAAACTGAAATTGGTAAAAAGGAAATAGTTTTAAAGAATTGAATTGGAAATGTGAAATCATAATTGATATATGACTTTAATTTTAGAAATTAAATTATTTAAAGATTTGGATCTTAAAATTTAACAATGAGGGTTAAACTGATTTAAGTGTTTTAAATCTGTTAAGTGAAATTGGAAATGGGTTCAGATTGTTGAAATGGAAAAGAAATGGTTTGATTCGATGTTATTTTCAAAATAAATTATTTTTGATATAAAATATTTAGAACCTATTATTTTAATACTCAAATTATTTAAATTTTCCAAAACTATTTCACTATATAAAACATTTTCAATACTCAAACCATTTTATATTAAACTGTTTTAAATCTCTAAATAATATAAACTATTTATAACAATTCAAACTATTTTCTAGAATTTTCAAACTATGAAAAGTAGAAATTTTTATATTTAAAACGTTAATTTAAATGTGAGTGTGATTAAATGTGGTTATAACATAAATTGGAATTTGAAATGATATTTTCAAGTAAAAAATAACATATTTTAAGTAAATAAGATGATTTTGAAATGAAGGATATTTTGAAGTGAATATGATATTTTAATATCAAATATGAATTGGTTTTGAAAAGTAAAAGAACCAACCTATGTGAAAAATGACATTTGGTTGTTAAAGAGATTGGGGCCTTTTATTGGCATACTCTCTGTCAATATTGGAATCACTTTAACAACTGTGTACACGATGGATGCTATTCAGAATGTAGAGGTTGAATTGGAGGCGTTTGCTGGAATGAAGTAATAGAACGTTGATGGATAGCCTTGACTTCGAGTCATAATTAAAATGTCTAAAACAGGAGCTATACCGGGCCAAGTTGGATTGCTCTCTCGATCGAACATACTTCTTCGATACCGTATCTTTTACTTAGTGATTGATTAGTGGCCACCTTTGAGTATGGGAGTGTTGTTCGAGGTGGGCGATAGTAGCTGCTATGCATTACCACCATTCCGAGAGTGCAAAACGATAGAATCCTACCCTGGTCATTGCCTCGCGTCCTTTTCATGTTATCCTTATCAAGCCACTACAATTTAGGTGTGTGTCGTACCTATGGAGTGCTCTCTGGTAGCCTACCAGTTTACGGTAGAGTTTATAGTACTGTGTAGACTATGATGCATATATAAAAATGTATTAAGGGGGATAATGGTAACGCCTTAATGCTATTTTAATACTTTATATTACAGATAGACACTACATATATATAGCGTATTTTACTACATATAGATAGTTTAACAGATCCTTAGGAGATGGAAAATTCTGTAACATCTCTTAAGTTATTGCACACACATTGTACACAGGATAGGAGATGTAACATCCCGTAAACATCTCTGAAGCTATTACACTCATATTTACTTATTGTTGATTTAACTTACATAAGAATTTTTTGTTCTGACTCGAGTGTTTTATCTTTTCATTACGCTCGGGTCAGCTAGAATATTTCAGTGTCTAAAGAAATTATTTCCGTAGGACGAAAACAGAGTTTGGTATATTACATTATTAGTAATTTTACGCTACATCATTTTGGTATGTTGTTGATTGTACTCTGATTATATTGTAAATTTGTGTAATCAAATGTAAATCGTAAAAAAAATTTATGAATTGTTTAATTGATTATTATAATTTATCATTCCATTGTAAGATTCTGTATTTTGTTTTCCTTCTTTTCTTTTATTTTTCTTATTTAACCCCATTGATAATCTACCCTTATGAATGGTTTTAGTTAGACATGTATGGTTTATTATCGATTTAAACCGTCCAAAAAGGTGGGCCGTCACAGTTGGTATCAGAGCTTTGGTTTATAGATACCTTAGCCTGCTTGGGGTTAAACTCATTAGAGACAGGGTTATTATTACCCTAGAATGAGTCTGAGTGTGTGTGTTTGTCTATATATATATATATATGAGCGTATTTGTTAGTGCTATAAAAATGTTTTGTATTGTGTTAATTTGTTCTGTTGAGTATTTACGAATTCTGGTTGGTACGTAGGATGCTATAACATCGATAGGGGTTTCTAAACACTTGAACAGGGTAAACCGACACAATATTGTTTTAAAAATAGGTAAACGAAATAATTTTACCTAGTATCATATTTTGTATATATATGAAAAAATGTGTAATTTTTCATAAATTGATATTGTTATTTTTGGTGCGTTGTTATTTAGGAAATGAAAATGTCTGATAATTATCATTTGTTGTTTGGTTAGTCAAAGTTCTTAAAACTATTGACTATTGTATGGCATAAGAAGTGTTATCTTTTAAATACGGTATTAATTAATATTTAAAAATAAATGAATTTAATTGAAATTTTGAGAATTTAAATTTCGGTGTAATGAATTTGGTTTTCAAAGATTTAAGAAAAATAATATTAGTATTATTTGGAAGTATTTGCAAATAGAAATGTCTTCAAAATATTTTCAAAATGCACTTAAAAGAAATGTTTTCAACGAATTTTTGAAAGGAAAAAAATTCTATACTCCCTTTTTCTGTCGCTAGAAAATAATTTCGGTGATGACTGCATAGCATCATCGACGTTCATTTTCGAGTTTCAAAGTGGGAATACCATTATAGTAGCTTTGTTACACAGTTGTTTTGATGAAACAAATTTTAGTTTTAAATTTCTAGATGTGATTTGATATATATAAAATATATGAGTGTGTGTGTGTGTGTATATATATTATTTTAAGATGATTTGAAATGGAACCCAGTATTTAGCTCTTAAGTTTCTATAAATTAGGGATTTTAATTATCTACATAAAATGGAATCTTGACTATTTTAATAGTTGAAAACTTCTAAAATGAGAAATAAGAAATTAGAAGCTAAGTGTTTAATGAAACTGTAAGAAATTGAAGATTTGTCACTTCTAAATTGAAATATAATGAAAATTAAGAAGATGTTACTATTGGACATTTTTTTAACTAAAATGAATAAGATAAATTTGTATAACACCCAATTACATTCTAAAACATATATAAAACTTACCAAAAATGTTAAAAGTTGAAATGGTAATATGAATATGTAATAGAATATTATACAAGTAAAACTTAAATAATGAAAATGTTTTAAAATATAATTACATCTATAAATAAGAATTATAAATTACAAGAAATGTGTTAAACTTCAGTTAATATTTGGAAATGCTAATAGTTAAATTGAATAGTATAAGTGAATACTACTTAAATAAATGATTATAAACTTAAGAAAATGACTGAAATGATTCATTTATGAATGTTAATATTAAATGGAAATCAAGCAAATAAGTAAATAAATGTGAATCAAACTATAAAGAAACTTAAGTAATATTTTAAGAATTGGTACATTGATGATTTTAAATATTGAATGAGAAAATTTATATAAGTAAATGAATGTAAATTAATAAAAGATGTTCTTGTATGAATGAATGAAAATTTATAAAAGAGGACCTTGTATGAGTGAACTAAAATAAATGAAAGTAAAGAATGTGTAAAAAGAAACCAATAGAATAAACTTAAGTAATATTTAAAATCCTATGTTGTTGGCTTATGGAATGTTTGGGGAATGATAGTTCTAATTGTTTAAGGTTGTATGAATAATCTATTACAAAACTATCTAAGGTTTTTGAACGTAAGATACACTTGGTGGTTTATTTATCACCATTGTACGACGAAAAGTTTCTGAATCTAAACAAACCATTAGTTTTGGTTGTTATGGATGTGTAATGGATTCTTTGGTTGCATACAATAGTCGTGCTGTTTTTGTTGCATATGGTTATTATACATTGTTGTGTTGCTTGTGCTATTAATTGAAACAACTAGTATATTATTCTTTTTACGTAGTTTTAACTTTTTGGATTATGTAAGTGAAGTACAGGTTAATGGAAGCAATAGCTGTTGCTATTCACAAATAAAGTTTGTTTGCCCAACAAATAGGTAGATTTTCAGATTACAATTTTTGAAATGATATATTATTGTTTTTTTGCCACGGTTTGGGATATTTTATTTTTGAAATATGATATTTATATTGAAATTATTTATATCATTATTTTTTCGGACCTAACCGCACAACGGAGGCTCTGCCGAAATATTTCATAAATTTAGGACTCGGAATTTTTTTCGTAAAAGTTGAGTTATTTTCAAATTTTTACTAAACTCAATTATGTATGTTTAAAGTGTTAATAATTTGAATATTTTGAATAAAATTTTATCAAACTTCTTGTTCCTTTTCGGGGACAAAAAGTTTTGAATGGGGGAAATTGTAACGACCCTTATTTTTGATAATTAAAAATATTAAATTTAATTAGATTTTGGAATTTAATATTGTCATAAATTAAAATTTATGATTTATTAATGAAAAAATATTTAGAATATAATTTAGTATTATTAGTTGAGTATTATTAACAGCTGTTTTAATGTAATCTCAATCAATTGAAATAATTGTAAAGTTAACTTGGTTATAATTGTAAATGAGGAAATAAATTAAATGTTGTATTTAATGATGAAATTGTATGTAATTTAATTGAAATTGGTTAATATAGAATTATGGAATCAGTTTTGGTAAGTAGATTTAACCCTTGGTTGTAAATAATGAATTAATAGACATGAATTACTAAGTTGTAACAATAGATTTATTACCATCTCATTAATTAAATCGGCTTGAAATTTATTTGGAAATCAATAAAATTAATATAATTGAAATATTGCAATTAATATGGTAAAAGATGTTAACTGTAGAATAATGAATGCAATAAAATGGGAGCTTATGTCTAATTAATTCATAAGGTACTAGTTGATTTAATATAAGAATTTAAATCAAAATAAAAGAAATTGTTGGAATTTAAATTATAATAAACTAGGATTTATTACGATTATAATTTGACATGAAATCAGTGTAATATTTAAATATTGGTTTTAGCATGGAGAATTGTATTGTAAAAGATTATTAATTTCTATGTAATCAGAAATGATGAAAATTGTTGACTTTTAATTTAGAATTCAAAAGTGATCAAGTCAATTTAATAATATATTTTTAATTAACTTGTAAAATTAGAATTTTTGGCCATTGTCTCGGCTTTCTACAAAACTAGTTTCATTGGGTCCGTAATAGTAAATTATTATAGGATTTCAAGTTTCGTAGCGATCAGACTTATCGTTTGACCGTGCGAGCTTAAAACGCATAAAAATCAATTAATGAATTTAAATAAATATAAATTGATTTTAAGAGCTAATTTCTATGTACGATAGAATGAGGATTTAAACTAGTTTCATTGTGTTTTAAAATATTGAAAACCTATATTTTGATATATTGGATGACCTGTTTTCATTTCGGGAACAAAACGGGCGTTTCGGGTCATTGTTATCGTTTCGATCCAATTCGATCTGTTCCATCCATTCTTATCCATCTCTGTCAATATATAGGCTATTATAAACCCTAATAGCTTCCTATTTTCATTTGCTATATGTACAATTTATGTCTATCCGTTCAATTATCTATTCCTTCTCAATGGCAGACATTTCAAAGCCCTGATTCTCAATTACAAATCAAATCAAAAATCCAAACTCCTCAAACCCTATCATATAATATATCATTACGAAGCTCTCAATGAATGTAATCTACATCTACAATTCATTTTTCAATTTAAGATTCGGTTTGGCTAGAATTCAGCAAAGAAGTCTTGGTCTTCCGATGTTGGGTTTGCAAATCAACGGTTAATCTTCGTCCCATCGACGATCAGGAAGTTGAATCTGGCAGAGGAGGTTGAGTGGAGTGCATCTATGGTCTTTGTCCATTGTATGAAGGCATGGATTTGCGACAAATTGGAGTAGAAGGCAGCGGCGGCTCTCGCATGGCAGTGCCTAGGGCTCGCATGTAGGCCGTGGAGGGGCGGCCAGAGGTAGGCGTCGTGGCAGTGTGCTCAGATCTGGGTCTAGTTGCGCGATATGGCAGCGATATTGACCGGAAGTGGCAGATGTATTGGAGCGTGCGAGATTTGTTGGTTAATAGGTTTTGAATGGTGAGAGTTAATTTACATGTATTGGAGCATGCGAGATTTGTTGGTTGATAGGGTTTGAATAGCGAAAGTTAATTTACATTTTTGTCCCTACTATTTGTTTTATTTAAAATTTAATTTTTCAATGTTCTAACATTAATAACTTTTGCATACGAACTCGGATTTGGACGCGGTTTCTTCCACTGGGATCGTATCAAAATTCCGAACAGCATAAGATAGGTTTGGTTGAATTTGGAGACAATTCGGCTTTTATTGGATTTTAAATCAGCCATAAATCAAAGGTGAGTAATTTAACTCACTCATGCAATACTAAACCTTCTTATATTGGTTGAATTAAATTTATGATGTAATAAGAATTTTATTAATTGCTGTTTGGTAATTTAAATTGTTATTTAAATTTAATTTGAATTTATGTTGAATTAAATTTACATTAAAATTAATATTGAATTAAATTGCTAGTTAAATACCTAATATTGATAATCAGTTAATTGTTATGATTTATTTGATGGTTTGGATGTTGATTGTGATGGATGTTTAATGGTTGACATTTTGGATTATTTGATGTTTATTTATTTTTATATATCTCTATTATCGCCCTATGTATTAAGTGACAACATATGAACTGTTATTTGAATTATTTCGAATAAATTAAGAAATAGGTTGAAATGAAATATACATGTGACACTTTGATTTGGGTTGAAATGACATATATCAAATTGAAATTGAAATAACTGACCACTTGACCATAGAGTAAATTATATGCGGACACCAGATTAGTTAAATTAAATGGTTTTAAAAATCTTGAAATTTGGATTTTTTTATTAAATGATATTGTTTTAAAGGAATAAGATTTTGGATTTATATGAATTGAATTTTTTTCTAATTCAAGCTTTGAAATGATGGAATTGAAATTAGTAAAAAGGAAATAGTTTTAAAGAATTGAATTGGAAATGTGAAATTGTAATTGATATATGGCTTTAATTTTGGAAATTGATTTTTTTTTTTTTATAGATTTGGACCTTAAAATTTAACAATGAGGGTTAAGTTGATTTAAGTGTTTTAAATTAGTGAAGTAAAATTGGACATGGGTTTAGATTGTTGAAATGGAAAAGAAACTATTTGATTTGATATTATTTTCAAAATAAATTATTTTTGATATAAACTTTTAAAATATATTATTTTAATATTCAAATTATTTATAATTTCCAAAACTATTTCACTATATAAAACATTTTCAATACTCAAACCATTTTATATTAAATTGTTTTAAATCTCTAAACTATTTTAAACTATTTATAATAATTTAAACTATTTTCTAGAATTTCAAACCGTGAAAAGTTGGAATTTTTATATTTAAAACGTTGATTTAAATGCGCATGTGGTTAAATGAGGTTATAACCTAAATTGGAATTCGAAATGATATGTTTAAGTAAATGACATATTTTCAATAAATATGATGATTTTGAAATGAAGGATATTTTGAAATGAATACGTATTTTGATATCAAATATGAATTGGTTTTGAAATGTAAAAGAACCAACTGGTGTGAAAAATGACGTTTGGTTGTTAAAGAGACCAAGACCTTTTATTGGCATACTCTCTGTCAATATTGGAATCACTTTAACAAATGTGTACACGGTGGACATTATCCAAAATGTAAAGGTTGAATTAGAGGCATTTTCTAGAATGTAGTAAGAGAACGATGATGGCTAGTCTTGACTTTCGAGTCACAATTAAAATGACTAAAACATGAGCTATATCGGGCTAAGTGGGGTCGCTCTCTCGATCGAACATGCTTCTTTGATACCATATCTTTTACTTTGTGATTGATTGGAGACCACCTTTGATTATGAGAGTGTTGTTTGAGGTAGGCGGTAGTAGCTGCTACATATTACCACTAGTCCGGGAGTGCAAAATTATAGAATCCTACCCTGGGCATTGCCTCCCATGCCTTGTCATATTATCCTTGTCGATCCCACTATGCTTTTGGCTTGTGTCTTTCCTATGGAGTGCTACCTGATAGCCCACCAGTTTATGGTGGAGTTTACAATACCGTATAGACTACAATGCTTATATAAAAATGTGTTAAGAGGGATAATAGTAACGTCTTAACGCTATTTTAATACTTTACATTGTTGATAGACGTTACATATATATATATATATATATATATATATATATAATGTATTTTACAACATATATATAATTTAACGGATCCTTAGAAGATGGAAAGTCCCGTAACATCTCTTAAATTATTGCATGCCTGTTGTACATCGAATATGAGATGTAAAATCATGTAAACATCTTTGAAGCTATTACACTCATATTTACTTATTGTTGATTTAACTTACATAAGAATTTTTAGTTCTGACTTGAGTGTTTTGTCTTTCCATTACGCTCGGTTCAGCCTGAGCATTTCAGTGTTTGAAGAAATTATTTCTAGAGGACGAAGATGGAGTTTGGTATATCATATTATTAGTATTTTTCCACTGAATCATTTTGGTATGTTGTTGATTATACTCTGATTTTATTGTAAATTTGTGTAATCAAATGTACATTATAAAACAATTTCATGAATTGTTTAATTGATTATTATATTTTGTCATTCCGCTGTGAGATTCTATATTTTGTTATCCCTTTTTTCTCTTATTTTTCTTACTTAACCCCATTGGTAATCCACCCTTTTGAATGGTTTAAGTTAGATATATGCGTTTTATTATCGATTTAAACCATCCAAAAAAGTGGGTCGTCACAATATATGTGCGTGTGAGTGTGCGTGCATGTGAGTGCGCGTGTACCTGATACATATACATATGTGTGTGTGTGAATTAAATCTAATTAATCGATTCAAATTATAGAGAGAAATAAAAGGTTTATCTCTCTATTTAATGCAACTAATGCTTTTAATTAATTACTTATTCTAGGGAAAGAAATGAAAGGTTTCCTTCCCTATATATACATTAAATCTTATTACGCTTTCAATTAATTACTTATTTTAGGAAATAAAATGAAAGGTTTCCTTCTCTATATATATGAACTCTTATTAATGAACGTAGGTGTATTTGATACACTATACATTTAATATTAAATTTATTTAAACTTCCTTTAATTAATTTAATAATATATATTATTTTCAAACAAATTTAGAAATGTGCTAATTAAATTAGGCTTTATTGGCTCAACTAAGATCTAATAGGGTGAAATAATTTGAAATTTACTCATTTCTTCTACTGGGGGTTGGCCTAGTTCCTTCAATGGTATCGGAGCGCAATAGCCTATACGATCTAAATTAATTATATTAGGGGCAACTAATTAAGCTTGCTCATTTAGTACGGTGTCTAAAAAGGTAAAGTGTTGAATTGGAATTGGATAATTAAGTATACTGTCCTACTTGGTTACCAGCTAGACTTGAAAGGTGATTTGAGCCCAAAGGTTGCCCCTGATAGGAAATTTTCTAACTCATATTGGCCCTTGGGCTAATTTTAAAAATCATTTTAAAAATTAAAGTTGGAGATTTTAAATTTAACAATTAAATTTAAAATAAAATATGTTTAGTATAAATGGTTATAAAATAACATATAATTTCAAAATATTTGAAAAGGTAATGAAAATTTCAAATTGTTTGAAAATATTTGAATATTAATTTTGAAATTTAAAATTCATTAATAAGGTTAATAAAATAAATAAATTAATTAAATGAGTTAATTAATTTGTACTTATATTCATGTACTATATATACTTATACATGTTATGTTAATTTAAATGCGTTTAAGATAACGTAAGTATACATGTATGTGTGCACGATAAATTTTAAAATGGATATAATTTAATTAAAATTGTTTAATTAAAAGTTAATTAATTAAATAATGTACACATGTATATGATAAGTATTAAATATAAATGTTATATTGATATAAAATTAATTAAAATGTTAATTAATTAATATTAATTAAATAAGATTTGATTAATATAATGTTATACATAATATTATTATATAATTGATGTAAAATATAAAAGTTATATAATGATAAAAATTATATAATATGAATGTATGAACTAAATGTGGAATATTAAAGAAACCCTAAATAAAGTTAAGGAATAAATACATATGTATTGTACATATATCATGATTTCAGATGTGCTTGACACTCGAATCATGATGGTATTTAATAAGTAATACCTTATTCCATAAGTCGATATCCCTTAATATAATATATTAAATATTATGAATCTCTAATACTATGTTGTCTTTTACCATACACACACACACTACCGTGTAACCTGTGCATTGTACACGGTAATGTTGTTAAAAAATAGCATTTATTTTTTAATTATTGTTAAAATATATTTTATTATGTGATGTATGATAAATTTATCATGATATATTAATCATAATTTAAAATGACATACGATGCTCTGATATAAGATTGCACGTTCAATCATCGTTAACTACATATTTCTATAAAATTAACACCCTAACTCAAAAATAATTATAAATTGAACTTATTAATATTGCATATGTAAATAATTTGTATTTTCTTGATGACATAAATAATTTATGTTAATTATGTGATATATATTTTATTTGTATAAATAAATAAGTAACTTTACCCTTTTATTAATATGATTATTGTATATATACTGAATTTTCATCTTTTTTAAGGATTTATAAAGGATTATTGAACATTAAATAATTGAATTTATTTAAATAATTTGAATTAAGGATAAATATAACTAATAAAATACAAAGAGTTGAATGTAAAAAAATTGAAAAAAATTAAGAAGATTGGTTAGCTTATCTACTTGTGAACTTTTATTCATTACATGGTTTTCACTCTTAAAGAATTCTATCCATGTATTCATAAATTTCATATTGTTGCAGGAGGGTCATGCTTAAAACTTTGGTACTTGCAAAAACAATGTTATGTAGCATTTAGTTGAGTTGTGAGTTAGGTGTCGGTGTAATCTATACATTCACATCGTAATGTTGTAGGAGGTTTAATAACATGTTGAAAGTGAGAATGTTTATGCAATCTAATATCAGTGTGATCTATGAGTTCACATCATAATATTGTAAAACGAATTTATCTTTATAGTTTGCTCAAAATGAAATTATGTTATGTAATGTACGATAACTTTTTAAGATAAATGAATTAGAAATTAAAAGAGTCATTATTATTTATTTATATACTTTATGATATGTGATTTAAATATCTTCATATATCTGAATAAAGAAGAAATAAGTTTATCATTTTTCCCACATCTATGAATATTGTATATATTAAAAATTCCATACTCTTTGGATTTATTAGATGATTAATTAATATTATTTAATCATATTTATATCAAATAGCTTAAATTTACAATTACACGGTTTGGCAAATATATGGACTTGAATGTAAAATATTAAACGATAATTGAGAAGAGTTTTATCCGCGATTGTAAAAAAAAATTAAAACTTATATATTTAAAGTTAATAGAAGTTTACAGTGCAATGTATAATAAATTCATTATTAAATTAAATATATTATAAATTAAGTTTATTGTTGTCAGTGACATATATAATTTATGTTATGATATACATATATATATGTATGTATGTATGTATGTATGTATGCATGCATGCATCTAAATAAGTTTTTAACCAATTTGTTGATGTGCCTATAGTATGCATATTAAAACTTTCGCCTTTGATGTTTATTATTAAACATTAGTTGACTAAGTTTAACAATTAGTCTAAATTTTGGATTATATAAGCATAAATATATCAACATTAATGTAAAAGTTTTTAAGAGAACTATGAAAGTTTTGCAAATAATTGCCGATTTTTTTAAAACTAGGTGTTTGAATGTAAAATAGTGCAAAAGATTTAATAGAATAGTTGTAAAGTGGTAAATTATAAGATTTTAAAAATAAAATATCCAAACTTGAAGAGAATTATGGAGAATAGAGATAAGTCCTAGAATTAATGAGAGAGCTTCAAATTCTTCTGCATTACTATTATTTAATAGATTAATAAATTACTCGCATTCTCCTTAGTTCTTGAGCAAACTCAAGATAGAGATTTTATGTCTATTATTATTAATATATTAAGCAGACGAGGCAAGATAACTTTATGTATTTGTTGAGCAAACTCAAGATACATATACTATACTTCGGCCGTCGTGATATTGCAGGTACGGGTGAATAATCTCTTTCGGTTTGTTGAGCAAACTCAAGGTCGAAATGAGATTAGGATAAGAAACCATGGGGTAGGAGTTGTATATGATACAACCGATAAAGAGTTATTCATCGTCTGGGGAGCTATGGATTGTTAAACAAACTCAAGGTCGGAATTCCATCCAACATCCACTAGTGAAGTCAAAAGACTTCTTTGTTTCGCTTAGGGTTTGGTAAAGCATAAAAGACTAGTGAGAGTCTTATTAGAACAATTAAATGATAACATTTAACCTTGCTAATATTGTAAGAACATATGCTATATAATATTATAGTGATCTACATTGATAAATTTTTGCATTTAAGAAGATTGAAAATATTTATCAATTAAGATATACAAATGAATTGAAGATTGACAAATGGAAATATTATATATACCTACCCATAAAAGATTATTGCATGTTAACGTTTAAACAGCTATTCAAGTGCTTGATGTTACAACTGCTAAATATATTAGTATTTTGGTCATTTACGTATTTATTTGGTCGAGACCATGTATTGCATTCAATGAGTTTTGAACTCTAAAAGCAATACAAGATTATGGATGGTTGATGCATATACAATCATATATAAGTGTTATATGGTGAACGTTCAAAGTTTGTAATGTATAATATTTTGATGAAATTAGTTCATCCGAAAAACCCAATAAACCTAATAAATCTTATGCAAGCAAGATCAAATATTCGATCTGATTGGTTACAAAGGATCGTATTGTGTTAACTATAACACTAGACCAAAACTACAAGATAGATCTAAAAACTCGATCGCTGAAATATCAGTTTGATCAGTTTATGTAAAAGGAAATATACTTGATGTCCTTAAATGTTAAAGATGATCGAGTGTGCTTATGTAAAGAGTTCGTTATGACATTGCAGTAAGGGTTTCTTCTGAATGGTGTGACCATTTAGAAAGAATAACGAATGTACAAGAGTAGATCCGATTTAAGGTGCAATTGGGACGAAGAGAGTGAATAGTCATTTCTGATTCATAAAGAGACAACGGAAATAAGAATTTTAATAATAGTGATTGATACTTAACATTGGAATAAGAAATGTAATTTCTATTCCGAAATGTATTTTCATGTATAAAATTAGTTTCTATGTTATTTATTTCTCTTGAGTTCAAGACATTTGATCGAAGAACTCTCCACGGTAAACTAGTTGCAATATGTGAAATAAATAAGTATATTTTAAGTGAATGATGTGTTAGAACTGGGTCACCCCGTAGTGGAAGAAATGAGTGAATTTCAAAAAATTTACCATTTTGGATCATTAACGGGTCTATGAAGTCTAAATGCATTTAGATCTTATCTAAATGTTCTTTTAAATAAAATCAATATTTTATTTAATTTGGTAATTTTTTTTAAAAAGGGTTTAAATATTGTATAAATTTACATGAATGGATGTACCAAATACACCCATGTGTGTAGTAGTTACTTATTAAAATAAATATGAGAAAATTGATAGAGTTAGGGGTATGACCTAGGGGTAATTATGTAATTTGTTATATATATCCAACTCGTTGACCAATCTTGTTTGAAATAAAAGGTATTTTCTTCCAATTATATACTTGATATAAATTGATTATATTAATTAATTAACTTAATTAAAAGTATATTTAGTAGAAAATTGTAAAATTGTAAAATTTGATTTTCATCGATAGATTATTTTATGTTAATTATTTATGGATGAAAACATTATTTTATTCATAAAATATACAAATTAAAATACTGAAATTATTATGTTTGC
Source organism: Allium cepa (assembly GCA_030765085.1). NCBI lineage: Eukaryota > Viridiplantae > Streptophyta > Magnoliopsida > Asparagales > Amaryllidaceae > Allium > Allium cepa. The sequence continues at coordinate 557,401,865 of CM060935.1, forward strand.
AAAACTAGGTTAATTTTGAATTATAAATAATTTTTAATAATTGTTCTCTGCATTTCTATATGTATATTTGTCTATATGTAAATGTTTATGTTCATATATTATATATAATGTATTTGTACATACATGTGTGTGTATTTTGTAACACATATACATGCACATATTTGGACAACATACATGACATACAAAATGAGCTAATATGTCCGTAGCGATGTGAATCCCAACATCTACATATGAGCATATTATACCTATCAAGGATTATTATGTTACATATGCACTCACACATATATGTATATGACACATTTATGTATAAACTAAACCAAATAAAATTAATTTCATATCTTAATATATTTGAATTTAAATAAAATAAATGATTTCATTTAAATGAAATTTATAAATGTTCTAATTCGGTTAGACTTCATAGGCCCAATAAAGATTCAATATGGTAAAAATTTTGAAATTCACCCATAACTTCCACTACAGGCTGGTCCAGTTCCAACAATAGTATCGGAGCCCAACAACCAATGCGGTCTAAATTAGTCATATTAGGGCTAACTAATTAAGCTTGTCCACTTAGTATGGTGTCTAGAAATGTAATGTCCAGGATTGGAATTGGGTAATCAAGTACTCTGTCTTACCTAATTACCGGCCTGGCCCGAAAAGTAAAGTGAGCCCAAAGGTTGCTCCTAATAGAAAAGGCTCAACTTAATTCGGACCTTGGGCTAATTTTCAAAATAGTTTTGAAAATTAATGTTAAAGATTTTAAATTTAATAGTTAAATTTAAAATAAAACATGTTTATTATAAAAATTATAATACTACATATGCTTTCAAAATGTTTGAAAGGATAATGATATTTTCAAAATGTTTGAAAATATTTATATAATAATTTCAAATTTCAAATTTATTGATAATATTAATAAAATAAATTAATTAAATATTTTAATTAATTAATGAATATATGCATGTATTGCATATATTGATATATGTTATGTTATTTTAGAATGTTTAAGATAACATAAGTATACATATATCTATACAAGATATATTTTGAAATTAATAACTTTTAATAAAAGAAATTAATTGAATAAATTAATTAAAGGATAATTAATTAAATAAAATACACATATATATGATATATGTGTGTTACACTATAAAGGTTATAGTATGCACTATAAATGTTATAGTAGATATGCCCAATATAAAAGTTATACCGGAATACTAATTTAAAATTAATTAAAGGGTTAATTAATAAAATTAATTAGATAAGATTTAATTAATGATATATTATACGTAAGACTACATAGGATGTTAGTGTAGTATTATTAATATATTGAACAGATGAGGTAAGGTAACTATATGTATTTGTTGAGCAAACTCAAGGTACATATACTATACTTAGGCCATCACGATATGGTAGGTATAAGTGAATAATCTCTTTCAATTTGTTGAGTAAACTCAAGGACGAAATGAGATTAGAACAAGTAAAAATGGGTTAGGAGTTATAAATGATACTACTGATAAGAAGTTATCCGTCGTTTGTGAGGCAAGAATTTGTTGAGCAAACTCATGATCAGAATACCAAAATAAACGAGTCCTAACACCCACTAGTGAAGTTGAAGACTTCTATGTCTCATCTTAGGGTTTGGAGAAATATAAAAGACTAGTGGGAGCCTTATTAGAAAAATGAAATGGTAACATTTAACTTTTCTAATATTGTAAGAACATGTGCTATACAATATTATAATTATCTACAATGATAATTTTTGCATTTAATATGATTGATAAAACGTTTGTCATTTAACATATATAAACAAACTGAATTGAAAGTTGATAAATAGAAATATAATATATACTTACTAATAATTCAAATTGCATGTTATATTATGTTTCTATACCCATGTAAGTGCCCAATTTCAACTACTTATACATTCGTAAGTTGGTCACTTATATGTTTATTTGGTTTAGATCGTGTTTTGCATTTCATGAGTTTTTGAACTCTAAATGCAATTCAGACCGTGGATATTTGATCCATGTACTTTCACATATTAATGTTATATGGTGAATAGTCATAGTCTGTGGGGTACAATATTTCATTGAAGTTAGTTCATTCGAAGTAAGCCAATAAACAGTATTTTAAGATCATGTATTCAACTTGAATGATTTCAAAAGGGATCATATTGTGTTAATGTAACACAAGACCATAAACTACGAGATACATCTAAGAACTCGATCGTTGAAATGTCATCTTGATCGGTTTACATAAAGTGCAACATATTTGATGTCTTAAATATTAAGAATAATCGAATGTGATTCTGTAAAAGGTTTGTTATGATATTGTAGTAAGGTTTTCTTTTGAATAGTTTGACCACTTGAAAGAAAACGAATGTATAAGAATAGATGCAATTTAAGGTAAAGTTGGAATGAAGAGAAAGAATAGCCACTTCACTTCATAGAGAAACATTGAAAACAAGAATTGTAATAATAACTGATACTTAATATTAGAATATGAAATATGATTTTTATTTCGAAATGCATTTTCATATGGAAAATTGTTTTCTACAACATTTATTTCTTTGATTTCAAGATATTTGATCAAAGAACTCTCCTCTATAAACTAGTTGCGGCATATGAAATAAGTAAACAATATTAACAATATTAAGTGAATGGTGGACCTCTAAATTTAGTACGCTATTATAGTGATGACAAGAACCATTGTCCCAGTGGTTAAGTGATTTAACTTTGGTGCGAGAGGTCACAATTTTGAAACTTGCGTAGTGTAATTCGAACATTTATAGACATGTGAGTTGTGATATATTGTCCCAGTGACATGTTGTGTCTATGTACCACTTCAAAAAAAACAATCTAAAATTTAAAATGTCAAGCACCATTTTCCAGTGGTTAAGGGATTCGACTTTGGTGCGCGAGGTCACAAGTTCGAAACTTTTTTAGCATGCTTCGAACATATAATGACAAGTGATTTGTGATATGTTGTTTCTGTGACATGCTGTATCTATGTACCATTTCAAAAAAAATGACAGAAATAGTGGGAGCATGCCGTATAGCACCTATTGATTGCATCAAATTATGAAAATTGTTTTTGTAAAATGTACCGAACGTTATTTTTGAAATAATGTTTGTCTTTTTGTATTGACTGAAAAATAGATATAACAATGTTTCAGTATGAGTACTATGAATATACATTATGAAATAGAACTATATTATGGAATTTGTTTTCATAGTAAAAGTGATGCAACAAAAATACACATGTATCTAATATTATTTACAGTTGTTTTGGAATTATAGACTGGGCCATAGTTTTGAGAAATAATTTTACTATATGATTATGAATCATATGATACAGGATAATTATATCTCAACAATTAATGGCTATGCACCCATTCAGTGGGAGCATCATAAGGGTTGATGAACTCTTTGAATTAATACATATTGATGTATGCAATCACAAGTCTATTAATACGAAAATTGTTCCATATACTTTGTTATATTCATCGATGATTTATTACCAACATGAACATGTGTATAAGATACACATGTAGTAAGTTCATGATAAAATCATAGAATATAAAAGAAAAGTAAATAAAATAACATGTAATAGAATAAAATGATTTGCTTTGGTCAAACAAACGAGTATATTGGAAAGAGTTTCAAACGTACCTAAAAAGGAATATAGATTCAATCTCAAAATCTCTCCTCCATGTGATATGTAATGATGCTTAGATAAGGTGTAATTAGACATTGTTGGACAATTTACAATTAATTGTGAGTGAAGTTAAGTTAGTTTCTTTCTATAAGGTCGGGTACTTAAGATTAGTACACAATGTTGATATTATTTCATCCAAACAACAGTTTACAAATTCATACAAGATAAGGGTTTGTAAGAAATCCCAACATATCTTAGGCCAAGGAGTTGGCAGGTTGTGCGAGTTGAAAGATTGCACATAATAATTGTTCATGAGGTTCTTGTATGAATCTTCAAAAAGTTTTTTGGAAAGGTCTATCATCAAATGACATATTTATGTTTTGAACATAATTTTTGTAAACTAAAATCAATTTTATAAATAAAAGTTTCATAAAGCGTTTATGAATCCCTATTCTATTTGCACTAAGAAATAATTGTTGTTTCAAGATATATCAACTACATTGTGAAGAAATTTCTTTGAGAAATTTTTGGTAGTTAAATGGAATTGGATCCGAACTATAGATAGAACTGATTACATGAGATGAAGTTAAATTAACAATCCTAAATGAACACGTAGTATTAGAATGTCTAATAATTTTTCTCATCCATAGAAAAGAAATTATGAGTTTCTTATTAATGTCAAAAATATACATTACCCTTGGTTGTTCAGTTAAACCATTAAGATTGTTGACTCTATATGGTATGATGTGTAGATTTGAAAGAATTCCAATTACTATATCAAAATAGGATTTTGGCGGTGTAACCAAAGAGATGTGATCCATTGAACGAGATTGTGTATTTATTGAAAAATCAATGTGGTTGGAATTAAATAAGCAATGTTGATAAGAATAATATCGCAAATTTTAATCGATAAAATTAGCATAACAGATTCGGTATTCAACATGCTCAAGTTAATTCAAATTTACTCACAAAATTATCATTTGACAAGACTTAGTGTTTGGTACTTATGTATTGAAGCAAGAAATCCTAAATAATGATTTGGAGTAAGCCATTTGCATATATTAATCAAAAATGCCTCGAAGTCAGTGGGAGCAATATTGGGGTTGTGAGTCTTTGGATATATCCAAAAAATGATGCGAACGTATTATTTTATAAGCATCAAGATTGAATAAGTATTTTGATAGAAATATCAAATATTTTGATTTTTAATCAAAGTGCAGAGGAAGCATGTGTTCATAAGAAAGAATGTTAAAAGGTACATTGATATTTCTAAACTATAAGTAAACAGTACGTTGTTGATTTTAACAATTGCTTGTATTAAAATCAAGTTTAGTCTTTTTAATACTCAATTTTGGATTGTAAATGATGTCTTTTATGGTGAGTATAAAAGGTATAAGATTGTCCCAAAATGATATACAAGAGCACCCTTTTAAAAGAGGAACATGTAAGTTGGATTCCTTGTGCATTAGTAATATGAATTATCATACAGGTTATGTTGTGTATGATATTGTGTTTTGTTTATGTATTTTATATATTGAGAAAGTATAAAACCCAAATTGATATCACTAAATTATTGTTTGAGATGTTCTCGCGTATTTATGAAATACTAGAGAGTTGTTTATAGAAACAACAAACTCGTTATGATGGAACATTTGGACACAAATTTTGATAAGTGATATTGAGTATAACATGTCAACGATAAAATTCAAGTTAAAATCTTCAATTTGAAAATGTTTCAAAATAAAAGTGATTGTGGTTGATTCAATGAAATGTTGAGAACATTAACTTGAATAGCGCTACAATAAACCAATGTATAAAGATATGAATGCATAAATTTATAATTGAGCCAAAGGTGATTCCAAATGTTGAAAATACCATAATATTGTTATAAGATAACAATGTCATGGAATTGGTCATGATATGGCTTAAAACTCACTAGAAGTCGAAAGACGTACTTCGAATCGTTCCACGTGATAAAAGCAGTTTATCAATGTCAGAGAGAGTTAATCGACAAAGTAGATACTTAAAACATAATAACATACCCATACACTAAGGGACTGACCTAATTGGTTTTAAGAAAACTGATTGGAGAAGTTGGAATTAGATTTCGTAATTGACCCCAAGTGCAAGGGGGAGATTGATAGAGTTAGGTGTATCCCCTAAGGGCAATTATGTAACTTGTTACATATACCTAACTCGTCGACCAATCTTGTTTGAAATAAAATGTATTTTCTTCCTGTTATATACTTGATAGAATGATTATATTAATTAATTAATTTAATTAGAAGTATATTTAACAGAAAATCCATAAATGGTAATTTTCTGATAGCAGTTACAAAGTGTTGTAATTGTGAGTAATTTATCACAACGAAACAAAGATACTATTTTAAATGTTCCTTGTCAAGATGCACCGAGACTGGATATCGATGTATCCGTTGAGATTGGAGTACATAACGCTCTCTAAATGTTGGATAGTATATTACTCATGACTGCTGGGGGAACCTAGGGTTACATACTAATAGTTATTGGATAACTATGAAACGACTCACTCGATAGTTTTCTATTGGTTAACATAACTAAGGTCAAACAGAAAATATCGATGTGATTGATTTACGTAGTTCTCTCGACTTGAGAATAATATGGATCTTCAATATGAAAGCTCCGCTTTGATTAAGCCAAATCATGGCATGGCGTCCATCAACTGACTATACTTGGGTCGAGTGGAAGTATTGGTAGTGAAACACTATTGAAGAGAGGATTCGTATCCTCAGTTATACGCGGTTAATATCACAGTAAACTCAAAGGCAAAATCTCTGGCAGAGCATTTCGGTTAATAATAATTGTTATTATTAAACCAAAAATTTGTATTTAGACTATAAAGTTGAATGTGGATGAGGTTGGAATTTTGACCATTACCAAATTCCATAAGTCCAAAGTGATATAGTTTTGACGAAGAGAATTAGTGTAAACAAACGTCACAATCGGGTAACGCTTATTAAACTAAAATTTGGTTTTACCGAAAATGAGTAAGCGATAAATTTGGCCATAATGTCACACCACCTGCTAAGTGATGTGTGGACGTTAATATTAGAATAGTTCGATGTTAATCGTTAACCAAATTTACACCCAAGAGTTACATAGCCGAAATGATGAATTCCCTTTAGACCGAACAATTGAATTAGTTTATAATTGTTATAAATTAATTAAATTAATTAATATTTATGAAATATTAATTGTAAAATTTGAATATGATTTGAGAAATAAATAATGTTATATATATATTTACAATAGTTATAAATATATCAATCGATATACAATATCGACAAACGAATAAATTAGATTTAATTGCATAGTATTTTGGCTTAGGCTTAGGCTTAGATGTGTTTAAGGCCCATCATTAGGGCTGAAAATTTTTGGTTTTGTGAAGGTCTAAGGGTGACTAAAACATAGGGAATTTTCCTGGAGATAATGAGTTGAGACCAAGTGAGAATGATTAAAAAGATTTTCCTTGTTTCTCTCTCATACAACGCGATATATATATGTATATGTATGTATGTATGTATGTATGTATGTATAATAACTAACCTTTTTGGCCGCCACTACCTTCCACATCGATGGTTAAAACATAGCTCTCAATCCACTCCAAAAATTCTCAAATATATTTCAAATTAAAATAATTTTATTTGATAGTTAGAGGTCGGTGATTGCGGACTTACAATCTAACGAATCAAGAATAGTAAAAGGAAGGGGATTCATTGCTTCGACGTGGATTCAAAGGCATCATTAAATTAGTAATTTTAATTCATATTCCAGTAATTAAATTATATTCTATGATCCTATAATGAGCAATTTCATATCTGTTTAAGTATATTGCTAATATATGTTTAGTTTGGTGAGTTTTTTGTAAGTAGATGTGGTTGTCAAAATAAGTTTGGTTATGCGCATAATTATTTATCATACTACTTGATTTATGTGTAAACAAATGTTTTCTACTGTACAAAATCAATTTTTGTCATTAATAATTGTATTTTTATATATTTATTAATATATATATATATATATATATTAGTGTATATTTCTCTCTCATAATCGCACATATGCATATACAAGACATATATATGATTTAAAAAAATTTGTAAAATAATTTATATATAATATGAATTTGAAAATTAAATATCATAAATAAATTCATATTTTTATATTAACATTTATTGAAATTTTGATTTATTTATTATATATAAAATAATTTTTACATTAAAATTCAATTTTATATTGTTTTAAAATATTATATCATTTCAGAAACATATAGAAAAAAATTTCATAATTTTTTAATAAATTTTATTATTTTTAATAATTAATATTTTTTTATGATATCAAAAATTATATTTTAATTGAAAAATTCTTTAAATTTTTTTGCAGCCTTTCATTCATAACCCTAGAATTTTTAAAATTTTAAAATTTGAAATTTTAATAATATATAATTTTATATTAAATAATTATTGCCGAAACCAATGTATTTGTTTTTAAAAATAATATTTCAACTTTGAAAAATCTCTAGATTTTCCTAAGCTATATTTTATGTTCTTAGATTTTTGAAAATTGTAAAATTTGAATTTTCATCAATAGATTATTTTATGTTGATTATTTATGGATGAAAACATTATTTTATTTATAATATATACAAATTAAAATACTAAAATTATTAAGTTTACAAAATTAGGTTAATTTTGAATTGTAAATAATTTTTAATAATTGTTTTCTCTCCTTATATATATATATATACACAAATGTTTTATGTTTATATATTATAAATAATATAATTGTACATATATATATATGTGTGTGTGTGAGTGCGCGTGCGCGTGTGTGTCAATGTGTGTGTATATAATTTGTAACACATATACATGCACATATTTGGACAACATACATGACATACAAAATGAGCTAATATGTCTGTTACAATGTAAATCCCAATATCTACATATGGACATATTATACCTTTCACGGTATTATGTTATATGTGCACTCACACATATATGTATATGATACATATATGTATAAAGTAAATCAAATAAAATTAATTTCATATCTTAATATATTTTAAATTAAATAAAATAAATGATTTTATTTAAATGAAATTTCTAAATGTTCTAATTCAGTTAGACTTCATAGGCCAAATAAATATCCAATAGGGTAAAATTATTGAAATTTACCCATAACTTCTGCTACGGGCTGGTCTAGTTCCAACAAAAATAACATTTAGTTTCCTTCTCTAATAGTTATGCAATTAGTTAACAAAGTAAACAACATTAATTGGAGAGAGAGAAACGTCATATTTCTCTATTTCTGATTAGATTGATAATATGTTGAATAAACATGTTAACATTTCAATTGAATGTTTTATTATAAAAGCATTAATTCAATTTAATTTGATTAATTGCAAATGATTATGAGCACATCACATGCGCTTATGTGTAGTGTAAGTGCAATATATAAAAGTGTACAAAGCTAATGTAAACATTGCATAGATGTTGGGATTTACACCACAATGGACACATTTTCCATCTTCATATGCCATTGTCATCATAAACATGAACAATTTTATCTATTTATTAATAATATAAATACATACAAACATATATACACACATATATTGTAAATACACACACATATATACATATACAATAATGTTTAGCATAATAGTTCAAATAAAATAGATTTCATTTTAATTCCAAGCAGTAAGTTAAAGAGTGATTAATGAAAATAGTTTGGAACAGTTGTGAAAAGATTCCTTCCTTTTTAAGGAGAGATACAATTTTTAATTATATGGAATTGCAAATCATGGAATATATCATTAATTTAATGCTTTCCTTTTTCTTTTAAGTGGAATTTATATTAGAATGCCTTGAAATATGACAATTAAAATATCATATTAGTTGATGACAATGATTAATTAATGCGATTATAACCAAGTTTTAATTACATAGCAACCCATGTCTAAATATTCAAGTGCAAAATTTTTGATATGAAAAACTGAATTTTGAAAGGAAAAAAAAAATAAAAGTTCAATTATGTCCTTTTTTAAACAAGAAAATCAAACGACATAGGCAAATATAGATTCGAGATAAGAAGATCTACATCGAGATTAAACAAACTTTATAAGCAATCACATAGAGTACATAAAATAAAATTAAGAAGGCCTTGATCTACGTTAAATTAATTGATCAAACAATCATACATGAGGTAGAAATGAGATGTTAAAATTCATAACAAAATAACAGTGAATAAAAGAAAACATTCCATATTTTAACATGATAGAAAAATCGATTCAAGAAAGTAAATGAAGATGTTAAAATCAAGATTCAAATTCATAAGCATAAACAGAAGGGAAAGATAAAGATTAAGGGGATAGGAACAAATTATAAGATATGTAAATATAGAATTACACACACATATAATTATCTCAGGATGAAGCATGTAGAAATACCTTGAATGATAGAACAGTACCTTGATTTGATTGATCACTCTCTGATCCGATAGACCTTGCCCTTCATCACACCTTGATTTTTGGCTTCTCCTCATATTTCAAGAAAATCACCATCCCACTTTGCAAGAGAAGTATGAGCCACCATTTTAATTCAGTTTGATGTTCATTTCAATTTGTTTTGATGGTCTTTATTTTTTTGGATGAAGTTTCAACCATGAACGAATGATAGAGAAGAGGAAGAAAAGAGAACAAAAATGAAAGTCACATTCTGTTCTCTATACTTCCAAAAATAAGGTGGTTTTGTTTTTAATAGAACTAAAGAAACCTTTTCCTATTCTCCTCGTACCATTATATGGCTAATTCAAGCATATTCCAAATATGCAACTTTTCCAAATAAAAGAAAACAACTTTTATGTAATTATTTTATTGTTTAAAACGTGTTTAAGGTTATACCGATATTGGTATCGATATATGCAAATATAACTTTTGTATATGCATTAAAATAATTAATAACAACATTCAAAACATCAAATAAATTAACAATAATTAATATTTCATAAATATTAATAAATTTAGTTAGTTTGCAACATTTTACAAACTAGTTAAATTGTATAGTTTTTGAAGAAATCACAAATACGGTTGTGCGACTCAAATGTGTGAATTTAATCAGCGAGTAATATTGAACAATTCAAATATCAATGTTCACGTCCGAGGCCTTGGTGCAGTGGTAAAACGCCAGGCTGTTGACGACAAGGTCGGCAGTTCGATCCCTGCCCCTGGCATATTAAACTGTGCGCCATGATGATTCTTGCAGACTTGTGTGCTGCCTACTTTGTAAATATAAGTACCCAGTTTCAAAAAAAAAAATATCAATGTTCACACGTCACTTAGCAAGCGGTATGATAGTTTGGCTGAATTCATCGCTTATAGGTCTTTGCGGGAAAATCAAATTTTACTTATTATAAGCGGTACCTGATAGTGATAATATTAGGACTTATGGAATTTGGTACTGGTCAAAAATTCAATATCGTCCATATTCAACTTTATAGTCCAAACACAACGTTCTTGGTTCAATAATAACAATTATTATTAACCACAATGCTCCGGCGAAAGACGTTGACTTTGAGTTGACCATGATACTAACCCCATATAATTGAGGATACGAATTCTCTCTTGAATAGCGCTTCACTTCCAATACTTCCACTCGATCCAACTATAGTCACTCAATGGAACACCATGCCATGCTTTGATTATAATCAAAGTAGAACTTTCATATTAAAGATCCATGGTATTCTCAAGTCAAGAGAACTGTGTAAATCAATCACGTTGATATTTTCTGGTTGACCTTAGTTATATTAACCAACAGAAAACTATCAAGTGAGTCATTCCAAAGTTATCTAATAACTATCAGTATGTAACCCTTAGGTGCCCCTAGCATAAATGAGTACGTTGACCAACATTTGAAGAGCATTACATACTCTAGTCTCAATGGATACATTGATATCTAGTCTTGACACATCTTGACTATGAACATTTAAGATGGTATATTTGTTTTACTGTGATAAGTTACTCACGGTTACAACACTTTGTAATGACTATAACAAAATATACCATTTATGGATTTTCTACTAAATATACTTTTAATTAAATTAATTAATTAATATGACCATATTATATCAAGTATATAATAGAAAGAAACACCTTTATTGTGAACAAGATTGTTCGACGAGTTAGATATATGTAACAAATTACATAATTGCCCTTGGGGCATACCCCTAACTCTGTCATGATAGACCTTCGAATTTAGTATGCTATTATATTAATGGCGGAAATAGTGGGAGCATGCCTTATAGCACTTGTTGATTGCATCATATTATGAAAACTGTTTTTGCTAAATGTATCGAACATTATTTATGAAATAATGACTATTTTTGGTACCGATTGAGAAATAGACATAGCTATATTTCAATACGAATATAATGAATATTCGTTATGAAATAAAACTATAATGTGGTATTTTTTTAATAAAAAAGTAATGTAATAGAAAATACAGAAGTATCTAATATTATTTACAGCTATTTTTTAATTATAGACTAAGCCGTAATTTTGAGGAATAATTTTATTATATGATCATGAATCATATAATACCGGTTAATTATATCTCAAACAATTAAGGGCTATGCACCCAATCAGAGGGAGCATCATAAGAAACTCTTCGGATTGATACTTATAGATGTGTGCAATCATAAGTTATTAATACCAAAATGATTCCACATACTTCGTTATATTCATCAATGAGTTATCATCAAAATCGACATATGTATTTGATATACATGTAGCTTGTCTATGGTAAACTCATAGAGTATAAAATAGAAGTAATTAAAATAACATGCAATAGAAATGATTTGATTTGATCGAATGAGTGAGTATGTTGAAAAAAGTTCCAACATAGCTAAAAATGAATAAAGATTCATTCTCAAAAGTTACTCCTTTATGTGACATATCATGATGTATCGGTAAGGAGAAATCGAACATTGTTGGACAATGTACGATTAAGTATGAGTGAAGTTGAGTTAGTTTCTTTCTATAAGGTCATTGACTTAAGTGTAGTTGCTCGAAATGGATTTTCTATTGATTAGAAAAGCATCGAATTATATCGTAATAAAACTGCAAATGCACGGCGTACAATCATAATACGTATGCGAATATGGGTCAATCCTACAGGGAAAGTAAGAGTTTCAAAATTACTCAATCAAATTATATCAAAAATTTTAAAAATGTTTTAAACTAAAATGTGAAAAAACTATAGAAAAACCGAAATAAAAACTATGAGATTAAAAGGCAAATTAAGGCCAGTCCATTCTCATGTTTATACAAATCAACACAAAATAAATTTATGATCTCTTTTTTTTAAAACATATTAGAATTAGTTGATATATTTATTATAAGTATGGTCTAATTATGATATTAATTTACACAACTTAAATCATCAAATTTTAATACACCATCTAACCTACTTGTCAACTCAAATAAAAAATATATTATGAAATTGAAAATAAATTCTATTTTAAGCATGATTTATTTACTGTTTTTGAAGTAGTAAAATAGAACACCAAATTTTGATTCAACATTCACTTTCATTATCAAAATCATAATTAGATGACAATGTGACTTGTGTTTATATCCTATTGAGTATAACCTATTTGTTATTAACAACATAGACTATTAAATTCACTAATTAATAACAAACATCCATTAATATCAAAACTTCCATTAAACAGAAAACAAGAGATCATAAAAGAAATCATTATATTGATTTGTATGATTCATGAGAGCTTCATTACCCCTAAAGTAAAGGGGTTTAGCTACTTTATTTTGAATTCATGACAACATAAATGGATTTCAACATAAACAAAAATGAAGGAAAAACTAAATAAAGAGAACAAGAGAACTAACTAATTTACATAAAAAGAAACAACTAACCTTCTTGCATGAAATAAAAAAAGTGAGCATAAAGGAACATAAAATAAAAGATAAGGCTAAGAAGCCATTAAAGATAAGAGAACTTTTATTTATGATTTATGGGTACAACTCATATGCATAAAAAAGAAGATCTATAACATGAACATAGGAGGGTTATTTACACATGTTTTAAACTCTAATATCTTCACTACAAAAAAAAAAAAAAAAAAAAAATACCATTTAACAATATCAAAAAAATTTGTAATAACCCTTTTACAAAGTTTTTGTAAACGTCATTATAGCGCAAGTTGTAATAGGGTCCGTGCCTACCACGACTTTTTAAGATGTTGTAGACAATAATTGTAAAAAATATTATACAAAGTTTTTCTAGTGTTGTAAAAAACATTTTTACAACAATTTGTTAGTGCTGTAAAATATTTCTGCTACACTGTTTGTGTATTTGTTGTAAAAGACTCTTCTATAACGTTTTTCAAATGTTGTCATTATTTTTTTACAACATTTATTTAATGTCATATTTTTCTAGTAAATGCAGGATTACCATTTTTTACAACTCATTTACATTATTGTTAAAAATTATTTTACAACTTATTAAAAATGTTGTGAAACAAACTTTTTACAACAATTTATATAAATTGTGAAATAACCTTTTAACAATAATTATAAAACGTTGTAAAAAATGTATTACAGCCTTTATATACATTGAGCTATATATTCTGCAACTTTTTTAGAAAGTTGCATGCATGGTTTAGTTGTTTCCCTCAGTTTTATTATATGATTACAATTTTAGAAATTAAAATAAAAACAATTTGCCGATTCAAACATATAATACTTTCCAAATTTCTTGTCATTCAAAATAAGTTAACCATTGTTCCAACTCAATCAAAATACAACATGTTCCAAAACAAACAAAATACAACATGTTCCAACACAACCAATCTTAATGTATACTTCACAAAAGATAACACATGTCAAACCATATATATAAAAATAAAACGATAAAACATACCAACCACACAATGTTCTAATCAAGAGCAATGAAATCCTTATGCCAAGCAAAGGTTGTTCCTATAGCTTGTTGAATATCGCACACTTCTGAAGTCTCTCTCCACACAGAAGCTTGAGGTTCCACTGGAACATCCACCCAAACTTTCCATGTATCCACCCTAAGTGGAACATTGTGCACCAAAGTAGTGGGATCAATAGATGGAATCATCCCTTCAGTAATAACTTTTTTCTTCTAGTATGGTATCTTGCATTTCTTTCCAAGTATACCAATGTCTGGGAAACTAGTACTACCATGTGGTTGACGATGTGCCTGCGAATTTGACTATAGGTAAAACATACAAATAACAATAGGAACGATTATTATAAATGTGACATAATGCACAATAAAATAATTAGCGAGAAACTTTGGTGTATAATTTAGAGATCAATCTCAACAAAATAGCTTATTATAATCATCAAGGTTAATCTATGACTCATTATATTTTCATGTCTCGGCAAATTCCTCTAAAATAATTATTACTTCAACTGAGTTATTCTCAATCACAATCTTTTTTCCATTTTAACCTCTTGTCTTGTATCAGTATACGGTTTCTGTAAACAATAGAACTGAAAACAATTCGATAACTCAGTGAAAGAAATAACATAAAGAAAAGAACAAAAATGAAGAGAAGAAAACATATGCAATAAGTTACCTCAAGTTTCAGTTGTAACAACCAGCTATATCTGATATATAAACAAACAAATGTTGGGCATGTCATAGGTCCAACTTTAATGAACTCTAGGAGTTTTAATATGCATCTAGATTATGAAATGAAAATTTCAAATGATAAAGTGAAGATAAGTAATGATTTAAGAATGAAAAGACTGAAGAATTATTAAGCAATGCTCGAGAATTAAAAAAAATAGAATGTGCAATTCTATACGGCATAGCTTAAAAGGCTAAGAGATCAGAATGCAAGAGATTTTAATACACTAGCCAACAAAAATACTAATCTTCAAAAATAGTATGATGCCTTGTCCTAGACCCACAATGAGTTATTAAGAACTTTCAAGCAATTTTTCCATAAACACAACAAAGAGCTTGCCAAGCTCAAAGCTAATTTTGAAAGTTATAAGTTGGAATGTGATAGGATGGTTACTGCAGCTGCTAGAACCATCAGGACATGTTCATTAGGTTTCTTGAATCCTAATGCTAATTATGAATGGGTCAAGGAGGAAAAAAAGACTAAGTTCCTGCAAAAAGATACCCAGACTTGGATCATTACATACTTAATGCAATGAGAGACTTGAACGATGAATGCAATGAGAGACTTAATGCAACCAGTACATCAGGAAAGTAAGAAGCATAAATGACAGTAAATTACCTGATGCATAATATGACGAGGAGGTACTGGGTCATTCATGAAATTTCCCCTTCGTACGATAGACTGTAAGAAGCATAAATCTAAAATATGCATGTATTAGTTATTAATTAAAATAGCTAATTAACTTATAACCTACTGTCATGATCAGATCTGTCAGCTCTTCAACTCTATTCCGTAATACGGTGACTTCATTTTCCAATGCAGAAACTTTCTTCAAGTGGTCCATACGAACATCCAATTTAGTTGGTGTAACTCCAAAATGTTCTTTGCCACGCTATCTTCACTTAATGAAGCGATCCCTTCAGAATTTTGATTGTTATGCTTTTTTATTTTAGTCTACGAATTTTAAAAATATCTGATAAGAATTAAATATTGCATTATCACTATGCTTAGGCAATAATTATATTCGTACCGTGCATTCGACAACCAATGAGTTTGGCAGTTCCCTTTTTTATGTGTGCTCTGCACTATAAATTATTTCTATCAATATCCGATGCAAGTTCTTGCTTCTAAAAAAAAGGCTATATATTACTATGCATTCATTTAAAACAATTCAAAATGTAAAGCTAAAAAATTTAATTTGATGTGAGACTGAATATTTTAGCTGATGCCTTAATAGTTGGAATACTATCTTTAACAATTTTTTGTATATGTACTTATTGTCACACGTATATGTACGCATCATATCTAAGTGATCAGGGTACTAGAATACATTTTCTCCTTTGTTTCTCGTCTGCCAATATATATGTGTATACTTTCTAATAGAATACGACTTTCAATCACATTATAAAAAAGTTTTCCTTCACTCGGTATGGACACTGGAATACACTTTTTTTTGTTTTTTAACTTTCGGTCCCATTATTTCCAAAGGCAAATGACTTATACATTCGCTTAATCTCAACTGTACATAAAAACATGTAGACTTAATTGTAATAAGGTTTACTATGTAAATCAACGGGAGATAAGGCCAACATGGTTGGCGCAGTTGGTTGATGGTCCGGACTGCGTGATCGAAGGTCACGAGTTCGAGCCCCGAAACCGACAACCCTGTAACAAGTATCCGAAGTATGTGTTTGGCAGACACATACTTCCCTAGAGTTTACAAGCCAAGCTCGGTTCTCTAGGTACTTCAAAAAAAAAAAAACGTAGAAAATAAATAAAATAACCAATCACTATGGAAGTGTAAATAAATTAACCAATAACTACAGAATTTGTAGACTTAACTGTAAAAAGGTTTGCTACACAAATCATATTATGGTGGTACTTTTACATTATATAATAAAAACACTCAAAAAAATTCATCACATCATATGCGATAGCGTCATACACTTGCGGCTGAGTTTAAATTTTCTTTTCAACTATTACTTGAAAAAAGTCACCAGAATCTTATGGGTTATAAAGCAAGCAAAAGTTATATAAAATAAAGCTGTTGATCTAAATTACTAGCAACCTAAATATCACATCATCTAAATGAAATGGCGTAGCATGATTTTCTTGTTCCCAGTAATTCTATACATAACAAAATACAGATTCTGTAAAAAAGCATACAACAAATGGGACAACTTCAAAGATTAAAAAACATACAACGCATTAGATCCTTAATAATATATCTAACAATTACAGTGATAAAAATTCCTACTCTGATGTCGTTGATGTGGCAACCTAATTCCTAATCCAAACACATTCACTTAAAAATTCTTGATCATTATTATAGTGATTAGAAATTTATTACCAATTCTTCAGCCAACCTTGCATAGCCTTTCGTACTCATGGTATGCGGAATTGTATTCTTTGTTGTGATATATTGTATTTCTTGCTTTTCAACTACATAAAATAAACTCAAAAATTGATAATATAAAATAAGTGTTGTTATAAGAATCTTATACAAAAAGGATTGAACGATACCTCAAATTCTTTAGAAAATTCTCTGTAGTATAATCTTTCCACTCTTCAACAGTCTTTATATTATCGGGCTTTAGCATCGCTGATTTATTGGCAGCGTCAGCAATCTTGAAGGCAATTTTTATAGCTGAAATTAGTCTTGATTTCGCCTTTTTACCATTTATTTCCCAACAACTTGATCAATAAACTTTTATATTATGCATCCACAAAGAATCGTGTTTGCACAACAAAATATTAATGCAGTATTGTACTCATATTAATGCCATATCTTTATTAAATGTTTTATGTAGTTCAATAGAAATTACAGAGCAACATATTACATAAATTCCAATCAAGAAGAATAATGGCATTTGAAGAATTAACTAATGAACTTCAATGATCAATGGGATAACAATCGGATTTCTACTAAATAGGAAACTATCAGATTTATTTTCTGAATGTTGTTATTGTGGTCACTTTTGTAAGTGAGTTGTTGCATAATCAGGTTACAAGTTAAATATATAGTACAATTGTGTACATGAGTCATATTTTAGAATAATGCTTGATCCAATGTATTTCATTTTCAAAACCGAAAATTTTCTACGGGTAACAAAACTCACTCATTTAGAGATATCCTGGATTCTAAATTGAAACGAAAACATTGCATTTTTTATAAGTAAACTAAATACAAATGATTTGTTGAATCTACAACACAAAGATTCTTTTTATCATGTCAAAAACAATAGCAATGTCTGTAATTTTTTTCCCTTTACGTAGGTTGAACCATTCTGTAGACATCAAGAATCAATATCCCATTATTCCATTAGTTTCAAATTCATAATTCAGTTTCTACTAAATGGACCACCTATCAGATTTCTAGCATTTTATGCATGTTCAATGACCGAATGTAAAATCTTAATTATATCTACATTAACTTATCATACATGAACACACGTCCATAAATCATCCTTCAATCTATCATCAACTTTCTTTCGATGACTAATGTTCATTGGAACCATTTCCCTTGCTAAAGTACCAAGGTGAGATAACAAGTACTTTGAATTTGGACCTATAGGTTGGCCTAGTTCACTGAAGTTGACAGCAAGCCTTTCACCCGATGTTAAAGAAAATGTCTTCATCATTGTTTTCCCTTTTTTTCTTGTTTCTAATTGCACATATTCTTCAAAGGAAGAGTCGGTATGAGTGGATAAGTTCGAATGGGGGGTTGAATTATAGGAAATGCTGGGGGGAGTAGGTGCAACTACAAGATATGCATTAGATCTTCTAGCAGTTTAATTCAGCTTTTGAGGAGTTTGAGAAACTTCAATCTCTTCAACAATTTCTTCGTTCAAAATTCTATCACCACCATTCCAATTGAGAGTGGGAGCTATTTTACTTAGATGCAATCTCTTTGATTTTCTTCGCTTTACCGGGGAGCTTTGAAAATTTAGAACAGGTGTATTTTTGGACTGATATATTTTAAAAATTAGAACATGTGTATTAAAAGTTTAAAACATGTGTATTGGAAACTAAGGAATGAAAGAAAAGATCATTGGCGTAAGCTAAATATTTTACAGAGCATCTGTCAACTCTTTTTAAAATACTCTCGCCAGTAACTGATATTCTCATCAGTAATATTCTAATGAAGCGGTCAAATTCAAATTGAAATGAATTGAATTAAATTTATCTCTGCTTGTTCTTGTACACCCTTGTCCATATATACCACAAGTTCAAGTTTCTTGTAGATGATTGGTCTGAAAAAAATAAACACGAACTTCATAAAATATATATTATATAACATAAATGATATATGGAGAGAGGAAAAAACAATGTAAAGGGGAAAATAAACAAACAAAAAATGATACTATCCTAAACATTAATTATGCCTCAATCTTGAATATGTAAACATTAGTGATGCCAATTACTTAGATATGTAAACATTAGTCATTTCATTTCTTGATCATTTCTGGGTAAGTGGATACCTTGTTTTTAAGAAAAATAATAATAATCATATTAAGTTTTTATTTTAAAAAAATATAATTATATGATCTTCCTTTTTACTTAAATAATAAAACACAATCATTAACAGTCTCTTGTTTTAGTTTCCAAAAGTACCTGCATTAAACAACTCTATCCAATTTGACAAGATATGTAAAAAAGAAATTAAAATAACAGATATGTATAATAAGAAGGAAAACTTCACCAATAGTCCATCGCAATCCTTTCTTATATAACTTTCGTCCCCGATATCAATTTCTTTATCGTCAAGTAATGATTCGTCAAGTGGTTTACTAGTTGACTCTTCATCTTCATGATATTTATCCAATTTATGAAACCCTCTTCGTAGTGCTATCAACACAATATACCAATTTGAAGAAATACTTTCCCTAGAATAGAACATTTGTAAAGCTTGTGTTGCAAAAATGAAAGGATCGCTTGCAAATTGATTTTGGAACTGATGTAAATTGATCGACGTAAATCCATCTTCAACCTTAACTTCACGATCGATATTCTCCCAATCACGCTTAAAAAGCAACTTGAAATAGGTGATAATCCAACAAAAGAATTTTATGCAAAACCCCATAACAAACTACTTTCTCAATGGATCCATTTTCACGAATAGTACTTGCCTCGATGGAAACACCACTATTTTGTGTAGACTTCTCACAATCTTTAGTATGAAAATGCCAACCATTAAGATATAGCTGGTATAAGAAGTTACTTGCAAGCGAGGACCATACGCAAGCCATTTTATTATTTCACTAATATCTTATGCATCTTTTCAATCATTAATCTATAACAATTATATTGTTATATACAAGGACTTACGATAATAGTGTGTGCATTATATATCAAATTTAATAGTCTACAAACAATAAGATATAACTCTTACAACCTTTTTTCAAACCAATAATGGAAAGTCTCTAAATGCAACCATGAGAGTTCCATTATCTTATCGAGGGTGCGAACGTTTCAACTCCTTTTTGTGCATTCTATATACATGAACGTACAAGTAAAAATCCAGTATCTTTCATGCATAATAATTGGATGGAACTAATACTTACTCTATATAATGTTGAAATTTTCGGCACCCATCGCATCTTTCGCTATGCGCGCATTTCATTTAGTGTAGAAGAGGCAAAACCACTGAATGAAGCTCTTTTGGTGTTAGCGTAATGATTGGATATCCCTACATCCCTTAGAGCACATATATTTTCATGGCAACATTTATTTGTAACAAAAGGAATCCCTTGTTGTTACATGCTACCAATCCTGTATATATGTTGACCTCTTTAGAATATTTTGCGATGTGGGACTAATCATAATCCAATCATGCACACACTTTAATATAATGCGAGCCATAGCTAACAGATCTCCACCTTGGCAAGCATTTTTTCTCAAATCAATTTGAAGTTATACAGAGTCCTCAAACACTTGGATAAAGTCACTAACATCTCCAGTAGTTTAGATTAGGTCGCTACCACCTCCAGCAGTTGGGCCAAGCTGTTTCATAAAGAGTTCTCTTTTCCACGGTTGGCGCAGACCACGTTCTAACTTATAACTCCACCTTAAAGAGAATCCCGAGCTCAAACCACAAATTGGAGCATACTTAGGTCAACGCTGCATCATATTGGTCTCAACGAACCATCGTCTCTGATACCATGTTGAAATTTTCGACACCCCTTGCATCTTTCGCTATGCGTGCACTTCATTTAGTGTAGAAGAGGCAAGATTGGATACCCCTTAGAACACATATATTTTCATGGCAACATTTTTTTATAACAAAAGGAATCCCTTGTTGTTACATGCTACCAATCTCATATATACGTTGATCTCTTTAGAATATTTTGCGATGTCGAACTAATCATAATCATATCTATGCACCCACTCTAATATAATGCGAGCCACACCGAACATATAAGGCTCTACTTCCTTAGTATTAAACAACATATACCAAAGAGCACCATCAATCACCTTCTTAATGACTAACATAAGTTTTCCTTTGAAAATAGGACGACCCTCGAGTTTGAAATCACTTTGATGCACTTCTATTCAATTTCTTCTTTATCCAATTTCAGACGCATGTTTAATATATCCACCACAATACTTCATACATTTTTCGGCAACATAGCGCTCATTTATGCGCCCTTCTGGTTGCGCTTGATTTTTAACATAGCCCTTCAATACTTTCATAAACCTGCAACCAAAACATGTACATAAAGATTTTTTTTAAGTGCATAAATTATTATCAATTTGAAGTACCCATAATAAGTTTTAGCTTTCAAATGGATATATCTAACGATATTTCACTGGCCTATAAGTTCTTGCTTCCCTCTCTAGATGTATTGTTAAGTGAATCCTGATGTCAAAAAAAGAAGGGGGAAAGAATCTCTCTAAATCACATAGGGTCATAGCAATCTGATTCTACATGGCTTCTAATTTATCTCTATCAAGAACTCTTTGGCATATTTCATTATAAAATGTACATAATAGAAGTAGTGCATTCCTTGTCCCTATTGGTAGAAGTCCTTTCAATGCTACGAGTAACACTTGTTGCATCAGTACATGATAATCATGGACTTAAGACTTGAAATCTTGTTTTCTTTTGCAAAACATTTTACAATATTTGAGCTGTATCCATCAAGTACCTTCAAATTCTTTATTCTACTATATAAAATATCCTTCTCTTGACCAGCTAATGTGCATGGTGGGACTGGAAGTAATGCTTTATATGCCATGTCTACGGGATGCAATTTTTTTCCAATACCCATTGCTTCCAAATCTTGACGTGAATTAATTCCATCTTTTGATTCCTTTGATATCGAGCAACGTACCAAGAATACTCCGCCTAATGTTTTTCTCAACATGTATTACATCCAGATTATGGCGCAAAGGAAGTGCCTAAACAAAACATCAAGACATATATCTAATTAATAATAAAGTACTAATTAATGCATACAAATCAAGAAATTATTTCATTATTCAGACATTGGGAATAAACCATTGAACATACTAAAATTAAATAAATTTAGAGTGGAGACGAGGAAACCCTAGTTTCTCTAGCAGCCGATTTTTCTATTTGCCCCATCTCTGATCTGCCTTGCCTCGAACCAAGTTTCTCCCCAGATGACCTCCTCCTTGCCTATTGATCTCCAGCCCAATTGCCCTCCTGATCTGCCTCCGCCGTTCATGGAACCCCCGCTTGGGTTTCTGCCTCTTTCCCCTACAGAACATCGTATTCCTGATGACGAAGGCTTCACTTTGGTTGTTTCTCGTAAGTGGAAGCGTGCTTCTAAACATTCTTATCAATCTCGACCTGAACTTCTTCATAGAATTCCGATTTGGGTATGATTCCCTAATCTTCCCCTTGATTATTGGACAGAAAAAAGGATAAGTCTTATCGCCTCGTTTCTTGGTTCCCCAATTAGATTGGATAAATTTACTGAAGGTATCATTAAAATCACTTACACTAGAGTGTTAATTGAAATTAACAATTCCTTTAAATTTCCTTGTAAAATTCCTATAATAACTGAAGATGAAAAATTAATGTGGCAAGAAGTGGTTTATGCATGGAAACCATCAATATGTTTGAACTGCTCAAGTTTTGGTCATGCTGAAAGTAATTGTCAATTTAATAAAGTTTGAATGCCGAAAACGAAAATCTTGCAATAAAATGCGGACAACTCTGATATGATAATTGACAACAGTGGGGATAATATAGGGATTCAAGCTGAAAATATCCAGGTTTACAAACCAACTCGTATCGATGCACAAACACCCCTAGACATTCCAAAAAAGGAGAAATCACAAGACATTAATATTCATAATGTAGATAACAATGTTTCTACTCAAAATAAACCTACTGAAAGAAGAAATGTCCAACTGAACACATTCAGTTCGATTATAATTACAAATCCAGTTCAGAAAGGCGTGAATCTAGAATTACAATAGAATTTACAAAGCAAGAGTAAAGACACAAAGGTGTTCAACTGTGACTCAAGTGAAATGTCCGAATTTCCTTCGGAAGTGGATACAAAGATTGATACTAGAGACAAAAAATCTGATTCTGTAAACACGTCCAAAACTAGAAATACGCGTAAAATCAGGTCAAATGAAGCCCCATTCAAGTTTAAAGCCACAGCCAATTCTGACGTTGTTGACAACCCTGCATGAAACACCCTTATTAGTCAGCTGAAAGGCGATAATAAAAATTCAAAAAAAGCAAAATTATTGGGGATTTCTATCCCCCTAGGAGTGTTCAGACTCAAACTTCATAAGTGATATTGAGTATAATATGTCAATGATAAATTCAAGGTGAAAATGTTCCAAATGAAAGACCATGGCCGATTCAATGAAAAATGCTAAGTACATTGCCTAAAATAGTACCGCAATAAAAGAAATTTATACAAATATATAAGTGCACAAATTTATAACTCAGCCAATTTCAAATATTTAGAATCTCGTAACATTGCTCTATGATAACAATGTTGCGATATAGTTTGTAAGATAACTTAGAGCTATCTTGAAATCGAGAGACGTACTCCTACTTGTTCTACATGATAAAATAGTTTATCACCGTTGGGAAAGTTAATTGACAGAATAGATGGTAGAAGCATAATAGCATACCTGTTCACAGAGGGACTGACCCAATTGGTTTTCAGAAAATCAATTGGAGATGTTGGAAGAAGATTGCATAATTAACCCCAAGCGTGGGTAGGAAATTGATAGAGTTAGGGATATGCTCTTAGGAAAATTATGTAATTTGTTACACATATCTAACTCGTTGACCAATCTTGTTCGAAATAAAAGTGTTTACTTTCTATTATATACTTGATATAATGTGGTTATATTAATTAATTAATTTAATGAAAAATATATTTAATGGAAAATCCGTAAATGGTATGTTTTGTGATACTAGCTACAAAGTGTTTTAACTGTGAGTAATTTATCACAATAAAATTAAATATACTAGTTTAAATGTTCCTAGTCAAGATGCATCGAGACTGGATATCGATGTATCCGCTGAGACTAGAATACGTAACACTCTCTAAATGTTGAAAAGTGTATTACTCATGACTGTTGGGGGCACCTAAGAGTTGCATGCTAATAGTTATTGGATAACTATAGAACGACTCGTTCGATAGTTTTTTGTTGGTTAATATAACTAAGGTCAGATAGATAATATCGATGTAAAGAATTTACATAGTTCATTAGGCATGAGAATAATGCGAATCTTCAATATGAAAGCTCCGCTTGTGTTGCAATCAACCAAATCATCTGTCGAGTGACTATAGTCGGGTTGAGTGGAAGTATTGAAAGTGAAGCACTATTTAAGAGAGGTTTCATCTCCTCGGTTATATGGGGTTGGTATCACGGTCAACTCAAGTCAATCCAAATCAAAATCTCTGGTCAAAGTAGTTTGGTTAATAATATTTGTTATTATTGAACCAATGACTTTGTGTTTGGACTATAGAGTTGAATGTAGATGATATTGGAATTCTGACCGTTAATAAATTCAATAAGTCCAAAGTGATATAGTTTTGACGAAGAGAATTTGTGTAAATAATTGCCGTAAATGGGTAACACTTATTAAATTAAAATCAGATTTCTCTAAAAATGGGTAAGTAATAATTTTGGCCATATTATCACACCACCTGCTAAGTGAAGCGTGAACGATAATGTTCGAATAGTTCGACGTTAATCGCTGACCGAGTTTACACGTAAGGGTCACACAACCGAAACGATGAATTCTATTTAGACCAAATAATTTAATTAGTTTGCAATTGTTATAAATTAATGAAATAAATTAATATGTATAAAATATTAGTTATAAAATTTGAATGTGATTTGACAAATAAATTAATTCCATATATTTATAAAAGTTATGAATATATTGATCGATATGAGATACTGATGGCAAAATAGGTTAAATATAATTGTACATATTTAATTTAGGTTAAATGGGCTCACAACTCATGAGATTTGGAGAGGGTGGGCATTTTTTTGAGAGAGGTTGAAGGTGGTTAGAGCATAGGATTATTGTTTGGAGTTGTGTGGTTAAGATCCACTGAGAAACTTACATATAGTTTGCTCCCTTATCCTTCGCATATAAATACTAATCTCAAAATCCTAATAGAAGGTGAATTTCCTCTTTTTGAGCTGCCACTTTCTTCTTCCTCCTCTTCATTTTAATGGCAGCAACTATCCTCTAAAAAAATCCTCTCAAATCCAATTCAAATTAAAATAATACCGATTTGTAGTAAAAGGTCTTCGATCCCGGATTAGCAACTTGACGGGTTGAGAATTGTTCTAAGAATAGAAATCATTGTTCATCGTGGACTTAATGGCTTCATTAAGATGTGAACTTTCATTTATTATTATTGTTTTGATATCAAATTTACCGTATAAAAGTTGATTTACATCTACACCTTCTATTTGTATTCAGATCTGTTAGTTGTTTAGATTATGTGAGATTATTGTGGATACATGTATTGGTAGAATTGGATTGGTTATGTACTTGTTATAATATTCTGTTTATTGATTTATTGTTGAATTAACTTTTTGAAAAAAAAAGAATTTTTAATTTTGATGTGTGTGTGTGTAGATTTAGACTAAATGCATAGAGATCTACAAATTATCAATATGTATAATTGTATATATAATTATATATCGTATATATTTGATCTTAAAATTTTCTTATGATGATTTATAATTATTATAAATCACAAAACATAAAAATATTTTGTTAAATATGTATATACATATTTTATTATTATTTAATGATTTTTTGTGTTATTTATTATGTATAAAATAATTAATGGTTCAAAATTTTAGTTTTATATTTTTTTAAATTGTTGCTCCATACAAGAAGCTTGCAAAAAAAATTCAAAATTTTACAATTTAATTGAATATTTTTTAAATTAATTTACTTTGGAGCTACAATTAATTATTTAATTAAAATATAATTTCAATTGATAAAATTCTAAAAAGTTTCTTAAGCCTAAAATGTGTCTTAGCTAACTTTAGAAAAATGTTAATATTTTTATAACTTAATTTAATAATTTTTATAATTAATCTGTTTTTGGTCTGCAATCAATTATTTAATTAAAAATATAATTTCAATTGAGAAAATTCCAAAAAAAATTCAAAAACCTAAAATATGCCTTTGGTACCTTCAAAAAAGTTTTAAAACTTTTCAATTTAGTTTCATAATTTTAAAAATTAACTTGATTTTCGGCTATTATCAATTATTAAATGATAAATATTACTTTAATTGAGAAAATTTAATAAATTTTTACTAGGTCCAGAATGTGTTTCCATATTTTCTAAAATTATAAAACGTATAATTTTTATTTAATTATCTTATATTAATTTATTAGTACGTTGGCACGTGTGATACACGTGCATAGGAGGAATTGGTATTATAAAAAACTGTTTGTAAGATTTTTTTTTAAACTTACAAAATGACTTGATGTGTACTTAATGTTGCATTTTCTATGTGCATACATTAATAAATCAACCATTTATCGAAACATGAATGAGACTATTTTATTTACCTAACTATTGTGTGACTTTTGCAGCCTTCGTCCATGTCATTTATACATAGGCAATATATGCACGGTTCAATTAGAAAAAATACACATAACCGTAAGATATCATGCGTTCGTGTAGGAGGAATTGCTATTAAAGTCACTACTTGTCATGTTTATTAGATGTTACAAAATGATTTTGATGTGTATGTAATGTTGCATTTTTTATGTGTACATGCACAAATCAACCATTACGCATTAGTCGAAACGTGAATGAGACCAAGTTATTTAAAATAATAATTAAATAGACAAAGAAAGTAACAAACTATTATATCAATATCCAAGGAAACGCAACAAATATTAAAATTAGCGCATCCAATAGTTTGGAATCTAGACAAAGTGCATCGTCTCTTTTTCAAAAAGTGATTAAAACTATTGAATAAGAGATAATGTTTATCAACGAAGATGACGAAATAACAAAATCTAAGTAAACTAATATGAAACAAACAATATTTCAAGCTTTCTTGTAGTAATTAAATATATTTAACAAACAAATAAGCTATAGCCTTATCCTTCAGATGTACTTCTACAAATCATATACCGATCAATAATTGTAGGTAGCACTTCTTTTATCCTATTTTCTATGTTGTAGTATGTAGCTATTTCGTAACACAACTAACAATTCTAAAAATACACAATGTGTAATTTTGGATTTAAAAAAAATCAGATTCATGAAAAATAGGTTAAGTATATCATTTTAATAGAGATACATGAAGGTCTTCCTAGTACAAAATTGTATTTCCAGCATTTGAACTAAGTTTAAGAGCTTAGCCATTTCTAACAATATATATTATTGATGATTATTTTGAAATACACGTTAAACAGTGTTCGCAAAAAGATATCTCAATACTTTACCATCATAGAAACTGTTGCTCATTTGATGGAACTTAAATTATTCATATTCAATGAAGTTTCTCCTTATTTTTTTGGAAAATTGGTTTATTTTTATTGATTTTTCAATACGAAGTACATATACATGTCATATGAACACCTACCCTAGCTAAAGTTGAGCATTCATCTCTTAATCATGCACAAATTATACTATTAACATGTTCATATAAGACATATCACATAACAAACTATCAAGATCGAACAATTCCAATGGTACATAATTACATTTGCTATATATATGTGTGTGTGTGTGTGTTCATCTAGCACCTTCTTGAATCCCTATATGGCACATGAGCATTTTCATGTGATAAGGAAAATATGACGTCTCCAAGAGTAGATAATGACTTATTGATATGTTGTGCTTCCCTGAGTCTGTCCCTAGTTACTTCAGAACGATCAATTCTCACTTTCAGCAAGATCCAGTAAGTGAAAGGTTCCACGTAAAATAACTCCTATTTTTACTTCCAATCCTCGCACCTGCAAAGTCATAATGCTGGAGTATGAAATAAGTTATGTATATGAGAAAAATATGAAACAAGTTTTAACTGTAGTAATGTACCACTTGCTATCGCTCAGATTTAGCTAGACCGTATAATCATAAACTAGTGCGAACCCGTGCTTCGCACACGGGTTGATGAAATTAGTTGTATATATGAATAACCGGTAATAGCTGGAATTAATTTCTATTACTATTTGAGATCTTGCATTACGTGTGCAAATGTTCTCTTAGAAATAGCAAATTGTGAACTTGCTATAAATATTCGATACTACATAAAGGCATGAAAGGAAATTTTGATGAACTTTTAACTTATGTAGAAATCAAAGTTAAATAGGAAACATCAACAAAACTAACGTTTTTTTTTTCATTTAAAAATAAATAAGTTTATTTGGTCAAGTGTAGAGAATGGCATGAAGAAAAAAGTTAACGGTAGAGAATGGCATGAAGAAAAAACCATCAGCATGACACTTTCAATAATACAATCGCCGCCATCTGCATAGTACTCATAAGTAATTTGCATTTAGAAACGAAGAAAAATTAAATTATAATGGATTAGCAATGTAGTGTCAAATCCTTGCTACACCTAAGCATATTTGTTTAAGATTCCAATCTATCCTCTGTGTTAATAGCCTTATTATGGTTATCGTAGCTAATGAATTCGATCTTAAGAAAACGCTGCTTACAAAGGTTGAAAGAATATGACAGTATTTCCATGGAAACAGTGGAAATTAAAGTTAAAATTGAAAAGTGAATAACCATAATTAGATCAAAGTAGTTGGTCAAAACGCATTAGATGGGCAGCTATTTTCAACACTGACACAACTGTTTGATAGGAATGACATGTTTTTTTCTGAAATCAGTAAGTACTTAATATAGATATATGAAACAACTATATAGTGTGGAATATTTTTAGTCTATAAAACCATAACAGAGGGTGATATAATATCAGTAGTAAACAGGAAATGCATAAGGTGTTTATTACAAACTGTTGGGTGCTTTAATATTTGTGATGAAACAAAGAAGTACTGTTGCCAAGCAAAACAAAGCTAGATGAATGTAGGGTTGGAAAATGCTAGCTCGATTTTTATCAGCTGTGTTTAGAAGAACATTGTAAAGCAACTACGGACACAGGAAGAAGCTTAATGTTAAAAAGCAAGCCAACAAGTAGGGGGATAGTGGTGAGAAACATCCCAAAATAGAATTGGGGCAAAACCTTGCATTCAGTCCCTTGATGTTTGCTTGTTCCTGCACATTATCGCGACAAAAGTTGATAACAGATGTTAAAGTATAGGATGCTGCAGGATATAATATGTATACATAACTTTGAAATGAATACAAAATAGGTAATGGCGCATGTTTATGTATATAGAAGGGAAATTGCATGGATGGGAAGAAAGCATAATAATGTATCCAATATATTACAGCTAGTAATGCAGGGCAACAGAATAGTATCATTGTTGCGGTAAATCAACTTTGCCTTTACAAAGCATACGATGTTTCAGTTATAATTAAATGAACTACTTTCATAATTGTGGTAGTTTTACATTTTTCCATTTGGTTAAGAGTTTCAGTTGCAAGTGAGGCAAGAGCATCAGTTGCAGTTGAGGCAATTGTCGCATTTGTAGTTATGGCAACTGCATCAGTTGCGACCGAGGCAGCTGGCACGGTTGAAAAATGAGGCAACTGCCTTAGTTGAAACTGAGGTATCATCCACGGCTGAATCAAAGGCAATCGGTACAGACGAAACTAATGCAATTGACTTAGATCAAATTGAGGCAACTGAAGCTTCTACCTAAATTTTAACTATGACAACTTCCTTCAGTTTATCGACCGAGTCTCGTACGTAAGTGAGGCAACATACTTGGTTCCAAGTGAGGCAAGATCTTTGAATGGAAGTGAGGCAACTGCCTCAATTTTAGTTGAGTCAAATGCCTCAGTTGCTTTTGAGGCAACTGCCTCAGCTGCGAAATGAGGCAATTGACAATTTCAATTTTAGTTGATGGTATTTGTTTTATTTATCGAATGAGTCCAAGTTGTAAGTGAGGCAAGGGACTCTGTTCCAATTGAGGCAAGAGCTTTGGTTCGAAGTAAGGCAACTGCCTTAGTTGTAGTTTAGTAAACTGCCTCGGTTTTAATTGAGGCGAACGCCGCAGTTGGAAAAGTGGGCAACTAATTGTGTTAATCAACAAATATTAAATAGACCGTACACGAAATAATGTCTAGCAAGGACAAATAAAAGAAGTCATTACTGAAATATGTGCTTTAGTTGATCCTCATTATATCAGTGTGATATTAGTTAATCATTATATAGCATGCTTTATTTGTTAAATCACGTATCATTTCAATATATATTCAATGAAGGAAAAATAATTTGTCTTCATATGATTCTATATAATTGGCAGTTAACTTTTTTTTGACAACAAATAGATCCATTTGAACATTACAGTGAGAAAACCCTGCTTTAACGACATATAATATTATATTCTTAACTTGTGATGATATAATATTGTTTCTACATGTTGAAGTCTTAAAAAAATCTTATATATTTGTTAATGTTTAAACATAAATGCAATTTACATTTTACTGTTCACGTCTACGCAATTTTACAATAGTAATATTAACGGTTGATTTTTAAGAACAAAAAATCAAAAGCAAATATATAAAAACATCAAAATAAAGATATTCAAATCCTAATTTTCCAAGTATTGTTCATTTTATTTTATTTTTTCGGTATTTGTTAAAAAACTACACTTTCTTTGAATGTTTTCACATTATATGGATCCATTTTAAGTCTCAATGCAACTTGATTTTGTCATAAAAGTTAATTTTCAAAAAATAGAAAAATAATAAGTTGCTAAGTCATTTAGCCTTCCCTAAAAGTTTAAAAAATTGGACCGTCCTTCACCTTGTAACCTTTTTTACTGTTTTCAATTTATAAAAAAATTATATTCAATAGTTGTTTGTATATATTTGAATTTTTTCAAGTTTATTGGATTTTCATTTTATAGATAGTTAATCAATTTTGAGCTTTCTCAACTCTAATGAATTTTTAATGTTATTAAGTTATTATAATTATGTTGTTCCAATTTTTGTAAATTTAGTTAAATTATTTATTTTTTACAATATTTTGAAATATAATATTTCCTAATTTTCTGTTTTTCGTTTGAATTATTTTGTTCTCTATTTTTTGACTGTTAAAAAATTATAGTATTTGGATTTCTACTATATTGTGATTAGTGGATCTCTCAAAGATAGCATAAGCCGATACATATTAATGATGCATCTATTTTTTGAGGTTGTCCAAGATAAATGAGAAGGGTGTTTTAAGTCAAGTTAATACTGAGCATCAAGATGTACCAAATGAAAATAAATATAAATATCTGAACTAACTTTATTTTCTAAACCATAGTTCCTAACATATAGAAAATAAATTTCCAATAATTTGAAACATCAACCGTAATAACTAAAGAAGAAACAAAATAACATAATTTATAAATTTGGAAAAACATAAACAAATGTTTACTCTCTATATATGTCACATCAATTGGAGCGATATATATGTCACAACAAATAACCACGAAATTTTGTTTCCCAAGCTCACTACATTCATGTACTCGCTTGCCCATCAGCCATTGGTCTATTAATTATTATCATTTTATGATACCCAATGGATTACATGTATTATGCATATTATTTTAATTAAAGGAAAGCATGAAATTTATAGGACTACTTGGGGCGTGAAGAAGGAGGTAGGAAATCCCATCCATAATTTCACGTGTATCTATGCACATGCAGAAATCAGTAGTTGACTTTTATAATGTGGTTATAAAGGTACCTTATAGGGGCTCATCTCGAATGTAACACCATTTTGTAATAGATTTCCCACTGCATTTCCAAATTTCTCGTCCACCTATAGGACAAAGTTACAGTTCATGTGCTTCAACACAAATTATAAATGTAGTTGAAGAGTAATATTTTTAAATATAAAAGCACACTTACTGGGCCATATGTAGATCTTTTTTCATCTATTTTCTATTCCACAATAGTTGTAGAGTGTGTAAATACAACCTGGTTACATGCATCCAGAAAGTAAGTGTTGGGTACAAAGTACAAACTAAAATATGTTACATATTACGTACCTTTTTGTTAAGAATAATAATGCATGTATGTTGCTTTATTATAATGAGTAAGACAGTTTAAGTAATGCATGTTGTGGTTGGTAGTCGTACCTTTTGAAGCCCCATATGGGTGGGCCTACGTTTTGTCGATGGTAAGCACGGGTTTGGTATTACCTATTTAAGAAGTTTTGGCTGTGGGAAGCGGTTCGTATGTTCTATATTATAAATTAAAATGGAATCTAGATGATATGAAATATCAATATTCAATGTGTATGTTAGTTTAGTGAGCTAAAGTACAACTGT
The DNA here is from genome assembly GCA_030765085.1 of Allium cepa. Lineage (NCBI taxonomy): Eukaryota > Viridiplantae > Streptophyta > Magnoliopsida > Asparagales > Amaryllidaceae > Allium > Allium cepa. The sequence continues at coordinate 557,435,146 of CM060935.1, forward strand.
AAATTTTAGCAAATAAGCATCAAATCTACGTCGTACGACTGATGTTATTAAACCAGTGTAAATGTAGCTAATGCCAAATAGTGATAGTAAAGTTTGAAATATGTTTGGTAGTAAGTTAAATCATTGCGCAGAAGTAGTCACAGATGTACATAGAAAAAGTCATGATTGAAATGAAAGTATCGAAAAGTACAAATACCACCGGTACATTTTAGAGAGAGAAAAAATAGTTTACGGCATTTCAAATGCCGCAGACTATTTTGTAAAAAAAAGAAAAAAAAATCTAGAAGGCATTTGAAATGCCACGCACTGGAGGTATTTCAAATGCCGCCTAGAATTTAAAAAAAAAACGTACCAGCAGCATTTGAAATGCCGTTAGTACCCGTGATGCTGATGTGGCGTAAAGTGGTCTATTTTTGTAATAAGTTATAAAACTGGTCTAAATTTGTAATTAGTTTTTAAAATTGACATAAATTAACAAATTATCCAATTAATTAAGTACTTTTTTCTTTGTTGCACGGGTCTTCGAGACTACAGCATGGTTCTTGGTTGAATGATCAAGTGGTGTCAAAGCATTTGAGCAGTTAGAGTTGAGTATATACATGAATAATTGTCAAAGATTTTCATTTTGTATTTAAAGGGGTAATAGTTACTGTGGTTAATCCTAAGATTGGATCCTCCTTCAATTCGTTTCAAATTTTGTATGCAGTATATTTTTGGTACCTCATTTCTTGTTAGTACCATATGGCCTTGACGTGGAACATGGATTCACTTCTGATAATTGAGTTAAATTTTTTATCAAGTTGAGCAGTGTTGTCTCACTAATGATTGAAAGATTATTTTGTTTTCTATTCTTACAATGGAATTTATTATAGTTAAAGGATTTACCATTTGTTCTAATCCAATTAAAGCGAAGACCTTTGCACGATGAGGAACTCAGCCTCTTTGCCAAAAGCAACCACATGCAACTGTTTCTTCATCTATTACCTCTAACTCTATCGGTACCTATATAGGTTAGTTCTTAAAGTCACTACTATAAAGCTGTATTATGTACTATTTAGATGAGAGTAGTTGATTGTAAATGTAAAAGGTTGGCATTACCTATAAAGTGGTGTTGTATGGTTACTGCGGCCCTTTCTTCAACATGTAGCAAGCTATGTTTTGTTGATTCCAGATTTACATATGTTGTAGGATAGGTTATAGGTAGAATTCCTATATAGCTGTCGCATGGAAAGTGTTAAAACCAACGTTATTCTACCTATAACATGCAATTATGCATTTTTAAACATAAAGGTCAGACTAAATTTGCAGTTGTACTAACAAAAAATTAGACATGATGATCAAAAAATTTGTTAATAATGTAAGATAGCAGGAAAGTTGTGTATAAAGGGAAACAAACATGTACAAAATGCTTCAAAGTTAATATTCAAATCAGATCTTACATCTCATTTTTGAAGCCAACAACGCTTTAAGCAACAGTTAGGAACATGATTGCAAACCTATTCACATATTACTCCATATATCACATTTAGTAAATATAGAATAACAACGTGATAACAAAAAACATACAACAAACCATTATTAAACTAATAAACTTCAATTGCATAGTTATGAATCTACATTTTCTAAGAGTTCATTTCTACAACATAAAAGCAGAAAATGATGGTCAATAATATGTAGTATGTATTTTGATGTCGAGAATGATGCAGCTATCATATAGTTAACCCCAACATTATTTCTACTTCTAACCTAAACCACGTGCTTCCTTGATGGGGCTTAGACCGTACTACATGCGCATCAAAACAGTGAAACAAAAATACTAAGATATTTTAAATTTTATTTCAAAGCACTGCTTGCTTGTCATAAATCAAGTTTGTAATGTAAGTTTTTTTTTGAAAAGCATCGCTGACATTCTACACAACGTTCTAAGCTTCACCAAAACTGAAAATAAACCAAAATGTTCCGATTAAATAAGCAATTACGTAAGTAACTTACCAAGAAGTATAAACTCTCATGGAATTAAACTTTTAATTCTCTGCCCTAACAATATTGTACTAAAGCATGAACATTTTTACCAACAATGAGTATTGCTTATTAACAAATTTGATAGGTTCAAAACTTTTAAATTCCTTTTCAAGCTTTGGAGCTATAAGATTCAATTGCAGACCTTCTATTTACAGTTAGAAATATGCTTAGGAGCACATGTATGAATGATTTTGCTATGATTTGAATTACTGGCTATTGTCAACTGTCAACATTGATGACAAATTGTAATAGTAAAAACCGTAGTGCAATATAAAGGATCTCGTAGAGAAGTAGAGTAAAAATTCCAAAGATAATAGAGTAAAAATTCCAAAGATAAAATGCAAAAAGGGGTATAAATTTAACAGATGCAGTTAAAAACCCTTTCACCGATTTACTTAACAATGAATCAAAAAATACTAACTTATAATCCGTTGCCTAGAGGAAGAAGAATAGTTGCTTACACAGGAAGAAGGGTTGGCGACCTTGAAGATACCCTTGGATGAACTGATTCCGACCACCCAAATTTGATAGGCGGCGCTGGAAGGAAGCGTGTACGATGACGGCAGAGCGGGCAAGAATCAAATCGATGAAGACCTTTATTTTTTAGGGATGAAAAAAGGAGGACTGAAAGACGTGGCATGGAAGGAGTAAACCGATATCTGGAATGAAAAATAAAGAAGAGAGTACCCTTGGATGAACCGAATCCGACCACCCCCAATTTGACAGGCGACGCTGGCAGGAAGCGTGGACGATGGCGGCAGAGCGGGCAAGAATCAAATCGATGGGGACTTTTATTCTTCAGGGCTGAAGAAAGGAGGATTGAAAGACGCAAAATGGAAGGAGTGAAATGATATTGGGAATGGAAAAAAACAAAAAGAAGAGAGCCGCCACCGTTGAGTTCTTAGAATTCAAGGTGTTTCTGTACTCAAGAAATCCTAGTCAAAAATAATAATAGTTTAGTACAGACAGATAATATAAATTTGGAGACTGTTCAGTTACCAAAATTCAAGGAGGCCTGTGTGCTCTTAAAATTGAACTCACTAATAATATAATAGTATAGATAATATCAAAGTTTTATGGTTGTACATTTAACCACACTTGATAATGTAATTCGTCTCTTAGAAAAGATGTTGAGGTAGAGCTGGGTTTTCATAACTTCTTATAGCCCGAAGCAGTGGGATTGAATTCATAATAAGGCAATGTAATGTGTTTAACTGCCTCTATTGAGAAACTTGGGCACATCCTCTTGGAACATTTACTTATAGAAACAACTAGTTCAAAAGAAGACCTTTACAAGCATTTTCATATAAGAACCACATAAATCAACCAAACTGGTTTCATTTGACCATATAGTTAAATTGGTTTATAATCGGTTTAGAAAATAATCTTATTTATTTATTGATACATCCCAATAAACCGAAATTTTATCACGTTGTCAAAACTGGTAATATTTTATTTTTAGTAGTATTGAAGATTAGTTACTATCAAACTAGTATGAACGTATCGTAAATAAACTGTTTTACTCATAGAAATACATAAATCATAAATTCATGTTTTTCTTCTCTTAGTATATTTCAAATTTTCCATTCTATTCATAAGGTATAAATAAGCTTATATTCTGTTAAACAGAAAATATACCAAACAAACAAAAAATTCAATCAGTTTGGTTCCTTTAGTTTGGTTTAATGTTTTTATTATGAAAATAATCAAATCAACCACATGCTCATTTGTAGTTCTATCTCTCTTTTTTCGTTGGTCGTTTTATTTTCCTTTTATAGCCATAAAATCTTATGTTAGCTTTACCACACAATCAAAACACTGTCACTAGTAATTTGACCACTTATATTGTATGGCTTTTTAAATAAATTATAAAGTGTTTCTATGTTATATAGTGTATAATATATACAGTGCAATTGCACAAATGACCGTGCATTAATGTATTTTTACATAATGCTAATATCATATTCAATGAGGTATCTGTATCATTAACTAAAAAAGCAATCCCATGTTATATTTTAAGAAAAAGTTGAAATTTATCACATGATTGAGCATCAACTGGATCAACCCTGTTTCTGTATCATCTAAAATGTCCCATCTTGACTCCTTCGGCCATTAAACTCAGTTCTAATCTATCTCATACAATTAAACTACAGTAAAATAAAACCATAAAAAAATTATTCATATTTGTATGAAAAAATACATACATACAAATGGTTAACTAATCAATCCTAATGAACATTCAACCCATAAAATTAGTATATAGCAATTTCGATACAAAGCCGTTTGCAATTATCAAGTGAATTAAAATGACTGTTACATCTATTGAAAAATAAAATCACATCTTTTTCATCAAAAGCCAATTGAACATCCTCTAGATTCGAAAAATTCATCTCAATTTCAAAAGTTAACCGTACAAACTGTATTTGTTCATAACGTAATCCTAAACATGAATCAAAAATTCAATTTTTCTTAAACATAATTAGGCCAATAAAATATATTACTAACATCGAAAGAATCTAGTAAGTAAAAATTCACATTTCTATGAATTTACCTGGAAAACAACGATGTCTTTTGTCCCATCTTTCGTCTTCCATCATCGAACATTGTTTATATTCTCTATTTTCAGTAATCGAATTCTCGTTAATTTATGGTTACTACCCTTACAAATAAATAAATGTGCACTTTTATCATTGAAAGACAAATTTATATGCATTCCTATAATTAAGCTTTGAAGTTTTAGTTAGTTTAATCAAAATATATAGTTTACTGAAAATGTTAATAAATGGAAATTATGAATAATAACAAAATTGTATTAATAGCAACAAAATTGAAATTTCCACCCTTAAGAATAATAGTAACCACGTATTAGTGGGAAAAAAAATTAAAGATTACAATTAAGGAAAAATTATGAATCCTTTAAAATAATATTTATTGACCTTTAACTTTCTCCTATAGTACAAATAGATATTATTTATTTACCTTTCAAGTTAAGTATTAATATCAATATATGGCATGCACAGCTAGATTTACTAATTATACCACTTACCTAAAATGAATTTGATGTTTAATACTTCAAAGTTTAAACTTATTTTTTCCCGAGCTATGTTCCTTGTAACATTCATAATACACAATAGACAATTTAATAATTAAATAAAAGAGAAACTACTTTATATTATCAAAATATACATTTTTAAGGCATGGTTTATTCCGATCATAGTAGATATGACACTATTATTGTATTCAAAGTTTAAACACTTATAATTAAAAAAATAAGGTGTTTAACGGATTTTTAATATTCCAAAAAATGTAGAGGAATAGAAACTTTACATGCATTAAAGCATTTTAGAAATTTTAGGACAAAAATATAAATTAACATGTAGTTGTTGATTTGAATACAGTGCCTTGTCCACTCAAATATCTTGCAGGTTCGTGATTTTTTCCTCTATATAAACATTTAAAGAACATCTTTTTTTCCTTATTATCATGCATTACCACATATAGCTGAGCACTAAGGAGTCTCAAAGGAAGCCAAACATTAATAAGAAAATGCTCTTAAAATTAATAATTAGAAACTAAAATTATAAAATTCATCATCTTCTCGTATTGTAACGAAACGGGTTTTGCCCGCTCGAAAATCGACATCCATACTTCAAATCGTATTCGAATGCCGTAGATTCGACCGTTCAAATCCGATTCGCCGGAGCTTATAACAACATTAAGTAAATAACACAGCGGAATAAAAAGAATAATACATTGATATACAACACTGATACAACAAAGTGATACAATGAATATCAATATACATCAGAGATACAAGAAAATAGCAGCGGAAAGAAAATAGATAACACTAGCAGCGGAACAAAATAACTCTAAGATAGTCTTCAACGAAGAACTCCAAATCTGAACTCCATCTCCAAGAACCAATCCAGCAATAGCTCGAACTCCCCATAACAATGCACCAAGCTAGGCAAGACTGGTGCGAACCAAAGACTGAACTAACTCCAGATAATCCACTGGACCTAACTATCTGAAAAACCAAACTCTAGACTGCTCGTGTGGAAATTAGTGAGCACCCAGAGTTTAGGAAAGGAACAATAAACCCCGGATCAGTCATGGGACTGGTGTGAGCAACAAAAACAGTTTATCTTTTAAAACAATCAACAAGAGAATTTTAAAATAAATTCGCCATGCTTTTTGAAAATGAAACTACCATAAGACCTCCCACCACACACACAATGCAAACGCAGACTTGGAGGAGATTTCTTCTTATGATAGTCAAACATGCTTAATACGCAGAAAATTTCTTTGATATTATTATTATAAGTGCACGGTGCAGAAAAGCATTTTGAAAGTAGAATATAAATCTTAGCCAGCATACGACCATTATCGTATGCCTACTATAGCTACCATGTTTTGTGGCAGGTTACCGCCACGCTGCATGGCAGGTTCTACAACTAAAACCGTACTGGGCTCGTATTGTTTCTTTGGATTTCCAACAAATGGTCAGGCCAAGGAACTTCCCATTGCCACATGAGAACGCCTCTGGAAAGACGTCCCCAAGAACCTAACCGGATCTCTGCCAACACAAGGCCAGGTTACCCCTAACTGGGTAACTACTGACACGAGTATGCCACCTCCCGGTCCTTTAGGACCTTTAACCGAGCGCTCGATAACCAACATCACACTATAGTAAATAGAGTGTTTTCCACATGAGTAAGTATCTGGGCTCCATACCATGATACCACCCCTTTCCAGAAGGAAATGAACATACCCTAAAGGGGCGCTACCCCCTAATAACCTTGCTGCATCTTTCCCGTTTTGACCATTCCGGGGTGTGAGGCTCGACGAAGTCTCGTCCACAAAGCTACGCTTTGGTACAAAGCCACGCTTTGGGTCAACAAATGATCAAAGTAATGATCACAAAGATAAATGATCAAATAAATGATCATATCACAAATGATCAAACAATGATCATTACACAGCAACACTTAGCATGTCACATTACCAAATTGGGAACTGATAACCTTCAACTACATAACCTCTGAGCTCGTACGTCTCAGAGAAAGGTGTTAAGCTAAAAGAATAAATTCTCCGCCACCAACAGAAATGTATTTGAAAGAAATCTGCTTTATATCTCAAAATGTAATGTCAGACACACAATCCATACAAGTCTGTTCTGGGCTCGAACAGAACCGAAGGCACTTCTTACGAAGCCCTTGCAATCCGGGTATTCACAATCCCGATCGGACTTCCCATCACTTAGGAAATCTCTATACCAGCGCGACTCAGTGCAGAGACAATCGACGAGTTGTCCTTTCGTTCTTGTGAATATCCGGTCTTCATCACTGGTCTTCAAATGCTATCCATAATGACGTATCAATATTCGGAATGGGATATATGACACAAAGGTCCTCTCCCGGCTAAACCGAATAGTGAGCGAAATAGTTCAAAAACATATGGATATTGGGATTTCAATTAAGTCACAACTTAAAACCCAAAATTTTCTTTAAATGGTTAAACAAATTACCATTTCAAATCTTTAAACAAAAAGACTTATCTCACAAAGATCAATTCATAGATTTCTAAAACAATTTCATTTCTATAGGATCAACCCATTAAATCTTTAAATTAAAGATTTAACTTGTAGCTTTCAAATCGTTTTCATAACTTGGAAATTATCTTCATTTCAAATTAGAGATCATTTTAACTCAAATTGGAAGTTCATTTCTTAAGTGAAAGCTTTTATTAATTGAAAACAAACAGTTTTCGTTTCAGAAAAATCCTATTAATTTACACAAGTTAAAGTTCTTGAATTCTCAAAATTAATATATTTAAAATGGTTTAACTCATATATAACTGGTATAACATCTTTAATCTCTAATTTCAAATCATAGAATTCAATTTCAAATCTTGAATTTAAATTTAAATCAATTTATTTAAATTCCAAAATTTAATCAAGTTATTCAAAAATAAATTTCATCTTTGAAATTCCATTTCAAAAGCTTTTCACTTTTATTTCGATTCCATTTCCAAAACATTTGAATTTAAATATTCAACTTTTAAAAATCATTTCAGAATCTGTGACTTAACTGATTTCCTCGTGAAATCCATAATTGTGTGTGTATAGGTGTGGTCCAAGGGTTTAACACAATAGTGCAACATCATTCAATCATCACAGATCAAATACAACAGTATATTAAATAAGCGATATAAATTTATAACGCTTATCTTTCATACACAGATTCGCAGACATATATATGTCACAGATAATAAATTTCATCACAGATCATAACACAAATCAGGATAATCATAAAGCATCATATAACAGGGATATCAAACAGTTTAACATCCAATCCAAGCATCCATAGGTAGGATTAATTCAATTATCTGATTAAGTTAATCAGATTTATTTTTATGAATAAATTTTTTGGTCATGGAAAATTAATAATCAATTAATTTAAAAACATTTAGTAAACTATCTTTTAATTAATCATTAATTTATCCTAAATTAATAATTTATTCTTAATTAATTTTTCCTTAATTAATTAATTGATTACTTCTTAATTAATGATTTTTTTCTTAATCACTTTCATTACTTATGAATTTATTACCCAATCCTGATATATTAGTTACAAATCATTTGATATAATAAATTAATTTATCAATCGCTTTAATAAATTAAATTTTTCTTAATTAATTGTATTAATTAAATTAAGCTTCGAACCAGTTACATAATAAATTAACCCCTTGATTAATTATCTTAAGAAATTACACTTTGAATTACTTATCATAAAGTAATTATCTCATAACAAGAAATCATTAATTACCAATTTAATCTGATGAATTTTTCTTAAACTAAATTAACTAACTTAATAAATTTAGGTATCCAAAATTTATTACAATAAGTAATCAATTCCTTAATTACTTTAATTAAGTAATTAACAATTTACAATTGATTGTCTTAATTTATGAATTGTTTAATAATGCTTAGTTAATAACTTTTATTAACTATTCTTTAAATTACTTTCTATAGTAATTAACCTAGATAAATCAACATTAATTATAAATTAATCAACCATTCAATTCCTTCATGATCTTAAATCCCATTTTTTTTTCAGATTCAATTTGTTAAAATATACTTTTAATTGCTTGTTATGGAAACAATTTGAAATTTAAAACTTTTGTTTCAAATCTAAGATCTGACCTAACCTAAATTTATACTTAAACTTTAAATAAAATAATGAGTTTAAGTTTGAAAAGAAATAGAACAGGGTGCTGTTTTAAACATGGAAATCAGGTTATATCGAGCAACCCCATATCTCCTTCGAGTCCACCCCTTCAAAATCTCGAGTAAAACACAGGAGCCACTCGAAAAACTCTAGTATACCCCTCTGCCCAAACCAGTCTTCACCAGGAAGACAACCCACGGCACCGTGCACGCGAATACACGTATACGTGCACGACCATCATAGCCAACTTCGGTCAACGCCGCAGCCACCCCCACATCATCGGTGATTGCCCAAATCAATTCGAACCGCCCAGTAGACATAGCTCTTCCCAAATCAAAATCGAGTGCCATAATCGTTACCTGGAAACAAAATAGGAACTCCACCTATACCTGCCAACGCGGACTGCTCCACGCTCCGACCACCGTTCGCCACCAAACTTCGGCCGCAGCTTCGTCGACGTCCCCATCACCTTTCCCCCAATCCACGGCGAACTCGGTCGCCCACCAACGACGAACGAGGCGAAACAGTAACCCATGACAAAATTAGGTTTCCAGACATAAACTTCTCACTGCCGTCACCAAAGTGGCCGTGGCCACCTCCGACCAATTTTCCCATCACCCCCATAGCCTCCTCTATCACCATGAAGAAACTCGGCCACCACGAACCAATGGATCACCAGAAATTGATGATTAAACGAAATGTAAACAAGCTCGAACTGCTCTTAATTTCCAACTCTAAAAATTATAATTTATGCCTTAAAAATCATATTTTGGTATAAGAATTCAATCTATATAACTAAACTTGTGAATCAACAAGTTTGAAATTCAACTAAATTAAAGTTTGGCTCTGTACTTTGAATTTCCAGAAACATTAACTAGTTGTTTTAACTTAGATATAATTTTAAATTAAAGCTTAAGGTAAAACAATCAAGTTTTACTTAAATTATAAATCCAGATTCTTCTTGGATCAGGAGGAAATGATTTTTTTTTTTTTGAATGGTAACCTGAGTTTGAATTTTTTTTTTCTTTTTAAGCAGAGGTCTTCTACAGGTTATGCAAACATGTATTCATCATACTTCAGCAGTTCAACAATATAAATATCCAAATATACTTCACACTACAAGATGGAACACAACAATGATATGAACCAAAATTATACTAAGAGATTTAAAGGTGAAGTTACTCACCTTGATGGGAAGAAGCTGAGACAAAGAACAGGGAACAAAGAAGCATTTTATTTTTGTTTTAAGCCTGGAATTTGATACTTGAAAACTGGAAACAAATCTTGCTTTCAGATCTTACATTTCACTTTGATCTTGCAGCTTTTGTTTGTTCATGCTTGCCTTACTTACCTGGCAGCCTTTTCATTTCATTTGATTTCTTTTTCTTTGTTTGAGAAGAACTAACTGAAATGAAGTTGTTATATATAAAAGTGAAATTGATATATGAGGAAAGAAGTTGACAGGGTAAAGCAATTCCCTTTGTACAGGGAATTATATTTTAATGGCTGAGGTATCTTGCTTTTGATATGCATTTATTACTTTGTACAATATCACTTTGTTTCGGCTGGTAGATGAAATTAGGGTGTACTAAAGGTATTGCCTTGTTTTATAAACTATTACATTTCTTTCTTTACTTGTGCATGAACATACTATATGTACTAATATATACTTTATTTTCTTTTGTTTGCTTTACTATGGTGGTTGCAGCTTTATTTTAGTGTGCTTGCATTAATTATATGAGTATTTTATATCCTACTTTACATTTGTTTTGTACTTGAATATACCTTTGCTTGCTTGACTTCGGCCGATCTCTTTGTTTTGGTGGCTGAGATCTTTGTCATGCTTTTACAAGTTTTTGTTTTATCTTCTTATGCAAGCTTCATATACTTGAATGTTTATATGTTTACATACTTGTATTCATTGTTGTTGTCTTATTACTTTACACTATGAATAAATTTCTATTTTAATATGTTGTTATAATTTTTAGCTAATCTGTTTCTTTATATTTTAATTTGTTTACAACTTCAAACAGGCTACATGCTTTTGTATGTATCAGAGATGACATTCCTTTACTTAGTTTGATTTTATACTTCATGTATATAAACATAAAGCTATTTTACTTATTGTTATAAAAATAACTCCTTGTTGATTTAAAATAATTTATAAAAGAAATTGTTTTCTTATTAATAAATAACACAAACTATTTGAATTTGGAAAAACTCCAATCGATTATCATTTAATTTCACAATTTTAAATCAAAAGTAAATTTAATTATCAATTTAAAATAAATTAAAATTCAGGATCGTTACAGACTTCCCCCCTTAAAAAGAATTTCGACCTCGAAATTCGCCAGAGAGAGATAACGAAGATAGATGAAAGATAGAGAAATATCCTTTCAGATCAAACTGGATACCAATTCTGCATTTGGCTTACCAAATCAGAATATTAACAATAGATACAAGAAATTACGATAGAATTTCAATTTTGGTTTTAAACAAAATCATTTTATCGACACAATTCTAATCATTCTTCATATTCTATTAATCAAGTTAACTCAATTTAAAATTTCCAATTTATTCAAAATTTCCAATTTCTAATTCATAAAAGTTTACATCTAAAACTGAAAAGAAATCGATGAAGATACGAAGTAAGATCTTCTACAACGATTCATAGGGCATCACCGCACCAAACTTCTTTCTGGAGTTGTCATGAATCAATCAAAAGAATTTGGAGACGAATCAAAGGAAATTGATAAGAAAGTTGTTTCCACTGTTGTTACAGAGTATCGACCAATTATAGTCGTATTTCCCTGTCCCCTATCTTGTTCTCTTCTTGCACTCATACTCACTATCGGCGGATAGTAAGAGAATTTACTGAGGCGTACGAACGGATATCTTAGGGATTACTCATTCTAGGGTTTACTTCACCCTATCTCTAATGAGCTACTTAATGTGTTATACTCCTGAGCAAAAGTTCAACCATAGCTCTGATACCACATGTAACGAAACGGGTTTTGCCCGCTCGAAAATCGACATCCATACTTCAAATCGTATTCGAATGCCGTAGATTCGACCGTTCAAATCCGATTCGCCGGAGCTTATAACAACATTAAGTAAATAACACAGCGGAATAAAAAGAATAATACATTGATATACAACACTGATACAACAGAGTGATACAATGAATATCAATATACATCAGAGATACAAGAAAATAGCAGCGGAAAGAAAATAGATAACACTAGCAGCGGAACAAAATAACTCTAAGATAGTCTTCAACGAAGAACTCCAAATCTGAACTCCATCTCCAAGAACCAATCCAACAATAGCTCGAACTCCCCATAACAATGCACCAAGCTAGGCAAGACTGGTGCGAACCAAAGACTGAACTAACTCCAGATAATCCACTGGACCTAACTATCTGAAAAACCAAACTCTAGACTGCTCGTGTGGAAATTAGTGAGCACCTAGAGTTTAGGAAAGGAACAATAAACCCCGGATCAGTCACGGGACTGGTGTGAGCAACAAAAACAGTTTATCTTTTAAAACAATCAACAAGAGAATTTTAAAATAAATTCGCAATGCTTTTTGAAAATGAAACTACCATAAGACCTCCCACCACACACACAATGCAAACGCAGACTTGGAGGAGATTTCTTCTTATGATAGTCAAACATGCTTAATACGCAGAAATTTTTTTTGATATTATTAATGTAAGTGCACGGTGCAGAAAAGCATTTTGAAAGTAGAATATAAATCTTAGCCAGCATACGACCATTATCGTTTGCCTACTATAGCTACCATGTTTTGTGGCAGGTTACCGCCACGCTGCATGGCAGGTTCTACAACTAAAACCGTACTGGGCTCGTATTGTTTCTTTGGATTTCCAACAAATGGTCAGGCCAAGGAACTTCCCATTGCCACATGAGAACGCCTCTGGAAGGACGTCCCCGAGAACCTAACCGGATCTCTGCCAACACAAGGCCAGGTTACCCCTAACTGGGTAACTACTGACACGAGTATGCCACCTCCCGGTCCTTTAGGACCTTTAACCGAGCGCTCGATAACCAACATCACACTATAGTAAATAGAGTGTTTTCCACATGAGTAAGTATCTGGGCTCCATACCATGATACCACCCCTTTCCAGAAGGAAATGAACATACCCTAAAGGGGCGCTACCCCCTAATAACCTTGCTGCATCTTTCCCGTTTTGACCATTCCGGGGTGTGAGGCTCGACGAAGTCTCGTCCACAAAGCTACGCTTTGGTACAAAGCCACGCTTTGGGTCAACAAATGATCAAAGTAATGATCACAAAGATAAATGATCAAACAAATGATCATATCACAAATGATCAAACAATGATCATTACACAGCAACACTTAGCATGTCACATTACCAAATTGGGAACTGATAACCTTCAACTACATAACCTCTGAGCTCGTACGTCTCAGAGAAGGGTGTTAAGCTAAAAGAATAAATTCTCCGCCACCAACAGAAATGTATTTGAAAGAAATCTGCTTTATATCTCAAAATGTAATGTCAGAAACACAATCCATACAAGTCTGTTCTGGGCTCGAACAGAACCAAAGGCACTTCTTACGAAGCCCTTGCAATCCGGGTATTCACAATCCCGATCGGACTTCCCATCACTTAGGAAATCTCTATACCGGCACGACTCAGTGCAGAGACAATCGACGAGTTATCCTTTCGTTCTTGTGAATATCCGGTCTTCATCACCGGTCTTCAAATGCTATCCATAACGACGTATCAATATTCGAAGTGGGATATATGACACAAAGGTCCTCTCCCGGCTAAACCAAATAGTGAGCGAAATAGTTCAAAAACATATGGATATTGGGATTTCAATTAAGTCACAACTTAAAACCCAAAATTTTCTTTAAATGGTTAAACAAATTACCATTTCAAATCTTTAAACAAAAAGACTTATCTCACAAAGATCAATTCATAGATTTCTAAAACAATTTCATTTCTATAGGATCAACCCATTAAATCTTTAAATTAAAGATTTAACTTGTAGCTTTCAAATCGTTTTCATAACTTGGAAATTATCTTCATTTCAAATTAGAGATCATTTTAACTCAAATTGGAAGTTCATTTCTTAAGTGAAAGCTTTTATTAATTGAAAACAAACAGTTTTCGTTTCAGAAAAATCCAATTAATTTACACAAGTTAAAGTTCTTGAATTCTCAAAATTAATATATTTAAAATGGTTTAACTCATATATAACTGGTATAACATCTTTAATCTCTAATTTCAAATCATAGAATTCAATTTCAAATCTTGAATTTAAATTTAAATCAATTTATTTAAATTCCAAAATTTAATCAAGTTATTCAAAAATAAATTTCATCTTTGAAATTCCATTTCAAAAGCTTTTCACTTTTATTCCGATTCCATTTCCAAAACATTTGAATTTAAATATTCAACTTTTAAAAATCATTTCAGAATCTGTGACTTAACTGATTTCCTCGTGAAATCCATAATTGTGTGTGTATAGGTGTGGTCCAGGGGTTTAACACAATAGTGCAACATCATTCAATCATCACAGATCAAATACAACAGTATATTAAATAAGCGATATAAATTTATAACGCTTATCTTTCATACACAGATTCGCAGACATATATATATATCACAGATAATAAATTTCATCACAGATCATAACACAAATCAGGATAATCATAAAGCATCATATAACAGGGATATCAAACAGTTTAACATCCAATCCAAGCATCCATAGGTAGGATTAATTCAAATATCTGATTAAGTTAATCAGATTTATTTTTATGAATAAATTTGTTGGTCATGGAAAATTAATAATCAATTAATTTAAAAACATTTAGTAAACTATCTTTTAATTAATCATTAATTTATCCTAAATTAATAATTTATTCTTAATTAATTTTTTCTTAATTAATTAATTGATTACTTCTTAATTAATGATTTTTTTCTTAATCACTTTCATTACTTATGAATTTATTACCCAATCCTGATATATTAATTACAAATCATTTGATATAATAAATTAATTTATCAATCGCTTTAATAAATTAAATTTTTCTTAATTAATTGTATTAATTAAATTAAGCTTCGAACCAGTTACATAATAAATTAACCCCTTGATTAATTATCTTAAGAAATTACACTTTGAATTACTTATCATAAAGTAATTATCTCATAACAAGAAATCATTAATTACCAATTTAATCTGATGAATTTTTCTTAAACTAAATTAACTAACTTAATAAATTTAGGTATCCAAAATTTATTACAATAAGTAATCAATTCCTTAATTACTTTAATTAAGTAATTAACAATTTACAATTGATTGTCTTAATTTATGAATTGTTTAATAATGCTTAGTTAATAACTTTTATTAACTATTCTTTAAATTACTTTCTATAGTAATTAACCTAGATAAATCAACATTAATTATAAATTAATCAACCATTCAATTCCTTCATGATCTTAAATCCCATTTTTTTTTCAGATTCAATTTGTTAAAATATACTTTTAATTGCTTGTTATGGAAACAATTTGAAATTTAAAACTTTTGTTTCAAATCTAAGATCTGACCTAACCTAAATTTATACTTAAACTTTAAATAAAATAATGAGTTTAAGTTTGAAAAGAAATAGAACAGGGTGCTGTTTTAAACATGGAAATCAGGTTATATCGAGCAACCCCATATCTCCTTCGAGTCCACCCCTTCAAAATCTCGAGTAAAACACAGGAGCCACTCGAAAAACTCTAGTATACCCCTCTGCCCAAACCAGTCTTCACCAGGAAGACAACCCACGGCACCGTGCACGCGAATACACGTATACGTGCACGACCATCATAGCCAACTTCGGTCAACGCCGCAGCCACCCCCACATCATCGGTGATTGCCCAAATCAATTCGAACCGCCCAGTAGACATAGCTCTTCCCAAATCAAAATCGAGTGCCATAATCGTTACCTGGAAACAAAATAGGAACTCCACCTATACCTGCCAACGCGGACTGCTCCACGCTCCGACCACCGTTCACCACCAAACTTCGGCCGCAGCTTCGTCGACGTCTCCATCACCTTTCCCCCAATCCACGGCGAACTCGGTCGCCCACCAACGACGAACGAGGCGAAACAGTAACCCATGACAAAATTAGGTTTCCAGACATAAACTTCTCACTGCCGTCACCAAAGTGGCCGTGGCCACCTCCGACCAATTTTCCCATCACCCCCATAGCCTCCTCTATCACCATGAAGAAACTCGGCCACCACGAACCAATGGATCACCAGAAATTGATGATTAAACGAAATGTAAACAAGCTCGAACTGCTCTTAATTTCCAACTCTAAAAATTATAATTTATGCCTTAAAAATCATATTTTGGTATAAGAATTCAATCTATATAACTAAACTTGTGAATCAACAAGTTTGAAATTCAACTAAATTAAAGTTTGGCTCTGTACTTTGAATTTCCAGAAACATTAACTAGTTGTTTTAACTTAGATATAATTTTAAATTAAAGCTTAAGGTAAAACAATCAAGTTTTACTTAAATTATAAATCCAGATTCTTCTTGGATCAGGAGGAAATGATTTTTTTTTTTTTTTGAATGGTAACCTGAGTTTGAATTTTTTTTTCTTTTTAAGCAGAGGTCTTCTACAGGTTATGCAAACATGTATTCATCATACTTCAGCAGTTCAACAATATAAATATCCAAATATACTTCACACTACAAGATGGAACACAACAATGATATGAACCAAAATTATACTAAGAGATTTAAAGGTGAAGTTACTCACCTTGATGGGAAGAAGCTGAGACAAAGAACAGGGAACAAAGAAGCATTTTATTTTTGTTTTAAGCCTGGAATTTGATACTTGAAAACTGGAAACAAATCTTGCTTTCAGATCTTACATTTCACTTTGATCTTGCAGCTTTTGTTTGTTCATGCTTGCCTTACTTACCTGGCAGCCTTTTCATTTCATTTGATTTCTTTTTCTTTGTTTGAGAAGAACTAACTGAAATGAAGTTGTTATATATAAAAGTGAAATTGATATATGAGGAAAGAAGTTGACAGGGTAAAGCAATTCCCTTTGTACAGGGAATTATATTTTAATGGCTGAGGTATCTTGCTTTTGATATGCATTTATTACTTTGTACAATATCACTTTGTTTCGGCTGGTAGATGAAATTAGGGTGTACTAAAGGTATTGCCTTGTTTTATAAACTATTACATTTCTTTCTTTACTTGTGCATGAACATACTATATGTACTAATATATACTTTATTTTCTTTTGTTTGCTTTACTATGGTGGTTGCAGCTTTATTTTAGTGTGCTTGCATTAATTATATGAGTATTTTATATCCTACTTTACATTTGTTTTGTACTTGAATATACCTTTGCTTGCTTGACTTCGGCTGATCTCTTTGTTTTGGTGGCTGAGATCTTTGTCATGCTTTTACAAGTTTTTGTTTTATCTTCTTATGCAAGCTTCATATACTTGAATGTTTATATGTTTACATACTTGTATTCATTGTTGTTGTCTTATTACTTTACACTATGAATAAATTTCTATTTTAATATGTTGTTATAATTTTTAGCTAATCTGTTTCTTTATATTTTAATTTGTTTACAACTTCAAACAGGCTACATGCTTTTGTATGTATCAGAGATGACATTCCTTTACTTAGTTTGATTTTATACTTCATGTATATAAACATAAAGCTATTTTACTTATTGTTATAAAAATAACTCCTTGTTGATTTAAAATAATTTATAAAAGAAATTGTTTTCTTATTAATAAATAACACAAACTATTTGAATTTGGAAAAACTCCAATCGATTATCATTTAATTTCACAATTTTAAATCAAAAGTAAATTTAATTATCAATTTAAAATAAATTAAAATTCAGGATCGTTACAGACTTCCCCCCTTAAAAAGAATTTCGTCCTCGAAATTCGCCAGAGAGAGATAACGAAGATAGATGAAAGATAGAGAAATATCCTTTCAGATCAAACTGGATACCAATTCTGCATTTGGCTTACCAAATCAGAATATTAACAATAGATACAAGAAATTACGATAGAATTTCAATTTTGGTTTTAAACAAAATCATTTTATCGACACAATTCTAATCATTCTTCATATTCTATTAATCAAGTTAACTCAATTTAAAATTTCCAATTTATTCAAAATTTCCAATTTCTAATTCATAAAAGTTTACATCTAAAACTGAAAAGAAATCGATGAAGATACGAAGTAAGATCTTCTACAACGATTCATAGGGCATCACCGCACCAAACTTCTTTCTGGAGTTGTCATGAATCAATCAAAAGAATTTGGAGACGAATCAAAGGAAATTGATAAGAAAGTTGTTTCCACTGTTGTTACAGAGTATCGACCAATTATAGTCGTATTTCCCTGTCCCCTATCTTGTTCTCTTCTTGCACTCATACTCACTATCGGCGGATAGTAAGAGAATTTACTGAGGCGTACGAACGGATATCTTAGGGATTACTCATTCTAGGGTTTACTTCACCCTATCTCTAATGAGCTACTTAATGTGTTATACTCCTGAGCTAAAGTTCAACCATAGCTCTGATACCACATGTAACGAAACGGGTTTTGCCCGCTCGAAAATCGACATCCATACTTCAAATCGTATTCGAATGCCGTAGATTCGACCGTTCAAATCCGATTCGCCGGAGCTTATAACAACATTAAGTAAATAACACAGCGGAATAAAAAGAATAATACATTGATATACAACACTGATACAACAGAGTGATACAATGAATATCAATATACATCAGAGATACAAGAAAATAGCAGCGGAAAGAAAATAGATAACACTAGCAGCGGAACAAAATAACTCTAAGATAGTCTTCAACGAAGAACTCCAAATCTGAACTCCATCTCCAAGAACCAATCCAACAATAGCTCGAACTCCCCATTACAATGCACCAAGCTAGGCAAGACTGGTGCGAACCAAAGACTGAACTAACTCCAGATAATCCACTGGACCTAACTATCTGAAAAACCAAACTCTAGACTGCTCGTGTGGAAATTAGTGAGCACCTAGAGTTTAGGAAAGGAACAATAAACCCCGGATCAGTCACGGGACTGGTGTGAGCAACAAAAACAGTTTATCTTTTAAAACAATCAACAAGAGAATTTTAAAATAAATTCGCAATGCTTTTTGAAAATGAAACTACCATAAGACCTCCCACCACACACACAATGCAAACGCAGACTTGGAGGAGATTTCTTCTTATGATAGTCAAACATGCTTAATACGCAGAAAATTTCTTTGATATTATTATTATAAGTGCACGGTGCAGAAAAGCATTTTGAAAGTAGAATATAAATCTTAGCCAGCATACGACCATTATCGTCTGCCTACTATAGCTACCATGTTTTGTGGCAGGTTACCGCCACGCTGCATGGCAGGTTCTACAACTAAAACCGTACTGGGCTCGTATTGTTTCTTTGGATTTCCAACAAATGGTCAGGCCAAAGAACTTCCCATTGCCACATGAGAACGCCTCTGGAAGGACGTCCCCGAGAACCTAACCGGATCTCTGCCAACACAAGGCCAGGTTACCCCTAACTGGGTAACTACTGACACGAGTATGCCACCTCCCGGTCCTTTAGGACCTTTAACCGAGCGCTCGATAACCAACATCACACTATAGTAAATAGAGTGTTTTCCACATGAGTAAGTATCTGGGCTCCATACCATGATACCACCCCTTTCCAGAAGGAAATGAACATACCCTAAAGGGGCGCTACCCCCTAATAACCTTGCTGCATCTTTCCCGTTTTGACCATTCCGGGGTGTGAGGCTCGACGAAGTCTCGTCCACAAAGCTACGCTTTGGTACAAAGCCACGCTTTGGGTCAACAAATGATCAAAGTAATGATCACAAAGATAAATGATCAAACAAATGATCATATCACAAATGATCAAACAATGATCATTACACAGCAACACTTAGCATGTCACATTACCAAATTGGGAACTGATAACCTTCAACTACATAACCTCTGAGCTCGTACGTCTCAGAGAAGGGTGTTAAGCTAAAAGAAAAAATTCTCCGCCACCAACAGAAATGTATTTGAAAGAAATCTGCTTTATATCTCAAAATGTAATGTCAGAAACACAATCCATACAAGTCTGTTCTGGGCTCGAACAGAACCGAAGGCACTTCTTACGAAGCCCTTGCAATCCGGGTATTCACAATCCCGATCGGACTTCCCATCACTTAGGAAATCTCTATACCGGCGCGACTCAGTGCAGAGACAATCGACGAGTTATCCTTTCGTTCTTGTGAATATCCGGTCTTCATCACCGGTCTTCAAATGCTATCCATAACGACGTATCAATATTCGAAGTGGGATATATGACACAAAGGTCCTCTCCCGGCTAAACAAATAGTGAGCGAAATAGTTCAAAAACATATGGATATTGGGATTTCAATTAAGTCACAACTTAAAACCCAAAATTTTCTTTAAATGGTTAAACAAATTACCATTTCAAATCTTTAAACAAAAAGACTTATCTCACAAAGATCAATTCATAGATTTCTAAAACAATTTCATTTCTATAGGATCAACCCATTAAATCTTTAAATTAAAGATTTAACTTGTAGCTTTCAAATCGTTTTCATAACTTGGAAATTATCTTCATTTCAAATTAGAGATCATTTTAACTCAAATTGGAAGTTCATTTCTTAAGTGAAAGCTTTTATTAATTGAAAACAAACAGTTTTCGTTTCAGAAAAATCCAATTAATTTACACAAGTTAAAGTTCTTGAATTCTCAAAATTAATATATTTAAAATGGTTTAACTCATATATAACTGGTATAACATCTTTAATCTCTAATTTCAAATCATAGAATTCAATTTCAAATCTTGAATTTAAATTTAAATCAATTTATTTAAATTCCAAAATTTAATCAAGTTATTCAAAAATAAATTTCATCTTTGAAATTCCATTTCAAAAGCTTTTCACTTTTATTCCGATTCCATTTCCAAAACATTTGAATTTAAATATTCAACTTTTAAAAATCATTTCAGAATCTGTGACTTAACTGATTTCCTCGTGAAATCCATAATTGTGTGTGTATAGGTGTGGTCCAGGGGTTTAACACAATAGTGCAACATCATTCAATCATCACAGATCAAATACAACAGTATATTAAATAAGCGATATAAATTTATAACGCTTATCTTTCATACACAGATTCGCAGACATATATATATATCACAGATAATAAATTTCATCACAGATCATAACACAAATCAGGATAATCATAAAGCATCATATAACAGGGATATCAAACAGTTTAACATCCAATCCAAGCATCCATAGGTAGGATTAATTCAAATATCTGATTAAGTTAATCAGATTTATTTTTATGAATAAATTTGTTGGTCATGGAAAATTAATAATCAATTAATTTAAAAACATTTAGTAAACTATCTTTTAATTAATCATTAATTTATCCTAAATTAATAATTTATTCTTAATTAATTTTTTCTTAATTAATTAATTGATTACTTCTTAATTAATGATTTTTTTCTTAATCACTTTCATTACTTATGAATTAATTACCCAATCCTGATATATTAATTACAAATCATTTGATATAATAAATTAATTTATCAATCACTTTAATAAATTAAATTTTTATTAATTAATTGTATTAATTAAATTAACCTTCGAACCAGTTACATAATAAATTAACCCCTTGATTAATTATCTTAAGAAATTACACTGTGAATTACTTATCATAAAGTAATTATCTCATAACAAGAAATCATTAATTACCAATTTAATCTGATGAATTTTTCTTAAACTAAATTAATTAACTTAATAAATTTAGGTATCCAAAATTTATTACAATAAGTAATCAATTCCTTAATTACTTTAATTAAGTAATTAACAATTTACAATTGATTGTCTTAATTTATGAATTGTTTAATAATGCTTAGTTAATAACTTTTATTAACTATTCTTTAAATTACTTTCTATAGTAATTAACCTAGATAAATCAACATTAATTATAAATTAATCAACCATTCAATTCCTTCATGATCTTAAATCCCATTTTTTTTTCAGATTCAATTTGTTAAAATATACTTTTAATTGCTTGTTATGGAAAAAATTTGAAATTTAAAACTTTTGTTTCAAATCTAAGATCTGACCTAACCTAAATTTATACTTAAACTTTAAATAAAATAATGAGTTTAAGTTTGAAAAGAAATAGAACAGGGTGCTGTTTTAAACATGGAAATCAGGTTATATCGAGCAATCCCATATCTCCTTCGAGTCCACCCCTTCAAAATCTCGAGTAAAACACAGGAGCCACTCGAAAAACTCGAGTATACCCCTCTGCCCAAACCAGTCTTCACCAGGAAGACAACCCACGGCACCGTGCACGCGAATACACGTATACGTGCACGACCATCATAGCCAACTCCGGTCAACGCCGCAGCCACCCCTACGTCATCGGTGATTGCCCAAATCAATTCGAACCGCCCAGTAGACATAGCTCTTTCCAAATCAAAATCGAGTGCCATAATCGATACCTGGAAACAAAATAGGAACTCCACCTATACCTGCCAACGCGGACTGCTCCACGCTCCGACCACCGTTCGCCACCAAACTTCGGCCGCAGCTTCGTCGACGTCTCCATCACCTTTCCCCCAATCCACGGCGAACTCGGTCGCCCACCAACGACGAACGAGGCGAAACAGTAACCCATGACAAAATTAGGTTTCCAGACATAAACTTCTCACTGCCGTCACCACAGTGGCCGTGGCCACCTCCGACCAATTTTCCCATCACCCCCATAGCCTCCTCTATCACCACGAAGAAACTCGGTCACCACGAACCAATGGATCACCAGAAATTGATGATTAAACGAAATGTAAACAAGCTCGAACTGCTCTTAATTTCCAACTCTAAAAATTATAATTTATGCCTTAAAAATCATATTTTGGTATAAGAATTCAATCTATATAACTAAATTTGTGAATCAACAAGTTTGAAATTCGACTAAATTAAAGTTTGGCTCTGTACTTTGAATTTCCAGAAACATTAACTAGTTGTTTTAACTTAGATATAATTTTAAATTAAAGCTTAAGGTAAAACAATCAAGTTTTACTTAATTTATAAATCCAGATTCTTCTTGGATCAGGAGGAAATGATTTTTTTTGTTTTTGAATGGTAACCTGAGTTTGAAATTTTTTTTCTTTTTAAGCAGAGGTCTTCTACAGGTTATGCAAACATGTATTCATCATACTTCAGCAGTTCGACAATATAAATATCCAAATATACTTCACACTACAAGATGGAACACAACAATGATATGAACCAAAATTATACTAAGAGATTTAAAGGTGAAGTTACTCACCTTGATGGGAAGAAGCTGAGACAAAGAACAGGGAACAAAGAAGCATTTTATTTTTGTTTTAAGCCTGGAATTTGATACTTGAAAACTGGAAACAAATCTTGCTTTCAGATCTTACATTTCACTTTGATCTTGCAGCTTTTGTTTGTTCATGCTTGCCTTACTTACCTGGCAACCTTTTCATTTCATTTGATTTCTTTTTCTTTGTTTGAGAAGAACTAACTGAAATGAAGTTGTTATATATAAAAGTGAAATTGATATATGAGGAAAGAAGTTGACAGGGTAAAGCAATTCCCTTTGTACAGGGAATTATATTTTAATGGCTGAGGTATCTTGCTTTTGATATGCATTTATTACTTTGTACAATATCACTTTGTTTCGGCTGGTAGATGAAATTAGGGTGTACTAAAGGTATTGCCTTGTTTTATAAACTATTACATTTCTTTCTTTACTTGTGCATGAACATACTATATGTACTAATATATACTTTATTTTCTTTTGTTTGCTTTACTATGGTGGCTGCAGCTTTATTTTAGTGTGCTTGCATTAATTATATGAGTATTTTATATCCTACTTTACATTTGTTTTGTACTTGAATATACCTTTGCTTGCTTGACTTCGGCTGATCTCTTTGTTTTGGTGGCTGAGATCTTTGTCATGCTTTTACAAGTTTTTGTTTTATCTTCTTATGCAAGCTTCATATACTTGAATGTTTATATGTTTACATACTTGTATTCATTGTTGTTGTCTTATTACTTTACACTATGAATAAATTTCTATTTTAATATGTTGTTATAATTTTTAGCTAATCTGTTTCTTTATATTTTAATTTGTTTACAACTTCAAACAGGCCACATGATTTTGTATGTATTAGAGATGACATTCCTTTACTTAGTTTGATTTTATACTTCATGCATATAAATATAAAGCTATTTTACTTATTGTTATAAAAATAACTCCTTGTTGATTTAAAATAATTTATAAAAGAAATTTTTTTCTTATTAATAAATAACACAAACTATTTGAATTTGGAAAAACTCCAATCGATTATCATTTAATTTCACAATTTTAAATCAAAAGTAAATTTAATTATCAATTTAAAATAAATTAAAATTCAGGATCGTTACACGTATAGAGAATGACATTCAGAATAATTAAAAACAACTGTTGATTTCAATGAGAAATGAAAATATCAAAGGGAAATTTTAATAAGAAAACTTACTTATAATTATCAGAAGTTGCCATATAGATTTTGTGGATCTCTTGCTATGAGAAAAGTCAAATTGAAAATTTCATATTTTATAACAATTTGGCATGAATTTCCTTACTTTTCCTAATGATGTAAGTCTATATATGCATCATATAATATGGATGTAGACATAAGAACTAAGATAGTGTGAAGTCGTAAAATTATTGGTTGCCAACCATAAAGGATATTCAAAAAAGTGAGGGAATTTAATCTCATGCTTATAATTTCAGTTGAAATCCCCAACCAATAAGTCCAAGTTGCTTAACAAATCTCCATGAATGCATATGGCTACAAATGAAACAAATCTTTTCCTCCTTTCCCAACATTCTGCTCATTTGGAACAACTTTACATGCTATAAATTATCACAAAATAGTAATGACTAAATGAAGCAAAAATCATTGCATTATTTAGATATTTGAACAATAATATAATCTTCATTACTACTATTTGCAGTAAAAGTAAGTTAGAGAAAAGGGATAAATGAAAAATAATATTGCAACCTTTGTATGCAAAATTTTAAGATAAAAGAAAAGAATATTCTAAGGAAGCAAATTGATTGATATTAATTCATTGACTACTATAGT